>OV651815.1:58856964-60056964 GCA_927349885.1 Psylliodes chrysocephalus | reverse complement strand
ATTATTTTTAATCTTCTATCAATTTAATATCTATCTCTTAATCTTTTATGAATTTTTGTTTCTTAGGATTATTAAACAGATTGGCGGAATCGAACATGCACGGCATAGCGACACAGATCGAGGAACTTTACATGAACAACAGCAGAAACGATATGAACGATACGTTGACGAATTTGATCATGGACTCATTGGTAACTGAAGTTCTTTCACCGGAAAGACTCTTAATTGAACATGTTGTTCTTTTGACGGTATTGCACGCAAATGTGGGCACAGAAGTAGGTAAGACTATTAAAAAATGCAGTTTACAAGTTTAATGTTACATAAACCTCATCTAACTTTGACGTTTTACCTAATTTTGACATTTTATTTGACTTCGACATTTTATTTGACTGTTGTTAGAATTGCATAATTATATTTTTAAGTGTTTGGTTATAAGTTGTTACTATGACAATAAATGTATATTAATTTATTAATTAATACATATTTGACTGATTAATTTATTCATTAATTGATTTATTAATTGATTTATTAATTGATTTATTAATTGATTCATTAATTGATTCATTAATGGATTCATTAATTGATTCATTAATTGATTCATTAATTGATTCAGCAATTGATATATTAATTGATTCAGTAATTGATTTATTATTTGATTCATTTATTGATGGTTTTCAGGGGCGCATTTCTTGCAACGGATCGTTAGAAATTTTGACGAATCTCTGCACGCCGCTCACGAAGTCGAAAACAAAACGCTCGACAACGCGGTACGAATCATCGCTCAATTGTACAATTTTAAATTGTTCGATTCAAAATTAATCTACGAGGTGTTGCGAAAATTGGCCGGCGGCTTTAAAGAGAAGGACGTCGAATGTATTTTGCACGTGCTGCGAATGGTCGGTTTCGGTTTGAGGAAGGACGATCCTTTGGCCTTGAAGGATTTGATTTTGGAGTTGCAGCATCGCGCGAACGAGGCAACGGACGAAGAAAAAGATAAGTACGTGTTGAATGATAAAATTGTACTGATTTACATAAAAGTGAAAACAAAATTTGGAGAAAAACTATTTCGCCTATTACTGTATTTAATTTTTTAGCTCTCGTGTGAAATTCATGTTGGATATACTGTTGGCTATAAAAAATAATAACGTGACGAAAATTCCGAATTACGACGTTTCGTACTCGGAACATTTGAAGAAGGTCATGAAGGGTTTCATCAGAAAAGGAAATTACGTTACGGTGCTAAATATATCTTTAGAGGATTTACTTAAAGGTAAGAAAATTGTAACGTTCACTTACACTGTTACATTTTTTTAAATTTATATAACACTTAGAGATTATGATTTTTTTTAAAATAACTTAATTTGATACGTTTTTACCTATTCCTAAACTTCATATTTCTGCTTCATTTGTAACCAGTTAGTTTGGAATTAAACTGTTTATGAGTTAATCAAAAAATTGTTACAGATGTAAAAAATATATAATTGGCGTAGTTGGTAGGATAAAATTTAAGATGTCCATATTATTTTTAGCTGATGAAAGAGGTAGATGGTGGGTGGTGGGTTCCGCATGGATAGGAAACGATTTAGATAATAGAGAGAAATCGGATAAATCCTCCACCACGTCCGAGGTGTATTCCTCAAAATTAATGGAACTAGCCAGGAAGCAAAGGATGAATACGGATATCAGGAGGAATATTTTTTGCATAATTATGTCTGCTGAGGTAATTATGAACAGTACTTTTAAGATTTAGAAGTGCTTTATTGGAAGTTTGAACGAAATAGTTTAAATGTACCATTTATACAATTATTAAAATTTAATTAGATACACTTAAAAATCACAAGAAATTTTTTCCGAGTAACTTTTTGATACATTTAAATGGTTTCAGAGGATTTTTAAGAGAGTAGTTCAAATGTACCAATAATACTTTTATTAAAATTACACTTAAAAATCATAACCAATGTTTCAGAGTATATTTTTTATATGTTTAAATGGTTTTAGAGGATTTTTAGTAAGGTAGTTTATATGTACCATTCATGCAATAATTACATTTTAACTAGGCATAATTAAAAATCCTAAGAAATGTTTTACGAGAAAATGTTTGATACATTTAAATGGTTTCAGAGGATTTTTAAGAGAGTAGTTCAAATGTACTATTCATAGAATTATTAAATTTTAACTAGGTATATTTAGAAATCACAAGAAATGTTTTCCGAGTATTTTTTTGATACATTTAAATGATTTTAGGGAATTTTTAAGAGAATAGTTCAAATGTACCATTCATAAAATTATTACAATTTAAGTAGGCAAACTTAAAAATTTCAAGGAATGTTTTTTGAGTAAATTTTGACACATTTAAATGGTCCCACAGGATTTTTAATAAATTAGTTTATAGGTAGGTACCATCATACCATAATTGATACATTTTAACTAGACATATTTAAAAATTACAAGAAATGTTTTCTGTATAATTTTTTGATCCACTTAAATGGTTTCAGAGAATTTTTAAGAGAGTTTTTCGAACGTACTATTCATTCATTAAAATCTAATTAGGTACTCTTAAAAATCGTAAATGTTTCCGAGTACATTTTTGATATATTTAAATGGTTTCAGAGGGTTTTCAATAAAGTAGTTCAAATGTACCAGTCACACATTTATTACAATTTAATTATACTTGAAAATCACAAGAAAAGTTTTCCAAGTAAAATTTTTGATTTATTTAGTTTCAGAGAATTTTTAAGAGAGTAGTTCAATTATAACATTCATACAATTATTACAATTGACCTGGTAAACTTAAAAGCCACAAGGTATGTTTTCTGAGAAAAAATTTGATACATTTAATTGGTTTCAGAGGATTTCTAAGAGTAGTTTAAATGTACCGTTCATACAATTATTACATTTTAAATAGGCATATTTAAAAATCACAAGAAATGTTTTTCGAATGAATTTTTGTTACATTTAAATAGTTTTGGAAGATTTTTAATAAAGTAGTTCATATGTGCCATTTATTTAAACAATAATTAAATATTAACTTATGTATATTTAAAACGTTTTCCGAGTAAATTTTTTATATATTTAAATGGTTTAAGAGGCTTTTAAAGAAGGTAGTTCAAATGTCTTACTATTTTAACTAAGCACACTTAAAAATAACAAGAAATGTTTGAGTAAATTATTAATATACAATTAACCGGTTTCAGTGAATTTTAAAGAAATTAGTTCAAATGTACCATTTTTAAATTTAAACATAAACATTTGAATTATCATTAGATACGCCATTACAATAATATTTGAGTAATCCGACGATTTGTATGGGAATAGTTTAAATATACTGATCATAATTATTTAATTAATTTTTGGGAAGTTGTTTTATAATTATTACTTTCCTATCTGTATACAGATATAAGGAAAGTATAGGAATCATGATTTTTTTCGACCTCGAGTTTTCGACAGATTTTTACGTTTTGAGGTCCCCTGAATCCGTTTTGACTATTTTCGCGATGATGTCTGTCTGTCTGTCTGTCTGTCTGTCTGTGTGTGTGTGTGTGTGTGTCTGTGTGTGTGTGTGTGTGTCTGTGTGTGTGTGTGTGTGTCTGTATAACGCATAACTCATGAACCGATACACAAAAAAACACCAAATTTTAAACTTAAGCTTTGTTTCAGCGTCCAATGAGCTGATTAGATTTTGGGCAGAGTCGGAACATCTGGGGGGGTACTTTATAGGTGGTCATTTTTATATTTTATGGAATATATCTGTTATTTACGTTTGGAGAAGAAAATTCTTCAAATAAAAGTTACTTCTAATATAATTATCTATAATTTTTGTTTTATGCAAAATTTTCCTAAAATGGTCCGTATTCGAGAAATTTGAGAAAATGTAAAAAAATATTTTTTTTTATAAAAATTGTTCAAACAAAAGTTGTTTGTAATATAATTCTCTATAATTTTTATCCTATAGATAATAAAAGTTACTTCTAATAATATTATCTATAATTTTTGCTCTAAGTAAAAATTTCCTAAAATGGTCCGTATTCGAAAAATTTGACAAAATGTGCAAAATTCTGATTTTTATGAAAATTGTTGAAATAAAAGTTGTTTGCGATATCGATCTCTATAATATTTGTTTATACATGATTTTTTTAAAATGGACCGTAATGGAAAAATTGTAGGAAAAGTGCTAAATTTAAATTTTTCAGTATTTTCATTTTCAATGAATATCTATAGAAAAATGTTTCGCGGTAGATGTATGTGGACAATGTATATATTTAGTTTATCCTCTAAACATTTATAGAGATGCTGCAATAGGTTGTACAAAATAACCGGAAAAAGCCTGTAATACCTAGATAGGAAAGTCATGTGTTGGACACATCAGATTTTTTTTTCTAGAGTTTATTTAAATTGTATTTTGTTTTGAATTCAGGACTATTTGGACGCTTTCGAAAAACTCCTCAAATTGGGTTTGAAGAATGCTCAAGAAAGGGAAATCATTAACGTCCTCTTGCATTGCTGCTTACAGGAAAAGTCCTACAATCCCTATTACGGTTTTTTAGCCCAAAAATTCTGTGATTTTGAAAGAAAGTATCAGGTAAGCGATTTAGATTGTTTTTTGATTCAATTTATCATTGTTTTTTTTTTAGTTGACTATAAAATATTCGATATGGGATAAATTGAAGGCCATCGGTGACCATTCCGGACCACAATTATCGAATTTGGCGAAATTGTTAATACACTTGTTCGTAGAAAAGGGTCTACCAATTTCCATACTTAAGGTAATTTTTCAAATTTCTGTGGTCTAGTGGTTAAGGTATTGGGTACGGTATATCAAAGATCGTGGATTCGATTAACACTGCAAGCCGATTTTTAAATTGTTTCTATTAATTTACTGCTTAATTTTATTTTAATTCTTTTAGGTTGTACAATTCAGCGAACTGGACAAAACGACTCTGCGTTTCATGCGCCAAATACTGCTGGGAATTCTTTTACATAAAGACATGGAGTGTTGCGTTTCCGTATTCGCGAGAGTGTCACAATCGGATAAATTAAAATTGTTCAGGGAAAGTCTGAGGTTGTTCATCCATCATTTCTTGTTGAGGAACCTCAAAACCGATAAAATTCCCGAAGATGAAAAGACGTTGATCGAAGGTCGGGTGAAAATCGTGGAAAAAGTGTTGACTTCCAAAAATGTTAAAATTATTTAATAGATTTGTTTTTGTTAATCTTGAGTTTTATTTCTGGCCCTTTCGAAGTTTTTTGTTTATAATGATGGGCACAATATAGTACTTATTTTTTCGTGTTAGGCATATGACTAGTATATAAGTTAATAAAATGGCAACAGGGAAACAGCAAGTCATCGACTAGAATAAGAAGCTAAAATATGGTGGTGAGATACTAGCTGAATCGAATGTCAGTGAAAAAAACAAAGTGTATAGATATAGCTGGGATATCGTAGTTTCCACATCTGTATCTGTAGCGTGTGGAAGGTGGGTTACCGCCACGGCACTTAGGCCTCATTAGGCCCATTGTGCAACCTCCTGAGATAATAGGCACCTCCTAGCTCGTGAGCCAGCCTACAGATTTAATGTAGTTGACAACGTCGCCAACAGGTGCTTCTCTTATATCGGCCGGTGTTAGCCGATACTCGCCGAACACAAATCTTCTAAAAAATGGGAGTGTCGACGAGCAATCGTAAAGGATATGCTCGATGGTCTCATCTTCTTGTTCGCCCCCTCTGCAGAGTGCGGATTCTGACAGCCCCATGATATGGAGATGCTTCCGTACTTGGCAATGACCAGTCAGAATGCCTGTGACTAGGCGCAGATTCTATCTAGTCATAGTCAAGTATTTGTTTGCTGCAGTGTTGTCAGGATAACTTAAGAGTTCTCTGGCAACTCTCCAGTTTCTTGTTTCATCCCATCTTTCCTTGAATTTCACAAGGGAATGTTCTTTAATTAGGTCTGTCACTACTGAGTTTGTCAGGCCAATAGAAGGGCCAGGTCCAAAAAGTATTTGGTTGGCTGCTTTCTTGGCTAGTGAATCAGCAAGACGCTTACCTTCCGATGTGGCGTGACCTTTGATCCATCTAGTACTAACCCTGAATAAATTCGTGGTCTGTTCAGGGCGAGTAGTGCTTGTCTGCTATCTGTATAGATGATCATGTTCCTTCCAGCGATATTCTTTCTGGTTATTTCTTTTGCTGCTATGAGAATCCCCGTTAGCTCTATTTGAACTACACTGGCACTATTGCTCACAGCGCATTTTATGTTTAGGTTTAAGAATCTGGAGTATATTCCAGATCCTGAGCCTTCTTTTGTTTTAGAACCGTCGGTGTAGATATGAATCGTACCTGCCACTTCTGGCTCTTCTATTTGTTCTATTATAACTTTATATGGCTTATGAAAGATATATCTTGGTGAGATGGAAACCATGTTCGCTTGAAGCAGTGGGACCGTATCAAGCGCCTCCTGCCAAAAGTGACGCCTCGCCTCACCAGATCCTACATCAGGTACTATTTCAACCGTGTAGAGGCGTGTCATTGTCGTCAGAACAACATCCTTGATGTAAATATCAAGGGGAGTGAGACTAAGAATGACTTCCATCCCTCTGGTCGGTGTTGTTTCCATGGCTCCTGTTGTGTTGAGACATTGAATTTGTTCTAGTTTACAGATAGCTGTAAATGTTTGGGTTTTCGGTACCTAGACAACTGCACCGTATGTTAGCGTAGGTCTTATGATAGCCGTGTAAGTCCATGCGACGACTCTGGGGGAGAAACCCCAGGTGCGCCCCACGGTTCGGCGGCAACAGAGCAATGCTTTTAACTCTGTTTTCTAAATGCGAGTTCCATGTTAACTTGCTGTCAAAGGTGAAATCTAGGTACTTCACCTCTGTTGCAAAGTTTAGTTTTGTGTTTAGGAGTTCTGGAGGTTTTAATTCCATTTTCATCCTTTTCCTTGTGAAAAGGACCATTTTTGTCTTCTTAGAATCCTAAGACAGTGAATGGTCCTTGCACCACTGTTCTATAATTTTTAGAGCTACTTGTATTCTTTCGCAGAGTATGTTCTCAAAATTCTCTGTTTGCAGAATGACCAGGTCATCTGCATATGCTATTATGTAGTGACTGTCATTATTGAGGCGGCTGATAAGGGTGTCGAGGACCATATTTCACAGTAGAGGTGATAGCACTCCTCCCTGTGGACATCCCCTCGCAACCAAGCTTCTTATATTCACATCTTCTACACTTATGTTTACTGCTCGCTTTGAGAACATGTTATGTATCTACCCACTAACCATTTGTGGAACATTCCTATTGGTTAGTGAGTGTATTATCTTTGGGAAGGTGTTTTTATCAAAAGCACCTTCTATGTCTATGAAAACACCCAAGGCGGACTCCTTATTGTCCATGAATCTTTTTATCCGGCCAGCAACTAGATGAAGGGCTGAATCAGTGGTCTGCCTGAGGTGTACGCATGTTGGTTTGGGTGTAGTGGTGTTGTTGTAATCACCGCATCCCTTATGTACCTTTCGCATAGCCTTTCCAATGTCTTCATGGAAAACGATGTTAGACTAATTGGTCGGTATGTTTTTGGGACAGTGTAATCCATCCTTCCAGGTTTGGGTATAAATACCACTTTTACCTCTCTCCATTTATTGGAGATATACCTCAAAGCCAACGAGGATCTGAATATACCCACCAGGTGCGGTGTGAGTTCTTCCAGACCCCACTGAAGTAGGGCTGGATAGATACTGTCAGGTCCTGGCGATTTAAATGGAGAGAAGCTGGATATTGCCCATCTAATTTTTTCATCGTTTACAATGTGTTTGGCAGTTTGCCAATCATAGACAGATGGATTGTATTCTTCCTCTGCCCAGTCGGCCACGTCTGTGATGACCGAGTCACGGAAGTGTGTTGACAGCAGAAGTTTGATGCTATCTTCGAGGTTGGCAGTAGTTTCCACATATTCACTGTGAAAGCACGGCTACGCTTAATACAAAATAATAAGCACTGTAGTTTACAGGTAGGGGTAAATCTGGTGTACGGTCCTGATTTATATCCATTAAATGCGTTTTAAATCGGCTCCGTCAAAGAATGCAAATAATATTAAAACCGCAAAATATTAAATAAGAATGTGTCATAGTGATTGCATTAACTTTATGCCGTTATAAAAGTAAGCTAAACCATTTTTTACCAATTTTCCATAATTAATTGAAGTAAAATAAATTCACGCCAAGGACCAAATAAAGGACATTCAAGACCTGTTCGAGAACAGAAACTCGCCTCTTATAAGTCACTAACCTACACGTTGGGGGCTCTAGGACTAAATGCTGTATGAATTAAATCGATTTTGATCTCGGATTCATTTGAGAACCTTAACCACTTCAATTAAACACAAAACCTACAACGAGATGCAACCGCATCTCAACAAAAAATATTAGTCAGAGAGTATCTTGAAGATGTTTGTCTAGTTGATCAAATGTGTGTCAGGTAGGTGTATCAAAAATATACATATATAGGGTGTTTTATATGAGGAATGGTAAATATGTTTACCATATTCATATTTGTTAAATAATACTGGGTCAAATGTTATCTACTTCTGAGATATAGGCAGTCCTTTTTATTTGACATTTCTAAAAAAAGGTCCTCAAGCAAGATTACATGCTTAGTGACATCTAAAATACCTCACCTTCTATTTTTCGTAAACCAGGTCCTTCCTTTTGTGGCGAACTTTAAAAATTAAACGTCCTCGACTAAAGCTGCCGGGCCCCGCGTGTCCCACCTACCGCTCCCTTCCCCCTCTCGTCGGGCCTGGATATAGGGTGTTGTTTTTTTGCAATATTTTTGTTACTATTTAACGTATTGACTTAAAATTGGTTATGGTTATATTTTTGGGCTAGTAAATCATAAGCATATTATCAGTTTTGTGAATAGACAAAGAGGGCGCCACCTACACTCTATTGGATATGAAGAACGTTATTATTTTTAATTCTAGGCATTTCTAAATGTTTTCAAAACTGTCGTACATCCTGAACATTTGAACGAAAAAGTATACTTGTTTTAAAAGCAAAAATATAACCTATATCGAAAAATGATCATTTAACATTTTCTAGCCGCAGTATCTATTTAGTTTCAACGAAGTAGGCTTAAAAAAATATAAAAATGTACAGCTGTCAAATAATGAATAATACGTTTTCTGTAAAAAATTTACCATTAAGATTGGAAAAAGTTTAGACATTTCAGGAATAAAAAAATGAAGTTTTTTTCATCCAGTAGAGTGTAGGTATTTGTCTAATCTCAAAATTGATAACATACAATTTACCAGTCTAAAAATATAACCGTACCAAATTTCAAGTCAATACGTTAAATCATGGGCCGGCAACTTTTTCTTGTAGGAGGGCCAAATTTTTTAAGTTGAGCTTTTAGTGCGGGCCGCAATTGTGCTATATGTCACGTATGTCTTACGTGCGTTGCGGTGAGATCTTGCGAGCCGCACCAGGAGGCTTCACGGACCGCAGTTTGCCGACCGCTGCGTTAAATAACGAAAATATTGCAAAAAAGAAAAATAAATTTTAACATTTGACCCAGAGTTATTTAGGAAAATATTATCATTTAAAGATCCTGAACCCGTGGTTAAAATATTTACCATTATTTATGAGACATCCAGTATATAGCAATTTTTTTGTTACATATATTTATGCATTTCTGTAGCAATTTTTCGGCATCTGTAAATTACACGAGACTGTGTACACCACAGGTATTATAAAAGCACTGTAGACGAGAAATACAAAATATCTTAAGATTACTTCTCCAGTACTAAATTGATAATATTCTTGTGTGCTTCTAAATCACTTTACCCCAGCATTTGCAAGTGACGGGGAATTGTATGCCAGAAAAACGTCTGCCGCCTGGACGCGGAGGTGCCGGCAGTGTAGTCTGACACAAATGCTTTGGCCGAGACTTCAAGTACTGTTCACATGTATTGTGCCAGTGTTGGGCCATTAATGTGTATTTGCTAGGAACCTGTGTATTGCCTTCGTAAATGTTTAGAGGATAAACTAAGTACATACATTTTCCACAAACACATATCTTACTCGAAATATTTTTTATATATTTTCATTGTCAACGAAAATACTGAAAACTTGTTAAAATTTACACTTTTCTTGAATTTTTTCTGTTACGGTCAATTTAAAAAAAACCTATATAGAACATAAATTATAGAGAATGATACCGCAAACAACTTTTATTCGAAGAATTTTCTTCTCCTATTGTAAATAACAATTTTTCGTAAAGTAGAAAAACGATCCCCTATAAAGTACGGCCCCAGATGTTCCGACTATGCCCAAAATCTAATCAGCTTACTGCAGGATGGAATAAAACGTAACCTTACTTTAAAATTTGGTTTTTTATTTTTTTTATATTATTTAATAATTAGCAGGGCAAATGAAATTGTCTAATTTAAATCATTAAATATTTTGCTATGTCGCCACAGTTTCACTAAAATTCATCCAGTAAAAGATAAATTCCATATGAAATTGTAAATCACCAAAGAAGAATGATAAATATCCGAAAAAAATTTATAAGTGCAGATCTATTTATTGATGTTTTTATTTATTTAAGGTGAGATTACAGAATTTCTGCAACTTTGCAGATCTGCAAATATGGCGGCAACTTTGAAAATCTGCAAATATGACTGACTTACACATGCAAAGTATCAAGTTTTCGTATTCCAAATTTGGGTTTAGTGTTGTTGGGGGTAATAAACCACAATAAATATTGCGAATTTTCAGATATTTTTTGGAAAACTTGCATTTGTAAGTCCGCCATATTTGCAGATCTGCAAAGTTGCAGACGTTCTGTAATCTCACCCTTAGCGTATAAAACAAAGAAACGCACAAATTCTTTGCATCACTGAAACATCTGATAGATAGACTACCAGTAATACACTAATGTGTCTTGACTTTTTATTCTAAATTGCGGATATCATGCCTTTGTTCTTATAAATAGTTAAAGAATCTTTATAATCGAGTCACCTCAATCAATCAAATTAAGTGAATCATATTCGTCGATACAATGCCAAAACCACGAATGTGCAAATTTTGAATTTTTCTCCTAAGTACTTTACCAGACGTTTTAAAATTGAAAATTATCAATGCCAAAGTCAGGAATGTGCCTCAAGATCCTAATCCCTTCTACGACCGATGTCTATTTTCAGAAAGTAAGAATTTAGCAGTTTCTTCAGTTCCTAAGGCTCGAAAGACCAGATTCTCAAAACTGAAAATTTTGCACAATCGTAGTTTTGGCATTGTACCGACTATATTATGTTCACAAATCACAACAGTGTTTTTCGTTTATTTTTTCGACTGGGTCTCAACATTTTAAAATCTAAATCAAACTGTCTGGTAGTTTATACTATCAATAATACATCTAGCTGTATTACTAGTTGCATACGCTTAGTGAACATTAAACATGAAATTTTTTGTAGAATTAAAATCATTCCATGTAAATAGGTATACAGAGGGTCTCTCAAAATTGCTAAAACATCAAGATAACACGTATTGCAGAGATGCAGAGGTCAAAAATAAGTCGATTGGATCCAATTAATACAAGAACCAAAATGTACCGTTTATCCGTGAGAAAAGTTCAAAGTTTACTAAAAAAATCACATATTTGTACGCTTTTCAGAAATGTGCAAAACAAAATTTATAAAATTGGGAAAATTAACATTTTAGAGGATTTACCCTACTTTCAGTAATAAAAGAAACCCAAAGTAAATTGTGGAAGGGTTAAAACCACCCTCATCTTTCGGTAATTTTTGTTTAAATTTTCTTAGGGGTGGTAATACAATTCTAAATGTTTTTAATTCTTATAAAATTTCCGTATTTCGCATTATTTCGAAGGAAAAAATGCCTTTCTACACCCACATGGATATTAGATTATCTACGCACAGACTACAAAACGAAAGAGTATACTATTGCCATTAACTGAGCGTTATATCCATTCTATGTAGTGAGAACACTGCAAAAAAAATGAAATCCACCAATCACCCGACGACTATTAGGCATTCCAAACAAATGAATTACCATTGGGCAGGTTTGGTATATCTAAGGGTGGCGACATATGGTGTATTCTATCTACTTTACGTAAAATCATGAATAAACACAATAAAAATAATATTTAAAAAACCCACCTATACATTTCTTCATAAATTGGCAGGCTTGGCGAGTACTACTTCGAATAAAAATAGCGCCCAAGTTGCAAGACTATGTCGCTACCCCCTTAAATATTAGGCATTCCAACGACCTGTCAAACAATAGGTGCCAGTGGGAAATTCTTGTATATTTAAGGGGGTAGCGACATAGTCTTGCAACTTGGACGCTATTTTTATTCGAAGTAGTACTCGCCAAGCCTGCCAATTTATGAAGAAATGTATAGGTGGGTTTTTTAAATATTATTTTTATTGTGTTTGACATAAAATATTTAAATGTAATCCATTATTCATGATTTTACGTAAAGTAGATAGAATACACCATATGTCGCCACCCTTAGATATACCAAACCTGCCCACTGGTAATTCATTTGTTTGGAATGCCTAATACAAGAATTTCCCACTGGCACCTATTGTTTGACAGGTCGTTGGAATGCCTAATAATTTTTAAAATTTTAATTTAGTGACAAATCTGTCAAACTAAGTATATTTTTTAGTTATTGAACTTTAATATACGTTAAAATTACTAATTTTTATTTATACTATAATTATAAATAATTTGTTAATTTTAATAAAACTCTATGAAGCCAATTCAACTACGAGTATAAAAAAATCCTAAATATGCCGGTGGATGGGTGGTGAGAGTATCTAACTTCCACACGAGAAACTCAACTTCGAGCCTCGACTGGGGACTTTTAAATAATTTTTTTCTTCGTTTATTTTATTTTAAAAATTATCAAAAGTTATAAAATATTTTTAAATTATTTATTTTGTCTTAATAACTTAAAAAAAATTTTATTTGTAAATTTTCGTTAGTGAGTCGTAGAAAAAATATACGTGCGATATGGCCATCATATCCACTCTTGTGGCACAAACTACTATTTATCAATCTCTGATAACCGATATTCTTAGTACACGTTTAATAAAATATAAAATTTAATACAAAATTTAGTTAACCGTAGACATAAAAAGAAAACTTTTTTACCAATGCAGAGATCAATTCGACGTAAAAAATTGATATGCACCCTTCCTAAAACATCGTCGTTTTCTCGTAGTGCGTTTAGAGCATTTTGAAGTCTGTTCCAAATTATCAATTTAAAACTTTTAACGATCCTCAGATTTAGAAGTCCCAAGGAATAAAATCCGAAGACGGCAGAGGCCATTGAATGGATGATTCGTGTCCCCTATAATATGATGATGATAAAATAAGTTAAAAATCACGTTGTTTTTCAATTTATCGTTTAACCAGTGGTGGCTCGTGAAAAACATATTGGGAGTTTACAATGACAGAATATATATCTCAGTACATATTTGAGTATGAGCTTTGAGTGTTTATCCCCAGTAGC
Source organism: Psylliodes chrysocephalus (assembly GCA_927349885.1). Classification (NCBI taxonomy): domain Eukaryota; kingdom Metazoa; phylum Arthropoda; class Insecta; order Coleoptera; family Chrysomelidae; genus Psylliodes; species Psylliodes chrysocephalus. The sequence goes on along the minus strand of OV651815.1, from coordinate 60,043,427 downwards.
ATAGTATCGTTACACAAACGTTTCAGAATCATGGACTTGGGACATAAGGAACGTCTCTGTCATGTTTCTCATTCTCCCTCAAACGTACCTGGGATGTTTCTGGCAATGACAATGTCATCATTTGACGTATTAGAGACGTTTTTGAAACATCCTGTGATATTGCTCAAACGTTTTAGGTAAGTTTTTTTATACTATTGCTAGAACGTTTCAGAAATGACCTAAACTTTTATTTTTTGATAGGATAATCAAATCTATTAGGTACTTCATACATTTATTTGAAAAAAATATTTTTGACATAAAACTAAAAAAATGTTCATTATTACGCTCTGATTCATTGCGTCTATTTCTTTCTGGAGCCCTTCACAACCAGTCACCTATATTAATTTTCATGTCTCTTTTGTTTACCAATTTTCTGAGCTGAATCTGAAAATAATATTAAAATTAAATGACAATGCAAACAATTAATATTGAGTTAAAAAAATACTTACCCATACTGGCTTTAGCTATTTTTAACTTGGCGTCATTCGTTTTTCCAGGCAATGAAAGCAATTTACACAACTTGTTCCTTGAGGGGAGCTATGCATCTTCTGATAAATTCACACACATTATTGGTTTGCAAAATACAATACCTAAAATAGATATTTTTAAAGTTGACAAATGAAGAAATAATGACTAGAATGTATAAAAGCCACATTTTGTTAAAAGAAATTAAAACGTACCTTCTTCATATTGGCTTGAATATCTTGCATGTAAAAGGATTGTTTCTGCATTTGCCAAGCGCGATCAAACTTTGAATTAGAAGTGATTTTTCATGTTGCTTTACGTACAAACATTCGATCATGTACAAACTATACACGTTGATCCGGCCGCCTATTATCACGTTTAGTTTATTTAAAAGTTTATAGAGAAGAAGTTGTTTTAATACTTTTAAAACTTCCAATCTTTATTATAAGTGATGCGAGATACCATTTCATGTATGTCAATATTGTCATTAGATCTGATTATACGGTAGGCATGCGAGCAAATCAGCAAAGCAAATTTAATGGAAAATATCGTTTCATTCATACAATTTGTATAAATGGAGGTACTCTAGCTCAGTGCTACACTTTTAATACAAAGACATAGATTCCATTACGAGGACTTCTGTTAATAGTGTAATTTTTAGCTCGCGGAAAATTAACCGAACTTTCCTGGTGAGCCAAAAGGAAGGGTTTATTCATATTTGTAGTATTTACACTCTTTTGAAGAAACTAATAAAGATAAATTTGACCTGTAGCAGTTTTCTTTTGAAATAAAAATATTATTGTTCAAAATGTTCAAATTTAATGTTGGAGTTTGATATTATTGTAGATTTCTGGTGATTGCAGTAATTTTATAATTTATTGATATTTCAAAATAATATTTAAAATGAAAATAGAATACCTGTACATAATTACGATGTTTATAAAACGTTCTTGAAAAATCATTCAAGAAACGTTTCTTTAGAAACATCGTAGGGACGTACCATTTATATCAGAAACATAGAAACATACATGAAACCTAACTGGAATGTATCTAGCAGATCGGTGTTATTAAAGTAATAATCCTTTTTAAAACACATTTTTTTTACCTAAATCTGTACTGAGATCTATATTCTGTCATTGCGAACCCCAATATTTTGGTCACGAGCCCCCAGTGCGTTTAACACTTACAGAAATACATTTTTTTTTGATAAACCTCCAAACTCTGTCAAAGAAATAAGTAGTAAAAAAATATTTTAAAAGAAAAATCGAAAAATTATACAGATCTAAAACCGTACAGTTTAAATGATGTTTTTACTACGATGTTGTGAATTATAAATACTCCTTCCATTTGAAAATATTATAAACATTTTATTTTATATGTACTTTTTGTGTATATTGCTTCAAAAGTAAATAAATAAAAACTATTTTTAATTAGCTTAAAATGAATAGAAGTTATAGGTGTACCTAATCAGGGCCGACTAGAGGGAGGGGGTAGCCGGGACTAATTCCCGGGGCCCGGACTCAAATGGGGGCCCGGCAACTGTTTTTTTGTTATGTATGAGAAATACGACACAAGAGGAGAGGGGGACGTTTTAGGCTGGGAAGTTTTTTTTTTGTTTTTTTTTGTTTTTTTTTGTTTTTTTTTTGTTTTTTTTTTAAGAAAAAGCAAGTCAAGTAGAGGAGGAAAACTTTTTTTTTTAGAGAAAGCAATTCAAACAAAGAAGGAAAAGTTTTTGTTTGAAGAGCTTTTTTTTGTCGCGGGGCCCGTTCTAGAAAATTGTTCTGGGGCCCGGCCTGGCTCTCGGCTGCCCTGTACCTAATTCAAATGCTGACCCAAAATTGGTCATTCCAAAAACATTTTCCCTGGACACGCTATAAACCTTCGGACTCTGGAACAAAAAAAAACCCTTTTATCCAGATTGATATGATTACAGTGATAATAGCATAAAGGAAGGAAGAGCACAAAATGTAAACCGGATCGTGCCGTATTTGTGGCGGTGCGGCTAAAATTACACGTTTTCCAACTCCCGATGATCTAATGAAATAGAAAACGTATTTGAAACTGTTTTCCACTAATTCGGCCCCAAGTAAATTTTCTCGCTCAAACACCGGATGAAATACTGTTTGTAATATGCAGTGTTGATGTCAGGAGATTAAGTTGGAGAGCAGTGGCGGGGATAATATTTGGGAGTGTATAAACATTGATTAAATGGTCCTAGTTTATACATTATCATACTTAAATTAATGATTTTTGTAGCTACTTAAAGGAATAAACATGACGCCAGTTAGATAAAAGTAAAATAAAAATCACTAGATATTAGCCAGTGCTGGAGATATTTGTATATAATATATTTATTTTATTTATGTATCCTTTTAGTACATACATAATAATTTTAAAATTTATTCATCTAAAACAGGGATTCTTAAACTATTTTAAACAAGAGACCCTCTTTCCAAAATGAACTGATACCTCCGACACCCATAGCCAAATTACTTTAAAAATCCGATCTCTAGTTTTTTGCTATTGATACAAAATACTTACTAATTTAAAAACTTTGCGGTTGGCTAAGTGATTAAACTTGACATCATTTTCTCATCAAAATTTAACAAAATAAATAGACATAAAATTTAGTAAATATCAAGTGTAATTATTAATTATTAATACAAATTACGTAAAAATACTTAAGTCGACTATAATTTAAAAAAAAGCCATTCAAATCGCAAAGTAAAAAATAAAAAAATTATTTTGATGGGTTTACCCAGGGTAGCCGTTTCCCCTGTAAATAGTTGGTAACAAGTTTGTTTGACCTCGACAGTAGCGCGCTGAGCGCGTTATGATGAACTATAATTCGGTAAAGTAGAAAACTACTAAGTAAAGCGATTTAAAAAATGGCGGTCTTCAAAATTGATGAAATTTGAAGCAATTTCAAGTAACATTTTCCTATTTTACAGCTTTTACTTACAATAATTGAAAAATCAATAAGTAAAATGAATTTTTATTGTAAGTAAATGCTGAAAAACTGAAAATGTCACTTGTTTTAAATGAAAAATAAAAACATTTGTAATAAGTTTATTTTATTTAGTATAGGTAACTATGTCATTACATTATATTAAACATCATATTCACGTATGTATAGAAATGATTTTAAAACAATATACAAAGACTAGTTGTTTTGAAATTTTGTTGGTTAGGCAACTCTGGCACTGAACCACTTTACTATCATTTTACCCTTCTATTTCAATCCATTGTAGTTGCAATATCCATTCCAAAAAACTCCATACTCAGGAATAACTAAAACAAACAAAAAATAAAGGCGCAGTGTGTATCTCAAAATTAAAAATTAACAGAGATATTACTTTTTTAAATTCTTAGAAATATCCTTATATTTTCTTATAATGAAAAGTAGGTACCTACACAGATTTTAAACAATTTCAAAAAAACATCTGATTTATGCTCTCGGCAAGTGTGAACCATGCAAAATTAACATGTTCGTGTAAATATAAAATTAGTTTTTGAACAATGCGTTCTATATGTCCATATTTGGGTAGAATTTGATAAATACAATCATGAATAGTACCCAAAAATTGAACAATTGATTTTAGCTCATAAATCAAACGTCTTTTTGCATCATATTCCTTTAAATGTGTAAAACTATGATGAGGTTCTACAATATTTGTTCTTAAATTGCCCGAACGCACTTCGCAATCAATTCCATTCATTTTTTTTTACTACAAATCCAGCTACATAAGTGGGTATCCAGTCAATTCGTCGCGCGACAATTTATCGCGCTACCTTTCAGAGCCGACAATTCATCGCCACGACTTTTCATCGCTACGACAATTTATCGCCACAAAAATATCGTATTGTATCTATGATTTATACAGTATGTCTGAAAAACAAACAATTTTTTTGTGCTATATTGAATTTTTCTTATAAATACCAAATAAAATTATTTTTTCGAAAAAATTACAAAATATCTTACTCTAAATTACACAAAAATATGATTTACTTTTTTTCGGCTAATCAAGTAGTTTTTACTAAGAAAAATATAATAAATATCAATAATGTATTATTGATAAGCCAATTTAAAGTGTATAATTGGCAGTCGCAGGTTCTCAACAGTCCTTTACCTACTATTTAAAAAGGATTATCTTCATTAGCCAATTCGGGTAAGTTACCACATTAGTTAATAATAATAGAGAATTATAATTATCCTTTATTAATCCTTTCAAGGAGAAATTCATAGTGCAATTAATATTTAATTCTAAAAAGGATTATCTTCAATAGCTTGTTTGTGTAAGTTAGTATTTTAGATGCCCTGTTTATAATATATGTATATAAGGTTTAAATAAGAAATACCAACGAACTGTAATCATTCTTATTTTGTCTTTGTACGAGTTTACATCATTGTAAAATTTGAAAATGCCGTTACAATTTGTTGACAGCGAAAGAGGTCACAAAATGCTTTTATACAATGGCCATACAAATTCTAGAGAAAAAATTTCTGGAGAAAAAGATATTTGGAAATGTTCTCTATATCATAAGTGGAGATGTACCGGTCGCATTCATACCATAGGCGATGAAATTGTGAAGAGTACCGAACATAATCATATGTCAGATAGTGCTGATGCCGAAGTAAGAAGAGCTGTTAAAAAAAAATGAAAGTTTTAGATGAACAAAGTGGTTCCACTACTCAACAAATCATTGCAAATGTTTCCGAGGGTTTATCATCATCGGCTGCAGCCAGATTACCACAAGTGAAAAGAACTATTCAACGAAAAAAGGAAAAGACAGAAGGAATTCCTGCGATTCCAAATTCTCTGCTTCAATTAGTTATTCCACAGGAATATACACTGACAAGCAGTGGTCAGTTATTTTTAATGTACGACAGCGGCCCATCAGAAGATCGAATATTAGTGTTTACAACAGCAAGAAATCTTGACTACATGTTGGAGTGTGAACACTGGTACGGAGATGGAACTTTTTCAACAGCCCCTAATATGTTTTCCCAAATATATACAATCCATGGCGTCAAATATTCAAATACCATTCCAACAGTATATGCAATTCTGCCGAATAAAAGAGAAGAAAGCTATAGACGTTTATATGCAGCATTAAAAAATTTGAAACCTGAACTTTGCCCTACATCTTTTTTAATGGATTTCGAAAAAGCAGCGATGAATGCGGTACGAAGTGAATTCCCTAATACTCAAATTCGTGGATGCTTTTTTCATTTTTCTCAGTGTATATGGAGACAAATCCAGAATACCGGATTTCAGAGGCGATATGTGGATAAAGAAGTGTTTTCATCAAATTTGCGACTTCTGGCTGCACTTGCTTATGTTCCTGAAGACGATGTAGAGAGTGCTTTTGATTTATTATTGGAAAGTGAATTCTATGCAGAAAACGAGAACTTAGCAGATTTAATAAACTATTTTGAAGACACGTGGATTGGTAGATTAGACAGAAGAGGAAGAAGATGGTTACCAAAATTTCCTATATCTTCTTGGAATTGTTACAATGCAGCCAGAGAGGGAATTGCTAGAACCAATAATGCAGTTGAAGGATGGCATAACAGTTTCAGTTCAATTGTTTCCATTGCACATCCCAACAGTTGGAGGCTAATTAAGGCTTTACAAAAGGAGGAAAGCCTTAACAAATTGAAAATAGAGCAAATTGTGGCAAGTAATGAAATTACTCAAAAAAAAATTTACAAAGTTTCTGCACGTCGTTTAAAACTACTTACAGAATCCTACGACGCTCGTAATACCATGGAATATCTTCGAGGAATTGCGCATAATTTTCGAATGCAAGTCTAAATTATTTAATATTATTATATTATATTAATTCAATTTAAAATGTAATAACTAGCAACTACAATTTTTTATAATATATATTTTTTCAATATACCTACTTGTTTTTTATTACCTATACTAAAAAATATATAAAATAAGATTTTGATTATAATAAAAAAAATAAAATAAACCATAAAATGAATTCTAAAAAGTGGCTGGCGACAAATTGTCGTGGCGGTGAATTGTCGTAGCGGTGAATCGTCTTACGATGAAATGTCGGCTCTGAATTTTCGCGCGATGAATTGTCGGGCGATGAATTGACGTAGATCCACATAAGTGATAGCCTGAATATCAAAGTCAGTATTATGAAGTGAATTGTTTAATTTTAAGGCTAGCCAATTCATTTTCTTGACCAGACAGTAGTGGTTGCGGTTCATCACTAAAAGTTAAAAATGAATTTAAATTGTCAACAAACTACTATTATATCATCTGCCTCACAATTGGTGCTGTAATTTTTAGGTGTTATTAAACTATCAAAGCCAAAGGCAGGCAAATTTAATGAGCTTAGAACTGGTAAAGACATTCTCGTCAAAATGAGCCTCGCACAATAGTTTTTTTTTTTTAGATGTGTAGGGAATATTTAAAATATCAAACCATTTCTCTCTAAGGGTTAAAATTTCTTATTACCTAAGTGTATAAAATAATATTTATTTTGTTTCTGCAATTTGGAGCAGTACATGATAATGTATCATAAGTTAATGACATCGTTAAGGACCTCAGTATATTTTTACACCCATAAATTACTTAAATCTAACTAAAATTAAATTAAAAATAAGATTAATCAAATTTTACTCACCTACATTTTCCGCGACTGTTATGTTTTAGTGTAACATAACCTAATTTATTAGCAAACCCAGATTTACACCACCTCATAATATTCAAATTTAGCGTTAACTTTATAAATTTATAACAATTGTCCCTGTAATTGATCATATATTGTATTAAAGTGATAATCAAAAGATTGCATTAGTAAAATTATTGATTTCTTTAAAATTTATTAATTTTTTTAATTATTATATGGGTGTAAAAACAGCTTTTATTTAGTGCTCGCAGCGCGTGAAGCGCGATCCCAGCTAGCACCGGACGTCGTTTCACGTCATAATCACGTTGAATTTTGGTCAAATACGTCGATGTGATTTTTTGACGCAAAAGTAACGTAATAATGACGTCATTTTTGGACCAATTTGACACGTAAATATAGTTGTTGCGAACAAAATAAATCTATTTATGTCATTAATGCACTTCGAGTTTTTGTTATTCATTATTAAATAAATAGAAGGTAATTTATACAACATCGTTTATTTAGCGGTCATTGTGACACCAAAATAAGACGTAGTATGACGTTATTTAGAGACTAGTTTGTCACGTTCTGAAATGAGGCGTTGAACTGCGCACGTGTACACGTCGATTCTACACCTTTATTGTTTTACATTCAATTTATTAATAAAAGGATCTTTAGTGTTTATAATAAATTTATGATTCTCATTTTAAATCTAGGGATTTTTGGGAATTTTCATTTTTAAATGAAATTTTATGTCAACACTGTTTCGAAATGTCAGCTGTCATGTCATTGTCCAGGGTTAGCGGTTCACCGGGTTCACGCCATTTTGTGTTATTTTTGTAACTTGTGTTTGCAACATTCTTTTATTGTATGATTTTGTATGTCTTTTGAAGGTAAGTAGTTAGGAAGTTTAGTGCGATATTATTGTTTATTTTTAGTATGTTTATAGGAATTCAATACGCCGACAAGCACTGCACCGGAGTATCATTAAACCACTTCAAGTTCCAAGTGGCCGACATCCTAGGAAATGAGGTTCTTATAAACAACAAGAACCTTTTAACAAGAGCTTAAAAAAGGAGAAAATTGGACTCTTTCCTACTTATAGAACATATTTTACCGAAGGTAAGTGATTTTTTATATTGTAAAGGTGCCTGTAGCTAGCCTAATTTTGTTTTAACTATTAACGTAGACATTAATATAAACAAAAATTTAAGGATTTTAAAACAAAACCGTCCATAAAGATAATTTAAACATACATATTCATGACAGATCTGATTTTATTTATCTTGTTGTGAACCATCAAATATATCACTTTTGTGACAGCTTAATGATATAAAACAATTTCTGTCTTTCTCTGTGATTGCTAACTCTATTTTTTGGCTCAAATTTTATTTAAATAATGTAAGTTTCTGGTAGTTATAACTATTATATTTTTGTTTTAGTGAAACGAAAATTTAATAAGGATACCATTGAAGCTGCTTCAAGCCTGATGTATATTCGGAATGATTTGTTGAATATCTGGACACTGCTATATAATCTTTTGTAATTTATACATTCTAAGTAGGTACATATTCTAAGAAGTAATGTTTATTTAGTAATAGTTCAGGTTAGTATACAATGTTTCAATTCAGAAATTTTATGCAGTAACCTATCTTTTTTATATAAAACATATTTTTATTAAACATTTTTTAAATAAAACGTTTTTTATAAACATTTTTTTTACAAATTAAACATTTTTAAATGAATATTATGGTGTTTTTTTGACGTCTAAACACGTTATCTGGTGACGTGTTTATCACGTCGCTGTATGACGTCTTTGATCTGTGACATATTGCCGTCATAATCACGTCACTAGCACGTCATAAATTGGTGATTTCGACGTAAAATGTGACGTGTATTTCACGTGAAAATCACGTGTCTGTGCTAGCTGGGATATGATAAACTACAAACAAGGAAACAATTCCCGCCTATTATTCAAACCTTCTGTTCTAGTTTTTCTATGGGTTTACCCACGGGGGTTTATAGCACATGCGCATTTTGTCAACAAGTTACTGCGCATCGAAACTGGCGTACGTCCGTTTTACAATAACACAATTATATATAAAATATAAAGAAAACCGAATAATTACAAAATATCTCAATAAAAATGTGTTATTAACTTGCCAAAAGTAATATTTTCACATTTTTTTTATTTATCAATCGTAAAATTGAAAAAATATGAATTTATTCAATTATTTGTACAATGTAAACCTGGCTTTGGATAACAAAACCCAAATCTCGTTAATGCTCGAGTCGACTCGATAAACGAAACCCGAATGATACAAAATACAATATGGCTGTCGATGTAAACAATTCTAAGTGAGTTTTACTTTTATTTAATACAGTTTTAGGCATAAATTTAGTAATAATTTACTGTAAGTAAACTTATTTTGATACTTTTGCATGTCTATTCCTATAAATGCATATATTTGATTTTAATAGCAAATTGTTCTGGCCCATTTACACTGTTTTAGAAGAAACATTTTTATTTTATTGTCAACTGAAAAAAGGATTATTATTCGTATTCGTAATTGTGTTATCCCCAAATATTGAAATCCTTAACAAAGTTTTAATTCTGATATTCATTTTGATAATTATCCTAGATATGCCAATTTAATTGTATGTATTATAACTAAACTTTTTAATCTTTATAAATCTAAAGTATTTTCATTACATAAAGCAAGAAAATCTTAATTAGACGTTAGAGAAATTAGAAGTAGTAAATTAAAAATTAGTTAAATCGCTGCAAATGCACATACAATCAAAATCATGTGCTTTAGGAAGTTTTTCGCTTTCAACAATTGTTTTTTTTTCTTTTCGTTTCAGGATTTATGGATGGAACTCTTGTTTTTTTTCGCACGAGTAAAGAAAAATTATGTTCGTTTTGTGTTATTTAAAATAGTTGTTTATTCAGAAAATATATATTATGTTTATTGTTGTAACCAATAAAGATTCAACAAATAATATTTTAGTTATAATACAATTTTGTATTATTTATTATATACCTCTAAAATTATTTAACATAAAATTTTACATTTTTATTAACATTTTTTAACACGCATGAGATGCGTGTTAAAAAAATGCTATTAAAAATGTAAAATTCTTATATTTTGTCGAAGTAAATTCAAAAGTCCGCCAATTTTCAAATTAAAATAGCATTACAGCTTTTTATATTACCGACTGAGTATTAGTTGCACAAAACTATCCCACATGTCGCTGAAGGCAAACATGTTGCCATATTTATAAAAGAAATGGCAACTCTTAATTATCCTTCCTCCATGGGTTTACCAATCTAAATCTGGTTCAATATTGGTGAGTTGCAACCTTAAATCTCCACGTTAGTTAATTTTTAAACGGTTTCTTTGTTTTGTGAAAATGTTTGTAACCACTTTGAAGCCTTTGTCGACTAGGTATGATAATGAAAAAGCGATAAGGTATTTTCCTACGACCACTTAGGAAAGTGACACATATCACACTATATAGTCCTATGGAAAGTGCCCTATATCACACGCTATGAATAAGAATTTACTTTCCACCCGCGTACGAATATGCTACTTTCCGCAGTAACTGTCAGAAAATGTCAAACACATAATTTCTATTTTGATCTATGTAATGTCCATATTAATATTAAAATCGATATGATTGTTAAATTATTGAAATAGACCTTTTCATCACAATTTTTTTTTGTGCGCATGCGTCAGTTTCAGCCATCTTTTTCGTACTGTTTTTGTAAACAAGTATGTTAAAATGCTTACGTGAAAAAAATTATAATTGATAAATATTAATTTAAGTCTAAATTCATTTAAAAAAAGGAAGAAAAAAGTAAAGTAATAATAAGTTTAGTGCCTTAATTGAAAAATACATTTTCACAATCAATTATAATTATGTTATCTGTACGGAAAGGAAAAACGAAACAGTGTTGTTATGTAAAAGTGACACACGGTATAAATCATTCAAAGGCAATAGATATTATTTTATAAATTTTCCAAAGCCTTAACTGCAATATCGTAAACAATTATCAGGCAAAATCCATATTAAAAGATATTCGAAATGTGCATTAAGTGTGAAAAAATATGGTCGAAGTGACAACGGTTTTCGATGGATTAATGATGTTACTAAAGATACTTATATTTCACTGCATTTTCATGGAGAAAGTGGTCCAACAGAAGAAAATTCTCATGTGGTATCTAACAATATTTTTTTTAATATTAAATACTACTTAGGTATACACATTAAATGATTAAAAATGTCATGTTGATCCTCAAAATAATAAATAATTTATTTTATTAATTATACTCGTGATTAACTTTTATGCTAATTAAAGTGTTTTTGCAAGTAGTAATAGTTGGTTGGCATAATTAATTAGAATAAAGTTATAATTATTATTTGTTTTCATTAATTTTTTACAGAGTTAAAAAGTATTGATACACCTAACCTCTCAATTAGTCCACTTTGTTCCTTTGTAACAAACATCCAAGACACTTCAACCTCCTTTTCAACTGCTTACAACTATGCGCTTCCACAGAGTTATAAAAAAGTTATTCACTATCAACGATTTTTTCTAATGATTAATTTTTCTGTAGAGATAACATTGCTTTCCCAGCCATTGTCGATCAAAACAGTACGAAACTTTTGAATTACCGCTATTTCAACATGGTGGCTGCGCTTGCGCTCATCACATGATGAAAAGGTCTATTGTTGTAAATTAGATCCTAGATATTTATCTTTAACAATTATTATTAAAATAATTTTAAAATAACTAAGATATATTTGCTTTTTATTCTGGTTAAACACATAAGCGATTAGATCAATCAATTACCGTAAGGCCTGTTAGCTCAGTTGGTTAGAGCGTCAACTTTGCAATTTGAAACCGTCGAGCGACCGCGATCAAATTCTGGCAGAGCGTTTAGAAAATATGAAAACTGAATAAATACGATTATTGTTGATTATTTTTTTAAATACATTTTAATTATTATAATAATCTGGTTTCTGGTTTTACATTTTTTGATGAAATTATTTTGTGGTCGTAGGAAAAATATTGTACATCACTTGTGTGAAAAGTGATTTTCCACACTGCTAATGTAATATACTATTTTTAGCAATGTTCCATAATACTGTGTTTACAACAATGATGCTTTCTACTAAAATATTAGTCATTCGTACAGCAGGTACACGTAACACAACTTAAACAATGGGTCCTATGATTGAACGTTTACGTTATCCGTAACGTACATGTTAGGCTCAGTTTTAACAGTAATTAGGCAAGTTCGTATGATGAAAAACGGTTTCCAACACATTACTGTTATTTTCCGCCTGTTATGTTCTAATTTAACAGTTTTCCATCATACAAACTTGCTTCATTACTGTTAAAATTCGACTTAACATGTACGTTATGGATAACATAAACGTTCAATCATAGGACCCATTATCTTGATCGTTTTAAATAAGAACTTGTCGACACCCAAAAATCAGGTTTTGTTTATATCGACCCCTGGGAAAGGGTATATCAACCACTTTGGGAATCCCTGATTTAAAAGCTATACGTTTACCAAAAAAAAGGTGAAGACAATCAGTTTGGAAACGAGATTTGGATTATTTTTTACTTTCCTATCTGGGGGTCGATTCTTGACTCGTAGGAATATTTTCCTATAGGAATTTTTGACATTTTTACATACATCGAAAATTTATGACAGTTTCCTACATATAGGAAAGTGTCACAAATTCCTATAGGAAAAGGTTCCTACAAGTCGAGAATCGACCCCCTGTATACAGATATAAGGAAAGTATAGGAATCATGATTTTTTCGACCTCGAGTTTTCGACGGATTTTTACGTTTTGAGGCCCCCTGAATGCGTTTTGACTATTTTCGCGATGATGTCTGTGTGTGTGCCTGTGTGTGTGTGTGTCGCATAACTCATGAACCGATACACAGAAAAACACCAAATTTTAAATTTAAGCTTTGTTCCAGCGTCCAATGTGCTGATTAGATTTTGGGCAGTGTCGGAACATCTGGGGGGTACTTTATAGGTGGTCATTTTTATATTTTATGGAATATATTTGTTATTTACGTTTGAGGAAGAAAATTCTTCAAATAAAAGTTACTTCTTATATTATTATCTATAATTTTTGTTCTATACAAAATTTTCCTAAAATGGTCCGTATTCGAGAAATTTGACAAAATGTAAAAAAATATTTTTTTTTATGAAAATTGTTCAAACAAAAGTTGTTTGTAATATAATTCTCTATAATTTTTATCCTATACATAATTTCTCTAAAATGGACCGTATTCGAGATAGTTGAGAAAATGTGTAAATTTCGAAATTTGAAGAAAACTCAAAAACGGAAAAAGAAAAAAACATTAAATTTTAAACTTAAGTTTTATTTCGGCCTGACGTGAAATGATTAGATTTTGGAATATCTGGGGGGTAGTTTATGGAGGGCCGTTTTTATATTTTATGGAATATGGGGTCTATTCTGTAACAATTCCTTTATATTTAACAGTCTTTAAAAATATTTTCTTCTTTACTTCTGTCATTATTTAAACGGATCTTTAAAATACATTAGAGGACTATCTTAAAGAAATCTATTTAAATAATGACAGAAGTAAATTAACGAATACGAACATATTTTTAAAGGCCGCCAATAGTTTTAAAGGCCGCCAATAGTTTTAAAGGCCGTTAAATATAAAGGAATTGTTACAGAATAGACCCCTATATCTGTTATTTATGTTTGGAGAAAAAAATTGTTCAAATAAAAGTTATTTCTAATATTATTGTCTATAATTTTTGCTTTATGTCAAAATTTCCTGAAATGGTCCGTATTCGAGAAATTTGACAAAATGTGCAAAATTCTGATTTTTATGAAAATTGTTGAAATAAAAGTTGTTTGCGATATCGATCTCTATAATTTTTGTTTATACATGATTTTTCTAAAATGGACCGTAGTGGAAAAATTGTAGGAAAAGTGCTAAATTTAAATTTTTCAGTATTTTCATTTTCAATGAATAGGTATCTATAGAAAAATGTTTCGAGGTAGATGTATGTGGAAAATGTATATATTTATTTTATCCTCTAAGCATTCATGGAGGTGCTGCAATAGGTTGTACAAAATAACCGGAAAAAGCCTGTAATAACTAGATAGGAAAGTCATGTGTTGGACACATCAGATTTTTAATAAAAAGGGACTCTCCAACTATTTAGCAATTTAGTTGGTTTCTCTAGCATTTTCACTTACTTAATTATCAAAGTTCGAATAAATAGGCCACGACCCCGTTTTTCTTGTAGTGGCGAGGCCGGTACGCTACGTCATCGGCGCCGATCGCCTGAGACAGGTTTATGTATTAAATATTAATACGCCTTTTCTGTTGTTTGTGTTTTTGGAAATGTCTGCTCAAAATACCCGGTATAAATATTATATTGGGCCGAAATGTAAAAATACGATAATAACTATACCAAATAAAGTATTCATTAGTTTGTCAAAAGGAGAGAAAAAACGGTGTAATGCAATGAAGAGAGACAATAAAATAAACAAAGTTCTTTCGACTTTTGTTGAGAAGATCATTTTGAGGTAAGGTAATTTTAAATTAATTCAGCTACCTATTACTACAGTTGTATTTTTAGAACACGTGCTTACTTACGCAGGGTCTGATACTGCTAAATTCAAATATCTTGTAATAAAAGATCTATAAAAATTCACTTCAAAAGCTAGTTTTTTAAATTATTATAAAAAGTCAAACCAGGATCAATGGGATACGTACTCTATTTTATATAAATATTAATATAAATCATAGTGATTGTAAAAGAAATTATTAATGTATGGCCTTTGGAACGGAAATTCTTTAATATTATGACAGTTATAAATGGCTCATTCTTTAAGATATGCTAAAACATATGGATCTCTTAGTGTATAAATAAGGAAATAGAGATTTTTATTAATATGTGATATACTGGGGTTTGTAAAATACATTTAAAAAATGTTTAAAATAGATGGAAAGCAACATATATAGTATTCTGGGTTTTTATTCCAAATTGAAACTGATATGGAAAACTATATGGAGTGGAAGATGATGGGCGAAAACAGAAGGGTCAGAAAGGGTGTTTTATCTCATATTTTTACATGTTTGCAGTCAGGTTCCTAGTCTATCAAACCTGAAAGAGGTGCTGCAACGAAATCCTTCAAAATATAAAGTCACACACTTCAAAATTAGTTGAGTGGGTTGTTTGTAGTAGTGGTAGTGATGATATTGAAGGCGACCCACTCAAGCTCTTTGACGACGGACCTACTCTTGTTTCTAACAACAATCGTATGAGACATCCAATTTAGACGAAAATACTTCTCTCGATCTCAACAAATCCACAAACAAATCAAATATATCATGTTCTCCAATAAAAAGAGCAGTATCGCAAGTAAGTACTTCTCCTATTAAATTTAAACAGACACATAATCTGGAAACTCTTAAATCGAGTTGCTATTCCGAAAATTCTACCAATTGGGAATGCAGTTCTACTGACAGAAATTTAGGCCTTGATGATCTGTACAAAGCATCATGTTAAATTAGACCTTAATGTCAATAGACAGAGTTCCCAAACTACTGTTAGGTATCCCAAAGGAATCATATTTTTGCTTACGAATTTTGTCAGACAAAGTTTCGGTTCCACATACACATATTCTTATTACACTTTAAAAAATTCGACAAAATTAACCATATACAATATTAGCCATGCATTTTGGAAGATCGTCAGTAAATATATGCCAAATCTTTAGCCGCATTGTTCCTTTGTTGTTATCAAAGTACTTTCAAGAATTCATTAAGGATAATTAAAAGTTGCAGATTCCACACAGAAATTTGGCAACATGTTTGCCTTCAGCGACATATGGGATAGTTTTGTGCAACTAATACTCAGTTGGTAATATAGAAAGTTGTAATGCTATTTTAGTTTGAAAATTGGCAGGCTTTTGAATTTACTTCGACAAAATATAAGAAGTTTACATTTTTAATACCATTTTTTGAACACGCATTTCCTATCTAGTTATTACAGGCTTTTTTCGGTTATTTTGTACAACCTATTGTAGCTCCTCTGTAAATATTTAGAGGTTAACTTAATATATACATTTTCCACATAAATCTAACTCAAAATATTTTTCTAGATATTCATTGAAAACGAAAGTACGGAAAAATTTAAATTTAGCACTTTTCCACCAATTTTTCCATTTTAGAAAAATCATGTAAAAAACAAAAATTATAGAGATAGATATCGCAAACAACTTTTAGTTTAACAATTTTCTTAAAAATCAGAATTTTGCACATTTTGTCAAATTTCTCGAATATTTCAGAAAAATTTGGCATATAACAAAAATTATAGATAATAATATTAGAAGTAACTTTTATTTAAACAATCTTCTTGTCCAAACATAAATAACAGATATATTCCATAAAATATATTAACGACTTCCTATAAAGTACCCCCCAGATGTTCCGACTTTGTCCAAAATCTAACCATTTTACCTCAGGCCGAAATAAAACTTAAGTTTAAAATTTAATGTGTTTTCCTTTATCCGTTTTTGAGTTTTCTTCAAAATTCGTAATTTACACATTTTCTCAAATATCTCGAATATGGTCCATTTTAGAGAAATTATGTATAAAATAAAAATTATAGAGAATTATATTACAAACAACTTTGATTTAAACAATTTTTATAAAAAATTATTTTTTTACATTTTGTCCAATTTCTCGAATACGGACCATTTTAGGAAAATTTTGTATTAAAAATTATAGAAAATAATATATGAAGTAACTTTTATTTAAAAAATTTTCTTCTCCAAACGTAAATAACAGATATATTTCATAAAATATAAAAATGATCTGCATTTTGTAGAGTCGGTCGGCCGCTCTCCTACACAATCGGTGCTGATGACGTAGCACCTAACTGGGACGGCATCTCGGGCGGTATAAAATAACCTCAGACTTTTAAAGCTAATACTAATCCTATCGACTTGAATTTAACGACATTGTTCTTGTAAAATTAAGTTGTATTTATTTTTCCAAGTCCATTGTTACAGTACAATAATCTTATAGGAATGCAGAGTAGGAATTGTTTTTCATTGTAACAATTATTTGAAAACGCTGATAATCTGCCTTATTTAGATTTTATGGAAATTACACCCTCCCATATTAACCCTTTAATTTTTTTAAATGGCTTCCCCATTTTTTAAATTCATTTTTGAATTTTTCTCGTTTAACTAATGTCAAAAAATAGAGTTAAAAGTAATATTACTTTATGAGCTACATTATTTAAAATTACATAATTATGAGTTACAAGAAAATTAAAAATTCAATTTCAAATGGTATAAAAAAGAATTTGAGATTTAGTATTTAAAATTTTTCAATATTTCTGAAACTAAATTTTATAACACTTAATGCTTTTAGATTGTAATTATAACACATTATTTTTTACTTAGAAAACTAAAAACAATTACTTTTAATCTATACCAAAACATTTTCTTACTCATAGACCATATAAATCAAAAACCATTCTCATTTTTGTTTCATATAATAATTTATGATGCTTTCCTTCGTTCTTTTTTACGGGAAAATTATTAGTTTCCGAGAAAAGAAACCTTTGGAGAATTGTTGCCAGAAATTTAAGTAGGTAGTGTAAATTTTCGCGAAAGACACATATTGTGTGTGTTCGATTTAAAATAATAGTCTTTTCGGAATTTCAATTCCGCTAGGGCGTTATCGCCGAAAACCAGTTGGACATTAAAAAACTATTTATAAAACAACAAAGATTTTACCAAAACACCGGAATTTCTTAACGTGTCTCCGATTGGGTGTAAGGTTCATTCTATCTAAAAAACTGTCATAATCTGACAGCATAGCATATAGAAATGTAATCATAATAAAAAAAAGGTAATATTAATCCAAATTAGACAATTCTTCAAATGTAACAAGAGATACTTGAAAAATTGTAAATAAACTTGGAGGTAAATAATAATGAAAATAAATAACAATAATAATTGTAATAATAAATTCAAGTGACGCTAAAACGGTGGTTCCCACCTTATCAAGACTGAGGCCCACAAGGGTAAATTCGTAGTGTAACAAAAACGAGAAATGATTTATTTTGGAACGAAAGACCGAAAGCCGATAGTAGTATTAGGACGTTGAATTTTTTGGTTTGTGAAGAATTGGCATTAATTAGGTTAAACCATGTGATGATTTTCACAAGTCCTGATTTTTAAAACCATTCTATGTCGCCTTTTGATTAGGGTTTACAAACTTGTTATTATTTATTATAAATTATTTTTGTTGTGAGATCATGTATTTTATTTAAAAAAATTACTTGATGTTATATTAATACTACTTACTATGTTTAAATTATTAATAGTTTTGCGACAATAGGTTGCAACTTATAACCACAAAACTATTTTTATGTTAAAGTAGATCCATAGAGAGTAATGTAATTTACAAAGGCCTTCTTTCAACATACAAATAAATGACAACTTTATAATTAAAATAAAAAAACAACAAAATACCTCGGTACCAAGGTAAGAACATTCAGTTTTAAATTTTATTTATTAAGGAAATTTATGACTAAGAGTTTACTAATTATAATTTACAATTCGCTGGTTGAATATGTAATCCAAAATCGTATAATAAAAATTTTCTACAAAAAACCAGCATTATATCCTGCCTCTCTTTCATATAATACAAAAATGTGCTTTGTATAATAATATTATATTATCTGTCTTGCTGTACCTTTATTTATAGAAAACCTGCATTGAGATACACTACAAATTATTTGCAATAAATATCAGAAGAAGTATACATTTTTAAATAATTTGACATTTAAGAGCCACTCACACATTACAGTTGACATCTTGATACTTGACAGGCACAGCCAAGCATTATTCTGATTTTTGCCAAATAATATGGCCAGTTAATTATTCTATGGGATTGCGACACAGAGCCAGTAAATTTGATGAAGGTATTTTTGTGGCTAGGGGCGAAATAGTAGTACGCTTAAGTACCACCATAGAAAAGTAATTTTTAAGAAACTGCTTATATATTTTTCATAAATTGGCAGGCTTGGCGACTAATTTCAAATAAAAATGGCATCCAAAATGGCTATGGTTGCAAGTATAAAGGTCGCAACCCGCCTTAAAAATGTCACCTTTACTATCAACAGCTGTTGCTTGACAGGTCGTTAGAGAATGTTTGCAATTTATGAAATGTTAAGAATGTTAGAAATGTTGACGTTAGAAATAATTGGTATTCCTAAAATTGTCACATAAGAAATGCATATGCGGATTTTAAGAAATTGATATTAAAGTAGTTAGGATTAACCGAAAATTCTGAAAATCAATAGCGTTCTAAGTTAGAAGTAAAAATTCAAGAAAATCAAAACTGCAAGTCAATCAGAACTTTCATTCTAGAGTTATCGTGCCGGCATACATACACACAGACGATCAGACGACATTCTTTTGCATTTTTGGACTCGGAATGATCAGAAACATGAAAAAAAGTTTTAAAAAATGGGGTTAAGAAAATGTTTTTGTCTGCACGAATGCAATACTGAGGCCCCATAGGAAGGCCCTCAGTAATAAGTACTATTGTAATATGGTTAATTCTTTGAATCTGATGTGCACATTATCAACCCACCTTCGACCTTTGTTCTAACAGAAACTAACGTTGGAAATTAAAGGATACATTTGAATTAATAATAAGTAAATAGTCCTACGGATATGATGAAATATCTCTTAACATTTAAAAAAAATTTATCTGACATTACATTGTTTGTACTAGTAATTCTAATTAAATATCCACCATTTTTTTAAACAATGTAGTCCCACAATTGCATAAAAGCGGTGGTAAAGTTACTCCCTCCAACTACAGACCCATTTCTCTCATACAAACTCTGGGTAAATTACTTAAAAAGTTAGTTAAATCCCCCACTACTATAGGTTTTTAAATTAATTCAATATTTTAATATTGAATCAATTTGGTATTCGTAAAAAAATTAGCACGACAGATACAATGTTTAACCGTTTCAAATTAGTTTACACCATTAACTAAGGGAAGCTGCTGTAGTAGACTTATTCTGTAACGTAAACACATTTGATTACGTGAGTTATGGATTGCTACTACATACATTTGTGTGCCTTTCAAAAGTAGCCTGCGTAGCCTCTGCGTAGACTAGGCCACGAGCCGCCGCTGATTAGCAATATTAATTATTACAAAAAGACAATCTTTTGACATATAAAATAGCAATTTTTGTAATCGCAGCAAGTGTCAAAATGATCTACTTTATGCAACCAGTTTTATAATGTTGAACATTATGAAACGAGTTTCAAAAAATTTATTATGTCATGAGTTACAAACAAAAAACAAATAAAAATAAACCTCTTTTGGTTTTGAAACAACAATATACAAGGTGGCGCATCCTATACGCGTCGGTCTCTGTAGGGAAAACGACTTAAAATTTGATTTTTTTTTTTCTTAATAGGGCCATTAACACTACAAATTAAAAATAATTTGAATTATACAGGGTGACCCAAAAATAGGAATACATATCAAAATTATGTTTTTTTAAAGGGAGCATCCTATATTTGATGGTGTCTGTTGATTCCTCGGAAAAAATAAAGAAAAGTTTCTGTAGTGTTTCATATACCTATCTTTTTTCGTATTTAAAACATTTAAAGGATTCTTAATTTGTAAGCTTGAACAACATGATCTAGTATGTCGCGGTTATTTAGAACACATCAACCGTCACCTGCGATATGCGTAGCCAAGATATTAGACTATCGAATGAAATGTAAATTTTTCCTTTACATCATTTAGTCTATTGAATTCAACTTACATGTGGACTTGAATATTATTCTTATTTTGAATAGCACACCTTGTATTTATTAACTTTTTAATTATCTTTCATTCCATATAAGATTTCCCTATACCTAAATTCAACCCCTATACCTAAATTTAACGGTTTTTTAGTAAATATCTGTTTTTATGTTTAACATAGGTGATTTTTGTTTCCGTCAAAGTGACCATTGAATTTAAATGTCAAATGCGAGTTTGACATTTCTATTTAGTAAGTTAGATATCAAATCTACGAAAAATCGAATTTGAAACATGAAAACTTATTCTAAAGCAGAGAAAATTGATATGGTGCTTGTTCTTGCTGAGTGTCATGAAAACTGTTTATTGGCTTCTAGAGTTTACGGTCAAAAATACCCAGATCGAGAGAAACCTGACAGACGTGCTTTTGAAAGATTACTACAACAGTTTAAAGTTAGCGGATACGTAGATTATAAAAAAAGTATTCAGCCTCAACCTATTGTAGGAGATCATGATAATGAATTTTGGGTTATTGGCTCACTAATAGAAAACCCACACACAAGTAATTGGGCTATTTACTAGTAAAGAAACTGGAATAAGTAGGAGAAGTATTGGACGAATAATAAAAAAACATAAATATCATCCAAGATACAGCTGCACCAAGAACTGCATCAAAGGGACTTTCAACAAAGAATCGATTTTTGTTTATAGGTTATGGATAAAGTAGAATCAGATGCGTATAGGATGCGCCACCCTGTATATTATTATTGATAGTTTATATCAAAGAAGGCTAGGTTGACTTATAAAAATAGAATTTGGTTAAACTTACAGCCTAGTATTATGTTGTTTTGGTCCTTATTTTTCTTTCCCAATCAGCACAAAGTAAATAAAACTTTCGCTGCCCAAGCTTTAATGCCAACCACACGCTCTGGCCCATCGGTATACGAACATTTAGAAGGTTGGACATTCATTAACGTCATGGGCCATACATAATGAAAATCCAAAAATTTGTTCTGAGGAATAGCTATTATATATACAGGGTGATTACAAACAATATAAACTAAACATTATAATAAATACAAGCGTTATATGAGTTATTTATTATTACGTGAGTCACAATTTCTTCAATCCACGTTTTTGTTTTATTTCTTTTCAAT
This sequence comes from Psylliodes chrysocephalus, assembly GCA_927349885.1. Classification (NCBI taxonomy): domain Eukaryota; kingdom Metazoa; phylum Arthropoda; class Insecta; order Coleoptera; family Chrysomelidae; genus Psylliodes; species Psylliodes chrysocephalus. The sequence continues at coordinate 60,021,254 of OV651815.1, read as the reverse complement.
CTTAGTCTAAATTGCAAATGGATTTTTTTGAAAATCTATTCGATGATGTGATTATTTAGATGAAGTATAATATATTTTTTTTTAATTCCTCAAAATATTTTTTACAAAACATAGTATTTTGTAAGTTTTGATTATAATTTTATAATTCAGAGCACGCTTATAAAAATAAATAACAATTTACATAGTTAACAAATTATACTATGATTATGATTGAATTTTATAATTACAAACATAAGTAAATAATTCTATGAATATTGTATTGGTTATAAGTAAATTTTAGCCTTTTATTCGTTTTCATTTGGATTTCATTCTAAAACTTTTAACTTTTTGTATATTCCATGTGTTTGTCCACAAGATAATGTATCTCTGACAATAAACATATATTCTCTATCTCTCTTATCTTTATCAAGTGATTAAATCGGCGTTTTACATTAATTACAAAGTTTGTTCGATGGCACGGCACGGCATCGTCTGCACGCGTCCATTAATCTTTCTCTTCTGGAGCAGCTCTCAGATGCAGCTTCATCTTGCAGCCCTCGAACCTCGAACCTCAAACCGCAACCCCCAAGAGAACATAATCAAATGGCGACGAACGAGGAGGAAATCGGGACTTCCCCTTTTCACCTCTGACGGAGACCCTTGTCGAAGAAAAATGGAGAGTTAGTACGTGGTTGGATTAAAATATTCGTAAAACGACTACTTAGGTATACATCGTTATGGTATAGTCATCACGGAATTGGGCTGGAAAATGTACCCCGAATACGAAGGTATTACCCGAGTACCGTAAAACCACCATCTACCCGTTCAGATTAAAGATTATTTACAGGATCGTACTGCAAATTCAATATAATTTATAGTAGCAGAAGTAGTAGTATTAGTCAGAATTTACAGATTATTTATTTATCTACTTAATAATAATAATGTCTAAATCAAATTATTTTTTAAACATTTCGAAGAAAATCTACTATAATTTGGTTTACTTAGTAATAATTATGCATTAAGAAGCAATTACTCAGGTACAAAAACATTATAACGATACGACACCTGTAGTGAAGCGAAAATTGTCTTATCTGGATGTTGATTTATGGTTTCAAATAAGTACCTATAAACCATAGAAATAGTATAGAAGACCAATATAAATATAACATCCAAGCAGAAATTGAAACCTACTGTGCATAAAAACGCGTCTCTGCGCCTGACATCTCAAAATAGTGTGTCTAGAAGCTTGCGCAGTATGCATGACTTGTCCCTGTAGTGTTGCCAAGTATATTAAACATACCTAACACAAAATAATTTTAAATTAATTTATTTTTAAATTACATGATTTAATCAGTTTATATCTACGAAATATCGCCCCAAAATAATTTATAAACATTTAAATAATCAACTATAATAGTAGTAATATTTATGTGTAATTATAATTACATTCCCAAAAATATATACAAATACTGTATTAATGTACAACAAGCGATTCACCTACAAATTCAATATTGACCTGGCAACACCACTTTAATCCGGTGTTTCAAGGCTCTATGACGGTGCCGTTACAGGACCGTTTGTGATATTTTGGCTTTAATTTATATTTTATTATTTAATTACACGACATTTTATTTTTAGGTTCGTGTAGTGTTAAGTTAAATCCTAGGTACAATAAAAGACATTTTTACATTGGCTAATGAAAATGTAATCAATGTATTTAGCAGCTGTTATATTTATTACAAGATTTATGTCTAGAAATTCAAACCTACCTAAGAATTATAATTATGTAAATAGACAGCTGTATATTTATATACAGGCTGTCCAGCGACGGGGAGACGTTATCGGTATCTGACAAAATAATGAATGATTTTTTGTTAAAAATAGTAAACAGGCTATGATCTTTCCATCTAAAATATTTTGACAGTTCTGTTATTTCCTTTTTATTTTAAATGAGATGCCACTTCTATTATTCCTGATAGCGATGGAACATGAAATGTTGCTTATTTGGAATATATACCTTTACACAACGCTCATGACGTCAGAGACAGTTTCAGTCGGGTATAATTTAAAATAAAGAATTTTAAAACGAATCGTATTAATTTGTACCTGTACCTAACATTTATGGCATCACTAGCCGAGTTGGCATCGGGTATATTTTCAAATGTAGAAACTGAAAATTAACCCTATTAAATTGTATACTTTTAAATGCGGGTTTCAAGGCATTTTAAAATATAAACTCGATCTCAACGAACTTAGAAACTTCTGTCACTCGATATTTTAATCGTTACTTCCTCTTCGCTTTTTGGCCGGCACAACAATTATTTACATTTCTTCATTCTTTACCGCGTGCGAACCAGTACGGTTTAAAGAAATTTTAAAAAACCTACTTTAAAAATGAAGATGTTAATGATTTTCTCATGGATCCCATCTTCAGATCCTGACTTAATTTATGTAGTATTATTCATTTTCTAACAAAAAGAGAATCATAGAAACCGGGCAACGTGGTAAAGAATTATCGCTCAACATACATAAAAAAATATTTCAACGAATTGAGAATATCCTCCCATTTTAAAGTATGTTAAAAAAAATTGTTAATAAAGTGCAAAGTAGGGTGATAATATATATTATGAAGAATATAAAATGATAGATAAAGCCAGTGTAGAAAGTATTATAAATAAACTGTGGAAATATCGAGAATCTCGATTTTGAATCGGAAGAAGAGTATTCTATGCAATTTAGAATGAAAAATGATCAAAATGAAACAAATGAACGACATGCTAATGTTATTGACAACTTTTTTCAAACATTTTCTAGTTTTCCGAAAACTAACTGGATAGTTCGAAAATCATTTCCGCCGTTAAAGCGGCTCTTGTTCCGAAATAGATACACGCCTGTCAACATTCATCGTTCAACAAAAAAAGTATTATATACAAAACGCTTCGTATTGTAAGGCCAAAATATATTTGGAAATCAAAAAAGTCATATAAACAAAAAAATCATTATAGTGAGATAACTACCAAATTAATGATTTACAAGTTTATTCTTATTATCTATAAAATAGGTTTGCAATGTGCTGATGTGGAATGTTATCATCGACTAAAAACTTTAAATCTTTGTATTAAATTGATCGAAAACAATCCATAAATTGGTTTAGACTATACAGAATGTTTCTAATAAGCAGCGACTAACTTTTATTATGAAACCGAAAGACCCTTTTAAAAGGGTTTAAAATTAAAATAAAATATGTACCAAGTACCAAGTAAATGTAGTAGTATTTTTTAATTTTGAATCTTGAGAGATGCAGACATATTTGGATACTTTATATTGAAAATGGTAACATGAAAGGTATTTTGTCTAATTGTAAGTAACGACTCACAGTCTTGGCTGACAAAATATAAAAAAATATCGAACATAATATTCCTGGGCGAAACGCACCTGCCCCCTATTTTGCACTACTCAAATTAAATTTACTTGTAGCAAATGATACTAAATCAAATAAGATGTCAAATCACAAGCAAAATCTCGTGACTGCAGCACTAATGATTTCTGTAAATTAACCAATTCATTTTTCATGCCATATTTTTCTTTCAAAAACATATTTATCCTACTTGAATTTTTTTCATCGTTTTTTATATAGAAGCATCTCTAAAAATGTATGAATAAAACATGGTTTGAACTATTTGTTCGATCAATAAAAAACTTGCACCGGTCCTGTTCGAGCCAGCACCGTTATACGCATGAGCTCCGACACACTATTTTCTCCTTAGGGTTTCAGTTTTGATATATGGAATCGGCTTTCTATACTATTTCTATGCTATAAACCCTCTTAAAATGACTGTGGCCGAATCTTACTGAAATAAATTTCTACTATACGTGGGCAAAAAAATGCCCTATGAATTGTGGAATCAGGACTTTTGCAAACAAGGGCAGAAGTCCTTTTAAAATTCAGGGCAATAAGAAGTAATTTTCGAAGAACTGATTTTTACAAAAAAAAATGTCAATATTTGAAGGAAGAGATATAGTGGATTTTTCAAAGTTTATTTTATGATATAATACATTATTTCTAAAATAATAAATAAAATTTATCTTAATAACTTCTAAATTAATTTTTAAAATTTTTAGATGTTGGTTAGTGGGTCGTAGAAAAAATATACTATATAACTTAAGTCAGATACGCAGTCAGATCAGTAAGCAGTAAGTACTCCGCCTATCAAACTTTGACTTCGTGTGATATGATTATCATATCCACTTATGTTGCACAAATTACCATTTTCGTGCGATATGGCCATCATATCCACTCTTGATGCAAAAACTGCTATTTAAATGTAGTTCTGCAAATATTTAATTTATTTTTATGTTTTTACAATTTAAAATTTTTGTTTATAAAAAGGAATGAAACCAAAAAATTTAAAAATATTTCATATATTATATACCTTTGCGTTTCAGTCTTAGTAGAAAAATTAAAAAAGTTCAGTGTTACCATTTAAAAGTTTTCAATTATGTCTGCCTGATGCTTGGCTATCATATTTGTATATACTTTCGAAATATTTAACACTGCAAAATCACCACATTGCTATTATTACCTACGCTGTGATATCCAAATTTTCCAAATTTTTACCACATTCATAGATACAGACACACAAACACAGACATTTTCCGTACACCAAAACATAAAAATCAAAATCTGGTAGAAGTTTTAGGCCATACCAAGGCTTTCCCATGTTATGCTTACAATATATTGAATAGGTACCTATAATTTTTAAAAAAATTTAAGAAAGGCGAATAAAAAGCAACTTAATAACTGAAATTATAAGCTTATTAGTAAACTCCTAAAGGCGGTTCTGATTATTTGAATTTACATTCTTAACTATTTTAGCGCCATCTATTAGCGAGGCTCCGAAATAATCTGTCGCTAATGCAGTTTTAGGAAGTGTCCTTTTATATTATACAAATGAATATTTACTCAAAAATACTTTTTCAATTTCTTCTAAAATGTACGTTAATGAGCTTTTAAGAAGGAAATTGTCTCAATAGATTTAGATATTTTCATTGCCATTTGTTGTTTTAATATAATATATAATCTATTCAAAGAAGAAGTATTATTCCTCATCAAGTAATTATTACTGGCATAACTTTCTTTTTATTTTATCGTAAAAACGACCATATTTTGCAAATTATTTTTAAATGATACCTTATAGTTAGAGGCATCCGTATTATATATCTATTATTGGCACGAATTTTTTCAGTTTCCCCTTTTTTGTAGTTTCGGTCAAAAAATCTCTGAAAGAACTTGTTAAAGTTTGTTTATCCACATCAGACACATCTACTACATCTACATCTGCGTTTGTTTATCCGAGATGTAGCTGTCCAGATTACATTTTTTTACATCTCGATTTGAAATGAGATGTGAATGAGATGTTCGTTCTATGCCAGAAAGTAGGTTTTCTGTGAAGTTAAATTTAATAAAATATAAACTTCTAACTTGTCATTGTCATTTTATCACGTGACCAGTAAAGTTTAGAGCGTTTGTTTATTACATCTACATTTAGATCTAATCCTCTATCACGTGATACAAAATTCACAATATCTCAGATGCGTCCGATGTGGATATTCAAACGCAGCATAAGTCAAATTTTATTTTGGATCACATACTTTGATTTTCTTTTTGGATAGTCAAATCAATGAAATTGTTTACAAATTTACTTAAATCAAGTAACATGAACAGAAAAATTATTTTAATAATTAAATGAAATGTCAAATGACATTTACATACCCACCCGATGAAATGCATGGAAATTATTAATTTACATTTTTCCATTAAAATAATTGTAGTTATTACTACATTTATACGCATTTATACAAACAAATATCGTGCTGCACGTCGTGTCCTAATCTCGTTGCTCATGCTTTAAGGCTTGATTATGCATTAGTGTCATAATCCGAGAATACCGATCAAGGAGAAGCGACAGTAGCTGTCGGTGCCTTTGATATCGGATGTACCTTTTTCACAGTATGACTTTGACTGATACACAACTTAGCACGCTGAGAAAACATGCTTATTTTCTACACTGAGCGAAATAGTTTGGCAAATTATCTGAAATTATTGTTATAGTACATGCGCAAATGTTGCAATGTGACTTAATTACATTGAAGTAGTTAGGGTTAATAGCAATGCTGAAATTTCGGCACCAAAATATAATTCATTATGTAATAATTAATTATTTATTACAAAAGTTAAAGACGTTTATTATTTTATAATTTATCTATAAAATTTGTTCAATATTTGGTTTATTTATTGTTAAAAATGTAATAAAAGCCCCATATTTAAATTAAATTAAATTACCTTTTCCTTAACTAAAAATAAGGTAAATAAAATTAAGGGTGTCAAAAAAAATTTAGGTAACAATTAAAAAGACATTAAGTTTGAGAGTTTTAACTAAATATTTGCAATATGCATATATTTTCAAAGCTTTTAGGTTTAAAAAGTACTTATATATTTTTAGAATTTCTAGATTTATATTATATTTAAAGGACTTTCAAGTTTATCACTTATTTCTGTAGAAACAAGTGTATTATTGCCAAGTTAAACCAGATGTCATTTAAGGTTTATGTATTTAGAGTTAAATACCTGGCCTGGCTATTACCCAGACAATACAAATATGTCCATTCGATATACAATTTTGGATGTCTAGACGTCCAAAAATTAGTTTTCTGGACTTCCGACATCCAATGGAGATCCAGTGAAGGATACAAATGGCACAATTTTGACCATTCAGAGGACGTCCAATTCTGGAATATATTTGGACGTCGAATACTGAAAATTCAAAAAATGTCCAGGATTATATTTCCATTGAGACCACATCCCCACTTTTTTACATAATTGCAACTCACCACACACTATTTTATATTATTAATAATTTGTTTATTATTTTCGCAAATCGCTATACACCATTTATTTATTTTTTATTAAAATTCGCTTGACCTGAGCATTCAAACTCACGACACATCCATTATTGTTTTACGCTTTTAATCGCTAGACGAGCTCGACCAAGAAACCACTTGAAAACTTCTTACAAGATACAGTTATAATTGAATAAGATTTCAAACTTCCGCTGATAGATTTAATTTGTCAATTTTTAAAGACCAGTTATATTAAAAAAAAGAAGTATATATAGATGGGTATTATCTGGTAGGCTTAATAAATAATGACCTAAGATGGACGTCCACTGGACGTCAAAATACTACTGAACTTAAAATTAAGTCCAAAAACAGACGTTCTCTGGGTATCGATATTCAGCTGTCAATTTAATTAGCATAAACGAACGTACACTGGATGTCCGGCTATGGACGTCTTGACCCTCAAATAGATCTAAAGTGAACGTCCATTGAACTATGTGTGCATAGACAAATTTTTAGAAATATTACTTATTAATGTATGCACCAATATTTCCAAAATCAACTCCAGTATGATTCATTCAATAAATGTAAATATGAATGGGCAAAACATCTTTATATTGACATAATTGTAACTTAGAATTTAGCCATAATAAAGGGATTTTGCCCACTTTGACCAATCCTAATTGAAACACACGAATTTATTATATTTTTTTAAATATAATTTCAAAAGAAAATAAACAAAATCTGCAGTTCATTGTATATTAAATTTATTTAAAAGAAGAAAAACATATTTCACAAAATACAATACCTACATATGAAAAATAAAATGTCCAAAATGATTAAATCATTATACTTAATATTTATGCATGTGATAAAATTCTTAGTTTTCGATTAACTTTTTTGGCACATTTAATATCTGTGTTAGAATACCTAAGTGTGTAAAAATCTTCATCTTATTACTACACAAAACAAACACCAAAAAATATCACTTAACATTGCTCACGTACTAAACACAACTTGGACAGACTTTGACAGATAACATAATTTTGAGTGATACACAACTTATTTTCGCACATGCGCGTTACAAAACGGTACACTGAAAACAGCAAGCTGTCGCTTCTCCTTGATTGGTATTCTCGGGTCATAATACACTAATTCCGTCGACCGACCATTCATGATGTGTTTTAACGCACTCAAAATCGTTGATTAATGACCCCTATTAATGAATGATTTTCTAATAATCAACGATTTTATTATATGCAACCCAACGTACATTGCTATTATTATACATTTTTATTGACAGTTGCCTAAGGTGTAGGCAACCAAACATACATATATAATATACATTTGAAATCAAGGTGTGCTAATACCACATACATAAGCCATATTCGAGCGGTCAACTGGTTTAAATATATTTCATGCTATTTGAAAACGGTTTGAACTATTCCCATTCGAGTGACTAAACAATTACGTCAAGTTAAAATAGGTTTAAACCAGCTGCATCTGTTTTTGAAATGTTTCATTAAGAACGGTTCGTCATTATTGTCAAAAATATTAACAAACATCATAGAGGATAGCAATGACAATAAAATTCATGATAAAAAAGATTATTTATATTATGGTCATAAGAAAAAATAGAAAATGCATAATTATGAAGGTTTATATTGTTTAAGAATTTTTGAAAACTTGACCTTGTAATTCTAAATAACTGGTTAAAGTCGAATTCTAAATATAACGATTCATTTTTCATAAAACTCTGATAATATTATTCTCTCTTTGACATATGAGGCAAAAATTATCTATTGCCAGAGATTGTCAAACTCACAAATCGTTAACTTAACAGTGACATCACTGTTTCAAAATCATTTATTTGAGCGCTTTCAAAATTTATGACGTAGTATTAAAACAGGTTTTAAAAGTTGTTGAAAATATTTTTAAACCAAAGAGACCGCTCGAATATGGCTTTGGATTTTCTTTACTATACGGTGCAAGAGAGAGGTCCGACACACCCAACATAGGGCGCGACCATTTTGATTCCTATGCCACAGTTTATAGCTAAATAATCAGATCGCTCACTCTGCGTCGGCACTTTTGATCTCAATGTTCCAGTTTATACACTGCGCAACTCGGATAATACAATATATGACAACCGCAATAAACTGTGACTCCAAAAATAATTTTCACTGACACTGACAGCAGCAAGCAAAATATCAGGTGCGTTTTAATCATCCGCTTCTGCTTCCGGAATTGTCGGTTTAGTCGTTTTAACCTGTCAGATTAAAACAAGAAAACCGACAATTCCGAAGCAGAAGCGGATTATTAAAACGCAACTATTAAAAATATTGCGCCAAGATGTAGGCAACACGTAATAAGGGATCAAAATGGCGGAGTTTCCTATCTCCTTTTAAAAGGCTCTCAGAAAGCTGGGCAGTGCGACCATTCTCCGTATAGTAAAAGAAAATCAAAGTATGTGGTTAATACTATCTGTCATTGTATGTCATTATTTAATTTCTTAAAAGTAAGATATTTTTATTTTTGAAAAATACGGTCGACGGAAAAGTTCTGTAACGAACTCGTGAATTAAAATGGCGATTAACGATCTCGAACGTTAACGCGCTCGCTCTTCTCGCACGTTAAATTATATCGATTAATACAATTGTTCGTTAAATAACCATTCATAAATAATAAACGTGTTGGAGATTTGAAAAATTAATTTAAATCTCTCTTATAGTGTACTTTGATACCTTTGCACATTGATTCTCAAAGAAGGAGTCATTTATTTGATTTATAAATGATTTACAGTTTACAAGGAAGGATTAAACTTGTAGGTCTATCATACGAAAACAATAGTATTGCACGAGTTGCTGCTAGAAGTTTCAATGAAACAAAAACACACCGATGGCATTTTTATTTATGCACAGACTTTTGGAACATCCTTCGTACCTCATACCGGATATTTCCCATCCAAAAAGTAAAACTTTGCTCCGTAGCACTTTTTCATGGCCCACAATTTCACGAACTGCCAAAAATAACTCCGGAACGGGTCGAGAGAATGAGAGAGAGACGACGAGATCGAAGCCCAGAACGGCTCAACGAAGGACCATTATTTTAAACCATCGTAAAATCGTCTAGCCGAGCCGGAACAGCTCGTCCTTCCGTGTCCTTGATGTGCTGTCCTGAGAGCGCCCTGATGCATTTTATTACCTACCAGCAGACGTTCCCGGACCTGAGGAATGGTCCTATAAAAATTAACTTAAGAGGGGGATCGAGTTTTGGGGTAAAAAAATGTACTCGGAACCTTTCGTTTTTTTTTTTAGGATGGATTTAATTTCGTAAAGGACTTTGATCGGTTGGTCTTTTTTTGCGGGAAAATTATAATGGGATGTTAAATTATTAAAGTGTATTAACGAGAAGAATAATAGGAATGTCGTTTTGTTTCTTATTTTTAATTTTTTAACCGTCATATTTTTAACTAATTTATGGGTTTTAAAAATAAATTATTTTTGCTTTATCATATCAAATATCAAATTTAATAATTTTATATTATAATTATTTATTGGTTAGATTAGTCATCCAGCTTTATTTTGAAATATAATTTCATTTAAATTAAAAATAATTGTCCAAGAACAATTTCTTTGAATAAAAATCTGATGTCCAACACATGACTTTCCCCTAGTTATTACAGGCTTCTTCAGATTACTTTGTACAACCTATTGTATCACCCCTGTAAAGCTTTGAAGATAAACTAGATACATACATTTTGGAGAAATCATGTATACAACAAAAATTATATCGAATTATATCGCGAACAACTTTTGTTTGAAAAACTTTTGCACTTTTTGGTCAAAATTATGTATAGGCAGAACAAAAATTATAGAGAATCACATAGCAAGTAACTTTCATTTAAAGAATTTTCTTTTTTAAGTGTAAATAACAGATATTATGCATAACGTCGAAAAACGACCCTTTATAAAGTACCTCTCCAGATGTTCCGACCAGTGGCGGCTCCAATAATTTAGCATTTGTAAAACTTTGTACAAGCGCCAATATCCCTCAAAACTTCTTTGGAATCGTCCGTTATAGTACAAATTAAATTTAAAGTTTCCTGAGTCATGAAAAATTGCTTGATAACATTACTTAGATGACCCATTACTAGAAATGGTACATTAGGCTCTACAAACCCAGATACTTTTTTAATTTCTAACGTTTTTATTTCTTCTGAAAATCTGAAATTTTTGAAGAAATTGTCAATCTAAAAAAGCAAATTTTTTCCCTGCTGTTCTGACTAGTTTTTTAGAGAGAACAAACCTTAGAGCTACCAGTCAATCCTAAAAAGAATGGAACAGAATCAAAAAGAATCGAAAAGAATCGAAAAGAATCGAAAAGAATCGAAAAGAATCGAAAAGAATCGAAAAGAATCGAAAAGAATCGAAAAGAATCGAAAAGAATCGAAAAGAATCGAAAAGAATCGAAAAGAATCGAAAAGAATCGAAAAGAATCGAAAAGAATCGAAAAGAATCGAAAAGAATCGAAAAGAATCGAAAAGAATCGAAAAGAATCGAAAAGAATCGAAAAGAATCGAAAAGAATCGAAAAGAATCGAAAAGAATCGAAAAGAATCGAAAAGAATCGAAAAGAATCGAAAAGAATCGAAAAGAATCGAAAAGAATCGAAAAAGAATCGAAAAAGAATCGAAAAGAATCGAAAAGAATCGAAAAGAATCGAAAAGAATCGAAAAGAATCGAAAAGAATCGAAAAGAATCGAAAAGAATCGAAAAGAATCGAAAAGAATCGAAAAGAATCGAAAAGAATCGAAAAGAATCGAAAAGAATCGAAAAGAATCGAAAAGAATCGAAAAGAATCGAAAAGAATCGAAAAGAATCGAAAAGAATCGAAAAGAATCGAAAAGAATCGAAAAGAATCGAAAAGAATCGAAGAGAATCGAAAAGAATCGAAAAGAATCGAAAAGAATCGAAAAAGAATCGAAAAGAATCGAAAAGAATCGAAAAGAATCGAAAAGAATCGAAAAGAATCGAAAAGAATCGAAAAGAATCGAAAAGAATCGAAAAGAATCGAAAAGAATCGAAAAGAATCGAAAAGAATCGAAAAGAATCGAAAAGAATCGAAAAGAATCGAAAAGAATCGAAAAGAATCGAAAAGAATCGAAAAGAATCGAAAAGAATCGAAAAGAATCGAAAAGAATCGAAAAGAATCGAAAAGAATCGAAAAGAATCGAAAAGAATCGAAAAGAATCGAAAAGAATCGAAAAGAATCGAAAAGAATCGAAAAGAATCGAAAAGAATCGAAAAGAATCGAAAAGAATCGAAAAGAATCGAAAAGAATCGAAAAGAATCGAAAAGAATCGAAAAGAATCGAAAAGAATCGAAAAGAATCGAAAAGAATCGAAAAGAATCGAAAAGAATCGAAAAGAATCGAAAAGAATCGAAAAGAATCGAAAAGAATCGAAAAGAATCGAAAAGAATCGAAAAGAATCGAAAAGAATCGAAAAGAATCGAAAAGAATCGAAAAGAATCGAAAAGAATCGAAAAGAATCGAAAAGAATCGAAAAGAATCGAAAAGAATCGAAAAGAATCGAAAAGAATCGAAAAGAATCGAAAAGAATCGAAAAGAATCGAAAAGAATCGAAAAGAATCGAAAAGAATCGAAAAGAATCGAAAAGAATCGAAAAGAATCGAAAAGAATCGAAAAGAATCGAAAAGAATCGAAAAGAATCGAAAAGAATCGAAAAGAATCGAAAAGAATCGAAAAGAATCGAAAAGAATCGAAAAGAATCGAAAAGAATCGAAAAGAATCGAAAAGAATCGAAAAGAATCGAAAAGAATCGAAAAGAATCGAAAAGAATCGAAAAGAATCGAAAAGAATCGATCGAAAGAATCGAAAAGAATCGAAAAGAATCGAAAAGAATCGAAAAGAATCGAAAAGAATCGAAAAGAATCGAAAAGAATCGAAAAGAATCGAAAAGAATCGAAAAGAATCGAAAAGAATCGAAAAGAATCGAAAAGAATCGAAAAGAATCGAAAAGAATCGAAAAGAATCGAAAAGAATCGAAAAGAATCGAAAAGAATCGAAAAAGAATCGAAAAGAATCGAAAAGAATCGAAAAGAATCGAAAAGAATCGAAAAGAATCGAAAAGAATCGAAAAGAATCGAAAAGAATCGAAAAGAATCGAAAAGAATCGAAAAGAATCGAAAAGAATCGAAAAGAATCGAAGAGAATCGAAAAGAATCGAAAAGAATCGAAAAGAATCGAAAAGAATCGAAAAGAATCGAAAAGAATCGAAAAGAATCGAAAAAGAATCGAAAAGAATCGAAAAGAATCGAAAAGAATCGAAAAGAATCGAAAAGAATCGAAAAGAATCGAAAAGAATCGAAAAGAATCGATCGAAAAGAATCGAAAAGAATCGAAAAGAATCGAAAAGAATCGAAAAGAATCGAAAAGAATCGAAAAGAATCGAAAAGAATCGAAAAGAATCGAAAAGAATCGAAAAGAATCGAAAAGAATCGAAAAGAATCGAAAAGAATCGAAAAGAATCGAAAAGAATCGAAAAGAATCGAAAAGAATCGAAAAGAATCGAAAAGAATCGAAAAGAATCGAAAAGAATCGAAAAGAATCGAAAAGAATCGAAAAGAATCGAAAAGAATCGAAAAGAATCGAAAAGAATCGAAAAGAATCGAAAAGAATCGAAAAGAATCGAAAAGAATCGAAAAGAATCGAAAAGAATCGAAAAGAATCGAAAAGAATCGAAAAGAATCGAAAAGAATCGAAAAGAATCGAAAAGAATCGAAAAGAATCGAAAAGAATCGAAAAGAATCGAAAAGAATCGAAAAGAATCGAAAAGAATCGAAAAGAATCGAAAAGAATCGAAAAGAATCGAAAAGAATCGAAAGAATCGAAAAGAATCGAAAAGAATCGAAAAGAATCGAAAAGAATCGAAAAGAATCGAAAAGAATCGAAAAAGAATCGAAAAGAATCGAAAAGAATCGAAAAGAATCGAAAAGAATCGAAAAGAATCGAAAAGAATCGAAAAGAATCGAAAAGAATCGAAAAGAATCGAAAAGAATCGAAAAGAATCGAAAAGAATCGAAAAGAATCGAAAAGAATCGAAAAGAATCGAAAAGAATCGAAAAGAATCGAAAAGAATCGAAAAGAATCGAAAAGAATCGAAAAGAATCGAAAAGAATCGAAAAGAATCGAAAAGAATCGAAAAGAATCGAAAAGAATTGATTAATCAAAAAGAATCAATTAATCAAAAATAATCAATCTATCGGAAAAAAATCAATTAATCGAAAAGAATCACATTTTTAGTAACAAAATTATTTAAATACGAAGTTTTATTTGAATAATTGGAATTGTTTATAAATTTATAAAAATATACTAAAATCTATACAAGTATTAGAAATTAAAAATTTAAAAAAACCAACTTCAAAAACGTGCAGATGCCATCACCACATCTTAACCAAATTTATATGAGACACCCCTGAGGTACCTCCTTACTAACAAAAAAATAATCATATAAATCGGACAAGGTGGTAAAGCATTATCGCTAAACATACATAAAAAATGAAGAGTTTGAGGATTTTCTCATGGAGCTAATTATTAGATTTTGATTAAATTTATATGGGACCACCCCTGAAGTATCCCCTTTCTAACAAAAAAGAATCATTAAAATCGGGTACCGTGTTAAAGAATAATCGCTGAACATACATAAAAAAAAATATCGCGACGAATTGATAACCTCCTCCTTTTTTGAAGTCGGTTAAAAAAAAAGTTGCCAAAAAAGGTGAAAATCTACCAAAAAAGCACAAATCTACTAAATGAGGCAACGTTGAATAAAAGACCCCAGTCAGCAGAGTACCTTGACCCACATACTTTGAGAAAGTATGTGACCTTGACCAAACATAACGGCTAATCTTTGGACCAAGCGAAGGTAGCTGTTGTGACGTAATCTACGTGCGATGTACACAGTACAAAATAATGCTAAAAATAGCGTGGTTTCAAACAGGCCTACTGTTTGTTTCACGGATCTGTTGACCTCTCTTTTTAACTAACGGCATTCGGCATTTGCGGAAACTTCTCGCGTTCAATCAACATATTGCACCGACAAAACGATTAGCCAAAGTGCAGTGAGGTACCAAAAAGTAGATATTAACACGTACGAGAATAATCGCCCCTGGTTCCGACTATGCCCAAAATCTATTCAACTGACCGTAGGATGAATTAAATCTTAAGTATAACATTTGGTGTGTCAAATAAAATTAAATACAATTTAAAACTAACAACAGAAAGTTAAAGTGATGCTATGAACGTAAACATAACGTGAAAATTTACATTTACGCATGCATTACGTAAATACGTAAACTTACGGCCACTAGCTTATGCACGAAATGCCAACAAAACAACCTCTTTTTAATTGGAAAGGAATAAATCCCTCAGATAAATAAATAATAATAGATAACTGAATGTCAAAAATATACATTGCGTTTGTTTGAAAGCAACATATACAAGCCAGTTGTTAGGAGGGGAAGAGCGGGGTTTGTTAGTTTTATTATCCAGTAGCGTATCAAATAAATGTCAATAGAAATGCTTTTGATTTAATTATTTTATTAGTTTTGAGATATTTCAATGGATCAATGTTTCTAATTTAAGATGTTTATAGAAAACCGTCAAAAATGAATTTTTCAGTCGACCAATACATATATTTTTTAAATTAAAAACATACATTATTTTTATACACAAATAATTTAAATAAACGTTGCAATGATAGGTTTTATAAATTTAAAATTTTTGTACTAATATTTTTTAATAATATCGATTCTTTTGTAAATTATTTTTATTGATTTATTATGAGTACCGCTTATATATGTAATAAAAAATAGAATAAAGTATCTGTTTATTGTTAGTCCCTTTTAAGTTAATTAAATTTTGTGCACAAAATATTTATGGTTTTTAATAATTAGGAAAGTAGGGTTAAAAAAACAATTTTTATAATAGGTAGGTACCTACCTATGTAATTCATTTTATTAAATAGTTGGGTTAGATCTGGAAAACAAAAAAAAGACAAATGTTATAACAGTTTAGAATAAAGCGATACTTATGTAATAAATGATAAGTTCATACCGTTTTAAAATATTGCCAAGGTTTTCTAATACACAATATTTTGAATAATAAAACTTAATTTCGATGAATTCTTGTCAATTATATAGAAATAGAACAACGTTAAGCAATTTTTTAGAGACGTTGTGTTATTGTACTCATTTGGTTTAATAACAATTAATAATGGATAATGGGGTGATTATAATAATTTAGTTGCCAACAATTTTCCTTTCACATAATTTATAAATCAAATAATTATGTGACAGGTACCTAGATAACTAAAACTAATATTCATTAACTACAGATAAATAAAACCCAACAATTTTCCTACCACACAATTTACAAATTAAATTAATTATGAGACGTGATAATAAGTAAATATAATATACATTCACTTGAGATGTTGTTGGGAATGGGGTGTTAATACACTGCGACCTAAAAGATCTATTGTGTCCCCTTCTGTCGCTAATGCACCAAGGAAATGTCTCAATGCCTATAATGACCCTTCCAATCCTATCTTCTCAAAGAAGTGTAGGATTTGGAGTGGCTTCGTGTTAGGTAAATCTCTCTTTTCTATTTATTTATTTTTATAAACTATTCTACAGGAAATTCCCAATTAAAGAACAGGTAAAATATGACAAAACACATATATCAGCAAAATATAAAAATTACAAAACAGAATATAGATTTAAGAAAGAAAAAAAAACAGACTATTTAAAACGATAAAATAATCACAAAAGCAAATGTTTTATGTCCAAAATTCCAATGTTAAATATATTTGATATCCTCCTACTAGGTAGAGTGCCCTTGGATTCTGGAGTACTACACATTCAGTTAGAATGTGAATGGAGGTTTCGTCCTCCTTCTCACAGAATCTGCACTCACTATCCTCTACTACTCTCAGTTTACTAAGGTGTCCTTTAAGTCGATAATGCCCGGTAAGGATCCCTGTTACAATACGAAGCCTGTTCTTGCTCAGGCAGATGCAGGCTGTGATGTATGCCTTATTTATACACTACTCAATAAAAAAACACCTTGTTGCAAGCTTTTATTCTCTGGTATTCTGATAAACACAGTAATTCAGTAATGGTTATAATACAAGACAAAACTCAAGATGAAATACGAACTTGTAATGCAAGACAATGCGCATCTGATTCTTATTTAGTACTCGTGGCGGCATCTAGGTACGATCTATAATCCTACGGGGTCACAGACACATACTTTGATTTTCTTTTTCACAGACTACAGATGACTGTGATATAAGGAGAAACACTTATATGAAGCTGAAACATAGATGGCGTCACGGGTACTAACATTACCATTTATAAATGGGTATACAGATCTCACACAGGCTTCCTGCCATGGATTCCTGGTTCCCAGAAGTATCTTAGCGTGTCTTAGCCTTAAGAGATTGATCCAATTATCGGTTCTTATACTGCCCAATTTTTTTTTAATCTCGTCGTGGACGTTTGAACGAGAAAAGTCAGTAAATGTGATCATCGCCTTTCAAGGGGATGCTTTAGATGTTCTTCAGACTGTACCTGTGGAAAAAACGGATGACTTTGAAAGACTTAAAGGATCATAAGCAGAATCGAGACAAGTCTCCAAGAATATACGAATTAGATATTTCCAGGATGATGCGATACTGGCAACCATTTTTCTACTACACAATTTACAAATTAAATTAATTATGTGACGTGTAACTATATAATAAGTAAATATAATATACATTCACTTGAGATAAATGAAACCTTTTTTTAATTTAGACAATAAGAAAACATATCATAATACCTAATTACATATATTATTGTGTTATTAAAATAACATGAATAGGTAATTAAAAAATTACAAAATTTATTGGTTCCCGTACTAATACTTAGAATATTCAAATTAATTAGACAAAGACAAAAAAACATTTTTATTACGTATAGTTTTTGTTCAAATACTCACTTAGTTTCAGATGTAGAAGGTCCAGAATGTGACATAGTTTCCAGTTGAGGAACAGCTTCAGGATGTGAGTAAAATAAGGGCATTACTCCTTTCATTAAAAACATTTTTCCTCCTGGAGACTTAGCAAAGGCAGAATCCTCAAAATGTCTTGAACAAATTCTACTGAATACACTCTTCATCCTCACGTATACACAAACTCTTCATCCACATATATCTAGTTTGAGGATCTGTTGGAAACCTAAATAGGTATAAATAGTGTTTTCTTATTTATATAGGTAGGATTTCATGTAATACAGAATGCAACATGGTATACTTTAAAATAACTATGGTATTCTAACAATATATTTTGTCATTAAAATAAAGCAATACTAAGATTTTATAACTAAAGTGAATGCCACTAGAGCCTTTTTAAATGTACAGTGTTCATAACAATATAACTTTAATTTAAAGATAGCTTATTAATAAATTCAAAGTTATTAAACACAGGCACAATAAAATAATTCGAAATTCGACGTTGAATATTATTTTAAACTTTAAAATAAATTGTTGTTGTTTAAAACTTATTTTGAATTATGATACCCCTCAAAAAAGTGTGATGCAACGGTAATGGTTTTTATTTACTTACCTATGAAACGTTATCGAACTGAACTTGAGATACTTTCTCGAGCACACAATACAATTAACTGGCATTTTTAAGCAATTAAATGCACCAAAATACTTTAAACCACAAACATTTTTCAATTAAAGTACGAAATAAACTCAAAATGAACCACAAAATAACCATAAAATAACTAACCTAACTAACGTATTCCTGTCAATTTTTTGCTAACCAATCAGGTGTGTAACCAAAATAGCGAATATCCAATCAAGTCGTGTAACCACTGCTATATAGTGAGGGAAGATGCTGGTTACAAATATTGCATGATAGGGCTGTATCTATTATTCATTTATTTATCTGAGATAAATCCTAATATTAATTGTCATCTGTCATGGCACGTAAATGTCACGATGCGTTAAACAATTTCAACTCATATTTTGGGCTTTGATGTAAACATTATTAGGGAGTTTTAGCAAACAGCCGCTAACCATCCGCTAACGTTACCTTAGGGATAGACTGTAATCTACTCCGTTCAATCTTTATGAAAAAGGTCACAATCTAAGTTTAACGTAACGTTAGCGGAAATCTTACGTACATTTGCTAAAACTCTCTATTGTTCTGCGTTGACGTTCACGTTTACGTTAACGTACTGGAAACACTTAACTCTCTGTTAATATAATATAATATAAACGGAAAGAAGAAATTCTAAAGAGAAAGTTCGCATTAATCAGAATTAGACATTCCAACGACCTGTCCAAATGGATACCAGTGGGGACTGACAGTTTAGATATAGCAACCCTGTTGTCATGTTGTGATAAACAGGGTCAATGATACATATATAGTTACATAGATTGCTCAAAGCTGGTCGTTTGCGAGCGGCCATATTGCCTGGCAAATATTTATTAATTTGAATAGGTTTAGCAAAAATGTGTTTTAAAACCAATTTTCAGCCTTTGGATATTTAAAAAAATAATTGCTTGCATTTTTACTTCAAGGAATAAGCTTATGTTTATTTTTAAAACCGTGGATGCTCAATCTATATAACAAATTTTAGAAACATACAAATGCATAAATATGCATGTTGTCATCAAATTTTCAATAATGATTATGGTCGAATTTTGACCACTGGGCACTAGTTCTAATAACAATACAAATTACTTTATACAAATTCCAAAATAACATTAAAAACGTACAAAAGATAAGTTATTTCCATATACTAGCGATAAAACATTGAAATTACCTCGTCTGGAAAGTATCATAAAAACAATTAAGCACAATATTTAAATTACAAAATTATATTTTAATAATCCGATCCCAGTAGCGAAACGTCTTCTGCAGACGAAATTTTATTTTTCTATTCGTCGCGCCGTAACCCCGCTTGACGTTTGAATTTACTCAAGGACTGCAACCTGACGCCTAATGTAGCGCTAGCCTTATTTTGTCCTCAACAAAGCGTTTTTATGATATTCTTTTATCATATCTGCTATGAATAAAAACAAATGACTTAAAATGGTGCCTAATTGTGTTACAGTGAGTTATTTATAAACATTTTTCGAGAAATAATATCCTATTTTTCTTTTTTCGAGTGAGAAATATGAAAATCAGTGTTCCTAGTATTTTGTGTAAGTATGTTTATATTTGAATTGCTAATTTCTGTCAAAATTTATTGAAGAATGCCGAATCTTTGACATATGATATGACGCTGTGTAAAACGTTGTGTAAAAATTATCGAATATTTTTATTCCATTTTTGAATTTATTGCCCGTTTCCGATTTCTAAATTTTATTTCATTTTGATAAACTAGTTTTTTCTTTTTTTGTGGATGACTCAATAACATTTCAATAGGATCTAAGTAGAATTGTTAAAAATATAAAAGTATGAAGCGTTTCTCAAAGCTGTTGAACAATAGAACTTACTTGTTTTTACTAATTTAATATGCCTACATCGAAAAAAATACATTTTTTAGTAAGATTTTTGAATTTTAATAATAAAAATATTGTTCTTTTATAATTTTTACTTTCCTGTATCCATTAAAAATATTATAGGAATTAAAGTTAAGCAGTTTTCGGATTTTTTTTTCAAACTTCATGAGCTAGCTTGAATTTCTGTTTTATACTCGTACACACGTTTACAATATGTTTTAGTAATATAATAGTACACACATATCTAACGGTAGTTTTTTTGAAAAATCTCGCTAATTCTACTGTCAGTGAAGCATATTTTCAAAAAGTAATACTCCTATGGTATTTTGGCGACAAAATATTGTACAGTACACATGTCTTATACAGGGTGTTTTATAGAGAGAACCACAATATAACATTTTTTTTTATAAGAGTTAATTCAAAACCTTTTTGGGAAAGGTAATACCACTAAAATTTGTGTACATCTAAGCTTCAAAATATACGAGGTGATTTATTTGTTAGAAGGTATTCTATTTTAAGAAAAATACAAATACAAAAAAATCCTTCGTCAAACATGTAACGTTTTACGATATACAGGGTCTTAAAGTGGAGAATTGTTGATTTTAGTTTAAGTTAATATCCACTCGTTCACAATTTTAAGGTTAAAAGATTTCGCTATGTGCACCTTTTATACAGGGAGAGCCATGCAGGCAACCACCAAAAATAATTATGTTTGGAAATTATTAAAACGATACCTTGCATTTCTTTAATGACTTTTGAGTAAGTTAATAACATTACATTACGTATGTAACCATAAGATTTTAAAATATGCAGTGTAATCTAACTGTTTTATAATTACTTACAAAATATATCGATATACACATCATTTTAAGGGGTGTGAACTGAAAAAGAGGGGGAAAAAACTTTTTTATTTTTACCTTTTCGAACTGTTTTATAAATATCTACATTATAGAGGGTGTGGAATAAAAGAGAGGAGGAAAAACTTTTTCAAAAAAAATTCATTAAACAAATTTGTTTTAGTGAATAATGACAAATATGTAAAAAAAATACAGTGTTTGACCTATATTTGGTTGAAAACAGGCGATCGGCTGATGTGTGTCATTTCCAATGAACTGGAGTGGGCTAGAATGCTTATCAGTAGGCTTGAGATGCGACTCTATGGGTGCAGACAGGTTATTATTCATCTCACTCGGGAGTATTTATAATAACTATTGTGTATTTCACATTGTTATTGTCTGATCCACCAGCTTGTGGACTGGTCAATAAAAATGTGAACCAGAAAATCATTAATATAAATACTCCTGAGTGAGATGAGCAATAAAAATGGCTGCGCCTACAGAGTCGCATCTTGTTCTATTGATACAGTATGCACATTCGTATTCTACCCCACTCCAGTTCATTGGTAATTTCTATCAACTGACTCTCGAAGGCGATTTTTCGTGAGTCCTTTTTCATAGTGGCAAGGTTGTTTGAAACACTCTGGTCCTGTATTCCAGTTGTCTGTCTTGTGTTTCCACCAAGACGGTAACTGTTGGTATATATTCAGATTGAGCTGGATCTAAGGATGGGATATTTATTTTGTTTTAGAGGTTTGTTCGTTTATTTTAACCCTTTCCGTCAAGGATTTATTTCGGGGACGTTTATTTTCCGCATAATAGATTGGTATTGGTAGTTTTTGGAAGTCACGATTCATCGTCGATTTGAGGAAACGACAGGTGGGTTTTTGAAAAGGGTGTTTCGAATTTTATTAGCGGAGCCTTTTCCATCCATAATTGGGATATTTCGAAACCTTTGTTTAAACTGCACCAGTGTGTGGATTGCTTGTGTTTTGGCATAATCACTTTTATATTACTATTTTTAACCTACTTTTATTGGAGGGTATTAGTACATAACTAAACTTAATGTAAACGAGGTTTAGGGGTGTATGATTTACAGTAGATTTTATTAAAACCAAAACGTCACCAAAAGCTCTTCATGGGGTATATTATTTATGGATGACCAATAATTGTAATAAATAACAGAGATTTATTCGCTTTTACCTCTAGCATCCGTAAATAGATGATTATTTATTTATTTATGTTAATACATACGTTATATACCTCATGTGTTTCCGTTTTAAGATTACCCCTAGTCCCATTTAGTGTTTAGGTATTACATAATACTTCCAGTGATACTGAATTTATTTTTAAATAGCTGGGAATAATTAATCTAATAATTGACACTAGTTGTAAAAATATTGAATTTATTTTTCTATGTGTAAACGAGGTTGACCCCATGTCACCACGTGAATAACTTATGTTATTAAACCTGGGTATATAATTGAAATTCTCTTGTCATTTCATCCTAACTTGCTAATTGTCTGTTTGATTACATAATCAGGTTAGGTAATAGAATTTATGGTAAGGTTACGGTTTATAATAGTAGGAGAATACTGTTAGCCCAAGAGCCCACTGCAAATTTTTACCGTCATCTGATAACGAAATGAAATATACCTCAGAAGCATGGAAAAACATTGTACTTTACCAAATGGTACCTGTGTTAATCCCAATCCTGAGCAAAGTGGTTTAAAAAAATTATTTTATATTAAAATAATCACATAAGGCACGACAGCGCTAATTTTGTTTGCCCTTAAAGTTTTCCAAAAATTACATTCAAATATATCTTGATATATATCGTTAAAGGGAAACATTTTCTTCCTCTTAACATCTCACAAAAACATCTATCCACGATTAGTAGGTAAATATCATTAAAAATATGAATCAATGTTTGCTGATTTAAAAATTTATTTGTATGCCTATTGTTGTGACTCATTTTTAAAGGTTGCCATAGAAACGACAAAAAAACTACTATGATTATGGTTTAAAATAATAATTGTCTAACAAGAGTTTATAATTATTATTGACTATCTCTGCAAATGCTTTATACAGTGTCATCCTTCTTTCTTTCATACATAAACATGGTTTAAAAGGTAGGTAAAAATATTAAAAATTCAGGTTTAAAAGCTAGGTTCACAATGAATTAGGATTGTAATTTTCAGGGAAAACATAATTGTCGCTGTCATGTTTTATGTGATTTTTTGAATATAAAATAATTTTTTTTAAACACTTTGCTCAGGATAGGGATTGGCACAGGTGCAATTTGGTAAAGTACAATGTTGTTACATGCCTTTGGAGCATATTTGATTTCGTTATCAGATGACGGTCGAAATTTGCAGTGGGCTCTCATACTATGTAGCCGCTTGAGAGCCTTCGTAGAGGAGATACATTTTGTTTGGCTATTTTGGTTTTTATAGTGGACCGCTACTTGGGATTGTTGGATGTGAGTAAACTCCTGGCGCCCACTTACATGCATAATTTTTGCTACGACTCATTCACTCGATCACTCAAGAATGATAGTGAAGATAGTGACAAACTGAAATTCTCAACCTAACCTAAATACTTTATAAATTAAAATTAAATAAATAAAATAAAGCCATATGTCACACAAAATACGACCGATTCCCTTTGGAAAACAACTACTCCTTTAACTAATAGTAAAAAAACTTTGGATAATAAATATCCCTACATAACAAAATTAGAGTTTAAACAAAATAATAATATATTCAAGCAGTTCCTTGCTTACTTTGTTTAAATAAAAACAAAGTAACCCAGAGCTCACCACGTGGAGGTGACTGCTTATAGAGCTCCACCGCATCCCAGCCCAACCTTCCAACCGATGCTAGGATCTTAAATTAATTCACGATCTTAAAAGTGATTGACAATTAATAAATTTATATTCTTTTTTGGTTTCAAAAGATGGCATTAAAATTTGGGACGTTAGTTTGGCTTTTATAAAGCCATCTCGTCTACTGGGTCTACTTACCTTAGTTACAAGCTTAATGCCTCGTTCCACTGCTTGGGTGTGGCAAGGAAATTTCGGGATCTCAAACATTCTTTTGATCCGAATCGCGTCTTGTAGATCTGCGTCTGTTATATTACGAAAAGACTGTGGTTCGGTTATCGTTAGGTCTGTCAGTTAATCATCTCCGTGTAATCATTTGCTTCAAAGTTAATTGTTAGTATTTTAAAGATCCGAACACTTGATTTACTTTCTTGGGATGCAATTTTTCTTGCTTTTAGTATCCTTGGCAATCGCAGTTCCCTAATTTGTTCTCTTGGATCTGTTACCATAGCCAGAAGAATGTTCTCTGAATGTGCAAAAAAAGCATTGCGCTAAATGACAGGATCTATGAACTTTAAATATGATTTTTTCATAAATCTAGAATATTTATTAAGTTTCCAAAGATTTTGTGCACTATCAGAGCAAACATTATTTTTCTTTATAGTGAACCAAATTGGGGCATACACTTTCACAACATATTCCATTAAGACTACCAAATTTTGTGATGGGTTTTCAGTTCCAACATACAATCTTAATATACGATTGGCAAATGTTAACCAGTGAGCATGATTTAGCTTTCCAGGGGATTTATTGGCTAATTCAGTTAGACATACGTCGTTTACAACTGCATAACAAATTTCCAACAGGTATCTGATCGGTACTTAGATTTTTAACATCAAACGAAGGTAGATCTACTTCTATTTTAATAAATTTGTATTTGATCAAGGAGAAAGTTTCACATTTCTGTAATAAAATGCCAATTGGTCCACTAACACTTTTGGGCCTGTTGTTCGTCCATCTAAATTCTGAAACAAGTGCCGCAAAGTAAGTTCGTTTCCGTGTAATTGGCACACAAACCAGTAAAGTGATCATCTTAGTCTCGGCTTGATAATCCAAATTATTCCACCTTTTGCACCAGTATGGGTAGGGGTGCCATCACATCCTAAAGCCATAAGCTTCGATAAATCGAATTTATCTGCTAAGTAATCTATAATACTTCGTGCACATTTTACTGCAGTGCTGGAATCGGGAACGACGTGTCCTATATATTTGGATAAAGGTTCTTCAATAAGAACTAAATGTTTTTCAACAATACTTCTTTTATGAACCCTGTCGTCAATTTTTTCCATCTTCAACGTCCGGTCTTTCCGCCCATCAAAGTAAACTGATTTCAAAACTGGCAGTTTTTCTTCTTTTTGTACCGATTCTCTAAATTTTTCTCGCTCTCTTCGAATTTTGAAACTATCTATTATTTTACTAGTATTCTTTGTAGCAAGTGTTGATAAAGTTGTTCTCATTTGTACTTTTGAGGTTGAAGTGGACGGGTCTTTCTATGATAGGTTGCTAGTTTCGTTGGAAGTTGTTGCTGCATGCTGCATTTTTTTTTCTAAAACAACTCTTTGGTAAGTCGATAGACTCTTTTCAAAATCATCATCATCAGGATCAGGGGTAACTTCCAAAACATTGTAATAGTCTATTGAATCAAGAGACATAAAATTTTGTGTTGTTTCTTGAACCGTTTTTCCTTTTACCTTCCGTTGTTCTCTTGTCAATAATTTGATCGTAGTTTTTTGATCAATACTGCCAATAATCATTTTTCTGACAGTTTTCTGATCTTCTACAAAAGCTTGTTCAATTTGAGGAATTTTTTCGTTTTTTTCACAATGACAAGTAGAAAAATCAGCACATTTACAGATGGCTAAATCAAAAAGCTTCGCTTTTGCGTTACTTATAAACAGTTCTGCTTTGCGTTTGAATAAATCTTTTCGATGACTGGATTTTTTCAAGTTCATATATTTCTTGTGGTATTCTTTTAGCATTTGATAAGCACGAGTAAAAGTTACAACTGGAATTGAAGCCTTTTTCCATATATTTTGAACTTTTGTTACGACAATTTGAGAAATTTCGTTAAAATTTGGGTCTTTTGAATTAATATTAGGCATAGGTTTATCACGCACTTTGATATAACACTTCATAACATCTAAATATGTGGGCAAAACGCGTTCATCAAAGTCTTTGCCTGGTCCAGAGATTGGACATTAAGTTTTGGTTCGAACTTTTACGGCACCAGCCATTTTAACTTTAAAAAGAAACTAATTTTGAGTAACAATACACCTCAAGTACGTAAGTAGCAGGAAATAAAACATACACGATCTTCACAACGCAGTAAGCTTATCGGTACTAAAGAAAAAGAAAATAGAAGCTAATGGTCCGTGGCAATGGCCCAAGCGTCTACTAACTCTTACTCTTTCACTTACGACAGGAACGCACCCTATAAATCAGTGATCACAGTTACTAGTTTTAATAGTATGGTTTATACGACTAACCTTAATATAATTATTGCTATTAGTAAAATTTCCACGCAAAGAATACAGGAATATAAAAATTTTAAAAAGTTTCAATTTTAAACTTCTGGTCTAATATTAGTGGACATGGCGGACCCTCTAAAAATAAAGCGATTTAAACAAACATTGATATGCTTAATATGTGATCCTAAAGATAACTATTACATCATGCAAATAAAATTTTTTTTTGCTCCACCCTAGTTTATACACTTAGGCCATAAATCCAAAAAAAAACTTCCACTTACATCAACATTTCTATTGCAGATGCAATCTCTGTACCACTACTTAATCCAGAAGCTACACCTCAATCTTGATGCCAAACACTCTGGAAGCTTCACATCTGCTATTGTCTTGATAACTGACATTTTATAAGATCCAAATTTTCTCCATTTTATTTGTCTTCTTGGATCTCTTGCCTCTGATCCAACTCATATCCAAGGTTTTCTATCACCTTTAAGAGCTTACATTTTTACGTTCAATTAATTAATTAAATTCAAAAATTCAATCAAGCTCGTAAATATAATAATAAAAATAAAAAAAAAAATTCAACTTAAAAGGTACCATTTGGGAAGGCGAGACCGAGTAAAGCGACAGCGAAGGAGATCTAAAATGGTCTGAACACGTGTAATTATATGAAACACATTTGGGACGGCGCGACGTACGACAGCACTTTTAGCACGGCAGCATTTGCTGCTTGCTGCCTGAAGACGGCCTCGGTCTCGCCTTCCCAAATATTAGCTTAATACCCCTCATCTCGAAAACTAGTCATATGATTCAGTTGAGTCCATGATCACTTTTGGTTACTAGGTTGAGTACAAAAATATATCAAAGTTTCAGAAAAGTTAAGCGGTGGCCACTTTACATAAGTGCGGGGTCCTTTGAGGAAAAGTAAAGAATGTGAATTTTTTAAAAATTTTGTTGGAAATGAAGATAATAATAAGAAAAATGTTTTTAATACATTTTATCATTAATTCATATTCTAAATACGTTTTGATTGGATGGGCCATACTCAATATTTTTGATAACTTTACAGGAAAGTCATCATTTGAACTTTTAGTAAGATTTTTGAGGTTGTATGGCAAAACAGTAGAGTAGTATAGGGAGGGTAGAGGTGGCACTTCGGTAGGGTGGCAGGTTTTAGAAAGAAATAGTTATTAAGAATATTAAAATGAACATTATTTTTCGATAAAGTATTAAATAAATTAATACTTATTTGATGCTGAATTTTTTTATATTCCTTCTATAAGTAACCTCCCATATTTCACATTTAAAAAATTTTCTATTAATTTTATATATTTTTATTTTCAGCAAATCTCCGCAACAAAATCGCCGCAAATTTCTCGAGTTAATCGGTAGCACGATATCAACGGTTTGAGTTCATGTTCATTTTACCTCTGACAATAAAGACATTTAATCTTAGATTATATGTCCTTTGATGTTTAATGTAGATCTTTGATTTACATTATACTGTCTTAAGATGTACCTTCTAGGATCAAATGGACAAGGCTGCAGATATACTGCCCGGAGATACATCGAGACGTATCGAAGGATTGATATAAAATTGAACATGATACGATGATCATTAATGTCGTCGGGTAAAGAAGATTCATCCGGATGCAATTTAATCGGAGAAGCGCTTAGAAATACGGGAAAAATAAATTTGACAGAGAGTAAAGGAAGATTGAGCGCCAGAAAATAGTAAGACTTTTGAATTAAATTTAGCTTCTTCTGCAAACAAATTATAAAGTACATATTTACTTTATGATTCATTTTATTTATATTGACATTTCTTATACCTTGTTTTAGGAGGAGTGCGTAGCTTCAAATGGTGAGTTTTTAAAATATGTTTAAGAATAATTATTATTTCATTTTTTGCATGGCGGTATTATGTAGGTTAATAGAACTGATTAACTATACATATTTTTATTAACAGAATATTTAGAAAATTTGCGGTAAGTACTTTAAATTTACATTTTTTTCTTGCGAAACATTCTGTATTGTCGTTCGGGGACCCGTCCACGTACTAAGTAAATATTCCTACTCCATATGTCACCATCTAAAACAATATTGAAGTAGGGTTTCTGCGTGTTTACCGCCTAAAAATCCTATTCCAGTTGGTCATCGAAGGTGTGACGTATTAGATTTAATTAGGACTGTGGGCCATGTGGCCTCCCCCACCTCGACCTTTTCAGATCTATTGTGGATATCCTTGAATCGTTATTTAGAGTAACTTGTCTAATTCGGTCTTTTGTAGTAGACTCCATAGACTGGGAAGTAGTTCTCCGGTATAGCTAGTTGCCCTTGGTTTTTCTTCTTCAAGTGTAAAGAATCTCAGTCTTGCTAGACCTTCGCAGTAGTACAATACGTGTACTGCCGTTTCCTCCTCCGATATTTTACATATGTTTGTTAAGCCTACAATGCCCTGTTAACAGACCTACTAGTACCCTAGTATTTTTCCCATTAAGGCTTAGTAGATGCTCGGTGAGTTTAGGCGATGGTCCTTTTATGAACTCTTTGGCCTGTCTCTGTCCTGGAGAGTTTTTTCACCACTCCTGAGATTTTTTAAACATCCACTGCTTTGTGCATGTTCTGATACTTGTTTTTGTTACACCTCAGAAGAGTTCTGGGCCAATAAGAGCCTTTGAGGCTCCTTCTCGGGCTAGTAAATCAGCCTCTTCATTGCCCCTATGTCCTCTGTGGCCTGGTACATAGGCTGTTTGTTTTGACTACCCAGCTCTGTTAGGGCTTACAAACAGCTTACACAAGCTTTGAGTGCACCAGCATGGAACTGAGTGCCTTTAACGTCGCTTGACTGTCTGAGTATATGACAATGGTTTTTCCATTTACCTTCTGTCTTAATACCTCTTTTGCGCAGTGATGTATTGCTGCTATTTCTACCTGGAATACTGTCGCATGTTTACCTAAGCTAAGTGAGATTCTTGTCTTTGGCTTGGTACTATATATAACTACTCCTGAACCTTCATGGGTTTTGGAGCCGTCTGTATACTAGGTAAATTCTGCATGAATAGGAGGTCCTCCTGTCCATGCTTCCCTGCCTGGTATACTTACTTTATATTACTTTTGAAAGCTATACTTTTGGAGCATTTCATCTGAAGACATTCCCATTATTTGGTCGTTCTCCAACTCTTTAAATAGCTCGCTGTAGTCACGTCCATACAAACTGCTTATGGGTGATGAACCTTTATGTATGTGACAGACCTGGCTTCGCCTTGAATGAATATATGTAGTGGTGTTAGGTTTAGCATGACTTCTATAGCTGCTGTTGGAGTTGTTCTCATAGCTCCCGTGGTACTTAGGCATGCTTGCCTTTGAAATGAGTCTTTGGCCACCATACCACCGACCCGTAGGTTATCATCGGACTTATGACTTTGGTATATAACCATAGGGACATTTTCGGTTGTAGTCACCAATTTTTTCCACACAACCTTCGACATAAGTTGAAGGATGTTGTGCTCTTTTGCAAGTGTTGATTTCATGTTAACCTGTGGTCAAAGATGACTCCCAAGTATTTGGCCTCTTGAGCAAATGGAATCTTCACTCCTTTCAGTACTGATGACTTTAGTCCTGTTGGTACTTTTCGTTTTGTAAAGTTGACTATTGTGGTTTTGTGAGGGTTAACTGTTAGTTCCTCCTCTCTGCACCACTCGTCAACAATGTTTAGAGCGGTTTGTGTGCGCTCCGATATTGTACCTGCGAACTTGCCTCTTACGACGATCGCCAGGTCATCGGCATACCTTAGGCAGTAGGAATCTGCAGATTTTTATGAGTTATGAGCGAAATGATCTGGCAATCTCTTGAATCGTTCGCCTACATGCTGATCAGAGCCGGCTTAGGTTGAGTGTTATTTGTTCAAATGTTAAAGATAATTTTTTAAATTTGATTTCTACAAATATCCTTTTATGGTCTAAATTGCATTGAAAAAAATATAACATTCATTTCATTCATTTCAAAAATACTTTATTTACAATATGTACATAGGATTTTGATTAACATTTAAAATACATAAAAAATATAACACGCTGAGAACTTGTATTAAAATAAAAAAAATAACAAAGGTTTTATTTCCAAATACAACATGTTCAACTAAAAAATATATTGAAAATTGAAACTTGACTAAAATTATTAAGTAATAATTTAAAAAGAATATGTTTCACTATATTTATTTTGTGGAAATGTAGGTAAATGAATTTAAAAACGTCTATATTTCTAAATCACTTTCACTAATTTCATGTTCTGAAATAATCACTATCATCATCAGTATTATCCAAATTTAATTCAATTTTTTTAATTGTATTGTTAAATCTTATAGATTTCTCTTCAATTTTTTTAACATGTTGAATAGCGTTTTTCCAGTTTTCAACAGTTATACAGTTAAATGCATTTCTTTCTACAATAATTACAGAAGAAGTGGACTTAGGAGAAGAGTTATATGCTCGAGAATAATTTTTAAACTGTGACCATAATAATTCTATGGGGTTCAAAATACAGTGATAGGGCGGTAAACGTAAAACATTAAATACGTGTTTTATTGCTATGATGTCGATAACATATTCAGGTTGAAAATCAACCAAGTGTAAAAGTTCTATTAACTGTTTTTTTGTGTAGTTTTCTTTAAAAAAATATATCATTCTCCATCAGAAAGTTCCGAGTCACTGATTTCGTAGAATTGGTATTTGGTTTTTTTCGTACCAACCGCGAAAGGTACGGGGCATTTAGTTTTGGTAGTAATGTACTCTCAAACCATTTTTCAAAGAGAGTACTTTCTATGTCCTGGTGGTAGTCCAAACTAATATCCCGTACATCCTTTGCAGACAGCAAGAGAGCTCTTTCTACCTAACCTGATTCTCCACCACAATGTAAAATGCATATTCTTTTTCCTCGAGATGGAGGAGTGTCTACATTACATTTTAAACTTCCATCAGTCCAACATTTTTTTATGATGTCGTGAGTGTCGAACGAGGTTTCATCTAAAAAATTAATGTTTCTGCCCTCTCGTCGATAATTAAATCGAGATATTCTATTCTCTATTTATCTAAACGGCAGGATTCCATAATTATTTGTCTTTTATTAATGGTTTTAAATTTAAAGCCATTGGATTTTAAAAATCTCCAAAATGTCGTTTTATGGCAGTCTTTCAACGTTTTTGTTTTAGACGTAAAAATAACGTATTCAAAGTAGGAAAATTATTTACAGAGAACATTTCATAAATTTTTTCCCTAATCGGTTCTAAAAGTAACTGTGGAATGGAACGAGATGAACCAGAATCTTGTCGCACCTTTCTAGATGGTGCCCCTTCCTGTAAAATTTTGTATACAGTCGACTGTGGTACTTTTGTCAAAAAAACAGTCTCTTTTAGGGCTTCGGAAAAAGAATTCATTTTTTAGACCTGTAAATAAGTGTAAATGAGTGTTAAAATCCAATATATTTAGAAAATTGGCATTTTTATAGATTTTGACGTGTTGTTTTCGATTTTCCACCTTGAGGGCTCGTATCTTTGCCGCTCGCGCCTATAAACAGTTTTTTTGAACATATTAGATATTAAACTAGAGAAAATTTCCTACAATTTATGTGGTTACCACTTTCTTGTAAAATGAATAGTTTTAACGCAAGAGTGCCCCAAAATTTACTACTGAGTATATCTCATCCAAATTAAACAATTGTTTATGAATAAAAACTGTAATAAAAAGGTAAAGATTACAGTATTTTAATTTTCTGAATTTGTTGATAAATCTTCAGAAGTGAACTGGATGGAATAAACTATAAAATACGAGATATAATGATGGGTCGAGTGAAGCATCGGCATTCGCACTATCGCTAATATCTCCGTTATTCTTCCACCTAGCCTTCTGACGATTTGCAAGTAATTTTATTTTAAATTACAGAATAAGAATTCAAATTGTCAGAAGTGTACCTAGTGACATCATTGTTGCTAAATTTTTCGCAACAAGAGCGCCTTCTGACGACTTTTTCTCTTCCACCTAGACTTCTGACAATTTTTTCCCTACTTTCTTATACTATCTCCGGTAATACTGCAAATTTTCAGAGCTGTACTTTATGACTTATTTTGCGAAAAAAATTGCATGTTTAACCCCCTACCCTTACTTTATACTTCCAGGGTGACTTCTGACTGCCCGCCTCTTGCTATGTTGGTAACGATTGAAACTGTAAATAATACAATTTTGATTTTATCGAGTCTTTGTGTCGCCAGCTCTCCGTCTAATAATGTTACATGCACAAAATGTTTTTTCCCCGGCTTTTTTTAAAGGTTTTTTTTCCTGGATTCATATTATGGGAATAATTATAATTACTCACCAGAATAAACGTTTAGAACTATTTCCTTGGCATCACTAGAAAGGTGATAATGCTTCTGTTTTCCTGTTTGTCCAAATTTATTTCTGAAGAACACTGTTGAACATTAACTACTTCACTACTTATTTTAACTATATAGTACCGAAACCTCGACCAAATCGCATAAACTTTGAAGCTAAACTAAAATGATAGATAAATTCCACACCAATACTAGCCAGGGCGGATGCTCCCGTGTTCAGTTTTCGTCTGCCATGCGCATGATGTCACTCATAGCCTGATTCTCATTAGGGAGAGGGAAGTGCTTATTTTCTCTGTAACGCATTTATTATAACAGCTACAACAAAATGTTTAATATAAAAGATGTTCATTAAGATTTGGAATAGAAAAATATTAAAAAATATAAAATAACTAATTTCATGTTTCTTTACTTTACGCGTTACTTTTGCTGTAAAATTGATCTCTGGGATTTTTGGCACGAATCTTGCGGGAAAGTTTTTTATATTAAGTGTATCTTTCCTCTTGCTAAGATGCAACCACTTGTTGCTAAGGTTATGAAATTTTTAGTAAAAATCAAGCTCTATGAGAGTATGTAGCCCATTGATTCTGAAAAAATTTAAATTAAAATGGGGGTTGAGCGGGTTGCAATATTGGAAAAAATTCTAACTCAGAAACAAAAACCGATATCAAAAAATTGAAATCTTCAGGAAAAAAGCTTAATAAGGGTATGAAGCCAATTGATTATAAAAAGATCTGAATAAGAAAATAAGTGGTTAAGGAGGTCTAAAATAATTAAAAAAACAAAAAGTAATATCAACTTAAAATTTTTGCAAAAATCGATCTCTGTAGGAGGAAAAAGCCCTTTGATTTAAAAAAAATGTGATTAAAATGGGCGATTTAAGCGGGGGTTAAAATTTAAAAATTATAAATCAAAAATGAAAAGAGATATCAACACGAAATATTAATTAAAAATCAAGCTCTACAAGGGAATAAAAATAGTGGCATAAGGGGGGGGGGGGGGTGTTGAAATATTGAAAAAATCCTAATTCAGCAACAAAAAACGATATTAAATTGAAATCTTTAGGATAAATCAAGCTTTTTAAGGAGATAAAGCCAATTAAATTCTAAAAAAATTTGAATTAAAATGAGGGGTTAATGGTTGTTAAAATATTTAAGCAAATTTTATCAACTTGATATTTTGAGAAAAAATCAAGCTCTATACGGGAGAAAATCCCTTTAAATTTTAAAAAATATTCTAATAAAAATAGGGGGTTTAAGGGGGGTTGAAATGTAAAAAAAAAATCGTAACTCAAAAACGAAAAATAATATTAACTTAAAATGTTTAGCAAAAATCAAGCTCTATAAGGGGACAAAAAAAAATTTGTAAACAAAAAGGGGGTTAAGGGGGATTGAAATAAAAAAATAGAAATCAAACACCAAAGTCGATATCAACATGAAATTTTTAGTAAAAATCAAGCTCTATATGGGAATGAAGGCTATTGATTCTAAAAAAATCTCAATCAAAATTGGGGAATAAGGGGGTTTGAAATATTAAAAAAAATCAAATTCAAAAGAAGATGAAGCGTATTGATTTTGATTTTTTTTTTATTGAAGATGAAAAGTATAATATAGAATGCCAGGCACTATATATCTTCATTCTGGTTTTGATTAAATTTGAGTTTGAACTCTGGTCTTATAAATAATATATAATATATAGATATTAAAATTTATTAATGGTAATATATAATTGTAATACGCAATATAATATTAAAATCGGTTTCCAAACTGCATTTAAAAGGGCGCGTCACTGTTTTTTTCTTTTCGTGTTTATTTTATTTTTTTATGGCGGGACCAATTTATGAACTGTCATAAATTGCGCGTTTATGACCCGTTTATTCAACGAAGATTACAGCCTTTTCCTAATAGCAAAATATATTGTTGCATTGCAATAGCCATGTTTTAAAACATTTTAATCTCTTTATTAGTCACTTGAATTTTATTGCTGAATTCGGTGTGACACATCTTCTTGCTTCATTTGGTGAAATGGAAGTCGTAGGTGGCGCCAAGCTGTTATTTAGAACAGGGGTTTCGAAACTTTCCAGCCTTAGGGCCATACTGATTACTCCAGTAAGTTCCAAGATCCAAAACAGTTTTAATTTTTCTGCAAATATGTATAATTTCTAGACTAGTTGCCCAGTACGCGCCCTGAGCGAGCATACGCTTGCTAAATTCGCTAGTTGAATAACTATTGTATATTGTTACGACCCTGACACTTGACATAATCTGGTGGTCAAAAGCGAAAATAGATAGTGGTAGCATCCTCTATCGCTAATAGATGGCGCTAGTAGTATTTTCGAAATCGCAGTAACAATTTAGCCTCAGTGGTTCGAGAAAGTTCTGGTGTATTCTACTCACTTCGAGATGGCAGTAATTAGAGTCTAAAAAGGCTAGCGGTAAGACCACGAGTCAGTCTGTCTAGGAAAGGCGAAGGA
Organism: Psylliodes chrysocephalus; assembly: GCA_927349885.1. Taxonomy (NCBI): domain Eukaryota; kingdom Metazoa; phylum Arthropoda; class Insecta; order Coleoptera; family Chrysomelidae; genus Psylliodes; species Psylliodes chrysocephalus. Next base: position 59,985,752 of record OV651815.1, on the reverse strand, counting down.
AGCGAAACTGTCTGTCGTGAAATAAAGTAGTGCGTAATCGCGTTTAAAAGTCATCATCGAACAGTATTTTGAATTGACTTGTTTTTGTATGTGATTTACTAGTATGGAAAAAAAGCAAAAAATAGACAGCGAATGCAGTACATTCTAAAATCAATGGAACATTCAATATTTCCTGATTGAGTCCAGTAATAAGGCGCTTTGTTTGATTTTTAATGAATCCATAGCCGTTCTCAAAGAATATAACATTAAACGTTATTATGAAATTTTCCAAAAAACTCAAAATATAGTATGAGTATAAGTATGCGGATTGAAAAGTTTAAGCTTTTAAGCGCATATTGAAACAGAAGCAATCTTTATTTACGAAACTCAATATTGAACAAGAGACTGCAACTCGTGCCAGCTTTCGTAAGGCTCTTGAAATCGCAAAACATGGAAAACCATTCACCGATGGAGAAATGATCAAAAAATGCATAATTGCAGTAGCCAAAGAAATGTGCCCCGAAAAGGTAAATTTATTTAAAACTGTCAGTTTGTCAGCAAACACCTCGCAGAAAATATATCATCTCAACTGTCTGACAAAAATGGACATCTTGAAAAAGAATCTTCCACGGAAAAACTTGAAATCTATTATGATGGAGGCAAAAACATGTGTGGTAAAAATAAAGGCATGGTTGCACTTGTGTCAAAGGCTGTAGAAAATGATGGTGGTTCAAAATAATTTGTCTTACATTGTAATATTCATCAATAGTCCTGGTGCAAAAAAATTTTTGAATATGTCTAAAGTTCTAAAATCAGTCATATCAGTTGTTAATTTTATCAGATCCACTGGGCTGAATCACCGACAATTCCGCGAGTTTATTGAGGAGATGGGAGAAAATGACTCCATATCATACTGCCGTACGCTAGTTGCGGAAAAGGCATTCAGCACTTTTTTGAATTTTTTTTTAATGAAAAGCATCGCCCTCTTACCGAATTACAAAATAGCGAATGGCTTTGTAAGTTAGCATTCTATGTCGATTTGATAAAACATAACGAACTGAATTTGAGGTTGCAAGTAGAAAACCAGCTTCTCCCTGCTTTCTAGACTAATATCAAATCGTTCCGGCAGAAACTAATACTGTTTCAATCAAAATTACGTGAAAAATATTTCACACATTTTAAAACGTGAAATATTGAGCCACACTACTGAAATTGAGTTTACCGTCGATTTTGCAATCGAAGCTTTTAGTGCTTTGAAGATAAATTTTTATACTCGTTTCCCAGACTTTGATGTCTAGGCGTATGAAATTAAGATTTTTCAAAATCCTTTTGTTCTGACATTGAAACCCTAGCCCCGAACTTCAAATGGAAATTATTGATTTACAGTGCAGTAATATAATTAAGAACAAATATCAAAACTCATCTTTGTTGGAATTTTATAAGAGTTTTTCACTGATACAATTCGATAATTTGCATAAATTTGCTCGTGGGGTATTTTCTGGTTTTGGTACTACTTATTAGTGTGAGAAAACATTCTCCAAAATGAAGTACACAAAGAATGTTTACAGATCTAAGTTAACCGATGAGCATCTTAAATCTCTTTTAATAATTAGTACAAGTTAAATTGGCCCACAACTACAAACTATTATCAGCGGAAAATCACAATTACACAAATATCATTAGTATTTTTCACAAGTGGACACCCGAAAATTTCATTCGCGATAATTTAGCTTTTTCGTTCTGTAAGGGGTTTTCTCGCCTCTGAGAAAATTGTCCCTTGCTAATGCCGCTGGTTACGGGCGGCTCTCGAGCGCCAGATTTTTGGTAATGGTTTACTCCACAAACTCTCGAAGCGGCGTCGAAAGTACTCGGGTAGCTACAGATGGAGATGAAAAATTCCAGGGGTCAAAGGTCACTTAGACACAGGTAATAGTAGGCCACAAGGTTTTAATTGTCTCTCGCGAGCAATATCTGAATCGTGTCGGAGTAATTTTTAAATATTCGCCTATTCAACAAAACGGTGTAATAGGAAGTGAAATTTTTAATTGACTCTCGGAGCTCGTTCAATCGTCGATTACCCTTCCACTAACAGAACATACCACCATAGCAACTCGCGCACGCAGAGTATCTGGACGATTTAGTTTGAACAGCGACAAACTTAATTAAGTAAAAATCGAAATTAATACCTGGAATTAGTGAAAAAAATATTAACGAAAATTGACTTCATTATAGTTCCTGAGGGATTTTCACTAGTAATCTCCCTAGAGCTTGAATTATTACCGGAATTTTTTTTCGAGTACAGGATTTTCTTAAAAAATCGTGTACGAGGAAAAGTTTCCGGTTATTAATTCAAGATCGTGGGGGATTCGGGAAGAAAATTTTACAACTAAAAAATTTAAAAGTAATGAATTTTTATTTGACATGAAGATTATTTAAGGACATGAAGAAGGGAAGACTAGTTTTGGTCTAGTTAGTCATGAGTGTTTGTTGGTATGTAAAAAATTATTCCACGTCAAAATTTGCTGTCAGTTTATGAGGTCCACTGTAGTATCTATAACGAGTGAGTAAAAATGTCGCGTTTTGGAAACGAAAATCAAGAGAATATTAGAAAAGAAGTCAAAAAGTTAGTGCCACAAAATACAAAGAGGAGTAAAGAAAGTGTGTGGAGACAATTTTTGCAGTTTTGTTCTGAGAAATCTTATGATATTAACAGTCCATCTGTTTCGATTGAAGCACTGAGTCAAATATTAGAAGACTATGCATTTAACATAAAGAAAAAAAGCTCATGTGATTATAAAGAGGGTGTTGTAAAAGTAATGTGGAATAGCACAGCAAAACAGTTAAAAGAGATGCTTTTTAATAATTATAATATTAAATTTGACCCATTTACCGATTCCGAATTTGCATCTGCCAGACCAGCGCGTGATGCGATGCGAAGAAAATTGCAGAGGGATCCTGAAAAAAGAAAATCAAGTTCGCTGGCATTATCTAACGACGAATTTAACAAAATTATAGAAACTTGCGATGAAGATTGTCCAGATTGTCTTCAACGAACATTTTTTTATGTCGCATCCCTTGAGCTAGCCTGGAGGGGAGGGGAAGGGTCATCAGCTTGTATCCAGTATTTTACAGAGGAAATTAATAATGAGGGTAATTTAAGTGGAAGTATAAAATATAATACAGTTTTTTCTAAAACAGCTCAAGGGGGTTCTAAAAAATTATCTGATAGTAAGTGGCTAGTTACAAACAATAATTACTCAGAAATTTGCCCCGTTCGTTTATTCAAAAAGCTATTAGAAAAAAGGGGTAACAACATAAAAACTGAAAGATTATTTTTAACCCCTAATCCTACTTGGAATCAACCTGACTCTAAGGGATGAAACAAGAATTGTCCGGTAGGAAAGAATACGATATCCACTTGGTTTAAGTCGGCAGCATCTAATATTGGTATCGACATAAAAAGAAAAAGTGACAAATCATTCGGCCAGAGCGACAGCTGTTTTTAACTTAGCTAGAAAACGAGTTAGTGAGCAGCAACTTATTAAAATAACTGGACATATCAGCAGCCAATCAATTAAGCCATATCTCCAGTTAGATTCTGAACATCATCAAAATATAATTGAGTCCATGAGAAGTAACTTCCTTAACACCTCTTCGACAACCGTTTTTACAAATCAGTTGAAATTAAAGATAACACGTTTTCTGAAGGTTCAAATCACCCAAAAAATAATTATAAAAAACTGTATTTTCAATATTACCAATAATAACAAATAGAATAAGCTAAAAATTAAAAATAGTAATATTAATTATTTTAATAATCATAATTTTGTATTGAGACTATTAAATAATACTAATGTTTGTTTAAAATTATTATTATAAATAAAGTTTTGCATAATAGAACAGGTGGACCTTATTTTTTTATAATTCAAGTGTTATAATTGCAGGTACAAAGTATCTAACTTATATAGTGAAAATAATAACGTTCTACAACAAATTTATTTTACAGTTATAACCTAAGTTATGTTCACTAAAATTGGTAGAACATTGTTTTCTTTCATTATTCAAGATAATAATTGTAATTACAAAGTATCTAAATAAAATTGTGAAAATAATAATGTTCCACCGATTTTAGTTTAATAAAATTAGTAAAATTTAATAAAATAAATTTATTTTACAGTTATAACCTAAGTTATATTCACTAAAATAGGTGGAATACTGTTTTTCTTTCATTATTCAAGTGTTATAATTGGTATGAAGTATCTAAATAAAACTACGAAAATATTAATGTTCCACCGATTTTAGTTAAATAAAATTTGTAAAACTTATTTAAAACAAATTTGTTTTACAGTTATAACCTAAGTTATGTTTACTAAAGTAGGTGGAACGTTTTCTTTTAATTAATTTGTACCTAAAATATGCTAAGCTGTAATTGCAGTTTCCAAATACCTGCATGAAACAAATAACAGCTTAGGTGGCTTTGGAAAAATTGTAGACAATTATTTTGCTGACAGTTTAACTCACTGACAGTTTAACTCACTGACAGTGCAGAATAATAACCTATAACTTTTGGTAAAGTTTTTGCGTTACTATTAAAATATCTTGTTAAATCGAATTACTATGGAAAAAGTTAAAAAATATACATTATGCAAACATTGTGAACAACTCTGTGATCTCAAAGTGTATCACACACATTTAAAATATTTGTCGTACCTCATTGATGAATGTAGTTTGGAGTGCAGTTTACAAAATCCTGAGGAAAATCTATTTAGTACAATACAGAAGAATTTACTCAATGTGTCTACCAAGTTTTCTCGGATTTGTAAAGTTAAGTTTAACCGAATTGTTTCAAAATATTATATTTATTTACTTAAGCATAGACATTTAGTTAATACGAGTGTCCTTTGTTACTCACCACTGAAGAAAGAAGATTTTTTAATTGATTTTGAAAAACATTTAATAGATGTAATTAATAATAAAGAAATAAAAAAAAAAAACCAAAAGAAGTAGTAATTGTTTAATTTTGATTTGCACAAAAAGTAAACAAAAAGTCTTATATGAATCAAGCCCATTACAAGTGTCATTATTTTGACATAAAAAATTCCACTTATTAATTTCGTCTAGGGTACCCTGGAGGATGAAAATTTCCGGAAATTTTTTGGGTTACCATGGTAACAAACTAAAAAATAGACTCTGATTGGATTAAAAATGGTGGTGTAAAATTTTCAGGATAAAAATTATATGTGTGATTCCGGATATATACACTCCAAACGATATACACACATATATATGATACTCTTTACCCCAACATAACTATCAAGAGTGAAACCTCGGGATGTTCACTAGTTTATAATGTTTATAATGATTTAGTTCAAGTATTTGTTAATTATTATGCTTAAGTTAAATTTTCTGCGTATTATACTTGTCAGTAAGCTATACCTAGCAAGTAAATAAATTAGAGTTATTATCATTCTGTTTTTTTTTATCCATATTATCACAGCAATAATTAGCAATTAGCTGTCGCGGGCCGGATTGATGACAATATCGGATCGGATTTGGCCTGCAGGCCGTAGTTCGGAGACCCCTGATTTAGAACAAGGGTAGCTTCAACTCAGTTTTGATAACGCAGTTTGCTCTGCGATCCACGAGTGAACCTTGAGTAAACTCAAAGTAGCTCCAGTGCAGTGAGTAAATTCAAGGTGGTCACTTACAATTGGGTTAGTACCTGAAGAAAAAAAAACCTTAACACCGGTGATGTCCATCAACGATGTAAAAAGGGGTATAGTTGAAAGAAACAAAATAATATATTTCACACGGCAACCACCGTGAAGCAATACGAAACCCAAATAATCTTAGTCTTTATTTGCAATCAATTGCCCACAAAAACTATAATAAAAATAAGAAAATAAATTTAAACCAGTAAGAGGGATGTTCTTAATAAGCGAAGAAGAGCTCTCAGTCAATTAACAATACAATTAATCTAGTGAAAATATTTATATAAAAAGAAGAAATTAAATATAAATCGGTAAAGGCGTAAATTCCTAATAAACAGCGGAAAGCTCTAAATCAATTATTAACAGTATAGATTGAATCTAGTGAAAATGTTTACATAAGAATAAGAAATTAAATATAAATCAGTAGAGGCGGAAATTCCTAATAAACAGTGAGAAGCTATAAATTAATTAATAGTATAATTAATCTCCAGAATATATATTTACAAACAGAAAGCTTCGAGAAAATACAAAAATAAAATAGAACTAAAAATTAAATCCGCAATTTTAAATAATTTTTGTATGTAATGCGTTGTACAAAAACTTTTTGCCAATAAATAAAATAATTATAAGTAATATCCAGATGCCTACTAGAAGCAAATTAATAATATACTTTTCCTACGACCACATACGAAAATGATAGTTTGCACACTTATTTGTTCTTAAGAAAGTAGCTTTTATCACACGCGTACTGAAATATATATCACACACGTATTGAAAAATAGCAAAAGACACATGTATTGAAAAGTAAAAAAATATCGTCTTATGACTTGTGACATGTACGTCAAAGTTATCATTATAATTGTCATTACAATTTTTTATATAATATCAAATGAGCAATAAAGTTTTTATGTAGGTTTTTAAAATTATAAAATAATAATAAAACATGTTTACTCACTATTATTTATCGAATATTGAAACAAAATTTTCTATAAAGGTACTTCTGGAAAGAAAATAATTTTCTTCTTCTTTTTTATAGTGTTATTTTTGGTTTCAAATACGACAATGTGAATTTTTGAGGTTATGTTTATGTTATTGTCTACAATACACCTTTCTGTAGGTGTCTTATTAGTTTGAAAATATTTAAAGTTTATTGTGATTTGTGTTCAAATAGTGCCTATAAGATAATTCGAACTTTAAAATTAAGTGTTATAAAGATTACTGGTTAATACATTTAAAAGAAAGTGAAGGAAAACTTATTCTTCATGGCTATTGTGATAATACTAAACCCAACAGGTAAGTTTAAAGTTTAAAAATTTGAAAAATTACATTAAGTAGACTGTGGTATTAATTGTCAAACACACAAGCAGTCATTTTGTAAAATTTTATTTTATTGTAAAATTGTACTAAGCTCGCAAAAAAATGGGTTCTAGTGATTCCGAATGTACCCCTCCAGAAATAGCAGAAGCTGCTAAAAACACGTCGCTCAAATTGTTGCCTGCTAAATCCAGAGTAAGGTATCAATATGCTTATGATCAGTTCATTAAATGGAGATAAAGGAAACAAATAAAGAGTTCGTTTTCTGAAAATGTTATACTGGCCTATATGAATGAATTATCATCAAAAGTACAAAGTTCGACTTTGTGGACACAGTACTCAATGTTGATAACTACTCTGTCTATTGAACACAATGTTGATATTTCTAAGTAACTAAAATTAAAGGCATTCTTAAAGAGAAAAAGTGATGGCTGTAAACCAAAAAAAGCCAAACTCGTGTCGCAACAAGAAATAAATAATTTCATAGAAACAGCTCCAGATGAATTAGATTTATTTGCAAAGGTGAGCAAGTTTAATATCTATTATTTTATTCAATGTGTAAGTATTTTTTATTGTTTAAGGTTGCACTTATCCTTGGAATATCAGGAGTATGCCGAAAGCAGGAGGTCACACAGTTGACTATATACGATATAGAGGATTTGGACAGCAGCTGTGATAAAAATAGATAACCCAAAAATCCAAGTATCCAGAAAATTCACGATAACTGGACCGTTTTATACCATATTTAAAAAATATGCCAATCTTAGGCCACCAACCACTCAACTAAGGTTTTTTCTTAATTATAAAAATAAAAAATGCACCCAGCAAGTAATGGGTATAAACAAAATAGGCATTGTGCCAAAGGTAGTGGCAAAGTTTTTAAATCTTCCGAATCCAGAGCAATATACTGGCTACACCTTTAGGCGTTCTTCTGCAACAATTTTGGTAGATGCAGGAGCAGATCTTACTGCATTAAAGCGCCACGGGGGATGGAAATCCTCTACCATGGCCGAGCAGTACAACTAATAGATTAATGACTGCTAATAAAATAATGAAAACCATTCGCAGCACAAGCACATTCAACGAAGAAGTTGCATGTAAAAACACTGAACAATACTCTGAACAAAATGCTGAAACTACACAACCCAGATACAGTGCAAGCTTGTGTACTTCATCTATACAGCAATAAATTAATGTAAATCCACAAGAGAAAATAAAAACATATATTAGGGGAACCACTGAGAATAATAATAATGCAACATTACAAAATCCACCGCAATTTAGTAAGTGTTATAATAACAATTTTACTTTTAACTTTTATAACGTCCTAGAAAAAAAGTAAAACAAAATTATTACTCTAATTAATTATTCAGTTCATAGAGTTTAGTTACAAACATTTCCTAATTATTATATTAGTTATCTCTAGTTTAGTTGCAAATATTTTTTATCCATTCCATTAGTTATCTCTACTTTAGATGTAAATTTTTATAAACTATTCTGTTAGTATCACTGCTTTGGTTATAAATGTTTCTTATTGTTATATTAATTCTTGTTCTGCTTTAGTTATAAATATTTTTTAAACACTGTATTAGTTCTTGTCATTTGTCATTTCTACTGTTACAAAATGAAAAATATTCTGGAGGATTTTTTTACTTTTCAACACATGTGTTGATATTCTTTTCAACACATGTGTGATATACTTTTCAGTAAATGTGTGATATGGTTTAATTGACTTTCTCATTTAAAAAAGACGATTTATTAAGGATTTTATGTGTGGTCGTAGGAAAAATAGTGTACACAATTCGTTGGAAAGTGTATTTCTCGCACTCGTGCGAAATGTTGCACTTTCCACACTTGTTATGTAATATACTATACGGTTGAATACGACTAATGTCGTTTCAACATCTTAAATAATTTTCTCGGCATTATTATCGAAAAACCATATTTATTTTACTCGCGATAAATTAAAAAAAGCCGGCACCAGTAGAACGGTGATAGCCCAGAGATTATGGTCGAATTTTTGGAAAAATTAAATCTGATGAAAATTCACCTGATAAAGGGTTATTTTCAAAAGGGATGCGGTTTACTGTAGTTGATACAGTGACGAATAAGGGAACAACTTCACCCTATGGTCGACGGTAGTTAGTGAATTAAAGATTTCACTGATTTCTAAAGTAGTGAAGGGTTTATTGACTTGAAGGTAGAAAAGTTAAGTATTCCTTACAAAGTTGGGAAATTAATTATTATTTCGGTTTTAAGTTCCGTCGTTGAAACCAGACTACAATATTGCTGGACTAGTATCTCCTACAAAAGTTCAGAAACCCTAAAGCGATATAAAGACCTAGTAAAGACTAATTTTCTCAGACTATAACAAATGATTTACTTTTTTAATATTTAACCAGCGACGTTTGACCTAGAGGATAACGAATTAAATACTAATGGTAAAGGCTAATTATGAAATAATACTATATTATACTACTTGAAGCATTTGCTAATTACGAAGCTCATTGGGAAAACCTGGTCATTTATTAGCCCATCTGCTTGGATGTCTAGTCTCTAGATTCATAATTCCCCAATAAATATTCTTAATATATACCTTAATTATACCTATTAGGTACTTGAAGTAATTTGTTGTTTCTTTCTGTTGCTTTAACTAATACTTTGTATTAACGAACCCGTATTTTCGCCGGAAGAAGTATTGGCCTAGAATACGTGTGATCACTGGCAATCCCTTGAACTCCCTTTAAGTGATGGAAATAATGTTAAGAATGCATCTGCATTCAAATGCTCACGAAGACGATTTGTGAACATTCTTTGCTCAAAATGTTCTATACATAGTCTGTAAATTATTGAGTCTATTAGATAGATCTTCTCTGTTGGCTTTCATTGTCCAAATACTTACCCTTTACAAAACAAGTTATACGTTATTTTAGAAATTCCAGGTAAATATGTTTCTAAATTAGCGTATGACCTCGAAATTCTGAATAAAAAGACTAGTTTGTATAATATTAACGATCGCAAAATATCGTTACATGTCTGAAAGAGAATCATTATTATACTTACCTCATAAAAATCATTTATATTTATTGGTCTAGAAATAAGTTTGTACTCACCTATCGGGTTGCCTAGGAAAACTAAAGAATCTCTTATTGCAATTATATCTTTTGTTGTGGCAGCTTATAACAGCACAAACTTGTCCTGCTTTTTATTCATTTATAGTTGTTGTTTACTTTAAACACAAACTCTAAAAACCTTAACACCGAACAAACAAATCCGCATATATATTCGTGACTACGTCTATGGCGTGGCTTGATAGTAACCGACTAATATCAACAAACGCGTCCCTGCTTTACCACGTTCTACGCGGGAAGCAATGCGTATAGAAATCGGCGCAAACCGTTCCCGCTAGTCCCCGAGATAGTTGTTCTGTTTCTGTAACGTGTGGATGGTGGGTTACTAGGCTCATTGTACATCTTCCTAAGATGATAGGCACCTCCTAGCTCGTAAGCCAGCCGACAGATTTATTGTTGTTGAAAATGTCGCCAAGAGGTGCTTCTCTTATATCGGCCGGTGTTAGCTGAATCTTGCTGAACATAATTTTTCTAATGAATAAAAGCATCGAGGAAACCCCAGGTGCGTCCCACGGTTCGGCGGCATTGTTCATAAACAATGTATGCTCTTTTGACTTTCTGTTCTAAATGCGAGTTCCATGTTAATTTGCTGTCAAAGGTGTGACCTAGGTAATTCACCTCTGTTGCAAAGTTTAGTTTTGTGTTGAGGATTTCTGCAGGTTTTAATTCCATTTTCATCCTTTTCATTGTGAAAAGGACTATTTCTGTCTTCTTAGGATTAATAGATAATGAATGGTCCTTGCACCACTGTTCTATAATTTTTAGAGTTACTTGCATTCTTTTACAGAGTATGTTCTCAAAATTCCCTGTTTGCAGAATGACCAGGTCATCTGCATATGCTATTGTCATTATTGAGGCGGCTGATGAGGGTGTTGAGGACCATGTTACAGTAGAGGTGATAGCACCCCTTCATGTGGACATCCCCTCGCAAACAAGCCTCTTATATTCACATTTTCTACACTTATGTTTACTACCCGCTTTGAGAGCATGTTATGTATCCACCCACTATCTGTGGAACATTCCTGTTGGTTAGTGAGTGTATTATCTTTGAGAAGGTGGTTTTATCAAAAGCACCTTCTATGTCTATGAAAACACATAAGGCGGACTCTTTATTGCCCAGGGATCTCTTTATCCGGCAAACAACTAGATGAAGGGCTGAATCAGTAGATCTGCCTGGGGTGTATGCATGTTGGTTTGAGTTTAGTGGTGTTGTTGTAATCACCGCATCCCTTATGTACCTTTCGCATAGCCTTTCCAATGTCTTTATGGAAAAGATGTCTCACTAATTGGTCGGTATGTCCTTCCAGGTTTGGGTATGAACTCCACTTTTACCTCTCTCCATTTTTTGGGGATAAAACTCAGAGCCAACGAGAATCTAAATATACCCACTAAGTGCGGTGTGATTTTTTCCAGATTTCACTGAAGTAGGACTGGATAGATAGTACATAGATAAATGGAGAGAAGCTGGATATTGCCCATATAATTTTTTCATCGTATACAATATGTTTGGCAGTTTACCCAGCCGGACACGTCTGTGATGACCGAGTCAGGGAAATGTATTGACAGCAGAAGTTTGATGCTATATTCGAGGTTGGCAGTTTTCGTGCCATCCTCTTTGATTAGCGCTTTTTGAAGCCTTGCTGTCTGCGGCAAATCTTCGATTTCTTTACAGTACGATCTCTATGCGTTTCTCTGTTTTTGTCTGACGATTTTTTTGTATTCTCTGAGGTGAGATTTTGTATTCTCTTGGAGTTTTGTGATTCTTGCCTTATTAAAGGATTTCCTAGCCATCTTCCTGAGGTGATCCAACTGGTGACACCACCATACGGTGTCGTCTGATCGTGTTGAACCAGCATCAGAGGACAGGATTTCTTATAGACATTCTTTATTGTGCTTTGGATAGTATTCGAGTACTTCTCCAAAGAATTGTTATTGTTTAGTATTTAGGCCTCCATCTCTTTCAGAGGCTCTTGGAGAAGGTGGGCAGTGGACATAAGTTGCCCTGCCCGTGCTCCTAGGGTTTCGAGATAGCGTAGAGGCGATAACATCAAGTATATTTTGAGTGTTAACCAGCGGTATTCTGACATCGAAATTTTATCAGACACTTGTCAGTTTAGAATTGATTTATAGATACCAGTTGTGGATAAAGTGATATCTATTAGCGTTTGACTGCAAGAGTTTAAAAATATTGGTGTAGTACCTTTATTTAAAATACAAACATTTTTGGTAATTATATAATCATAAAACGACTTACCTCTAGCGTTGTTATCCTTACTGCTCCAACTGAAGTGATAAGCGTTAGAGTCGCAACATACTACCAGCTTAAACTTTTGTTCCAGGCAGTATTCAATCAGATCCTTCATCTCTTTACTGGGTGGTTGCGTGGTTGCGTCGGACCGGACGTATACAGATGCCAGGATTAACGTTTTCTTTACCCTTTTGATAGCGTATTCCATCCTAACCGCACTTAAATCGGAGGTGGAAAGGTGCACCATTGAGTGGGATTACTATGTCATAGGAATATAAGTGACTGTCCTAGATTGTTGGTTGCTGGGAAAGTTAAAATTTAACCATTTTGATTTTGAAGACCTAAAATTTTGGTTTTTATATTCCAGGGTTCCTGAATAAGTGCTATTGTAAATTGCAGCTCATCAAAGCGGCGGCATAATGTTGCCGTAGCCACCCTTTTGTGTTACAAGTTACATTGTATAATCGTTACCTCTTTTATTGCTTCCCGGTCCTCCGCTAAAAATTGGGCAGCAAGGTGGTTATTTATTCGACCATCCCTTTCTCTGAAAGTAGGGAGGGGGTAATCTCTTGTGGCTCCTCGTAGTTTTCTTGCTGGAGGTTATCGATTGCCATTTTTTTGGCTCTACATCCTCCACTGTTGACCTAAATTGGGAGGGGGAGAGGGTCCTTAACCAAGGAGTCGTCACTGGGTCCCTTTGGCCTTATAGTCAATGAGGTAAACGCATATCATCATCATTGATTTGGCCTTTAGGGTTCCCATGTCTTCATCTTTGATGCCGAAGACGAAGAGCTAGCCCATGGGGGCCTTTTTTGGTTTCATGGTGGAAGGTGCACCATTTCGTCACATGCAAGTTTGAGTTTTGCCCCTCAGAGGGAGACTTTGGTGAGCTTGGGGAGCTCGTCCATCCTTACAACAGCGAGTGTTACTCCTTTCTATGTTTTTAAGTTTGGTACCTTGCTTTTTAGCCATTCCATCGTCAGGTCATCATCGCACGTTACTCTGATGATTTTACCAGAGTGCGTCCAAGACCTGAATGTGGGTGGCTTGGTTTTGCTGCAGAAGGCTTTTTGACAAGGATTCCTCTTTCGCCGTTATCTTAAAGTAAGGGTTATCGTTGTCTATTATAGCTACTTTCAGGTCGCTCGTAGCTGTATTCTTGTAGCTTATCCCAAACAAAACTTTGTGGTCCTGTTTTGGTTGTCTCCTTTTCGGAACGTTACCTCGGAAGAGGTGTGAGATCGCGGTCTTTTCTTGTTCCTAGTTGATTGTGTTTCTGGCCTCTTGTGAAGGCAGAACTAGCGTCGCTGCCTAAGGATTTGATTAAGCCGCATTTGTTGAGTTTGGGGTGAGGGAATTTGCTGAGGGTGGCGGTTGCCGTAGCACTGCCTGCCTACAGCTTATCTCTTTTTGCTTCATACCCACAGATTATCTTGCCTCTCCGGGGCCTGTTAGTTGGAGGTAAACTACTGTGCCCACAATTCTTTTTTGGAAGTGGGCGTCGCTCTCCAGCCTCCAGTGCAGGAGCTAAACTTCGTTGTCCAGGCTCCGTTGCAGGAGGTGAGCGTTGACGTCCATCCTCCTTTTTTGGAGGTGATCGTCGCTGTCCAGCCTCCTGCGCCGGCGTTGGATTTTGTTGTCCAGTCTTCTTTGATGGAGGTTAGCGTTGATATCCAGCCTCTTTGGGTTTTTGTATTTCAAAATCCATATGGATCTCACAAGTAGCTTAGGAAGGAAAGATCGACCGATGCAGAGCCCCGCATGCTCCGGTAAAGCTAGATACAAAAGAGTATCGCCAGGTTCCCCCAGAGGAGCGTTTGCTGCCGCATCTGCCACTGCGACAATTCATCCGTCGACATGTTATCCTACACCTTTGATTGGGAGAGTTGGATTGCGGCGGTAGCCTTCGCAAAAGATTTTGAGGGTTTTAAGGCTCTTTCCCTCTACTTATGTCTACTACTAACCAGAGAAAACCTGGCCGTTCTCCTATACCCACTCAGAGACGTGCTCAGTTGGCACTCAAGTCGAGGAGCTGGTTGTTATGATAAGCTGTGCTAATACTGTTATCAAGTATGTTATAGTAAGCTTATATAGAAATTCCTTTAAAGCATTAATTTGCCAGCCCATTTCAAGACCGTTAACGAAAATAAAACATACTAGACGTGATTTTTTTTTTATTAATCGTTTCTACGAATTACGTGATTGAACTAAATAAAAAAAAAAAACTAACCATGTTAACTGAAATGGCCGGAAATTATTTGCACAAACGCACATTTCCCACCTTCTTAAAGAAAATTTTAATTGATTTCTACATCCCACTGACCTTACCGATAGTCATTTATTTCACTTAGTACGTATATATACTACGCCTTCCGTATTAAACGGCAATTCCCGCAGACGCTACGAACTCATGGAAAATGTTTTTCCGACTTTCCCGGGCAGTGAGTCATTGAAACTAATTCGATGCCGACACGATGCCTGAGCGAAAGTACAAGAAAACTTTAAAAACTTTAAGATTAATGAAAATGCTCCGAACAATTTTCTACTCGCCGGAAAAGCGGGAAAAATCAGCAAAAATCCTTACGGGAGCGTATTATTATCATCGGAAAGTTTATGTATTTATGTGATAAGATTTCTAGATTAAAGTTGAGTTTAATTGAAAGTTTTCCGCTTTGATTTCAAATTTGAATTGAAGCTGTTTTAAACGCAAAGGCAGTATGGACCAGAGATAAAATAATTTAAAATTTGATGGAAAGATTAATATAAAGGCTGACTAACTCTCTAGGGCTAATAGTATGTCCAAGAATGTATAATAGGAACGGTATACCCATTCGAAGGGCGTTGAAGGTTACCATTTTTTAACGATGTCTTAAAAACTTATTAACTGATTTAAACCAAATTTTAAAAGATTATTTAAAGTATTTAATTATATTATATAAATCAATTTTATTATTATCTTTTTTCCTTTTTTTAATTTTCTAATATTTGTAAGACAAAATTCAAATTATGATTTGTCATTTATTTCTCGTATCACTGAGAAGAACAAAACTTTATTCAACAAGTTCTATGACCAAGTAAAAATCATTTTTTGCTTTTATATGTAAATAGAACTTGTAATTTTAGGCTTAATAGGATTCATTCCTCAGCCCTAATTAGTTTGTAATAATAATAATAATAATGTAACGAAGTCCGACTAGACAAAAAGATAATTTTCTATTTGAATGAATACATTTTATGTGAGATTTATTTTATGCGGGACCGGTCTTATGTGGGAACATGCTTAAGTGCGATTTAGTTTATATGGGATTTATTTTATGCGGGATTGATTTTATGCATGACCTATTTTATGCGGGATTGATTTTGTGGGATCGATTTTAATTCAAAGCACAGATGAGATGAGATTTCTCTTTAAATTGGAATATGTAAAAATAAAAAAGGCTCCAAGAGTCAAAAAATAAAAGTTCCAAATGACAATTTAATTCATAAACTACATTAAAACAAAATAAGAAACAAACAATATTTAACTAAATTTGATTTATATCATGTTAATTTAAAAAAATATATATAATAAGAAAAAACAAATTGCACTCTATCTATAAAATAAGTTAAGAGCCAAGTAGATACCTATAGTGACCTTTGTTAGATAAGTTATGTAATACAGTCTACCCAATCTTACTAAAACAAAGTATAGATGTCACTTAAATAAGATAAATTAAAAAAAAATATTATTAGAAATTATTAATAGAAGACTAGAAATTATACATAATAGAATGAAAATAACAAAATGAAGCGTTTATTCCGAATTTGCGTTTCATGTCATTTTGAGTTAATAAAATTGTGGAAACATTTCACATTGACGTAAGTTATTCAATATATGAAGTTACTAGATATTTATTGCTTTATTTTTGAATTTTAAAACCTGACGCAAGATGTTGTTTGTGGAATACTCTCCTTGACCTTCATTTTGAATCAGATCTTTTTTGAAATCAATAGGCTTTATCCCTTCATAAAGATTGATTTTCCCTAAAGAATTTTCAAGTTGATATCATTTTTTGTTTTTGACTTCGTGCGGATAAAAAAACGTGACATCGAAAGGACGGAAAAAGTAAACCTATAATACTTTTCACAGACTACCTACTGTTCGAAGAATATAATATTATGGAAACATACACATTTGACGAATATACAGATATGTTGATGACATTAGGAAATTTCCCTTACAAAAATCTACCGTCTAAATAACATTTAGTGCTGTTGAAAAGAAAAGTATGCATGATTTTTCCAAGAAAAACTAATTCTGGTCGTTGTAATGATCAATTACTGGAAGGTTATCAATGAGAACAAAATATACTTGTAACTACTACATGGCGAGTTTGGATAGATTAAAATGACATTCCTGTCACTACCGAAGGATTCAATTTTTACCAAGAGATTATCGTTTAAGGGAAGCATTTTGTATGCTATTGCAAAAAAAGTGAAAGTATCTCATCTATACGGACAACAAGAATCTTGCAGAATATCCAATTTCTTTAACCACGAACCGCCACTGCTTTTGGCTAGAAGAAAGGCTAGACATAATAATTTTCTGTAAAACATATTATGTACAGTCCAAAATATTTACCAGAAAAGATATGTTTAACTCTCACAATATACATTTGTGGGCAGAAGAAAATCCAAAAGCTGAAAGGGTAAATTATTACCAGTGTTCCTTTAAAATAAATGTTCTTTGGATACTGTCGTGCAAAGCCGACTCTGTTTTTTTGTTTACTACTTAAAATAGACCACTAAAAGTTTGTTTTCCCAGTTCACAAGAAGCTCTTAAGGTGTTAAAAATGAAAAAGGAGATAAAAATGGTCACCAAATTTTTTAAATGGTATTCAATCAACATTAACTGATTTTAAATTAATTACATTAGATCAACTAAAAAAGCTGTTTTTTCGTTAAAAAATAAGGGAAGCTATGATGAGATATTGAGTGCTAAGTTTCTAAAGGAAACCTTTTATATACCTGGCTTTGCAGTGTTAAATTTAATAAACACCTCACTAGAAACAGGAACATTTCCTGATAAACTAAATGTAAGCAAGATAGTTCCAGTCCAAAAAATTGCAAACGTACAAATGCATCCAACTTGCGACTTATAAATATACTTCCGACGACTGAAAAATTATTAGAAACCGTAGTTCGTGACCAAATATTAGAATACTTTAATAACAATGGTTTGTTTGTGGGAAATCAGTCAAGATTTAGGAAAGGCCATTCATGTGAAACATCTTTACAGTTAACTATATCTAAATGGAAGCAAGTACTTGATGAAAATAAATATATAATAGTAGTTTTTCTAGATTTTAGACGAGCTTTTGAGACAATAGATCGTAAAATTTTGATTAATAAATTGAAAAATTATGGTTTTGCAGGACGAGTCCTGACCTGGTTTGAACAGTATATGACTGATAGATTATAATATGTAAAGCTAGGTAAATCAACATCTGAAATGCTAAAAAATAACTTAGGAGTACCGCAAGCAAGTATATTAGGGCCGCTTTTATTTATCATATATTTAAATGACATTAATTATATTGAGTGTGACTTTATTAATCTATTTGCAGATGATACACTAGTAGCATGTTATGGGTATAAGCTTGAGGGAATTTTAAATAAATTAAATAATATATTGAGAGTCTTAACCCAGTTTTTAAATAAAAATAAACTTAATACTAAAACGAAAGCAATGATTTTGGGAAGTAAATATAAATTAAATAATATAAACTATAATAGATATAACATTAGAATTGAAAACGAGAATATTGAATAGGTTAACGAATTTAAATACTTGGGATTTATTTTCGATGAAAATCTATTATTGAAACCTCACTGCGAATATGTATGCAAAAAAATATCAAAAAAGCTATTTTTCTTCTCAAGGATTGCTTTAAATCTCTCCCTTTTTTCTAGATTAACAGTGTATAAAACTGTTATAAAACCTCATTTTGACTACTGCGGATCGTTACTTTATAAATTGGATAATAGCTGTTTACAAAGACTACAAAAATTGCAAAATAGAGAAATAAGAATAATCCTTCGATGATACACACCAATAAATGATATGCTGACCATTTTAAGTTGGATTTCAGTCAGACAAAGGTTTTATTATTTAGCAATGACTTTTGTTTATAAAGCAAAAAATAAAAAACTTCCTGAGTAATTCAATGATTTTATCATCTACAATAATGAAATACATAACTACAATAATTTATATATTCCACAAACAAGACTAGCTATAGCAACAAAATCTATTTTAATATGTGGATTACGTAAATTTAATGCTTTGCCTAGGGAAATTAAAACGAGTACCTCTCTACCTTAAGTTAAAAAATGTTTAATACAATTTATTTCCAGTCCGTAAATTAAATTAACTAAATTAACTTTGTAACTTTGTATATTTACTTTATGTTTACTTTAATATGTATTTATTTTTATTTTATTTTAAACGTCTTACTTTTATTACTGATTTTATTAATAATTCTATCAATATTTTATCAAGATTTTATTTTATTTATTCAACTGAATTTGTGCAGACTGATGATAATATGTAATATTTTTAAAAAAACTACTATGTATTAGGACTTATTATATAAAGATTCCATTCTATTCTTACATAAATAGCGCGAGTTTGTCGAAAAAAGTTAAGTTTCAATAGAAATGTCGCATAGAAAAGATAAATTGTAATAAATAAATTAGAATTGTAAGTTGTAATAGTGCCTAAGCATTAAATACATTAGCTAAAAAAATTATTACAAAACCACCTCTTGAATATTCAACGTTAAAGCCAGAAACTAACTCAGATTCACCTTCAGCAAAATCAAATGTTGTAAATAAATTATAAATAAATCGTTTTTAATAAATTAACTATTTTTAAATTAAATAAACGTTTTAATACCATATTTTTGAACAAGATCTAAATGATAAAATGTATAACAATTTTCTATGTTTGAATACTTTGAATATGAGAAATATAATGACAGTGGTTGAATAAAATTTTTCACGAGGTTGGAATGGAAGAGGCGTGGAAGCTCCAATACAATGACCTCCTACAGTCTGTTTGCTATTCTTACGCGGATTTCGGATTAAAAATTTTATGAGTATTTCCAGGTAAGTACCCGAAAGTTTAACCTGTTCTTTGAGGAAATATCAACTGGTTAAATGAAATGAAAAATAATGTAACAACTTTTTAATTAAATAATAATCTAGTCTAATGTGGCTATTATAAACCTAATAATAATTTTATATTACACTTCACACAAAAAATATGGCCTATGTATAATAAGAGGGTTATTTAGCTCAAATAAAATATTTTCTAACATAAAAATTGTTCCATGTAGAGAATTTTAAATGAAAAATAAAAAAATTGAACTTGCCAACAAAAATGAAAATTAGTCATTATCATCCAAAATATCATAATTGTCATCACCATTAATTGTTATTATGCTTGGACTTATTTCGTTTATTTTATTTTCACGAGTCCACCAATCTTCTATTAGTTTCTCGCACTTCTGGAGTTGCAATTGAAAGTGCTTTTTGCCAAGTTTCCCGAACTGCGTCGTCACTATAACCATTAGGCCCAATATGGTTGTCATAATATTGTTTTGCCATTCCCCATATATATTCGATGGGATTAAACTGGCAATGATACGGTGGCAGACGTAAAACTTGATGACCGTAACTTTCAATAATCTGATCCACAACAAAGGTTGTTGGTTTTGCGCGTGTATATTTGCCAAGCGTAATAATTCTGATTTTAATATCGAGGGTTAAGAACCATAACGACGTAACAGAAATTTCCGAAATGCTTATGAGAGCTAAAAATATGTCGAAAATATACATTATCAAGGTTTCTAAATTGATACTAATTTCGAATACATTATTGTACCTATTCCCTATTATTGTACTTTTAACAGTACCGTTTACAAAAATTAAAAGTATTAAGGTTTTCGCAATATATTTTTTTGATAACTCAGTTTGCCATTTTTTTCTGTTGCGTCGTTCTGGTTCTTAACCCTCGATATATATTGAGGAAATGGGATATGTTTCTTTGTCAATTATTCTTTAATTTTATCAACAGTCCATGAATTCGTTGGACTTTTGTTTAATACTTCAGAATGGTAAGATGCACTGTCTAAAATAATTACGCTGGGCTCACTTAAACCTGGGAGAAGTTTTTACATGCATTTCTGTATTCATATTATCGTGATAGTCACTGGATTTTAATTTAGATGAAAATATTAAATCAGCACCTTCTATAAAACCCGATTTCCCTCCTGCATATAAAATTATGTGTCGCTTCCCTTCTCCATCGGTATGTTTAATAGACTTTACGTTATCATCTTGCCATATTCTCTTGGTTGCACCCCTAGAAAATATCCATGTTTCGTCTAAATATATAAAATTCGCCCCTTCTTCTTTAAATTTAGAATATTTTCTTAGAAAGTTAATTCTCTTGTGAACGACAGAACTTCTTCACAAAGGGCCTTTCTGTTATCCTCCTTTCGAAAGTTTAAACCCAAGTTATGTATCACTTGCCTTAGACTTGTTCTGCCAATGTCGTCAAATTTTCTATCTATTAATTCCGAGAGAATTGTATTTAAGATCACATGTTCCTTGTTGGCCCTCATTCGCTAAATAGTATCACGAATTTCAAATTTCTTTCCATCTGGAATATCTTTCGTTTTCAATGATGGGCGAGTTTTGCGGTGATCTTCTTTCGGCAGTTCACTATTGTGATTTTGTAATACTCCTCTTAATTTGGTTTCACTAATTCCTAGAGCATCGCATACGCGTTGTTGTACAGACATTACCGATTTTAAAGGACCGCCATTTTCTTTTTTATCCGTAAAATACTTATGTACACTACAAATTAGACTATCTACATCTAACACACGTCCAAGCATTTTTAAAATTTCCACTAAATTTACAATATACATGCAATGTCAACACTTGCAAAGAATCAATTCAACTGCAATATTTGTAACAAATTTAGTACCTACCCTAATGTTATTTTAAT
This sequence comes from Psylliodes chrysocephalus, assembly GCA_927349885.1. Taxonomy (NCBI): domain Eukaryota; kingdom Metazoa; phylum Arthropoda; class Insecta; order Coleoptera; family Chrysomelidae; genus Psylliodes; species Psylliodes chrysocephalus. The sequence continues at coordinate 59,964,311 of OV651815.1, read as the reverse complement.
TTAAATCTGACCATTAGGGCAATTTTACCTAATTTCTTGGGAAGAGGCTTATTGGAACTGGTTGTCAATGAATAAGTTGCATAATTTTGTTAATCCGAAACCCGCGTAAGTATAGCTAACAGACTGTAGTAGGTCACCTGACCTGACACATTTAGATTTCATGTTATGGAATTATGTAAAACAAAAAGATTATGCTACAGAAGTGAATACAAGTATATTAGAAGTTTTGAGGGAAAGGATAATAAATAATTTTAATGGACTAGAAAATAACACGGAACCACTTCAAAGAATGTTTTCACTAAGAAAAAGAATATTCGTCAAAATGGACAACCTTTTGAACATTTATTGTAGATTTATTTATTGTTCTAACATAGTGCCGTTCTTTTCATTTTTCTTTTATAAATGTTTTCTTATAAAAATTATTATTTTTTCATGAATTTAATTTTCTTTAAAGAAATAAGCAATTTAAAATATTAAAAAATAAATTCTGACTAAATGGTTCCTTTTTAATGTAAAATTAACTAAAAAATCATAAAATAAATCTCGTTTTTTAAAAATGGAGGAAACAATTATTATCCCTTACTTACCCTTTCACAAACAGAAAGACTTCCTTTATACCAGAACCCTTCTGTAGTGTTATAAAGACAGAACATGTACAAAGCAGTAGGTGTTAAAAAAGTCAGGAAAGGTGGAACCACCACTAAAACTCACCGTGCATCTACTAAACAATAATAGAATACTAGTAGGCCTATTATTAGTGAATTGTAGGCTTAAAAAATATAATAATATGTATAACCTCGGTCTGGCAAAAGATACCTCATTCCTATTATGTCAGGAAGAGAAGGAAACTGCAGTACACCTATTCTACTTCTGGACTTATCAAGACTGAGGTTTTTACACTTGGAAGAGAAAAATCAAGTGCAACTAGATATTCTAGAAAACTACTTCCTAGTCTATGAAGTCTACTGCAAAACCTCAAACTAGACAAGGTACCCTAAACATTAAAGAATATCCACAATAGATCTGAAGAGGTTGAGTCCTAACGAAATCTAATCTACTACGCCACTGGATTTTTTGGTAGAAGGATTACCAAGTAATTAAATAAAAATATTTCGTCGAAATCTGGAATATAATCGCGTCGGCTGGAACTCAACTTGTCACTGGAGATAATGCGGCCGGTGATGGAGGATAAGAAGGGTCAGAACTGGACTGACTGGATGAGTAAACTCCATAATGTTACAGTGTTAACAGATTTGCTGCTATATAAAGAAGGTTAATATTACGGATATTACCCCTGACCTCAAAAATATACGTTTTGTTTACTTTTAAATTTTTCAAATACTTTGATAATCCTCATAATATCTGCGAGACGGTATATATTCTAAAAATTCGGATTATTAAAAATAAAATAAAAAATGAAAACATTGTTTTTATTTGGTAGTTTTCCTGTGACATCTATTTATACATTGATGTAGTAAGATATTGCAGGAATTGATACAAAATTTCTGCATTGACAAAAAAATTCACAAATATTTCTCAATCGTAATCCTTTATAGATTTAAATAATACCCAATAAAATTTAGAAGTATATTGTAAAATCAAATCTCCTACTTTTTGGTAGTTCTTTTTTTAAATAACTTTATTATGATTTTTTTTTTAAATTTAATAAAGAAACAAGACACATAAAAAGTAGAAGGGTTAATTTTTTAAACTTTATACTTCAAACTGCTACAGTCCCGGCTCGTGGTAATTTAAAATGGGTGTTCACCTTTTCCAATAATTTTATCATTTGTAAGTTCGGATCAAAACTTTGTACAAGAGTCAATATCGCTGTTTTCTTTATTATTTGAGTTTGTATTAAGTGAAGATATTATTATCAAAATCATACCGTTTTCAAGCACTACAACTATTAATAAATGAATATATAAGTTTTGTATAATATTTGTTCTGTTTTTAATACGTTAATAACCATCTATAAACATTATTAGTTAGTAAACTGACTTTTCTTCATAATTTGAGATTATTTTTAAATATATATCAGGTTAAGTAGAAAGCTTGACATTGATTTTTGTGTAAAAAATTTTATATGAAACTTTACCTACCATTTTTTACAGATGTCAAATAAAAAATATATTTTTTAATACCTTTTATTGGCAAATAAAATAAGAACTGAAATGTTTCAAATGTTTATTTTATAAGATCAGTCCCATCACAATACATAATATTACACAGACACAAACTAGAATAAAGATATATAATGCCTAGCATTCTAAATGATACTCTTCGCAGTTTAACAGAGCCCCTTAACCCATATTTTCAACCAGATTGTTTTCACAATCAATAGGCCTCAACTCCTTATAGAGCTTAATTTTTACTAAAAATTTCATGTTGATATCGCTTTTCATTTTTGATTTTTTTTTTAATTTCAACCCCCCTTAAAACCCCATATTTAATCAGATTTTTTTTAATTAAAGGGCTTCTTCTCCTTTTATAGAGATTGATGTTTGCTAAAAAATTCAAGTTTATATCATTTTTCGTTTTTCACTTAGGTTTTTTTTATATTTTAACCCCCCTTAACTCCCCAATATATTTATATTTTTTTCAGTATTAATAGACTTTATTTTCTTATACAGCTTCATTTTTATTAAAAATTTCATGTTGATATCGCTTTTTGTTATTTATTTAGGATTTTTTTTTTAATTTCAACCCATCTTAACTCCCTATTTTAATCAGATTTGTTAAAAATCAATAGGTGTTGTCCCCTTATAGAGCTTGATTTTTGCTTAAAATTTTCAAGTTGATATGATTTCTCGTTTTTGACTTATCGTGCAGACAAAAAACGTGACATCGGACAGACAGGCAGACAAAGTAAACCTATAATACTATTCACAGAATACTGTATAAAGAGTAGAAAAAAAAAATGTATGAGGTAAAATAAACAATTTAAAAAGATTAACAATAATATTCAACTTCTTTTATCAAAGGATACTAAAAGTTTGAAATAGCAGCACATAATGAATACAGAACACAGAAATCTGTGAACTAAACTAGTGAGATACATATCGTAAAATATTATTACACTTAATTCTCCTAATAATCCTTTCTAAGTGTATTTCACAGCACATTCCAAAGTATTCTTGATCTCACTAATGTCCTACAATCATAGCTGCTTTTGCATGTCCAAGTTTACTAAAAAATAATGTGTTTTAATAAATAATAGAATAATAGTTATTTTGTTTAAATAGGTAAATCGGCTTCATCTGTATTTTCAAATTATTGTTTAATTGTAGATAGTATACTAATATTTTGATATGTACTTATAGGATTGATTAGCCAGAGCATGTAGATATGTGGGATGTGACTTGTTAAGTGCCTAATTAAAATCACAATTTATGTTTGATACTTATTTCGAGACTTTTTTCGAGACATTCTTTATTACCAACTGTAAACTAATTTACTAATAGCCTTATTTTTATTAAATACCTGTAGTGATTCAAATTACCATAACATCTAATATTTTTGAAAATACTAAATTATACAAACAAGGCAATAAAAAAATGTTATTTAAATAAAAGATTTCTGGTTTGTATACAACAAACGATCTTGGTTAGAGGGTAACACGATTGATAACTTTATATAGGTAAATTATTTAAATGTACATACCATTTTCTCAGGTAAAATATCTCATCGAGTATATTAAATTAACTGGTTGATCCATTTTGTCGATTCAAACTTTTAAAGTGAAAAACCATTTGTCTCTTTATCTTTATCAAATTTTTATTGTACATTTCCATTTCCATAATGATGTTAAGAAGTTACCTCATCAGAATAATAACATTTTTCCTTTAAGTGGGTTTTGTGGGGAAAAAAATTAAAATTTTTTTGCTTACTTCTTACTTCATATTATTTACAATTGGGTACAAAATAGACCATTTTGAATTAGTGTTTGGATGGTCTAAGGCACTGAAACAAAATATAAAATAAATTACAGTCGTAAAACTTTATTAAAGGTAAACAACATAACCTTAAAAAGTTTTTATTTACCTTGCATCAAAGAAATTTTTCTGGAACAATCGTTAAATTGACATACATCCTTCCAATTTATTAAAGTTGCAGTTCTCAATTAAACAAATTTTTTTAAATGATCACAAATAATAAAATAATCTTAATTTTATTAAAATCTTATTATAATGACGGGATAATGACAGAAAACGAAATGACAGTTTGTATTATTTGGTACAGTGTTGCCAGAATATGTTTTCGTTATGTACCAGATTCCTTAAATGTATCAGATTTTTCGAATTCTATTTGCAGTGATATCTAATTCGTTGAAGGGGAAAAAAGGGGGTCTTTATTGATAACGAACCCAAACAAGGAACACAATATATATTTTACACGTGAACACGCAGAATGTACTACATCTGGTATAATAGTGAATGGTACTAGACTGGCAACACTGGTTTGGCAACCTTGTTTGTGAGCGGCGCGCCAATTAATGTGTAATCTGTTGGCGTGTTTTCTTCTCTTTTTAGCTATATGCATTTACCATATCGTCTCACTCGTGTTAGGCTCACTCATCATAATGCACCACAGACACAGGATACTTATGTATACTGTGCCACAGAGATGCGATCAGAGGACAATGATGTACCAAAAAATATAGATTAACACGTATGAAAATTAAAATAAAAATATTAAAATTAAATTGATATTTTTATGTTATTTATGTAATTTTAAAATATGTTTTTATGAAATTTAACTGGGTGTTCACTGCACAAATGAACCAATGGAGAAACCACCTCTGAACTGCTACAAGATTTATTTTAAAACCTAATTGGAATTGGTTCTTATAGCTAAAATACAGTAAAACTTCGGCCTTAAGACCGCAAACAAACACAAAAACATTCGGTCGTTGATCAACTCTTGTTTCCTAAATTAGCAGATCGATCAAACGGCAACATCATCATGTCAAAAAACAAATCGAGCAATTAATAATTGAACAGGGGAATGTACTTGACATTAGAAGACAAAAAATGTTTGTGGGGGAAACGGGATCTTTCTCTGACAAACGACTGTAGAATATTTATTCGAAGTGAGTTAAATTAGGGACGATATAAAAATAGGCTTGTTTATATATCGATTTTATCATTAACAGAATTTTAGTTAGATATTTTGTTTTTGATAGGATGTCGACTTAAAAGGATTATTGGATATTTTTGACATGAAAAGAGAAATAAAATACAATGTGATGTTTCAAAAATGAGACTCAATCTAGATAAGTTTGCATCCCTTTTTTTGAGTGCATATATATTTAAAGCAGTACATAAATAATACTAAAGTTTGCCTTGTTGACATGCTATTATAATTCTTTTAGAAATTGGTAGTAGGAGAGCCTGACTGCAAGCTTTTATCTTGAAATGTTTCCATTATGTTTCCCTTAATGTATGGGGTATTAGTGAATACTAATAAATATAAGTAGGTTGGTTAACTATTTTTGTTGTAATAATCATCTATGTTTATAATTTTATTTTGTTTATTGTAAATTAAGCCTATCACTTACATGGCTTTTGAATTTATAAAATATCGTAATTCATTGATTCTGCCAATCTTTAGGTTTCATCGTTCCATACCGGTTTTTAATAAACGTTGAACGTCGGCTATTTTAAATGCATTTTGTTTTCGAGCCACAAACCCCTTCACTTGCGCCCAAATGAAATCAATAGTACTGAATTTGCAGTGATAAGATGAAAGCTTTAGTAACGTAATATTACTAGGCATTGGGTCGACAACTTATTAAATATATGCATGGCGTTGTTAGTTTATAAGATCCATTAATTCCATTGTGAGCATCTCGTTAGTAAATGTTATTGTTTTATCCCAAAGCCAGCATAGCATATCCGCCTTTCTACTGCATATGGTCGAAATGCGTTCAAATCGTCAGCTGTGATAAGAAGCGATATCTAGTACAATAACTAAATTTGGTTCCACACCCTGTAAAACTTCAATAAACCACTTTATAAAGCATTCTGCATTCATGCCCTCGTGGTAGTGTTTTTTTCAATAAACACAATACAACTATTTTTAAAAAATTTACCATCACTTCCGGTATGGATAACAATTGGGCGCTGTCCTGTACCTGATGGTGCTTTCAAACCTGCAGATAATCCCTCTACAAAAGCTTGGCAATGGGACGTAACAGAAGTATCTTGCTATATTTTACATACCGTGTGTCCAGAATTCATCCACGTTTCATCGAAATAGTATATATTTTTTAATGGCGACAATATTTTAATCGAATATCGTGATTTAACAGAACAAAGTAGTTGCTGCAAAAGCTTCATAATTATGGTATTTTAGATCGCATGGATCCAATTTAACTTTTTAAAAGAAGGTAATACTTCGTAAAAATATATTGAATATTAAATACAAGTTATGTGTATGAATGTGAGTTAAACACACTATAATACATTGAAATAGTCCTTACATAAAGTCGCATATGCTGACCTCAGCAACAGGAGAAGTGCAGGTGCATTTACGCTGCATTCTTCAAATACTGCATTATCTGTTTCTCTGAGACGTATATAACAACTCCCTCCTTAATGAAAAAGTTAACGCTAAATGCAACAACTTTTTAAAGTCGTGATTGGGTAATTTCGAAGTTTTCATACAATGGTTCTTCTTTTCTGTGGACGCTGGGACGTTTCCGGGGTAAAAGTCTTCGGAATGTCAGTGAAGGCTGTCCCGTTTGGGAATCCTGGAGGAGAGGAAGGTAAACCAGAGGGAGCCATGATGCTGATTCTTCCTGGTCTTCTTCTACGCTTGCAATATAGGTAGGTAAAGCCAGACAAGCGTGATGATGAGGGAAATTGTAAAATACACAAATCAAGACATGTGTTTGTTTACAAAGGGCTGTTTGACTTCTTGTCTAGGTCCTCGAAATATTGATTTAATTTGTGTAGGCAACATTAAGATTATTGACGTCAAATTTATCCAGTTTGAGTAGTTTCAGCTCTGGAAGGCTGTGTTAAGCAGGTAAATGTTTGCAGCATTCGTAAGAAATGTGTATTGATTGATTCTTATAAGTGACATTTTTGTAATCTGTCACTATACACTTGGCATGAACTCTCATACTACCGATGAAGGCATTACGTTCTGGTTGTAATCGAAGAATGGAATTGATTTTTATGATTTTGGTTTGGGCTTTTTTATTGATACATTTAATGATTATTGGCAATGGGTCTATGATTGCAATTAGCCAATGATTGATGGCTAGTTCTTGCACGTTGCAGTTTTGTGCAAAAATTATTGATGATTTGCAGGTGTTTTGTACTTCTGATAGTTGTTGAAATAATTGTGCTTCACAAATCGAGTTGCTTTCTATCAGATAGGGTAAGATATCGAAATATATCTTCAATTGTGTTGGGCGGGCTAGATCCATTTCTGAATCTAGACGACCATTTAAGTGAAGTTGCCAGCATCAACATTCTGATGTGCCGAGGAAACCATTGGGAATTGGCTATTCCCAGTTGTAAATGTAGACCTTATGAGGGTCGTCTTTATTAAAAGGAATCAATATGGACTCGTTTATGATAATTTTTTGATCAGTTATGCCATGAATTGTGAGATTTTCTCTTGACCGTCTTTTATAATTTTCACAGGTTTTTGATTTATTGATAAACCACCGCCTATGTCGATGAGAATATTAAATATATTTTTATATTAAATAAATTTTTTGAGTTTACTGTGAACGTGGGTTTCATATAAATTGTTGTTTCAAAAGGTTTACATTGGAGTTGCAACTGTGTAAATTCAGCATTTGCATTTTGGGTTGCAATTTTTCTATCGGGTTTTGAGTAAATAAAATCGGTGGTTCGCCCTGTACAGAGCCAAACTGATGTTAAAAGCTTTTATTTTCGAGTTCGGAATTAAAAGTTGAATTCAATTGATCGGAATCGTCATTATATTAACAGTTAGCAGAATAAAAGTCGGTACAGAATACAGAAGATTCGTTATCTTCGGGCTCGAATGAATAATAATTATAATTTCGATAGTTCGAATGGTATGGACCGCTATCAGTATAGCTGTATAACAGTCTTCTTCGTAGTTACTCTTAAAATATTCAGTTTCGTCGTAAAGTTGATCAAATTGATTTCCATGCTCATCAAAATTTAAATGATGCGTTCTTTGATTACCAAATCTATTTTAATTCGATTGCACAAAAGAGGGAAATTGATTATTAAAATTTGGAATAGGTCCAATTACTGATGGACGATTTTGTTGATTATTAATAGCATTTTGATTAGGCTGAAATTGTTAAACTGATCTTTGGAAATTTGGTTAACTTGAACAGCTTTGAAAAGTTCTTTGAGAGTTATTTTGGATATTATTTTGAGAAGCAAAGTGTTTTTGATAACATTAGCTTACTATATGGCCAGTACGGCCGCAATAAGAACATTTTTTCTTTTGTTGATTTATAATTGATTTGCGCGGAGCATAACTTGGTTTATTGGTATGAATAAATTTTTGATTTTCGTAATAGTTTAATTGTAGTTCACGTTTTGCTCGCATAATTGCAAATAAATTTGTCCGAGTTTTGGGTCTAATACAGTCAAAATCTTAACCTAGCTTGAGCGTCTTTTTGATCAGGGGTTAAAATTTGTTTGTAAATTGAAGCATGAATTTTAGTGTTATGACTTTGTAAACGTGAAATAAACATTAATGGAGATTCGCCAGGTAGTTGACGAATTCTCTGCAAGTCTTGAATTAAGGCTGTAAAGTCTCTAGCGTCACCGAAATGGGTGTCTAATAAATGTCTAATTTCTAGCCAAGTTTGCGGATTACGAAAATTTATTAATTCGGAAGCTTTGCCGCATAATATATTTTTTATATGTTAAACGAGAAGTGCTCGCTGTTCGTCTACTGAAATCCTATAGGCAGTACTACAGGATTGCATGAAATTTGCAAAAAAAAAATTGAATTATTGTCATATTCTGGTACAATGCAAAATATTTCACTGAGTTTATAGGGTTCCATTACGTGGGGTACCTGTTGAGCGGCACCATCTTGAATATTAATATTATTTTGATTTGCGTTGTTTGCATCATCTATGTTGGGGTTAACTTTATTCGTATTGAGAAATTATTAGTTTTAATAAAACACGAATTGAATAAAAGCAATAGTTAAGTAATCGAATAAGTTTTTGTAGTAATTAAACAAATTAAATTTATCCAGACAATTTAATTACTTACATGAATCGTAATATCGATCTTCTGTTCGTTTGCCAGTGGCTTCACTAGGTGTTCTGTTCGCAGAGCTTGATGAATTAGTTGTCTTTTTGGTTAAAAATATCTCCACCAATGCTAGTTAGGGTAGCCGTGTTCTAGCACTGTTCGCAGAAATCCTACTGACTGCGCCACTTGTTAGATCGCATGGATCTAATTTAACTTTTTAAAAACAGGTAATACTTTGTAAAAATATATTGAATAATAAATACCAGTTGTGTGCATGAATGTGAGTTAAAAACTAACTATAATATATTAAAATGGTCCTTATATAATGTCGCATATATGCTGACAGCATCAGCAGAAGTGCAGGTGCATTTATTCTGCATTCTGCGAATGCGGTTACATTATCTGTTTTTCAGAAAGGAAGTTGTTATCGCTTGTAATTTGATATATAAGATAAAGGTTATGAGAGGCATGTAACATAGATATTATTTCGAAGTGGATAGAATCTTACTCGTCCGGAATGGCACAGTTTGTTAGAACGTCTACAGATCCACGTTTAGTGAATGTTAGGTCAGGTGTTCCTCAAAGGTCAGTTATAGGGCTGTTACTGTTTTTAATCTTTATAATTGATCTAGCATTTCTTGATATTTTCTTTAAACATATCAACGCTATTCTTGAAGTTAGCTCGAAATCTACACAATGAGACCCACAAAATGATATATTGAACCAAATTGATACTGGAATTAATCGAGATTAGTACGGTCGTGCTCCGTAAAATTAAGGTTGTATTTTTAAAATGGAAGAAATTGATGATTTTATGAGTTTTCATTATATTGGACAATGAAACAAATTTCTGAGTAAATAAAAAAAAATAATAATAATAAAGTAATATTAAAACTTCTTTTAGACTTTCCTTTTATGTCATATCACATATCAAGCAACCTATTGGTTTGAGTTGTTTATAATTGTATCTCTACTAAACCTTGGTCTAGAACTGGCTAATCACTACTACTCATAAAAATTACACCATTTTTTCGATCATATTAATTAAATAACACCGAGGTTTCGTGAATAAAATTAGCAATAAGTTATTTAATTATTATCAATTTAACTGACTTTTCCGCTGTCCACGTCCAAAAATAAACTCGAGAACTTTAAAATCAAGCTATACAATTCCTACGAGTTTAATTTTTTATGCGAATTTCTGTCGCCCTAGAAAGGACGAGAAAGGGTGACGTGCGGTGGACGTTTGAGGGTTTATAGTCTGATGATGAGGCTTACAATTCTTCTCGGGTAGAAAAACTTTGATGGATAAATTCAAGTTTGGTGAATAGAGATGAGTGTTTGGAGCAACTGGTGTTAGACTTCGGGCAGTATTGAGGCGATGAAACAATAAAAACGTAAAAATATTTTTCTTGAGATTTTTCAAGGGTGCTCTAATTATTAGAGAGTTTCATTTCTTAGTAAATAAATATTAAAATCGTGTTCCTCAGAACATATTTTCTCTATTAGGACAAAATTATTATACAGGGAGTTTGAATGAAAACTATCCACCCTAAATAATTTTAAAGGTGGCGTTTTTATAAAAAATGCAAAATAATTTAAAAGTTAAATACAGGGGGACGTCGTTTTGCTCATGTATACAGAAATAAAGGTTAATCAACAAAAGTTATATCTATTTAGTTTTTTATTTAAGAAAATTATACTGTTATACCTTTATCAAGAAGAGGATGGACATATTTATATTGATATAATATAAAATCAACAATAGTAATACTAAATCATTTCATTATTATTATTTTTTGAACAACCTGTATTATTCTCAGAAGCAGTAATTTTTTTTTAATACTTGTGATTGAATTGACTTCATAGAGTTTTATTAAAATTAACAAAGTATTTTTAATTGTAGTATAAATAAAAATGCTATTATTTATTGATTCTACACAAAAATAAGTAATTTTAATGTATATTTAAGTTCAATAACTAAAAATATACTTTTAAAATTTTAAAAATAATAGCCGTCGGGTGAGTGAGTGAGTGAGTGAGTGAGTGAGTGAGTGAGTGAGGAGATTCTGTGGAACAATGATAGTCGTCTCAACACGTGTCGTATTGAAAGATGAGAATCCCAATGCAGGTGGGTTCTTCTCTCGTGAACCGAAGTCAAAAACGAAAAACAATATGAACTTCAAAATTTCAAGAAAAATCAAGCTCACGAAGGTTATTAAGTTTGATAAATTTTGAATGAAAATGAGGGGTTGAAATATAAAACAAAAATCTTAACTCAAAAACGAAAAATGATATCAACTTGAAATTTTTATCAGAAATAAAGATCTATAATAGGACAAAGCCTTTTGATTTTGAAAAATCTAATTAAAATTAAGGGGTTAAAGAGGGTTGAAATTAAAAAAATCATAAATAAAAAACGAAAAGCTATGTCAACTTGAAATTTTTAGTAAAAATCAAGCTCTATAAGATGATGAAGAAAATGGGGGTTAAGGAGGTTAAACTGTGAAGAGTACAGAATGCCAAGCGTTATACGAGGGTGTATGAAATAAAAACGGGATTTCTTTTGTAAAAATATTTAGCTTTATTTAAATAAGTTTTCAAACATACTTTATTTTTCTACATACATTCCCTCCAAAAAATACATTTTTTCTATCGATTTAAAAGCTGTTTTATTCTAGCATCGTAGAAACTTTTCGGACGTTCGTGTAGTTATTGGAGCATAAATGCTTTCACCGCTTCGTTATTGTCGAAACGCTGAACTTCAAGCGCTTCTTTGCGGGGGCCAAGAGATGTAAGTCATCGCCTCTCTTAAAATGCGTCCCTGTGGCATGCATGCCGATTCTAGCTTTTGCTTTATCGCTATTAACTTTCAATCGTTGACGAGCAAATCCATAGACCTTTGTCCTACTATTGCATACATCACGTCTTTTACACCAATCCGCTACATCTCGTCGGCATTTGACCCAATAAAATCTTTCCCGAACTCGTGACAGTGTCCTCTTAGTATCAAAGTGTCCTCCTGAACGGCTGCTATGAAGCTTCTCCAATACATTTCTCACCTGTGACCTCGGCAGTATCACTTGGCGGACTACATGTACTCCATCGGGGCTCTCCCACTTCCGGTGCAATAGGCCATCGTGAAGATACAGGGAATCCCACTGGGTCCAGTAGCCTTTTATAGTTCTACTGTATTTGACTATCTCTTGCCAAGTAGGTGTGACTTTATTTTTCAGCCATTTTCGGAAAACCTTTAAGTCATTGTCTTTCTTCTGTCCCTGTCTCAGACTTTCAAGGGTGATTTCTTCTTCGCCGCCCTCTAGCTTGATAGTAGTTGCCCGAAGGGTAACTTTATCAACTGTTTCCTCCCGTTCTCCGAGCCCCTTACTGTACTGGCATTCTCGTTCTAAACAGGGTCGCCTGGAGAGAATGTCTGCATTGCTATACAGATGGACTCTACGATGCTCTACTTCCTGAGTATTCCTAGAAAACCGGCTTGGTGTGGGTGATTGGCTACTTCGGGACGCATGGCTGCTAACTATTTCTTGTTGGATTTCGTGACGGGCTTCGGAAGATTGATCTTTGTGACTTTCCGACTTCATTCCCTGATTCTCTATATATAGAACGAGCTCTGCTTCTACAAGTTCTTTGAAGGTGCCCGATTCTTCCGCAATTGAAGCATCTTCTGTTCTTATTTTGGTTATTTAGTTGTATATTTTGCAGGATATTTAATATTTGCGAAAGGGGAGGTTGGGGAATAGCATTAGTATGGGTTTCCTCACTTTTTTGGGATTTAATTTCTATCATTTTTGCGCAAGAAGATCTGGATATGAGTTTTACCGCTTCATATTCCTGGGCTGCAATCAGTTTTTCCTTCAGTGTCTTGTGATGTTGTAGACGAAGGACTTGCTGCATTTCCGCATCTTGTAGTCCATCAATGAATGCTTGTATTCCGAGTTGTTCTTGGAAATCTTTCGGCACCCGTGGATAGGCCAGATGAATCAACCTTCTTATATCAGCCTCGAATTCCTGTAGACTCTCATTATGTTTCTGACTACGAACCATTTGCTGGCTTTGGAATACCCGTTGCAAATGCTGCTGGCCATATCTTGTCTCCAAAGCTTGGACGAGAGATGCATAACTGGGTTCCTCTTGAGGAAGTAACTGTAAAACGGTTGCTGCCTGGCCTCGCAGTGACACTATTAATGAAGCCGCCATCTCTTTCTCGGTCCATCCATTGACTCTAGCTGCAGCTTCAAATTAGAGTCAATATGATTCGAATGTGGTCTGACCGTCAAACGTGGGTGGTTTCAGGGTCTTGCTAGTATAGTTTTGTGAAACTGGGATTCGAATGCGGCTTGGTTCGGTTATGGATGAAGACAAGGTAGTAGTGTTTTCAGCTTCAATGCTGTTTACTGAATCTTGGCTGTAAATTCTTTTTTCTAACTCAGCCATTTCGGCTCTAATTTGCCTTTCCAATTCTAGTCTAGCCTGTTCTTGTTGTTCTAAATTAGCTTTCAAATTCTCTTGCTGTTTCTCTAAATTAGCTTTTAGATGCTCTTGTTGTTGCTCTAGCAGATCTATTCTAATTTTAAGCTGACTAACCGCTTGCTTAAAGTTTTCTTGTATTTGCAGTAAACCATTCATAATTTCCCCCGCTTCTTGTCTACGCCTCTCTTCCTTCTCTTTTTCTTCATCCATCCTGCGTCTCTCTTCTTCCTTCCTACGCCTTTCCTTTTCCTCCTTTTCTTCCTTCCTACGCCGTTACTTTTCCTCCTCTTCTTCCTTCCTACGCCGTTCCTTTTCCTCCATTTCTTCCTTCCTACGTCTTTCCCTTTCCTCTTCTCGCCTTACTCTCTCCTCCTTTTCTTCCTTCCTACGCCGTTCCTTTTCCTCTTCCATCTTCAAAAACCATGCTGGTGGGCCTGAAGTGTCCATTTCTGCTTGGTACTCGGTATATCTGGTATTTACCATGAACTTTTAGTTTAGATCCCACCGCTGTCACCAATGTTACGCTGGGTTTTGGTATCACAATTTATTTGAACTCAACTATTACAATAACTATAATTCAACTTTGACAAAAACTTTACAACTGATAACATTCACCTATAACGTCTATCATAAAACTAAACTCTGACGTCAGGTCGTCGACTTATATAGCTTTCTTGACCTTCTCGAACCTTCTCGACCTGTCATCTAGAATGTTCTTGACGGGTAATGACATTTCTGGACATTTCTGGAATATTCTATTACTTGTACTTTTACTTATGACAACCGCAGCACACTGTAGAGTGACGAGTAACATTCCACTTCTTTTTCTATCTGTACGTTTTCTATGATAGCCGCAGGCTACTGCAGGGTGCTGCGTAACAATATTTTCTAAATAATATTTTTCATAGCTCTATAAGCATATATTAGGAGTATTTTAAAGACAGTTGTATTGACGATTTGTTTGTTTATAATTTTTTATGAGGGGGTGTCAACCATTGGTGACTAAAATCTGTTATTGGCCCTAAAGTCGACAGTACCTTTTTTATTTCATTTTAATGTCAAAATAATTAGAAACAAATACATATGAGTTTAAAACGAATTTAGAACCAATACATTCCCCCTGCCAACAAATGGTTCATTTCATTTTTCAGAAATATGACCAATAGCAGAAGACAACTTCTGAAATACAATCCCGAAGATATGGCTGCTGCTTTAGCAGACTGTCATAGAGGAATACCGGTAGCCACTTCAGCAAAAAATATAATGTCCCAAGAATAACGAGGAAAATCACCTAGAAATGCTTAAATGGGCGTAAAGTCGTATCTGACTAAAGAAGAAAATATTTTATGAAACTGGATTATTCATATGGCAAAAGCGGGATTTCCAATAGGCCAGGAGCAATGGTTTGATAGTGTCCAGCACCTAATAATGAATCCTTTCATCAACAATAGGTCTGGAAAAAAGTGGTACCATCTTTTATTTAAAAGAAATCCACAAATATGTGTCAGAACTCTTAACATCGACAAGATCTTTTGTTACAAAAACTCAGTTAGGTGTATGGTTTTCAATGATTACCTATCTAAAATCCAGTAAAGATGATATAATGTTAAATTTTCCCGAACGAGTTTTTAATGTTGATGAGGTGGCATTTTTCTTAAATCCAAAAGGGGAAAGGGTTTTGGCAGAGAAGGGGACTTGTAAATTTGGATGAAAAGGAATGTCTGAAAATTTGGCTCCTCCCATGGTTTTATTCCGATATGAACGTATCCCCAAAGATATTGCTTTAAGTGTGCCTGCAAACTGGGGGATAGGTAAATCCGAAATCGAGTGGATGACGGGTTTATAATAAATGTTTTTCATCCCTGGTTATTAACAGAGCATATAGATTTACCAGTTTTATTATTTATTGATGGACATTCATCCTATTTAACTTTGCACACCAACTGATTCTGCGAGAAAATGGGATTATTCTCATAGCCTTATATCCCAACGCAACTCATTTGATTCAACCAATGGAAGAAGCTGTTTTTAAAACTCAAAAAGCTTGGTTGAACCTAATGAGAGTCTATTATTAAAAAAAAAAACAGATTTGTGTCCATTACTGAAAAAAGCAATTGATCAGAGGCTTAGACCAAAAATATTAAAGAATGGTTTACGTAAACGTAGACTGGTACCATGGAATTCAAACGCAGTTCAACTGATAAACGAACCTGCAAAAATAAGCTTAACAATAGCAGAAAACCTAAGCCAACTAAAGGAATTGGAACAAGGGATATGTTTTTAAGAGAAACACATTGAAAAAGACAAGCTGGAAGAATTTATGGGAAGGTAATACAGAGGATAGTTCATTATTTAAATTGTATAAAACCTCTTATACTTAAGTATAAAACAGTGACTGATGATATTAAAAAGCTCAAGAAAAAAATTAATCATATTGAAAATCATGCCCAGGAAGATGGCGAAAACAATCAAGAATTTAAAGAACAGCAACCAGTAGAACAAGAAAACGTTAAAATCAACAAAGATTTAGAAAAAGACAGCAGACAGACCGCAGAAGTCGATGATAACAGCAAAGAAAACGTTGTAAACAACAAAGATTTAAAAGAATGCAGCAAACAGATAGCAGAAGTCGAGGAAAACAACAAAGAAAATATTGAAAACAAAAAAGATTTAAAAGAAGACAGCAGACAGACAGCAAAAGCCGAAGAAAAATCTTATTTACTTACAGATGTTAATTCGTTTGCCGTACCATCAACCAGTAAAGAAATAACGCCCATTAAAATTATCAGCAGTTTAATTATTTGTAGCTCGGATCCCAAATCCAGCATCAGCCATATTGATAAATTAATTACTTTTAAGACAGCTTTAATTTGGCGAGAACCAAAACCTACTAAAAACAAAAGACCAGTGAAGGAAAAAAATTCGCTCAGTGGTAACATCAAAACAATAGCAAATTTACTGTGAGAACAAGGAAAAAAAAAAGAGGAAGATAAAAAAGAAAGAGTGCCGAAGTAAGACAAAAGAAAAACGAATTGAAAAAAAAAACAACAGAAGAAAAAAAACATAAAGAAAATTAATCAAAAAAAGAAATTGAAATTGCAACGAAGAAAAAGTACATCTGATTCTGATACATCGGAAGAATGGGAAGCTTCTGAAAACACTGATGATGAAATATATTTTATAGAAAATCCTGATGAATCTTTTGATCTATCTATTATAGAGTCTAGTGAATATAAGGAAAACGATTATGTCTTGGTTCTGGAAAGAAAAAGTGTGTATGCGTTTTCCAGACACTGCTGCGGAATGGCGATGCTGAAGTTGTGGAAATAAGAAAATGTGAAGATCTTTTAAATATGAATTTGATAAAAACCTTTCTTATGTGGATTGTTAAGTTATTCAAAATGTTTTTTTTATTATTTTTGTTTTAAAAAAATAGCGTTTAAAAACTTTTGTAGTTGCGTTTTTATTTTATAATATATACATCATTATATTGTTGTTTTTTATAATAACAAGGGTTTTGCTATAATATAATAAAGTCGATTATTGGAGAAAACTATGTCAACTAATGAAGCTAAAATATGAAAATTGCATTATACTAAAAATTTAATGAAAAATATACATTTAGAAAACATTTTTAATGTACCTTGGTAAGTAAGATAATAAAGTTCTTGTAACTAAATAATAATTCCAATATTCAACAAAAATTAAAAAATAAATAAATGTCAACCTTCGGTGAAAAAAAATGTCAATCTTTGGGTTTTTCAGATTATTTCATGTCAAAAATAAGGGTTTTTTGCAACTGTTTTTTATACTAAAATACTAAAATAACCATTAGGGACTTTACCTTAATATATTATTTAGCAAATGGAAAATCATAATTTAAGTTTTTAAATTTTTGGAAATATTTTTTAATTGTAATTTATTAGAAACATTACTGTCAAATTTAATATCCTGCTGGATATCATAAAATATCCTCACTTTAAGAAAAAAATAGCTAATTTAAGTTACGAAAACATATCCCAAAATGGCAATTACTCCATTTTTAATTTTAATTCGGTTAAAAAAATACTCCAGAAAGCGCGCCAACCCCTAATTAAACCCTTCGGAGTTTTCCGGGCCTACACCAACTCGAAATTATTAAATCGCCAGCCATTGGCGGGATGCACAGTGGACCGGGAGATACTGCAAACCGTTCAAAAATCAACTTTGTAATCTTACGAGTATTATATCGATTCTACATCATAAAATATTTAACTCATTGCTTTTATGTTTTTACATGAATATTTTAAAATTATTTCCATATTAATGAAGTATATTCTATCTTGATTGTACAATAGATTCATGGTTTCGATATAATTGAGGTCAGTTAAATACCTATTCCTAATGATAAATCTCAAATTTCTGTTTGGTGCTTTTTCCACGTAATTTCGACGTCCGTTAAAAGTAAGTTTTCTATTTAACTTTACACCAAAATCAATAAGAAAATCAGGCCCATTTAATATAACACCATCCAAACAGCCGTTAGAAAAAATTGAAGAATCTTTTTTGCTTTATGACTCGGCATTATATTTTTTTGAATTTAAGATTATAATTTTATCAAACACCAATTTTTTTAATATTACTTTGTAATTTAAGGCAATCATTTAAAAAACCGTATAATTACAAGTTTAGAGCAAGTTTGAGAAAAATTTACAATTTTCGTCCTTAATTTTGTGTAGCAGCCATTTCGAATCCTGAATGTTCATATTAAATTTAAAGTCGTCAGCCGGAAATACCCTACTGTATGAAATTTCACGTATAAAAACAAGTTTCTTTCGCTATTTTGAATTAGTCATTTTGAATTTTAAATTTCTGATATCAAATCTGCAACCCAAATAGTTTAATGCAAATTAAGGAATAATTTAAAATATTGTTTCGCCATTTTGAATTTTAAATTTTCGACAAAAATGTTGAGTCAGCAACCCAAAAACCGTATTACTAGTTTCTTGCATATGAGAAAAAAATTACAACTTCTGTCTGCCATTTTGAATTCTATACTTCTGACATCAAATTTGAAGTCAGCAGCCCGAAAAACTCTACAGTAAAAAGTTTCATGCAAGTTTAGGAACAATTTAAAATTTTCGTCCGCCATTTTGAATTAACCTTTTTTTGAAGTTTTAATTTTTAAAATCAGATTTGAAATAAAAAGCCACCAAAAACATTCACATGCTAAGTTCAAAGCGTATACGCTTTTGAGTGCTAGAAAACACTGTGGGTTTTTAAATTAAGACTTATCGTTTTTAAATTACAACTTACAGATTCTAAATTAAGACTGATGTTGAGATTTGAATATTTTTTCTTTTACATATTGAATTAATATCCTGCTTATTAAATTATTTACTCATTTAATTAGAATGTTTAATTTCGTATACAGTTAATAATTTCAGGTCAAGTTCGATGTGTAAATCATAATAAAAATGCTGACTTATTTTAAAATTATTTTCAAAACATTAAAATTGGAATTATATTTTTTTCACGTATATTTAAAAATAAAATATTGCTAATTGTTATTTTATATTGATATTATTAATTTAAATGTAAATAAGAAATAAAAAGATTGATCAACATTATGTAACAGTTTTACTTACAAATTTATCTTTGAAAACAGAATCATTTGTATTGATTAACTAAAATTTTTCTTTTAATTGTAATCATGGTCCTTCGAACTGATCTTTTCCAAATTAAAATAGATCATTTCCAAAACAAGACTTATCGTTTCTAAATAATTAAGACAGTTTGTAAATTAAAAAATATTGTTTCTATATTAAGACTGATCGTTTCTAAATTATTAAAAAATTATATTATTAGTTATTTCTAAATTAGGACTCATCGTTTTTAAATTTTTTAACAACAACAATAATAATATATATTTATTCATACTATGATTTAATTTAATTTTGAATAGTTGTCAATTTAATGAAATAATAGTGTCAATTTCCAAATAACTAATATAGATTAAGACTTAGTTTCTTGTATTAAGACTTACTTATTTAATTTTAAATTGATCATTTCTAAATTTGGACTGATATTTTTTAAATTAATAATAATAATAATAATAATAATAATAATTCTTTATTTTAGGAATATGTTACAGATACATAGAACGAAATAGAGTCGAACAAAATACATAAACAATATTGTTTTAGGTCATCAAAAACTCATTTAGATTCTATGGTTCCCTGTTAACTAAATATATAAATAACACTTTCTTGATTTCTGTCAATTCATTAATTATTTTAATATATCTGAGGAGACTGTTGAATATTTTGATAGAGTTATAGTAGGCTCCACGTTCTGTCATTGTTAACTTGTGGTGTGGATAGACATAGTCTTGGTTTCTAGTGGGATACACCGACTGCGATTTACTAGTGTCAAAAAGATATTTGTTTTTAATAACAAACAAAACACATTCCTGTACATAGATTGCTGTCAATGTTAACAATTTATTTTTTTAAACTTTACTCTACATGAGTCTCCTACTTTCATTTCTAAAATATTTTGCAGAGCTTCTTTTGGCAGATAAATACTCTTTCAATTTCAATACAACTTCCATAAATTATAATACCATACCTAATATTAATTTCAATTGTAGAATAAATACCATTTTTAAGTTGAAAAATCTAGATATTTCTTTAATACTCTAAGACTATATGTCGCTCTACCAAGTTTTTGTCGTGTGTGATCAGACCAAGACATGCTGTTATCCAACACCATTCCAAGAAATTTGACACTTTTCTGTAGGGCCAGTAAAACATCATGTAATGTGAAACTTTGTGGTTCAGCAATTTGTGACCATTTATTTTTAAAAAGTAGTAGATTTGTCTTGTCCCTATTTATAATCAATTTATTTTTTGTAAACCACTCATTTCCCACTTCAAGAATATGCTCCAATTGCATCATTGTACTACTTTTAACCAGTATATTCGTGTCATCGGCATAAGTTGTTATAGAGCACCAGTCCACATTTTCACTTATTTCCTCTAGATTATTGATATATAGCACAAATAGAATTGGTCCCAGTACGCTTCCCTGTGGAATTCCTAGACATATTTATCATCAGATATAATTTGTTCTTGAACATTTTTTAATTTAACTGTTTGTATTCTCTGATTCAGATATGAACTAATCCATTTTAGTGACGTTCCTCTTACGCCATATTTGTCTAATTTGTTTAAAAATATATCATAATTTAACGTTTCATATGCTTTTGACAGGTCTAAAAATAATCCCAGTGGTAAGTTGTCATTTTCCATAATGGTTAAAATTTGATTTGTAAATTGGAATAGTGCAGTTAAGGTTGATTTATTTTTTATAAATCCATGCTGGACGTTGTTTAGCTGTTTTGTAGTTTCCATAAAGTTTATGATTTGTTTACACATGATTTTCTTGGAGAAAGATGGTAACAAACTAATTGGTCTATAATTTTCCATCTTAGAGTCATTACCTTTTTTATAAATATGGACTATAAGTGAACCTTTTAGGCTATCAGGAAAAATGCCAAATTTCATGGAGATCTCATCGTATCCAGCAATTCTTGTTTATTTATATTTTTTAATGTAATTTCTTGTGCATAGGGCTGGTTTCTAAATTAAAACTGATAAGAATATATGAGAAAAACACGGTCTCTCAAGTAAAACAATCTGCAACAAGTTAGATAAGCACCTATGGATAATATTTGGAAATTAAAACCGATTTCTAAATTTTAAATTTTGAATTTCTGAAATCAGACTTGAAATCAGCAACCTCAAAAACGTTCACATATTAAGTTCAAAGTATATACATTAGAATTTTGATTTTGGCCACTTCTGCATATGTCTTTGCCCACTGTGGGACGCCCAGCGCATGTATTGTCACAGCAACAAGGACGAACATATCCTGCGAGTCCTTTGGAGCGACAAGGACGACGGCCGGCAAGCCTCCAGAACGCTGGCAGGACTTCAGTAGGACGTCGAACAACTTGGCGATACGGTAATCCTGGATATCCTGAAAATCATTGGAAACGTTTTTCAGTTTTTCCTGTAGGATTTTTTGAGTGATGTTTTGAAGTTTTCGAGTGGCGTGAGTGGTTTTCAGTGGTTGTCGGTGGTTTTTTCAGTGAGTTTACGAGAAGTTTGGAATAGGATAAAACAGGTAATTGCTTTGAAAGCGGTGCGCGATATCAACTGGTGGGTGTTTTTAAATAATTCATATTTAGGAATTTGCGAAGCGTTTCGAATTTGTGGTTGAGAATTTTATTTTTAAATTCGCCATAATTTTCTATTTCGTAATATAAAAATACAACTATACAGGGTGTATCAACGAAGCGTGGGTGGACGATAACTGTTTTTCTATTTAATATGGAAAAATTGTTTTAAATAAAAATTGTAGAGAGCAACGAAAGCTTTGTTTAGCTATGTTTTAAAAATAACTAACAAAATACAGGATGTCCGATAAATGTGTTTTTTTCATCAAAATTATGTTTTGTTAAATAAAACACGCTATAGATTTTCAGTCGCATGAATTCCTGTGGAGGAATGTTTCTCAAAAATATAAAGGTATGGGACTATACCAGGTGGTTCGGAATTGATGGTGGTTTACATTTTAGAAATTTTCTTGGAGGTGAATAACCAAATTTATTGGGGGATGCACCGATTGACACTAGACACAGGTTAAATTATCATCATGATGTCGCGCCGCCCACAGTCAAAACCGGAAAAAAAAAATTTTAACAGATGGCAAAAATAAATGAAGAGGAAAAAACGATCTCATTTAGTGGCTAGCCAGATTTTCAGATCTCACGCCTCTAGGTTTCTATCTCTGAGAACGTGAAAAATATAATTAAAAAAGATTTTGTCTATTACAAGATCAAAAATGGTTTTATTGCATTCCAAAACTTTTATTTGGGACATTTTTTCGTAACCCAAATAGGGAGGCAGTTATCGTTGATACACCTAGTGTTTTTGACTGGATCGGAAATTCAACAAGGTTTAAACCTAAGACCACTTCTGTTTTTAATCTTTATCAGTTAAATAAATCTGTAACGGAAAAAGCTTTTTTTTAAATGATCCGAATCATTTTAATTTACTAAGAATAACACAAGTTTCTAAACTAGTTAAATTTAAAATTGGGGTTAAAAAGCTAATTCTAAGAAATTATGTTTTTAAAAATTATTAACATTATTTGCAATACAATTAGTATTATGCTCTCTCTAGTTTTGCTCCTTTCTGCTTCTTAAAATAAAAAAAATCTATAATTATCTGTACTACTATCTGTACTGATTTAAAAATTCCTACATCTAATTATTAAGTATTACTTATACTGGTTTAAAAATTCATATTTGGAAATTTGCGAGGCGCTTCGAATTTGAGAATGGGAATTTTTATTTTAAATTTGTTGTAATTTTCTTATTTATAATATATAAATACAAATTACTACTTGGTCGGGAATTCCGCAAGGCTCAATTTTAGGACCACTTATTCTTTAAATTTGTGTTAATGACCTATGATATCAACTGGTGGGTGTTTGTAAAAATTCATATTTATTTGAGATTAGGATTAACAACCTTTTTTGGTTTTTTTAATAATTTTAATTTTAAATTTGTTTCATAATGACAGACAATAATATTTTTGTACAAATTTCCGAAAAAAAAAATAATAATATTGGTTGTAGCAATCACCGTCACTTAGAAAGTATCTACTGTCATATATTATTAAGGGCAAAGCCAGCGACTGTCACCAGTCACAGTCTGGGGAGAAGATCCTTAGATTTACTCACACCGTGATAAATAAAGGAATATTAAAATAAATGTTTTTAAAACAAAAGAATTTACCGCGTGATGAACAGTGCGAGTGGGTTAAATAAATGGTTTGGCAATCTGGTAAAAGGCACCTGTAGTCCTTAATTGGGGGTAGGTTTGCGAGACTTCACAAAAGTGTTTTTTGACAAAGGTAAAGGCGGAACTGATATGTATCCCACAGATAATTTTATATTTATTGGTTATGGATTGAAAAGGGGCACCTGAATAATTATTCAATACTCAGATCTTGGATTTGATTATGTAGGTGGACTAAGGAGTTGTTCCTCTTTATGGAACTTTGGATGAACTCAACAACTTTTAATATACATAATGTAATAAAAAAGGTGAACGTTGAACAACTCAATATATTTAAACACGTAACAATTTAAGTAAAAACAATTCAATAATGCACTATCTTTAGAGGTACAAGATCCATCCTGAGGTTCCTGCTTGATTTGGTAAGCAGCCGGCGATATTAAAATACCGAAAGCACAAGGTGTCAAAGATTATATTGGATCTTATAGCTACCAAAATCAATAATATAAAATCCTATATTCCTATAAAATATACGAAGGGATGTAACTAAATAATTTGGCTAATTAAGGATTCCCTCGTTAAAGAATTGACAATTTTAACATAGTAAGAGACTAAAGCTTACCTTCCTCGAAACGTTGTTTCTATTTCTTTATACTTCAAATACGGTTGGCTGATATAGAATATTAAATCACTACTTTCAGAAATTACTTGTCAAAATTTTCGAAGTCGCTTAACCAGTCACTAGAGAGTTTTAACAGATGTTTACGTTACGTTAAACTTAGATTGTAACATTTTTTTTTAACATTTAAAGAGGTAGATTACAGTTTATCGTTAAGGTAACGTTAGCGGATGTTTGCTAAAACTCACTACTGTCTCTTCCCCTCATTAGAGAGTTAAAGCAACGCTAGATACGTATGCGTATCTCTCTGACGTAAACGCGGAAATTGACGATACGTTAAACGAGCAATCTGGAAGAAAACAATAGTTAAAACAAAGGCACTGACGTAAACGTATCTACAACTTTATAACCTTAGGTACTTTTTGAGAAAAGTAGAGAGTTATATTAAGTAAATTATAAATTTAAGGGCTTTAAATGATGCTGTTGTATATTACAAATTCTACATAATAAAGAAAATTTGGAAAATAGTGATGTTTTATGTTGGAGATTCAGTTTTAATAATCGAATAACAAATAATCGAGTATCAATGTCCGATAATTTTTACTAATTTATTTTTTCAATGAACTTTCTAGGAATAAATGTGATGTGTATGTTATATATGAAACTTGTTTCGTATTATGGCTCAAAATTTAAAAAGTCAGAACAATAAAGTTACAATCTGTCATTAGTTTTATTAATTCGCGTGCGATCGGATGCTCTGGAAGCATTTGCTCGGCTCGATACGAATGCGTATTAGGCGTACGTAAGAACACGTATGTTTACGTAAGACGTAAATAAATACGTGAGAAAAATCGCTATTGCGCATGCGTAGCTGTCATTAGATACGTTTACGTATACGTTTCTGGCATTGCCTTTACTCTCTATTTATGTATTTGTTGAGACGTGCTTCCTTTGAAATATTAATCGGCTAATACATTTAATTTACCTTGACTTTTATTTTAATAATGTGTCAATAATATTCCCAGGTCAGTGAATGGATGTATTTTAAACTTTATGTGAGATTTTTATGTAAAATCTTACATTCTACTAATTGAGAGGCAAATTTATTAATATTAATTCGATCTTGTCAAGAATTAATCTATAGTGGGGACATAAATATTAATTTTATTGATACTGATTCCATACACTCTACATGAAGTTCACAAATATCAACTTTGTAAGGCCCATGTAACGTTTGTAAAAAACCTTGTACCAAGAGATTTTACAACCCTCCGGTCTAGCTCAGATACTGATGATGATGATTTTTAACATGAACATTTTAGTTACGGGTAAGTCAATTTTTTACCCGTAATGGTATTCACAATTTCTACAACACGCGTCGTAGGGCATTGGAAAATCCCCACGTCAGTAGGCAAATACACTTTCAACAGCGATTTTCGTAAATGTGTGGACAGGTATTGAAAACAGAGTACTTATTGGTCCTTTTATTCTGGAAAACCATTTAACTCGTGCTTCTTATTTACAATTTTTGCATAAAAATTAACCGGACCTCCTTGAAGAAGTTAATTTCTACGTTAGACAGCATGGTGCTCCACTACATTATACGCGACAACATTTACGAGTAGATGATGTGTTTTCTGAACGATGGATAGGCCGAGGTGGCCAAATTGGATGACCTCCCCGATCACCCGATTTTAATCCACTTGACTTTTATTTTTCGGTTTACATAAAAGCTATAGTGTATGTTAACACAGAACAAGAGACAATAGACAGTTGCGAGCTCAACTTTCTAAAAAAACCATGGAAATAACGTCTAGCAGTGCCACGTCTTAAATTATATCCAAATTTTACTGAACATAGCCCTAGCCCTGAAAACAAAAATTAAATTATTTATCATGGGTTATTATAAACCAGTGGCGGCTAGTGGTAATTTAAAATAGGTGTTCACTTTTTCCAATAATTTTATTATTTGTAAGTTCGGTTCAAAACTTTGTACAAGAGCCAATATCGCTATTTTTTTTTATTATTTGAGTTTGTATTAAGTGTTGTTATTATTATCAATGTCATACTGTTCTCAAGAACTACACATATTAATGAATGAATGAATAAATAAATAAATAAATATTTTAGTTATTGTAATATTTGTTTTGTTTTTAATACGTTGAAAACCATCTATAAACATTATTAGTTGACTTGTCTTCATATATCAGGTTATGTAGGAAGCTAAATTTTTGTGGAAAAAATATTATTATATGAAACTTTACCTCCCATTTTTTAGTTTTTATTATAAATTTAATCATTTTTACAATTTGTCACACATGTCAAATAAAATAATATAATTTTTAAATATCTTTTATTGGCAAATAAAACAAGTGAACTAAAATGTTTATTTTATAAGATCAGTCCCATCACAATACATAATATTACACAGATATAAACTAGAATGAAGATATATAGTGCGTGGCATTCTAAATTATACTTTTCATAGTTTATCAGACCCCTTAATCCCCATTTTCAATAAGATTTGTTTCAGAATCAATAGGCCTTATCCCCTTGTAGAGCTTGATTTCTTCCAAAATTTTCAATTTGATATTATTGTTCGTTTTTGAGTTAGATTTATTTTAAATATTTCAACCTTCTTAACTCCCACTTTTATTTTACTTATTTTTTTTTTACAATCAATATGCCTCATCTCCTTATAGATCTTAACTTTTACTAAAAATTTCATGTTGATATCGCTTTTCATTTTTGATTTTTGATTTGACTTTTTTTAATTTCAAACCCATTTAAACCCCCCATTTTTAAATAGATTTTTTTTTTGAAAATCAAAGGGGTTCTTTCCATGGGTGTCGTTACACAATTCTATAGGGGGGGGGGCAAAATTTTGAAAAAATATAGTATGTTTATTTATTGAAAAACAAAGAAAATGAAACATAAAAGAGAATTTTCTTACGATGGATTTAATTATTCTGTGACGTCATGGCTTACTTCCGGTTTTTCCAGAAATAACAGAAAATCGCAATTTATTTTTAATTTTTAAATGAAAACCCTCTGTCTTATTGAAAATTTGAATTTCTGGTACATTTTTGTATAAGAAGCGTGTATTGAAAATTTTTTCAATAACAATTTAAAAAAAACATGTTCCAATGATGATCATTTTGACAGCTGACAAAAAATTTTCAACACATGATTCTTATCCATAAATGTCTCTAAAATTCAAATGTTCAATAAAAACGGGGGTTTCTATTTAAAAATTAAAAATAAATTGAAATTATGTTATTTCTGATTAAACAGAAGTAAGCCATGAAGTCACACACCAGTTGAATCCAGTATATGAGAGTATTTGTCCCAACCTTTTAAACAAATAAGTTTTCATACCAGTATTTCAATTAACAACGAAGATAAAAGCGGATAGAATTATTAAACGATTTGCTAATAATAAAAATGCTTAGATACGCCACTGGTATACGGTAAATGGGTCTCAATGGGAATTTTGAAGCCTAAAAAGATTTTATAAAGTTCGTACATTCCTATATGTTTTTCCATAAACGAATTAATAGTAACATATTTAGAAAAAATATTATCCAATATGGCGGCCATTTTGACAGCTGACAAAAAATTGTCAATACACGATTATTATATAAAAATGTACCAGAAATTTAAATTTTCAATAAAAAAGAGGGTTTCCTTTTAAAAATAAAAAAAATCTGTTATTTTCGGAAAAATCGGAAGAAAGCCATGACGTCACAGAACAATTGAATCCATCATAAGAAAGTCTTTCAAACAGAACAAAATTAATCCGATATCTCACTAAATAGCGAAGAATAAGTCATAAGATTGCATTTCAGCCATATACAATAATTAAAGGCAGAAATCTAATCATTTGCTAAATATTTATGACTTAAGGGATGTTGAAGAATATCCTAAAATTATAATTTATTGTTTATTTAAAACCTTTTCTATTATTCCAGTATTACTGTTATTATTACAAAAATAAAGGTTTTTTTCTTCTTAGTATACAGCTGTCTATTTATTTTTTTGATTTAATTTCGATTTTGCTACTGAAAATTTATATAATTTACATTTTTTTTTGCTAGTAAAATTTGCAACATAGCAACTCCGATTGCCCATTTTATTGTTTTTAACCTATTTTTTAATAAAAAGTAAAATGTATATGTGTATTTGATACGCTAAAATTACAAAATTGAGCTGAAAATAAACTGATTTGCTATATTTTAAACCATATTTTCTGCAAATGTAGATTTTCATAACTGATTTGTATTTTGGAATCTATTTTTGAGGGTGTAGGCCATCAGCGTTTCATAAGGAATGGTAACTATTTTAACCATGTGTTCTTTTCTTTTAAAATTACCATTTTTTTCTAAATTGCTTCATTGGGAGATATTCGTGTAGATTTTATTAAATTTTAATAACAATGACACTACTATTACCTGGGAGTATTTGCACCTATCAAAGATTTACAAGCGTTTGAATTAACAATTATAGCTAACCGTAGATTATTTAGAAGGAAGTTTATTATAAAATTGATGCAATAGTATCTTACAACTGTCGTATGACTCTATTAAAAACCTGACAAGAGCGATTTGCTATAGTAGGTATCTAAATTGTTGCTTAGAGGTGGTGTACATAAAACAGTTTTATAAATTCGTCTTAAAAATATTCTAAAAACTAAATAATAAATAAAATAAATGCAATAAAATAAATAGTTTACTTACGAGCTGTTATAAGTACCTTATATAATAATTGTATCTCATAAATCAATAAATTGTGTGGGATATTGTCCATATAAATGTCAATGAAAAAGGAATAACCAGAAATCAATACTATCCAGGTAATTTAATAATCATAAATTATACCAGGAAGGTAATAATTTTGCTTGACCCGAACGCAATGTCCACAGCCGATCCATCCATCTTTTTCCCGATTTTCCCGAGGGAAAGCCGTAAAAGGATATGGAAGAGCGAGTAAGGTTTTTCCTCAAGGACTCATCTGGCGGTTTAAATTATACGTCCCGATTCTACTTTTGTTGCACCACTTGACGTTTAGGCCTTTGTCACAGATGTTATTATTTGTGATAAGGATTAAGGATATAAATATACCCTTATTGTTGCCGGGCCAGCGCCCAGCGTTTAGATGTTCTTTCCGACTTGAGGTCGATTGGACCGTAGATATTGAGGCTGGTAAAAAGATTTTTAACTAAATAGTAAAGGAAACCACAGCAAAATATTGGGTCAGTCACTTATATGGCTAAATTTTTATGGAAATGTCAGATAACATATTAGGAATTCCCAACAAATCAATTACCAGTGGGAAGGTTTGGTATATCTAATGGTTACGACATACGATGTATTCTATCTACTAATTGTAAAATCATGAATAATGGATTAAATTTAAATATTTAATGTCAAACAAAATAAAAAATAATATTTAAAAAACCTGCTTATACAATTCTTCATAAATTGGCAGGCTTCGAATAAAAATAGCGTCCAAGATGCAAGAACTATGTCGCTATCCCCTTAGATATACGATAACTTTCCACTGGCACCTATTGTTTGACAGGTCGTTGGAATGCCTAATTGTGCAATGGTAATTGGAATTTATATAGCGCATACATTATTGTTAACGGCATGCTCAAAGAGCACATCGCAATCTATTATTCAATGTGTTTCAAAAAGTATTATACTTTTACATGAAAAAAGATTTTATCTTACATTTTTTCACAAAAAAGTGATACTCGATAAAATGTTCTACATCACTTGGAAATTTATAATAATAATAAAATTCCAATACACACTTTTAAATTATTATTTTTAATTGAATGAAGTAAATAGAAATCACTTAAAAATAAGTGCAATTACTTAAACTTAAGTACATATTTTGTTCCTATCAACATTTTAATTAATATATATTTATTTTTGATATGTTTTATTCCTTTTATTTATGAAATTTTGTTTAATTTTTTTGAGCATTTTAAGCTATTGCATAGCTTTTATCGCGGACTTTGAGCGCGGCGACTGAATCAAGAAATTCCGTAACACCGTAACGAAAATAAACCTAACACCCCCCACTCCGACCGGCACAGCGGTGCGGCGTTGAAACTTTCAACTTGAAAGCCGTGGAAAATTTTATCTGAATCTATTCGTATTAGTATGAAGTGGAGTTAAATATACGTCTGCGGACTGGAACGTTTATGCAATATAAGAACTAGAAGAGCTTTCTCTGGCTTCTAATAAATTGGTATCACAAATATTCCCGGCTGGCGTAAATATTAGATATTAATTTTTTTTGCAAGATTTATAAAATATTAATTTTTATTTTATCAGTGTTAACTATTTCATTATTTAGCTATTGCATAGATTTTATCGCGGGCTTTGAGCACGGCGACCGAATCAAGAAATTCCATAACGAAAATAAAACCTAACACCCTCGAAAAATCGAAAAATCGAAAAATCGAAAAATCGAAAAATCGAAAAATCGAAAAATCGAAAAATCGAAAAATCGAAAAATCGAAAAATCGAAAAATCGAAAAATCGAAAAATCGAAAAATCGAAAAATCGAAAAATCGAAAAATCGAAAAATCGAAAAATCGAAAAATCGAAAAATCGAAAAATCGAAAAATCGAAAAATCGAAAAATCGAAAAATCGAAAAATCGAAAAATCGAAAAATCGAAAAATCGAAAAATCGAAAAATCGAAAAATCGAAAAATCGAAAAATCGAAAAATCGAAAAATCGAAAAATCGAAAAATCGAAAAATCGAAAAATCGAAAAATCGAAAAATCGAAAAATCGAAAAATCGAAAAATCGAAAAATCGAAAAATCGAAAAATCGAAAAATCGAAAAATCGAAAAATCGAAAAATCGAAAAATCGAAAAATCGAAAAATCGAAAAATCGAAAAATCGAAAAATCGAAAAATCGAAAAATCGAAAAATCGAAAAATCGAAAAATCGAAAAATCGAAAAATCGAAAAATCGAAAAATCGAAAAATCGAAAAATCGAAAAATCGAAAAATCGAAAAATCGAAAAATCGAAAAATCGAAAAATCGAAAAATCGAAAAATCGAAAAATCGAAAAATCGAAAAATCGAAAAATCGAAAAATCGAAAAATCGAAAAATCTAAAAATCGAAAAATCGAAAAATCGAAAAATCTAAAAATCTAAAAATCTAAAAATCGAAAAATCGGAAATCGAAAAATCGAAAAATCGAAAAATCGAAAAATCGAAAAATCGAAAAATCGAAAAATCGAAAAATCGAAAAATCGAAAAGTCAAAAAATCGAAAAATCGAAAAATCGAAAAATCGAAAAATCGAAAAATCGAAAAATCGAAAAATCGAAAAATCGAAAAATCGAAAAATCGAAAAATCGAAAAATCGAAAAATCGAAAAATCGAAAAATCGAAAAATCGAAAAATCGAAAAATCGAAAAATCGAAAAATCGAAAAATCGAAAAATCGAAAAATCGAAAAATCGAAAAATCGAAAAATCGAAAAATCGAAAAATCGAAAAATCGAAAAATCGAAAAATCGAAAGATCGAATAATCGAAAAATCGAAAAATCGAAAAATCGAAAAATCGAAAAATCGAAAAATCGAAAAATCGAAAAATCGAAAAATCGAAAAATCGAAAAATCGAAAAATCGAAAAATCGAAAAATCGAAAAATCGAAAAATCGAAAAATCGAAAAATCGAAAAATCGAAAAATCGAAAAATCGAAAAATCGAAAAATCGAAAAATCGAAAAATCGAAAAATCGAAAAATCGAAAAATCGAAAAATCGAAAAATCGAAAAATCGAAAAATCGAAAAATCGAAAAATCGAAAAATCGAAAAATCGAAAAATCGAAAAATCGAAAAATCGAAAAATCGAAAAATCGAAAAATCGAAAAATCGAAAAATCGAAAAAGCGAAAAATCGAAAAATCGAAAAATCGAAAAATCGAAAAATCGAAAAATCGAAAAATCGAAAAATCGAAAATTCGAAAATTCGAAAAATCGAAAAATCGAAAAATCGAAAAATCGAAAAATCGAAAAATCGAAAAATCGAAAAATCGAAAAATCGAAAAATCGAAAAATCGAAAAATCGAAAAATCGAAAAATCGAAAAATCGAAAAATCGAAAAATCGAAAAATCGAAAAATCGAAAAATCGAAAAATCGAAAAATCGAAAAATCGAAAAATCGAAAAATCGAAAAATCGAAAAATCGAAAAATCGAAAAATCGAAAAATCGAAAAATCGAAAAATCGAAAAATCGAAAAATCGAAAAATCGAAAAATCGAAAAATCGAAAAATCGAAAAATCGAAAAATCGAAAAATCGAAAAATCGAAAAATCGAAAAATCGAAAAATCGAAAAATCGAAAAATCGAAAAATCGAAAAATCGAAAAATCGAAAAATCGAAAAATCGAAAAATCGAAAAATCGAAAAATCGAAAAATCGAAAAATCGAAAAATCGAAAAATCGAAAAATCGAAAAATCGAAAAATCGAAAAATCGAAAAATCGAAAAATCGAAAAATCGAAAAATCGAAAAATCGAAAAATCGAAAAATCGAAAAATCGAAAAATCGAAATATCGAAATATCGAAAAATCGAAAAATCGAAAAATCGAAAAATCGAAAAATCGAAAAATCGAAAAATCGAAAAATCGAAAAATCGAAAAATCGAAAAATCGAAAAATCGAAAAATCGAAAAATCGAAAAATCGAAAAATCGAAAAATCGAAAAATCGAAAAATCGAAAAATCGAAAAATCGAAAAATCGAAAAATCGAAAAATCGAAAAATCGAAAAATCGAAAAATCGAAAAATCTAAAAATCTAAAAATCTAAAAATCGAAAAATCGGAAATCGAAAAATCGAAAAATCGAAAAATCGAAAAATCGAAAAATCGAAAAATCGAAAAATCGAAAAATCGAAAAATCGAAAAATCGAAAAATCGAAAAATCGAAAAATCGAAAAATCGAAAAATCGAAAAATCGAAAAGTCAAAAAATCGAAAAATCGAAAAATCGAAAAATCGAAAAATCGAAAAATCGAAAAATCGAAAAATCGAAAAATCGAAAAATCGAAAAATCGAAAAATCGAAAAATCGAAAAATCGAAAAATCGAAAAATCGAAAAATCGAAAAATCGAAAAATCGAAAAATCGAAAAATCGAAAAATCGAAAAATCGAAAAATCGAAAAATCGAAAAATCGAAAAATCGAAAAATCGAAAAATCGAAAAATCGAAAAATCGAAAAATCGAAAAATCGAAAAATCGAAAAATCGAAAAATCGAAAAATCGAAAAATCGAAAAATCGAAAAATCGAAAAATCGAAAAATCGAAAGATC
This sequence comes from Psylliodes chrysocephalus, assembly GCA_927349885.1. Lineage (NCBI taxonomy): Eukaryota > Metazoa > Arthropoda > Insecta > Coleoptera > Chrysomelidae > Psylliodes > Psylliodes chrysocephalus. The sequence continues at coordinate 59,930,786 of OV651815.1, read as the reverse complement.
GAATAATCGAAAAATCGAAAAATCGAAAAATCGAAAAATCGAAAAATCGAAAAATCGAAAAATCGAAAAATCAAAAAAACGAAAAATCGAAAAATCGAAAAATCGAAAAATCGAAAAATCGAAAAATCGAAAAATCGAAAAATCGAAAAATCGAAAAATCGAAAAATCGAAAAATCGAAAAATCGAAAAATCGAAAAATCGAAAAATCGAAAAATCGAAAAATCGAAAAATCGAAAAATCGAAAAATCGAAAAATCGAAAAATCGAAAAATCGAAAAATCGAAAAATCGAAAAATCGAAAAATCGAAAAATCGAAAAATCGAAAAATCGAAAAATCGAAAAATCGAAAAATCGAAAAATCGAAAAATCAAAAAATCGAAAAATCGAAAAATCGAAAAATCGAAAAATCGAAAAATCGAAAAATCGAAAAAGCGAAATATCGAAAAATCGAAAAATCGAAAAATCGAAAAATCGAAAAATCGAAAAATCGAAAAATCGAAAATTCGAAAATTCGAAAAATCGAAAAGTCGAAAAATCGAAAAATCGCCTATAATAAACCAGCAGTCTTCTGCGCATCCTGAATTTGTATCCCTGGAGTGGATGTTATTTTGGAACTTTCAATTGGTCCGAGTGAGATAACTGATTCTTTAGCAATAAACTGTGACTCCAAAAATAATATTCACTGACACTGACAGCAGCAAGCAAAATATTAAAAATATTGTGCCAAGAAGTAGGCAACACGTAATAAGGCATCAAAATGGCGGAGTTTTCTATCTCCTTTTAAAAGGCACTCAGAAAGCTACGCAGTGCAGCCATTCTTCGTAAAGTAAGAGAAAATCAAAGTATGTGCCGCGCCCTATGTTAGGCGTGTCGGACTTCTATCTTTCACCGTATAGTAATCAAAATATGTGGTTTGGTGCTATATCGTCTTTTGTTTTCATATGGGATTTTAGGGAAGTTAAAACACCTATTGTCTTTCATCGTGATGTATATTGAAGAATCCAGAATTTAAATCTTGAGTTCATGATTGTGTTATCTTCTAGATGAAATAAGCGAAATAGTTGTGGCTCTTTTTGTGTGAAATTTGAGGACAATAATTATATTTTGTAATATTACAATAAGGAGAACGTATTGCATTAGTAACACACGCCACATGAAAAAATTTAACAACCCCAATGTGGCGCTCTTTAATTAGCAAACTAAGATCTAGTCATGTAAGTAACACAAATAGTAACCAACTTTTGTCACAAAGTAGGTATTTATGTATTATCTATTGTTTTAGAACAAGAAAATGGCTTTAAAACGTTAAAAAGAAAATTTGATAATTAAAAAATATTTGTCATGAATAGATTTACAAAAAGTAATCGATAATAGACTGTAGGGGGTGGGTGGCTCAGTGGTAGAGTCTCTGCCTGTGGATCCAAGGGTCCCAGGTTCGAACTCCACCGTTGGCCGGGATTTTTTTATTTAATTTAATTAATTGAAATTAATTCTGATGCTTTGGTACGATTCCCCACTCGACCATTCACTGTTGGGTTCTAATTAACAGTGCTGTTCCTTAAGTGGCGCTGGGAAACAGTGACAATTCCTACACAGAACACACATAATTGAGAATTGAAAGCACAAACTTGAGACTGGCATATTAGGTATATACACCTAGGCCATAAATCAAAAAAAAAAAAAATAGACTGTAAGTGTAATATTATTTTTAATAAATAATTTAGCGTAATTAAATTGTTTAAATTTATTTACAATAACATGAGAGTGCAGTCGATATTTATACAACCATTATTATCAGGTTTGTAAATTTTCCGCTGCGTTGTTTGATATCGATGAAAGCGCAACATAGGGGGTCAGATGTTAACTGCGTTAAAGGTGGTCGTTGTTAAGCATTGGCTTCTTATGAGCGTTTCCTATCTTTAACATCTAAGAAGTACCACAGGATACCTTTCATCGGAAATGGGACCTAATGCACCCCTTAAAGAAGTCCTACCTCATGAGATAAATCCCTTATTTATTGTACCAAATACAAAAATAGATAAATACAAAAGTAATTTTATTATTAGAAACTCTTGTAAATTAGAATTTGGTTTTCCCGTATCTACTGAAGGCATATTCTTTATTTTTCATTTAAATTTAATAGTAATATTTGTTTCCGTATTTTTATTAATTACCTTATATGTAGAGATATGCAGATTTAAATACGGTGCCTCCATTTTCTAAATACAGAGTGATTGAGTTATTATATCTAAGTAGCCCCATCCGCGACCCTTAGTATAGAGCAACCATACTCAACCTTTTATTTCCTTCGGGCCACATTCGTATGTTTGCTATGTTACACGGGCCGCAATATTTTTGGATGATGACCTTTTTTTAGGACATCTTTCTAAAATTAGTAAGTGAGGACCTCTAATAAATAAAATTCAAAACATAAATATATCCCGTCGGGTTACTGCAAAAACAAAATGCCCATTTTAGAGTTTCGATAAGACACTGTTCAAAAGTTTAAAATTGAATAAAAAATTAGTAGAAGCTTTAAACTGTTTATTAAATAATAACTTAATTGAAAAATATATTGAAAACATAGTTCACAAAGTATAAACTAAGAATCTATTAATAATTGGTAAGAAAAGAGGAAAAAACGTCACTTAGTTTATTTTAGCTCTACATACAAATCATAACTCAATGTATGTGTCACTATCTTTAATCGAAGATTTACGTACGGTGTCTTTAACATTACTGGACACAGGTAGATTGAGATAATAATGGTGAAATTCATCAGGTGTAACACCTGATTTTGCAAAATTTTAGTAAATCCCCATTGATAAATTAAATCTATTTTTCTGGTGGAATGTATTTAAAATAGATGAATCTTTCTATATAAGTTGTCTATTAGAAAGTATGGTTAAAATTCAAATCCACCTGTTACCACTAATACTTTTATTTATGAATTTTAACATAAAGAATCGTTATGGCTTGATCAATCACTCGTTACAGCTTGACCAATTACCCGTTACATCTTGACCAATCACTCATTTACCACGGAGATCCGGACATCACGTGTTATATTTAGTGGTTGTTGAAAGTTAGCTGTATCGTGGAAAGAAAGGGTGACATAATCATCTCGTGGATTTCGGAAAGGCTAGATACTGCTCTAGTCATAACAAAACAAATGGCTTAACCACAATGTTGCAGTATTTCAACAAACACATTCAACAAAAATAAGCAGCGGTAAATCACTCCCGAAATACTGGTACGTTTTCACTCGAAATCACCGAAATCACTACAAATTTTCTCGAAAATTCATATATCATCATCGAAAATCATGGTCGAAATCATCGCCTAAGTCAATTCGTTGCTCAAAATCGTAAATGCAGAGAAAAAAGATCATCGTATAAAATTAAGGTGGATTTTCAGTGAAATCACCGAAATCACATAAAAAGTTTCTATGTGATTTCCGAAATACAGGTACGTTTTGACCTTAGTGGTTTCCCCTCGGTCCTGACTTTTATCTTGTTTTGGCAGAAACAGTATTAGGAATCGGAATAAATATATTTAGCAAAAACAAGTTATATGCCTATTCTCTGGTTTTGGTAGACACACTTAGCAATTGAACACAATGTTTTGATATAATGCCACTCCACTCTTGTTTGTGCATATTGTTAATGTATTAATATGGAGTTGGTTTTTAATGGCTACCTGTTTATCATGAATGTAAACTTTGTTTACACTTGTAGAAAGTGTCCTTAACTCGAAAATTCCAAAAGTGGAGCTATCTTGTTTTTGCAGTAACTCCACAAAATTCCAAACGTTTATTTCAAAATTAGCGTGCTCTTTAGCGCTGGGACCAATAAATCTTTTCGTGCATTTCGCTCAAGATTATAAAAACGGAAACCTATAGTTTTAATAATTGTGATTCGGGCCGCAAAAGAAGCTTGGAGGGTCGCATGCGGCCCGCGGACCGCTGGTTGAGTATGGCTGGTATAGGGTATAGAGCTTTAATCACTTAAATTGAAAAAACAACATCAGGGGTTATAAACATTGACGCTCTCGTTACAATTTTATTTTCCTCTAGTACCACCTATTTTTACAAAAATTAATGTTGGATTATGGATTCCCAAGTGATGCAGAACATTTTATCAGAACTTTTTCTCATGCGTATAATTTTTTTTTGGGACGCACTGTATTATAGATTGTGATGTACAGCAACAATATCTGAATACACTTTGTTGTTAACGATGTGCTCCTCGAACACGTAGCAATCTATTACACAGTGTGTTCCAAAAAGTTTTATGCACGTGAAGAAAAGTTTTATTTTTCCAAAAAAATAATTATTATAATCTCTAATCAAGTATTATTACTTTCTTTATGATTTTGAGTATTCAATGACTCCCAAAAAAACATCTTTTTCTATTTTCTCTGTATACCACCTACTAGTTATGTTATAGGAACTACGAACGTTATCAGAAACCATCCATAAACACCACCATATATGGAATCGAACATCGACCCCATCTCCGGCGCGTCACACGTGCTGATTCGGCAAAAGTTAACGTTTCATTTAATAATTAATATTTTCATCAGAATGATTGTAGACTTGTAGATAAAAACGCGTATTGTATTTAAATTCAAATAAAAATTGTTTTTTAAAAAATAACTTTTTATATCAAGAAAAATAAAGTACTACGTTACCGTTAGACTTTTGAATAGCTATCTGCGAATGCCTAAGTGTAAAATCAGGGGTCGAAAATCTAACAGGACACGTTAGATTGGAGAAAATAGTGGGTGTTTTAAATTACTTCCTGTTGGATGAACTTTTTGACATTTCGGAGTTCAAATAAATAAGAATAACTGACTTGTCCTGACTTGTTTTCAAATGCAAGTTTTTGTGATTTGGATTTGTTGTATTTTATATTTTTTGTTATTAGTGTGAACACCAACCTATACACCAACTATTATTCTTTTTATTTAAATTATAATTAAATATAATAGAATATCTTCAATAATTAAAATGTATTACAATCAACAATTAATTATAATGTACCTACACCATAAACTAAAAACTAACTCAATCACTCCTGAAAAATCAAAATTCGTTAATTTTGACAAATGACAATTCGTAAAAGAGCTTTGCTAAAAATATATTTTGTACTTGCCATTATAGCACACGTAACGTCATTTTAACAGTAGCGTTAACATAAGCTGAGATCTTACGTAAATTTGCTAAAACTCTCTATTGGCGCGACACTGTGTAATTGATTGCAACGTGCGTTAACAACAGTGTATTCAAATATTGTTGTTGACGACGTGCTTGAAGAGCACGTTGCAATATATTATGTCCCAGAAAAATTATACACATGAGAAACACTTTTGGTTTAAAAAAATATACTCTTGATAAAATAATCAAACATTAAATTTTGTAAAGTGCAGGTGGTATACAGAAAAAATAAAAACAAGAATAAAATACTTATAAATTTAAATATAGAGCAAGATAATAATTAAAATGTTGATAGGATTTAAAATATGTACTTAAGGTAGTTCACTCGTAAAACGGCCTTTCTTAAGAATTCAATAAAATTGAAATATGAGGTTAATGAAAGTGTCTTTTATGTACCTAAAAAAAATAAAAAATTTTGACCGTCTGTAAAACGAGATGTTAACAATCAAAATGTGCATAATTAACACTCTTGAAGCCCTCTCATGTACACAATCATTGCATTTATTTCAAGATATCTCGAAAACGGTTCTTACCATATTTTTTAAAAACTAATGTAATGTAAATCAAGAAGATATAAAATTTTCTAAAAAAAACGCTAATTTTTTTTACCGTTTTGATAAAAAAAATGTAGATTTTTAAAACAAAAATGTTCTTAAAGCAGTCGACGCATAGTGGCGTATTGTGATTACAACTTGGCAATGTTGTAATCGATACACTCAACGCCCGCTAATTCAAATGTCTGTTAGATTAGATCAGTGCTTCCCAACCTTTTTATTGCCGTGGACAGGTCAAGTTTATCACTTTATCGAGGCCTTCTGGGAAGGGACGTTGTTTATACTTTAGGTTGATATGATTTAACAATTTAAATTTAATTGTATTTAAACATGTCTTCAAAATTAAATAAATATGCAAAAGATGAATATAATTTTATTTAAACATGCCTTTAAAATAAAATACAGTTACACAAAAAAAATGAATATAAAGTAATTTAAAATTTTAACTTACAAGTATGAGGAAGTAATAAAAAAATACAAATAAAAGTAATGATTTTCTGTAGTATTGATGATATCGTAGGAACGTTCATGACAGCAAGAAATTTATTTAAAGCAGTTTGACCAAACCCTGAATGGACAGCACCTTTAAATAAATAAAATTATATTAATTATAATAAAAAAATTATAAACATAACAAATACTTATGTATTTTTTTTTTTTTTTAAATTTGCCTAGAACTGCTTTAGTGTTGACATCTGAATGCTTAACTTCACTTTTTGTTGCATCAACTTTATCCGTAGGTACTATAGTTTCAATATTACATTCATTACATTTAACATTTTAAATTGAATAAAGGCCCTTTCGTGTTTCATTTGTAATATTTTCAAGAGAAAGAACTCTTTCACAACAGCAACATTTTAAATGTTTTCCCAACTCTAGTAATTCCACGATACGACCACTGCATAGGTTATTTTTCAAGCTTGGGGTTTCCTTTCTCAATTTTTTTGCATAATTCATAGCCAAAATTGATTTTTTGCGTTTGTTGAGGACGTTCTGCTTAACAAATTTTTCTTTATTTCTCAATTAATTGATCCTGACAATGAAATATTTTGATATTTGCATTTATTTCACTTTAGGAATACAGTTGACGTTTCACAATATATTTACGACGTTGCCGGATGGATTTTACGCGATGTAATACCATATTTGTATATAGGATCACATGTGTTGTGTGTACTATCTGTTACAAAAATAACCTTTCTTTAGATTTAAGAATCTCGAACGGTTGGTATTCACTATAAGGCGATATTTTTGTGTACGACTGTCGCGCGTGAACTACCTTAAGTTTAAATAATTGCACTTGTTTTTATATGATTTTTATTTACTTTATTAAATAAAAAATAATCCATAATCAGTGCTAAAGTGTGTAGTAGAAATTTTTTAATGTTAAAAATGTCATTCTCGATTTTAGATTTCCAAGTGACGCAGAACATTTTATCGAGTATCATTTGTTTTATGAAATGTATGATAGAAGTTTTCATGTGTATAATACTTTTTGAAAGACATTGAATATTTTTCAAGAAAAAAACGATAGGTGTACATGTTTTAAATTGTTAACAATTTTCTATAACACCTGTAGATTCTTTCACTAAAGAATAATTGTAAAAGTAATCATCTCAACATACAGGGTATATATTGGGTGTCTAAATACCAAAATATTTTGGACATTTATAAAGGAACATTCAATAACTTTTTAATTGCTACCGGTGTACAAAATATAATAAAATATATATTTTAATCTGTGAAGAGTTTTTACGAAGGGACTACATCTCCTCTTATACCTAATAAACATTGTAATAAAAAAAAAGAAAAGAATGGGGTTATTTTAGGAAAAATGGGTAAAAAACAGGATTATTTTTTAAAATTATTTTATTTTTTTAGCGATAGATTGTTGTATCCTTCTACTTCACAAAAAAAAAACCATCCTTGGTATGGTGTATTCTTGACAATACTGAGACTATTGGAAAAGTATAACACCAAAACCCACGGGAAAAGTTTTATTATACAGGCTTCATCCTTGGTCCCGATAGCGATCTCTTTAAGAGTTTTAAATAGAATTCATTGATTTTTTGGTTAAATTCGCGTGTAGATAGATACTGTTGCAAAGCAAAAAGTTCAAAGTTTTGATTAAAAACGATCGTTTCATTAAGACTTTATTGTACCTGTGGGATTAGGTTAACCTTTAATTATGTTATTTAAGTAGTTTTCGACACGAAAACATACTTTATTATAATAAAATTATCGAGATATTTTCAATAAATAGACGTAGTTAAGCTGATAACGTCTGTATGCTTACCTTCAAACGGTAGGTATTATGAATGTGAGATTAGACATTAATTGCTGTATAGAGGTATTTGTAGAACGAGCTTAGCCGCCGTCGGGTCCGAACTAGCACATCAAATTTCTGTCTAGGAATCGCGACAGTTATTGTCACGATGGTCTAGAACAGAGGTTCCCAATCTGTTCTGGGTCACCGCCCCCTTTAGGAGAAAAAATCTCTAACACCCCTTCGAAACATACAACATGTAAAAAAGTTGTGACAAAAAATTTGCTATGTTTCAGATATCTAAATGAAGAACAAGTAGTAATTTTTTAAAATTTATTAAGAATCACAAAGTAGATATTATAATAAAATATTTATTTATGGAAACAGGTTCTGTATTTTATTATATTAATTTCCTTAATGGATACTCTAGATAAGCATTTCAATGAACCTAAAGATTTGTGATTTCCTTTGCACTATTTTTTTTAGAAAATTATACACCAACTGATGCTTTTAAGAATTCTATATAATATAAAAATTATAATAATATATTTAACATTACCCAAATAACGGAGATAACTGCTTTAAAAACATTAAAATCTAAACCAACAAGTGGACCGGATAATGTTCCGGCATTTATGGTGAGAGTCTGTGCACAGGTATTTTTCAAACCTCTTACTATTATTTTCAACCTTATTTTTAAAACTCAACAATTTCCTGATACCTGGAAGCCACCTAAAGTTAGCTTGATCTTTGATAATGGTAGCAACAATTATAAATCCAACTAAGTTCTGTTACAATTCTGAATAATTTCTCACACTCACAATCACCCACGCTGTCTAATCTTCAGCCGCAATTACTTTCATAAACACAGCACGAAAAGCCCTCCCCCGAATTTATTCTAAATATCATTCGCCAAAAAACGCCAATTGGATAGACCAGTGATTCTCAAACATTTTTGGCAACGGAACCTTTTTGAAAAGCGAAATATTTGACGGAGATCTAAACACATTTCTAAAAAAAAAAGGTACTCAAGCAAAATCATATCCTTCTTCCTCCTAGTGATTTCTAAAAAAAGGTCCTTTTGTAGCGATAGTACTGCTTCCTTTATTTGTATTATGACTATTATTTTCTTCGCGGAGCCCCCAAAAAGGCTTTACGGAGCCCCAGGGGTCCGCGGACCACATTTTGAGTAACGCTGGTATAGACAATATGTCCTTTCCCATGATCCTGTCATCAAAACCGAATGGAACCATATCAGCGGTCTGACTAGGCTCCAAACATACTCACACAAAGAACAACAATGGATCAACAACACTTCTAATTTGTATAATAGAGATGATTTCAAGTTTTAAGACAAATTCTGAATCAATACAGGCCAAAAAACCAAAACTCACTCACACATCGAAATCGACGGTAAAATTCACACAAATCCCTACGAAAAAGCCCTAGTACATAAGACACACCTCAAAGCCATTTTCAGAACCCCAGACAGCCCCTACTTTGACGACCTAGACACTAGAGCGAATTCAACGTCAATCAGACACTTGCCGCTCCAGTCTTTCCATTGGATGTCGAAAAACCTCCTCATGGCCCCATTCACCTCCAAAACATCCAAAACACGGCCTCTGGGTCCGATTCCATACATGAAAGAACGCTGAAACATCTTCCTGAAACCATGTTTTCCAATCTTATCCTACTCCTGAAATCCTGCTTTCTTCTTTTCCTATTTTTTACTTGCCTCCTGGAAATACCATCACCATTTTGATTCTCAAACCAGACAATTACCCCAAATCCGTAGACTCATACTGTCCTATCTCTCTCATATCAGTACTAGGTGAACTTCTTGAACGTCTGCTCAAGGAAAGAATCTGGGACTTAAGTGAAGAGCAAAATATAATTTCTCAATTCCAACATGGTTTCAGACCTCATCACTCTACTCAGGACTAAATCTACACACTTCACACTGCTGGGGTCACTGCAGTAAGCTCTCTTCAAATCTCCACCGCCGTTCTTCTCGATGTTCAAAAAGCCTCTGCTGGCCTGTTGGTCTCTTCAAAAAGCTCCCTCTAAATATATATCTCAAAACTCAAACACTGACAGAACTATCACAGAGACCCATTTACCCCATTTGCTGCAGTATCACAGGGATCTGTCCTGTCGCCTCTTCTATCTCATATACGGTCACGACATTCCACCGCCAAACCACTCATCGTCAAAATGTCTTGTTTACGCCAATGATACTGCTCTGCTCTCTGTAACTAAGTACTTAAACCCAAGATCTACTAAACCAGTATTACCGCTGGTGTAGCAAATGGAGGATCTCACTCAATCCACAAAAACACAATTTATGATTTTTAAACATCCAAACTCTCGGCAGCTTCAACGGAACATTAATGTAAACCTCTTAGGAGTCAGACTCGCTAAACTGACTGAAGTTGACTATTTAGGACTGCGATTCTCTCGTACTCTGAACTGGTCCTACGCACTCTCGACAAAATGCGGCGGCGAGCAAGTCTCCTTGGAGCTTTGTGTGAACAATTTGGACGATGCAACCCACACACTTTAATTCACACATACAATTCTTTATCCGAACCGTTTCCGAGTACAGAGCGGTACCATACGGCGTATTTCCAGCACATCTTGCCCACAAACTCACCACACTCGAGAAACGTATACTTTCTTCCCACTCTCCCAGCGGAGAAGTTTTCGGAAACATCTCCAACTCCCTGTACTCACTCGCTTCCAAACCCTCAGGAAACAATACGTCTCTCGCACTCTAAAAGGCTCAAACAATCACTCCCAAAACACACTAAAAAACCCCTGGCGCCCACGGCGCCTCGCACTAATTCGCAAACCCTGTTAGATATTGTAATAAATAAAGTCAATAGCTATTTATTGCTATAGCAGTTAGTGTAATATTTATTAAGTATATAAATTATGAATATTAATGCCAATCAATGAGACCTTAAAGAACGCGTGAAATATTAAGTTTTTTTTTGTTACAACCTTGCTTAGGAAGCTGTAAGTGAGGTGACACTTCTGTGACATTCAGGACAATTAGAACTGGCTGTGGAATTTTGTGTTGTGTACATTTTTGCATAAAACGTTTGTTTGTGTCTAGTTTTCTTATGTATACGAGTATGAATCAAGAGTAAAAGAAAGAATATAACACTTTTCAGATTTTCAAAAGATATCAACATGTATTTAAATATTTATTAATTAATAAAACTATAGAAATATGTCTGTAAATAAGTTAATAATAATTAAATGCGTTTATTGTAAATCTCGACTGTAGTTTTCTGTTGGTTGATTTAGTACTGATACACATTGCTTCCCACTAAACATGAAACATTACCAGTTTTTTTTGTAACGTTTCTCATAGAGACTTTTCTTGATATATTTTTAAAACGGTACTAAAATATCCCATAGATGTGAATTTTAACATCATATTAATTACCATTCCTCGCATATATCTACAAATGAAGTTTTATGAACACTGGAATACGTGAATTAGCAGTTACATAAACATCTTTTGTACTTCTTTTTAGTTACTTCCTGTGACAAACATTTATACGATGTTAATTTATATAACTCACAATAATATCGCATAGAGGTCAGCACAGTAATGTGTACAAGTTACACATCTTTAAGATGGCTATCTTTAGGCTTTACATCGCAGATCTGGCAGACCTAACAGTTCATCCCGGGTTCATAGATGGAGATACCAATGATCGCTTGCTATTTACGTAACAGGTAGTACTGTTTTATGGAGTAGTTTGTTGCCCAGTATTAGGTATTTCATCAAAGTTCTTACTTTTACTTTTGATATTAATTTTGACTATTATATTTTCATACTTTTTTTGTAAAATTTCCTGGGATTGGAATAGAAGTGTAACTTGTCTCATAAGCTTTAACTTTAACTTCAAGTTTATTTATTTCTATTGTTTTATATAGATCAAATATATAAAAAACATTTATAGTCCATATAAAATTTAAAATACAAAGATAAAAAGGTATGTACGTCACATTTGATTCATTCATATTATTTTATTTTATGATCATTATAATAACATCTACATCAGGGGGGGATACGGCGCGAGGTGTCATGGAAGCGCTGACGTCATGCGTAGAGTTAGTAGAGTTGGCGCGAAATAAATATCATATAACAGACGGGCGTTGCAGTAGTTTCTGAGTCATTTATAATCTTTTGAGCAGATATTTGTATTAAATTATGTTGTTCTTTGTGAGTGGTATTACAGAAAAATATTAAAAAAATGCGGTACGCAATTTACGGATGTAACAATAACAATCAAAGGAAAGAATTCAAGAAAAATATATTTTTTCGCTTTCTTCGACAGTAAGAGCTTAGTCAGAAGTGAGCACTGGCCCAAGGGCGACTCCAGTGGGGGCCCAAAGGGCCGTGTCTTCCCGTAGATTAAAATTATTACAACTTATGAGTCTTTAATTAAAAATAAATGCTAAAAAGGGTATTGTTATAGGCAATGCTACCCCTCTTCCCACGAAAATTCGATATGGAGCCGCTCTTCCAGTGGCTTTTGACCATGCAGATAAATTTAAAACAGAAAATTGGCATGTGTATTCCAAGCACTTTCAATATTCCAATTATAAGAAGCACCCAAAAGCAGAACTTCACATTGGTTCATTCGCAACTCTGGACTTCTTAACTGGAGACTCTACTGGAAAAAATGCAGTGATATTTTATTTTAATTTTGAATATGCACCCACCATGTAGCAATTATTTGTATTTGTAACATTATTTTTATGCTTTGCATTACATTATATGAATAAAATTGTTATTTATAAAAAAAGTGTGTAAAGTTACTCTTTTTTGACGAATGAGTCAAAAAAGGGACTGTACACAAGTTGCATACAATATGTTTTCTACCGTACACATTATCCACTAATATTAGAAATGTAAAAGAAAATTTTTTTCACTAGTGCGTAAAGTACAAATAAAATAAAAAACTGTTATTAATTTGTTGGACACTAAACAGATATAAGCAAAAATAATTTAAAAGGAGAGCACAAAAATGGTAATATAAAATAAAACATTATATTTTGTTGCCATGTACAATTTTTGTAAACTTTAACTGTTTTTCACTAGTGCGTAGAGTTTTACTTTATGCACTCGTAAAAAAAGTAGAACTTTACGCAGAGTAGTAGAAAAAATAATTTTTAAACCTATTTTTGTTATCATTTTATTTATACATAAATCCTATTTAAAAAAAAAAAAAAGTAGTTAAGTATTTTAATGATAATTAATATTAGAGCTGCCGTTTCTCTTTCTCCCAGGGGTGGTTTCAATGTACTTAACTATTAGACTTTATTTATTTTTTTTTTTTTAATTTGGTGTTATTGGCGTCGACTACTACGGCCATTAGCCTCGTGTTCTGTGTAGGCTTTGTTACTGTTTCCCAGCGCCACCCAACAGTGAATGGTCGAGTGGGGAATCCTACCAAGGCATCAGAATTAATTTTAAATAAATAAATTAATTAAAAAAATCCCGGCCAACGGTGGGATTCGAACCTGAGACCTTCCGATCTCAAAGTCATGACTCTAACCACTGAGCCAACCCACCTTTAATTTTACTTTAATTTTGTTTTAATTCGATTGCATCTGTCCTTAAATAGTTAAATTCTGAAACAACTACCAAAGATCAAGAAATAAATACCTGTGTACTTACTACTTACTTTTCGTAATAAGCAAATTTTTCAACATAACTATATTGTTTATTTGTAACACATTATTAGAGAAACCAAAAAATACGAAAGTGGTCACAAATTATGTTCAAAATCTTATAAATACCTACTTACTTAGAACTACAATCATTCACACTTACTAAACTTAAAAATAACCGATTCAAAAAAAATAACGATGGTGAAAGAAATAAAAATGTTCTATTATGGGATTTTAATTTATTTACACTAGCTACTTCAACGTTTTAATGTTATTGATTAACGATAAAATTTAATCTTTCTTCGCATGAAACTCAATAACTCAATATAAAAAATCTGATGTGTCCAACACATGACTTTCCTATCTAGTTATTACAGGCTTTTTCCGGTTATTTTGTACAACCTATTGCAGCACCTCTATAAATGTTAAGAGGAGGATAAACTAAATATATACATTTTCCACATACATCCACATCGAAACATTTTTTTTATAGATATTCATTAAAAACGAAAATACTGAAACATTTTAATTTAGCACTTTTCCTACAATTTTTCCAATACGGTCCATTTTAGAAAAATCATGTATAAACAAAAATTATAGAGATCGATATCGCAAACAACTTTTATTTCAACAATTTTCATAAAAGTCAGATTTTGCACATTTTGTCAAATTTCTCGAATACGGACCATTTTAGGAAATTTTTACTTAGAGCAAAAATTATAGATAATATTATTAGAAGTAACTTTTATTTGAACAATTTTTTTCTCCAAACATAAATAACAGATATATTCCATAAAATATAAAAACGGCCTACCATAAAGTACCCCCCAGATGTTCCGACTTTATCCAAAATCTTATCATTTCACGTCAGGCCGAAATAAAACCTAAGTTTAAAATTTAATGTTTTTTTCTTTATCCGTTTTTAAGTTTTCTTCAAATTTCAAAATTTACACATTTTCTCAAATATCTCGAATACGGTCCATTTTAGAGAAATTATGTATTGAATAAAAATTATAGAGAATTATATTACAAACAACTTTTGTTTGAACAATTTTTATAAAAAAATATTTTTTTACATTTTGTCAAATTTCTCGAATACGGACCATTTTAGGAAAATTTTGTATGGAACAAAAATTATAGATAATATTAAGTAACTTTTATTTAAAGAATTTTCTTCCCCAAACGTAAATAACAGATATATTTCATAAAATATAAAAATGATCACCTATAAAGTACCCCCCAGATGCTCCGACTCTGCCCAAAATCTAATCAGCTCATTCAACGTTGGAACAACGCTTAAGTTTAAAATTTGGAGTTTTTCTGTATATCGGTTTATGAGTTATGCGACACACAGACACGCATACACACACACACACACACACACACACACACACACACACACACACACACACACACACACACACACACACACACACACACACACACACACACACAGACACACACAGACATCATCGCGAAAATAGTCAAAACGGATTCAGGGGACCTCAAAACGTAAAAATCCGTCGAAAACTCGAGGTCGAAAAAAATCATGATTCCTATACTTTCCTTATATCTGTATACAGATAGGAAAGTAAAAAATCTGATGTGTCCAACACATGACTTTCCTATCTAGGTATTACAGGCTTTTTCCGGTTATTTTGTACAACCTATTGCAGGATCTCTATAAATGTTTAGAGGATAAACTAAATATATACATTGTCCACATACATCTACCGCGAAACATTTTTCTATAGATATTCATTGAAAATGAAAATACTGAAAAATTTAAATTTGGCACTTTTCCTACAATTTTTCCATTACGGTCCATTTTAAAAAAATCATGTATAAACAAATATTATAGAGATCGATATCGCTAACAACTTTTATTTCAACAATGTTCTTAAAAATCAGAATTTTGCACATTTTGTCAAATTTTTCGAATACGGACCATTTCAGGAAATTTTTACATAAAGCAAAAATTATAGATAATAATATTAGAAGTAACTTTTATTTGAACAATTTTTTTCTTCAAACATAAATAACAGATATATTCCATAAAATATAAAAACGGCCTCCCATAAAGTACCCCCCCCAGATGTTCCGACTTTGTCCAAAATCTAATCATTTCACGTCAGGCCGAAATAAAACTTAAGTTTAAAATTTAATGTTTTTTCTTTATCCATTTTTGAGTTTTCTTCAAATTTCGAAATTTACACATTTTCTCAAATATCTCGAATACGGTCCATTTTAGAGAAATTATCTATAGGATAAAAATTATAGAGAATTATATTACAAACAACTTTTGTTTGAACAATTTTTATAAAAAAAAATATTTTTTTACATTTTGTCAAATTTCGCGAATACGGACCATTTTAGGAAAATTTTGTATATAACAAAAATTATAGATAATAAAATAAGAAGTAACTTTCATTTGAAGAATTTTCTTCCCCAAACGTAAATAACAGATATATTCCATAAAATATAAAAATGACCACCTATAAAGTACCCCCCCAGATGTTCCGACTCTGCCCAAAATCTAATCAGCTCATTAGATGTTGGAACAAAGCTTAAGTTTGAAATTTGGTGTTTTTCCGTCTATCGGTTCATGAGTTATGCGTTATACAGACACACACACACACACACACACACAGACACACACACACACACACACACACACAGACACACACACACACACACACACACACACACACACACACACACACACACACACACACACACACACACACACACACACACACACACACACACACACACACACAGACATCATCGCGAAAATAGTCAAAACGGATTCAGGGGACCTCAAAACGTAAAAATCCGTCGAAAACTCGAGGTCGAAAAAAATCATGATTCCTATACTTTCCTTATATCTGTATACAGATAGGAAAGTAAAAAGGTCAGTGCACATAAGAGTACTCACTCAGTTCATATTCATTTTTTTGCTTCCATTAGCTAATACAAACGGATTCGCGTTTGCATGATCCACAGTGAATTGATGCTTCTTCAGCGGTCGTATTTTGCTGTAACAGTCAGTCCTGGACAATATTCCTATAATTTTCTTGTCGCATCTACACTTGACGTTTCTTATAACAATTATCTTTACACATACCATAAATAAATTTGCTTATTTAATCAGCCTGATTTGATTGATTTTCATACTATTTTTTCAAATTTTACCATTTAAAAAGGCAATATTCCAGTCCCTTCAAAAATTGTTTTTCACTTTCACATCTGTCCCATTTATATTTTTTTCATTTACAGGGTGGTGTGTTCTTATTATGCATTTAGTTAATTCTTATTTATTATTATTATTTTGTTATTGATATTATTATAGTATATGCAATTGGGTAATCTAATGCAGATACATGAGTCATCAGCTTCGAATCTTAATAAGATTTCCGGCGTAGCTAGTTGCGAAATTTTTACCCATTTTACTTGAGAAGTTACGAGTTGCGAAATTACCCTTCTCATTATTCTGGTTATAGAAATTATTCTTTAGAAGTTAAATGTTCCTTAAAATTAAAAACCTGAATTCTAATTTGTATAACAAAAATAAATCATTAAAAAGAAAAAGGAAAAAAACTGTTACCTCAAATAAATATTTCTTATAATATGTATGTATTTGCATTTATTTTCCTTTATAGTTCTTTCCTTAACTATCCCATAATAATATCCTTAGATATTTCATGTAATTTCTAAAATATTATTTTTTAATATTCATGATATTTCTGTATATAGCATATATTTTCTTCACATTTCGTCAGTATTTTTACTTTCCTATCTGTATACAGATATAAGGAAAGTATAGGAATCATGATTTTTTTCGACCTCGAGTTTTCGACGGATTTTTACGTTTTGAGGTCCCCTGAATCCGTTTTGACTATTTTCGCGATGATGTCTGTGTGTGTGTGTGTGTGTCTGTGTGTCTGTGTGTCTGTGTGTCTGTGTGTCTGTGTGTGTGTGTGTGTGTGTGTGTCTGTATAACGCATAACTCATGAACCGATACACAGAAAAACACCAAATTTTAAACTTAAGCTTTGTTTCAGCGTCCAATGAGCTGATTAGATTTTGGGCAGTGTCGGAACATCTGGGGGGGTACTTTATGAGTGGTTATTTTTATATTTTATGGAATATATCTGTTATTTACGTTTGGAGAAGAAAATTCTTCAAATAAAAGTTACTTCTAATATAATTATCTATAATTTTTGTTTTATGCAAAATTTTCCTAAAATGGTCCGTATTCGAGAAATTTGACAAAATGTAAAAAACATAATTTTTTATAAAAATTGTTCAAATAAAAGTTGTTTATAATATAATTCTCTATAATTTTTGTCCTATACATAATTTCTCTAAAATGGACCGTATTCGAGATATTTGAGAAAATGTGTAAATTTCGAAATTTGAAGAAAACTCAAAAACGGATAAAGGAAAAAACATTAAATTTTAAACTTAAGGTTTATTTCGGCCTGACGTGAAATGATTAGATTTTGGACAAAGTTGGAACATCTGGGGGGGTACTTTATGGGAGGCCGTTTTTATATTTTATGGAATATATCTGTTATTTATGTTTGGAGAAGAAAATTGTTCAAATAAAAGTTACTTCTAATATTATTATCTATAATTTTTGTTTTATGTCAAAATTTCCTGAAATGGTCCGTATTCGAGAAATTTGACAAAATGTGCAAAATTCTGATTTTTATGAAAATTGTTGAACTAAAAGTTGTTTGCGATATCGATTTCTATAATTTTTGTTTATACATGATTTTTCTAAAATGGTCCGTAATGGAAAAGTGCTAAATTTAAATTTTTCTGTATTTTCGTTTTCAATGAATATCTATAGAAAAATGTTTCGAGGTAGATGTATGTGTAAAATGTATATATTTAGTTTATCCTCTAAACATTTATAGAGATGCTGCAATAGGTTGTTGTACAAAATAACCGGAAAATGCCTATAATAACTAGATAGGAAAGTCATGTGTTGGACACATCAGATTTTTAAATTCGCATCTATACAAACTGTACGCGTGACGTCATGCGCGCGGCCGTCCTGTTTTTGACACTGTCGGTATCCTACCTTTTATTTTTTATACCATGATCTACATGAAGTAAAAAGACTGTATTGGATATAACAGGAATGTCACATCTGGTTTGTCTAAAAGACATCATTTTTGGGAACTTCCAATAATGTCGAATAACGTAACAAGGTAGCGCTATAATATCTCCGCAACGTCTACATTGTTTCATCACAAAAGTAAACGTCCCTACTCTGGGCTTAGACGGTTATGAGTCCGTCCTATAGATGAAAACAAGAGTAAAAATGAGAGTTACAATGTAACAATGTGATGTAAAGTTTTCATTAATTTAACGTTTTGATGCATAGTGGGTGTCATTTCAAAACCATCCTGTCGAAGTTACTTTTGATTTTACGCAAATTTAAGAAATCAAAAAACGCCACCTACATTGGCAAGGGGACGAATTGTCATATAAAAGTTAGGCGTAGAAATATAACCCTTTGGATTTCGGTAGAAACTCTCATTTCTTTTAAATACATTATTTAATTTTAGCGCTCTCTAGCTGGATATAAAACGTATTGTAAAGTGTGACACTTCATTTGAGAGCTATATTTGGGATTTAATGCTAGCTTAAATTTGTTATTTTAGTTAATTGCGATTAAAATTTGTATTTCTTAACCTTAGAGACCTGTACGATTTTTAAATTATTTAAGTTCATGTTTCATTAAATTATTTTGTTATATTCTGCATTAAATTATTACTAATAAAACTAGCTTTCAAATGAAGTAACACACCTTACAATAAATAACGCTAGAGGGCGTTAAAATCAAAAGTAACGCAATATTGCTGAATTCTCCTAAAAATTACCATTCAAATGTTGTGTGAATTTAGCATACTTGCTAATTAAAAAGAAAAATTGGGGGCTGCCGGAATTTCTGGGTATAAATTTTAATTTTCGTTTAATTCGTCTCCTTGCTAATAAAAGGTGATATGTTGTTTTGTTTTCTTAAATTTACGTAAAATCAAAACTTATTATCTATAGAATTTTCAAATTTTAATTGTACGTAATCCTATATAAATCTATTTATACCCTAATAAATCTAAATTAGCTTCAACACCCAATTTAAATGAATGGCGTTCTGTGTAAGTATAATTTTAGTTCCACGGGACAATTCACAAAATAATGAAATCGTTTAGCAGGAAAAAGTGTACGTGCTTTTTGTAGAGCCATTACGGTTTTTAAAAATGTATGAGACGTAAAAGGGGCAGCTGTATGTAGGTAACGTTGTTCGCACACAAATAAAGCAACTGGTGTGTGCTTTTTGAAAAATTTATAGAATCGTGACCGCTTCTAGTTTGGACGTATTTCGGGATTTATCCCGTAAATAATTTGCTTGTTTATTAATCCTGATTTTATTTTTGATAATTTAGTACTCACTCTGTCGGTGTACTGTTTATTCCATTTACTTTTTAAATGTATTTAAAGTAGACCTCTCTCTTATACAATATAATTTACAGAATATTAATTTACTTAAAGTATAGTTTTGTTCAATCATATTTGTTCTCTTTTTTGCAACTTCTACTATATAAAGGGTAGAGTCGTACGGCATCCTGCAGGCAGGTTCAGAATTGAACTTTTATTTAATGTTATTATTTAGTTTATAAATATGTTTGTAAATATCTCTAGAGAAAATGAAGATGTATAAGTACCCAAATATTACATTGAATATTTAAAATCACAACAAGCTGTGAGGTGGTTAGACAGGCCTTTTCTAATATATGTTCTTGGCCACAAACACCTATGCATTATGTTGCTGCGTAGACAGGATTGACTTAAAAATTTCATATCGATCAAACAAATCAGTGAACATAAAAGACGTTTTAGGTTTGACGCACAGATGTATAACCAAGATAAATAGGATTATTTACAAAATTGCTGAAGTCAAGATTGTTTTGTAAAAGTAATTTTTCCAAAAACAATAAGGGGGTGTTTGGCGACGCTCCTCATCCTTAAAAGCATACGGAACCGGATATTGACGACCACAAAATGTAGTATAATCTTTTAGCACAATGCTATGCTCATAACCTTTTATTAACCCCAGTTGGTTAGAAAAATATCTTTGAACTCTAAAAGTAGATTTTTTTATCATCTTTCGAAAAAACCTCCGCTTTCATAGCAATTTCCGAGATTTCTTCGTTACTATAAAGTATTCTTTCTGTCTTGTATTCAAATGTTTCGTTATCCAAAATTTCACTGATAGAAACATTTGCACCTGACCCGATCTCCCCTATAAAACTAATGTGCTGAACTTCCCGTTGAAATTTTCCTATTAGTGAATTATTATTAAAATCAATAACTATTTTGTGGTCGTAACATCCAATCACAGCCAAAAATGACATCACGGACTAAATTCGGCACAATTAAAAAAGGATAGTCAACTGAAAAAGAATCGAAATTTATTGTTAAATACACTTGTTCGAGGACTTTTTTACTTTTATTACCTCATGCTTCAACAAGTGATACGGTCCTGGCAGGTTGTCTAGGTATCGTAGAATTGAATGATAGAATATGATTGGACAATCTTTCTTATATTCCTGTCACCTGCGACCCCGAATCTACCAGCCCTTTGGTTTTAATGTTTGTCGGTACCAATCATTTTTTTTTGGTTACTGTTCTTGTAATAATTCCTTAGGACTTTCATTAAAAATCGTATTTACAACCGGAGGGCGCAACGCTGCTGCCTCGTTTTGTTGTTCATTATTTTCTGGATAATCCCTACGCCAATTTTGCCTATTTTCCCTCGACTCTGTATAATTATTTTGTCGATTTTGTACAGTATTAACAGCTCGCTGAGTAGAATTTGGAACTATACCCTGATTACCCCCACATTTGCAGAACTATCATTACTGTATGCCCTGTTACCCCGTACATCTGCAGATGTCTCATTACTGTATGCCCTATTACCTCCCACATTATTATATGCAGTGTTTATTTTTCTTAAATGCCGTTATACATCATCTAAGTTTCTACACCCTGAATTTAAAATACCCCTTTTTATATCATACGGATAACGATTCACACACCAGTCAATAATTTCCACTTCAGAAAAGTTTTGTGTTAAATACTTGGCTTCTTTTACAATTTTTAAAAAATAATCTTCGCACCAACCATATTGTACGAGCCGTATTTAACCTTCAAAAGCGTCTCACGTTCGTTCCTGTTTAACGCTCCAATATCCAGCCAAAAAACATGCTTCAAAACGTTGAAAATTAGTAAATCCTTGATTTCGGTCCATTCCTGAGCAGAACCACGAAGACAATTTAAAGCAAAGAAAATTTTCTTTTCCTTTGGCACTTCCGCTTCCTCAAAACATTTTTTAATTTTTTTAATAAAAGAAACCGGGAACATTGAGCCATTAGAAGAAAAGTGCAGGTTGGACCCACCCACGTCTTTCCAAATAGTTACGTAACTTTTTAAATCGATTATACCGTTTGAGACAGAAACATTTTCAAATAGTTTTTTATCAAGAAGTTCACTTAACATACATTTTTCTATTTATTATCCTAATACATGCTTTACTTGACTAAAGCTTGGCCTTTCCTTCCATACAATAGCTTTGGTCATCTGAAGACATATGTTAATATTATCATTCATATTATTTTCCTATTTTTAATACTTCACACTCACTTTCACAGAGAACCAAATACCGAACTGTCACCAACTCTCTTCTCTATTAACAGAACGAACCCAAGCCACTTGGATTTCTTCTGCAAGCAGGTTTCTTGCTGAATCAATCTAGTCCAGCCATACTCAACCTTTTTTCCTTTGGGCCACATTCGTATGTGTGCTATGTTACACGGGCCCCAATATTTGTGGATAATGACTTTTTTTTTAGAACATCTATCTAAAATTAGTTAGTGGGGATCTCTAATAAATAAAACACAAAATATAAATATATCCCGTTGGGTTACTGCAAAAATAAGATAACTTACATTTTTAGAGCTTCGTTAAAACACTATTCAAACGTTTAAAATTGAATAAAAAATCAGCAAAGCTTGAAAGCTTTATTAACTTTAATGAAAAAGGTATTGAAAACATTTTTCACAAAGTATAAACATAATCTATCAATAATTGGTAAAAAAAGAAGAAAAAAACGGTACTTAGCTTATTTTAGCTCTACATACAAATAATAATTCAATATATGTGTCACTATCTTCTATCCTAACCGAATGTGTTGCACTCCAGAATCCAAGGCCACTATATCTAGGAGGATATCAAATAGAAGAGGGAAACTTACCTAACTTGAAGCCACTTCAAATCCTACACTTCTTTGAGAAAATAGGATTGGAAGGGTCGCTATAGGCATTGAGACATTTCCTTAGTGCAGTGGCGACAGAAGGGGGCACAATAGATCTTTTAGGTCGCAGTGTATTAACACCCCATTATCAACATAACATAACATCTTCTATCGAAGATTCAGGTACGGGGTCTTTAACATTATTGGATACGTGTAGATTCTCACTCGTTCACCACGGTGATTCGGACTTCGCGTGTTAAAATCTAGTGTTTGTTGAAGGTTAGCTGTATCGCGGAAAAAAAGGGTGACGTAATCATCTCATGAATTTCAGAACAATCAAGAAAGTCCAGAGACGGCCCTAGTCATAACAAAACAAATGGCGTAAGCAAAATGTTGCAGTATTTTAACAAACACATTGAACAAAAATAAGTAGTGGTAAACCACTCCCGAAATACTGTACGTTTTCAATCGAAATCATTACAAATTTTCTCGAAAATTCTAAAATCATCATCGAAAATAATGGTTAGATTACATTAGATTTAATTAGGACTGTGGGCCATGTGACCTCCCCCACCTCGACCTTTTCAGATCTAGTGTGGATATTCTTGAATCGTTATTTAGAGTACCTTGTCTAATTCGGTCTTTTGTAGTAGATTCCATAGACTGCGAAGTAGTTCTCCGGTATAGCTAGTTGCCCTTGGTTTT
The DNA here is from genome assembly GCA_927349885.1 of Psylliodes chrysocephalus. Taxonomy (NCBI): domain Eukaryota; kingdom Metazoa; phylum Arthropoda; class Insecta; order Coleoptera; family Chrysomelidae; genus Psylliodes; species Psylliodes chrysocephalus. Next base: position 59,907,019 of record OV651815.1, on the reverse strand, counting down.
TCTTCTTCAAGTGAAAGAAATCTCAGTCTTGCCAGACCTTCGCAGTAGCACAATACGTGTACTGCCGTTTATTCCTCTTCCTGACAGAATCGGCACAAGATATCTTCTATCAGACCGATATTATACATATATTTGTTAAGCCTACAATGCCCTGTTAATAGACCTACTAGTACTCTAGTATTTTTCCTATTAAGGCTTAGTAGATGCTCGGTGAGTTTAGGCGATGGTCCTTTTATGAACTTTTCGGCCTGTCTCTGTCCTGGAGAGTTTTTCCACCACTCTTGAGATTTTTTAAACATCCACTGATTTGTTCATGTTCTGATAGTTGTTTTTGTTACACCTCAGAAGGGTTCTGGGCCAATAAGAGCCTTTGAGGCTCCTTCTCGGGCTAGTAAATCAGCCTCTTCATTGCCCTTATGTCCTTTGTGGCCTGGTACCCAGGCTAAGGTTAGTCTGTTAAAAAAAAATCATGGTTGAAATCATCGCCGAAATCAATTCGTCGCTCAAAACCGTAAATGCCGAGAAAAAAGATCATCGTATAAAATTAAGGTGGATTTTCAGTGAAACCACCGAAATTTTATGTTATTTCCGAAATACAGGTACATTTTCTCTTAGTGGTTTCCCCTGGATTCTGGCTTTTATCTTGTTTTGACAAAAACACTATTAGGAATCGGACTAAATATATTTAGCAAAAATAAGTTATATGCCTATTATCTGGTTTTGGTAGACACACTTAGCAATTTAATACAATGTTATCATTTTCTAGAGGCCGTTGAAATAATAATAAAGTTTTGTTATTAGGAGACTTTAATTGTGCAAATTTTACTGAGAACAGTCTAGAAGATAGAAAAACTCGCACAATCTTTAATTTCTTGGCCGTACTAAATTTTAAACAATACAATAACATTTGCTTCCAAATGTGCAAATGATTTTTCGTGCGAAAACTCTCAGGTGTGGATGGATACTTTTCATTGGAAAGGTATGTTCTGTAAAACTCGCCACATCATCAAATGTACACTTCAAATATGAGTCTTCTTGAAGCTCGATTAACTCCATTTGAAGGTGAAGCGGAGCATCTTCTATATTACACTTACAAGGATTTGTAAAAATATTGAAAGTGCTATGTATATCCTTAAAATCAAAAAATCGATCAGTAAATTGCTCGGACAGTAGTTTCAATTCTTCAGTATAACGACCGTATTCAATGTTTTTCTAACTGGATAATTTTGAAAAATGAAAACAACTTTTACTTCTTATTTGTGTTTGTCACAAGCGAATTTTGTTTAGAAAAGCTTTATGTTCAGGTTGTTTAAGTGTCCTGTGATGTCTACCAGGAATGCCAAGTCACAAAGCCAAGTTTAATCACAAATTTGCGGTAATGTTTTCTCTTTTGTTTTCATAAAATCAGCTATTTCTTTTCTAAGGTCTTAAAATCTGTTTAGCATTTTACCTATGCTTAGCCGCTTACCTTGCAATAATATGTCACATCATCGTGTTCTGAAGAAAGTTCATCCAAAAATGATTTAAACTGGCGATGGTTAAGACCTGGGGATCTAACGAAATTAATGTTATTTGCTACCACACCCATCTTTAATCGAATGGACTTTTTGTTGGTAAATAATGCAAAGCAGAATTATTAAATCACATTAATAACGGTTGTTCTTTCCTTCAGAATTCCGATAAAATCATTTCGTGAACCGACCATTAAAGGCGCACCATCCGTGCACACTCCAACTAATTTACACCACCATATTGCTGAAAAGTAGTTTATACCTCTGCAAAAATATCTTTTCCAGAAGAAGTCTCTTGTAGCGGCCGTAAAGCCAGTAATTCCTTTGTCACGGCAACTTCTTTATCAACACCTCGTATAAAAATGGTTAACTGGGCTGTGTCAGATAAATTTGTACTCTCATCCAAAGCAATCGATAATGCTTAAAAACCTGCTAATGTATCACTCAATGTTAATATCAATAGCCATCATATCTACAGTTCGGGTCCAAAGACCCTCCTCCCCATTTATTTTTTGAACCGTATGAGTTAGAAATTTGAAATTGAAATATGAACCCATAAAAAACTGATTTTAAACGAGAATAGTACAGTGCCAAAGGTGCAAAATTTGTAGTACGCCAGTTGATAGCATTGAAAATTTAAAGCAAAGGATTCTTTATGAGTAAAATTTTTATTTTCATTGATATCATTGGAAAGGGTTTGAAACAAGCTTACTATACGATCCCATTTAAAATTATCTTCCAAAGCGGCTCCCGTCTGCCATTTTTAATGACACGATCTGAGGCGTTTCACTGCGTACGCTTAATAATACTATTTACTGATTTTAGTCATTATGAGTTGAAGAATAGTGGCACTCCACTGCGTACGCAACTAAACTATGTGTGCTAACTCTATAATTTTTTTGCGCATTATTTGAATTTTCTGAATTTCTAGTGGGCCGGATTGTAGCTGGTGGAGGGTCGGACCCGGCTCAGGGGTTGCCCACATACGCTTTAGAATATAACTGCTGTATTGACACATGAAAAATGTAATTTAATTTTGTTAAACAGAAAATATAAATATATTCTATCCGAATACTCAATATTATTATATTATGAAAAACAAAAATATTTGAAACATATGAAATAATAATTTTAGAAAAGTTTTCTCCAAAATATTAGTTCCTTATCTAAATATTCACGTTTGCAGTATTTTTGTTGCTGGAAGAGATGAAACTCATTGGATGTTAAATCTGGAATAAAACGAGGGTGGGCTTTCACATTTTTATCATTTACAAATTTAAAACTCACAGAATAACACGTTAAAACACACGGAAAAAAAAATTGTAGAACAAATTTCTACAAGTATACATTTTTTCTCTACAATAAATAGTACATATTATAGGGACAGGGACAATTTGTAGTAAAAATTTCCAAATATTTGTAGAGAATGTATTGTAGAGTTAATATCTACAATATGTAGTAAAAATATTCAAATGCATCATAAGAATTGTTCTGCAAATTGTTATAATTTTTGCTATTCATTGTATGAATTTATATTAAAAATGTATTGCGCTTCATGAAAATTAATACGAAAATTTTACACAATAAATAGTAAAAATTCATACAAATTGTAGTAATTTTTAATAAAATTTGTAGTAGTATTCCATAATTATTATAATTATAACCTAGAAAAAATGTTCCTTAATAAAATATTCAAAATTTATTGTTTTAATATAAAAGATACAAAGTCTTAATTACATTATGTAATAATTAACAGTAATAATAGCTCCCTCAGTCTCAGTTGGTTTTTCTGCACCTGAAAAATGAGAAAGTAGGTATATCACAATTAAGACAAAAAAACATAATTGAACTTGGCACAACATTCGATCGTTGGCCACAACTATATTTTTTAAAATAATCTACTAAGGTTATTTAAATTAGTTATCTTAAGGTAAATTATTCAGAAACAATAATAAATGTACTTACCACTAAAAGAAGTAATTAAAATTTTCTCAAACACATCGGATAATATAATAATGTGTTATATAATAATATGTACCTTGCTTTGTTATGTGAACATGGCGAACGCCTACTGCTGTCTGGCCATTTATGGTCGACGTCAGAAAACGTTGGCCAATAGCAGAATTCTGTGTTATTCACATGACTTAGAATTTCTAAAATATTATAGAATATTTTTGAACAAAATTGAATTTTTTTCATAAGAAGGGATGTAAAGTATTACTATTTTTTGTAGAGAAAATTACTATTTTTTGTAGAGATAATTATTAATATTTGTACAAATTGTACTTCTACAAACAATAGTAAAATATACTAAACATTGTGGTCTTCTTTCCTATTGTTGTAGAATTTTATTCGACAATTCAATTGCTACAATAATAAATAGTTTTTAACTATAAATTGTAGTAAAATTTTCGACAAAAAGTTAAGTATTTTTCTACAAGTCTATTACTACAACATTGTCGTAAAATTTTCTAGTCACATTTTTTTCCTTGCACGTTCTTAACTTGTGAAAATTGTGATAATGTCCTTTTTGGATTGCTAATTTATGAAAACTACCAACGACACTAATTCTGCAGCAAAAAGATTTGGAAAAGGAACTTTAAAAATACTCGTACAAATACAATATGGCCGACTTTCGGTTTCGCCGAAATTTCTAATTATTATGGCTTAAACTTGCCCTTTAATATTATTTGAAAAACCTACTTATAAATCACCCAGCGGTATTATAAAATTAAAAGAATTATTAGTGAAAATTCACATTGTAATTCCACACATAAATGCTGTCAATCAATCACAGCCGACATCGTAAACCAGGTAGAGCTATAGTTAGCCGTATTATAATTTAATTGTCGGAAAATTTCAAAATTATGCAAACATTTTAAATTGTTTACGCATGTTAACAACTTATACCACATCGCCATATAGAATAATTATCGTTATATGCAACGGGATCCTATATTTAACATGCATATAAACCGCATGCCACTTACACGTGAATTTATTTAATAAAAAAAAAAAAAATAAAGTGAAGGCATTGTGTAAATAGTATTTAACCGTATGATCCGGTCCGGCTTTTGTAATACCTATAAGCAAATTTAACCCTAGAATACTAACTATTCGTTACATTTACGACAGTTAGCTAAAAAATATGTTTCATACACAACCATACCTTGCTAAACATACAGAGACTAATGGGAGTCCCACTGGGCGTAAAGGAACTAACCAAAACAATACATGGAAGTAACCGTAACATCACAATGTACAACTGGTTCACTTCCATTGCTTTAGCTGACCAACTCTTACACCCTCCTTATAACCTGACAATGGTAGGAACCTTGCGCCAAAAAAAAACCTTGGTATCTTATAAAACAAAATAAAAGTGTCTTGGCATTATTTTTATGCATGAGGCCTCTATTATTTGTGAAACAGATAATAAACCAAAGATCATTTTGCACTACAATGAAACAAAAGCATGCGTAGATGCTTTTGTTCAAATGTGTGAATACAGAAGCGGAAGTAGAAAGACACGTAAGTAGCTCCAATCTGTGTTTTATGGGATACTCAATATTGCATGTATAAATACATGGATTGTTCTTAATAACAAACGAATGTATGCCTAAACTTAATGAGCAACTTACGAGGCCTTGGCTAGAGTATGGATTTAAACTCCCAACTTTGCAACGTTCACTTAAAGTGCTGATAAGAGAAATTGTAATAATTGGCTTTATTATTTGAAAATATAAAGAATTTACCAAAAATTCTAAAAAAGTATTTTTATGTTTTAAATTAAAAATTCACAAGGAACACACGTATGGAAATAAAACAAATAATTAGGTTATTACTCCAGTCAATGGCTTACATTGAACCAGGGAATTCAAGGTAGAATGTTGGCATTCTAACAACTATCACGTAAATGTTGGGTTTATGTAGAGAACCGAAACAGAAAGAAAAGACTTTCGAGTGCTTTTGGAATAAAAATGTAACAACCAACTAGCCTGAAGATCACTTGTAACTACTGATAGGAATTTAGCTACTGATATTAATATACTATTGAGGGATTAAGGCAGCACTATTACCAACCAAAGGGTCCTGGAGTCCAGAAGAAACCTCCATTCACCAGTGACAAATAAAAATAATAGAAAAATTAAATTAAAATTATCCCTTAATAGCATAATTACTATCAAACAAAACACTTTAAAAATAAGTTTAAAGATATTTACCTATATTACATAATTGCTGCACAAAACTTTACTGTACACATTTCGGTGTTTTGGGACTTATGGTCCCGAAAAACGAGAGCTCTCGTCTTCAGCGAAAGTTTTGGACCTTAGTCTCACTCGAAGTCCCCTTTCTTTTTGTCCAGTCTCTCTATACAAACCCAAAATTTACGTGATAGTTGTTAGAATGCCAACGTTCTACCTTGAATTCCCTAGTGCAATGTAAGCCATTGACGTGTGTTCCTTTTAAATTTTTAATTTAAAACATTAAAATACTTTTTTAGAATTTTTGGTAAATTCTTTATATTTTCAAATAATAATGCCAATTATTACAAAATCCTTAATATTCCACTTCAGGAGTTTCAAACGTACAATTTGTCACATTTGTCCGCAGAGCATCGCGCACGCTGCTGTGTTAATTGCTTTAATAAAGACTGAAAAGTGATTTTTTTTCATCGACACTACTTATTCTACTCTCTAAATAAATATCTCTATATTCACCGTAATAACATTTGCTATTTTAAATATAATAATAATAATAATTTTAAATTATGGTAAAATAATGTTGGTATTCGGGGTTAAAATATATACTTAAACAAAATTATTCCAAGTACGAAAATATTTCCATCTGCTTCTCTGAATGTTTCTCCATTCACTGTATCTGTAACGTGTGGAGGCTGGGTTACCCCCACGGCACTAAGGCCTCATTAGGCCCATTGTGCATCCTCCTAAGATGATAGGCACCTCCTAGCCCGTGAGCCAGCCTATAGATTTAATGTAGTTGACAACTTTGCCAAGAGGTCCTTCTTTGATATCGGCCAGTGCTAGCCGATACTCGCCGAACATAAATCTTCTAATAAATGAGACCGTCGAGCAATCGTAAAGGGTATGCTTGATGGTCTCGTCTTCTTGTTCGCACTCTCTGCAGAGTGCGAATTCTAACAGCCCCATGATATGAAGAGGCTTTCGCACTTGGCTGTGACTAGGCGCAGAATTTTTCTAGTCATAGACAAGTATTTGTTTTCTGCAGTGTTGTCAGGGTAACTTAAGAGCTCCCTGGCAACTCCGCAGTTTATTGTTTCATCATATCTTTCCTTGAATTTCACAAGGGAATGTTCTTTAATTAGCTCTGTCACTACCGATTTTGTCAGGCCAATAGAAGGGCCAGGTCCAAAAAGTATTTGGTTGGCTGCTTTCTTGACTAGTGAATCAGCAAGACGGTTACCTTTCGATGTGGCATGACCTTTGATTCATCTTAAGGTAACCACATTGTTGATGGATACTTCGGCCAAAGCTTCGTGGTATTCTAACCCTGAATAAATTCGTGGTCTGTTCAGGGTGAGTAGTGCTTGTCTGCTATCTGTATAGATGAGCATAATCCTTCCAATGATATTGTTTCTGGTTATTTCCTTTGATGCTATGAGAATCCCCGTTAGCTCTGTTTGAACTACACTGGCACTATTGCTTACAGCTCATTTTATGTTTAGGTTTAAGAATCTGGAGTATATTCCACATCCTGAGCCTTGTTTTGTTTTAGAACCGTCGGTGTAAATATGAATAGTACCTGCCACTTCTGGCTCTTCTATTTATTCTATTATAACTTTATATGGCTTATGGAAGATATATCTCGGCGAGATGGAGTCCATGTTTTCTTGAAGCAGTGGAAGCGTATCGAGCGCCTCCTGCCAAAAATTGAACTCTCGCCTCACCAGATCCTACATCAGGTTCTATTCCAACCGTGCGGAGGCGTGTCATTGTCACAGCAACCTCTTTGATGTAAATATCAAGGGCAGTGAAACTAAGAATGACTTCCATCGCTCTGGTCGGTGTTGTTTTCATAGCTCCTGTTATGTTGAGACATGCTGTTCTTTGAATTTGTTCTAGTTTACGGATAGCTGTTAATTTTTGGGTTTTTGGTACCCAGACAACTGCACCGTACAGCAATCTTAATACATGATTCCATATTTCATACTTTGGAATTTAAGATTGTAGAATATCCTGAACTTTTAGAGGAAAAACAATTTGAGTTTTCCATTATTTCTATTCTTAAATTTAATATTTATGTTGTTTGTATCTATAGATCACCAAATTCAAATGTTTCAGTTTTTTTAAACAATTTGGAATCTTTGCTAAGTAGATTTTCTACAACATCTAAAATAGTTTTAACAGGTGACTTAAATATAGATTATCTCAAGGATGATGATAATATTACTATTAGATTAAAAAATTTGTTAATTTCCTTTAACTTAAGTATGCATGTTAAGGAAGCAACAAGGATAACGGAATGTACCGAAACGTTACTTGACTATTTCTGTACGTCTTACGAACCTGCTAATATATCGTGTACAGTGAATCCCAGCGGTCTGTCTGATCATGAAGCCGTTTTAGCTTCGATATCTCTTGAGCATAAGCTTCCTAAGACTAATTCTCGTCATGGTCGATTGTTTAGTAAATCTAATTATGGAAAATTTCATTTAGTATGTAAAAATTTTAATTGGTACAGTTGCTTTACTGGTATATCTCCTTTTAACGATTTTTATTTAAATTTAAGCAAATTTTTTAATGCGTCTTTCCCTATTCAAAAAATAAAAATTAAGCCAAAAGAGCCGTGGATTACAGAATAATTTATTTTTAAACTATTATTATCGCTACAGATCTTTATATCGAACACTTATTAGAAAAGCTAAAGATATGTACTATCATACAAGAATCGAGGGCTCAAAAAATAAGGCACGGGAAACTTGGTCTATTATTAATGAATTGAGAGGCAAAAGTACCCATAAATCATGCAATGCAAATATAAATCCTAACGATTTCAATACATTTTATTGCAATATCGCTGAAAATCTAACAAAAAATCTAAATAGAACAACTGACCCATTAGAATTTGTAAAATCGTCACCAATTAAATATTCATTTTTCTTAAGAGAAACAAATTCCTTAGAAATATTAAAAGTTTGTAATGACATACACAACAAAACTGCATCAGGACATGATGGAATGTCAGTAAAAATATTTCAAAACTTACCTACCTCTGCATTAGACGTTTTATCCATTTTAATAAATAAAAGTTTTATTGAAGGTACTTTTCCTCCTTTTCTTAAAACAAGTGTTGTGGTTCCATTATATAAGGGAGGAGACTTGACTGAGCCATCTAATTTTAGGCCCATATCTCTAATTCCGACAACCGGAAAAATTATTGAGAAACTTGTAAAAACTCGTCTAGTTAGATACCTAGACCAAAATAATATTTTGGACATAAATCAATTCGGTTTTCAACACAACAAAAACGTATCGGACGCTGTTTCTTCTTGTTTGGAATTAGCTTATACAAGTTTAAATTTCAACGAGGCCGTAGCTGCAGTATTTTGTGATCTGACTAAAGTTTTTGACTGTGTCAACCATGGAGTACTGCTGCAAAAGCTTGAAATTTATGGCATAAGAGATGTGGCCTTGAGTTGGATGAAATCCTACCTTTTAGGTCGCAAACAGTTAGTCCGAACTGTTTCAGACTCGAATACAAGTGACATAAAATGGGGTGTCCCTCAAGGTTCTGTTCTTGGGCCCACCCTGTTTTTAATTTATATCAATGATTTAGGTAAGTTAAATATCTCAGGAAGCTTCACTCTATTTGCTGACGATACTACTATCTTGTGGCACAATAAAGACGTCAATATTCTTTATTCAAATATTAGTAATGACCTAAAATACTTTAAAACATGGTGCACTGCAAATTTTCTGTCATTAAATTTTAAAAAAACAAAAATACTAACCTTTAAATGTAATGTTCCTGATATTTTAATAGATATGGATACTGTAGAAGCCACAAACTGTACAAAATTTTTGGGTTTAAATATCGACATGGATTTGAAATTCAAATCTCATGTGGATTCACTTTTAAAAAAACTCGCATCGGGTTGTTATGCCATTAGAACCACCTCTCATGAATTGGGAGTTTGTGCAGCAAAAACTGCATATTATGCGTTAGTTGACTCCCATCTACGTTATGCTGTTCAGTTTTGGGGAGTCTGTTCTGCCGAGTTATTTGACAGAGTCTTTTTAATGCAGAAACGGGCAATAAGGTTCTTATGTGGAGCACACAGATTAGTTTCATGCAGACCGCTGTTCTTAAAACAAGAAATATTAACATTAACATCTTTATTTATCTTAGAAACTTGTTGCATGATCCATAAGAACAAGTCGAAATATAAATCGAATACATCCCGTGTAACTCGCCAAACGGGTAACTTGAAGTTGCCTATTCCCAAAACTGAACTAATAAGAGACTCTTTTATATACAATGGTATCAAAATGTACAATAGGCTATCGCATACGTTGACAGATGTTGAGTCACAGAATTGTTTTAGAAAGCTGCTCAAGAGATTTCTGTTAACTAGGCCTTATTATAATATTATAGAATTTTATAATGACGAGACCCTGTGATATGTGTTTTATTTTGTTTTGTTTTATTTTATTTTAGATGTATGTATTAATGTTAATTTATAATAATGTTTATTTATATTTTAATGACTATTTATGTATTTGTAATTTGTATACTATTTATGCAATATTGTGTTTGTATGACTATTTATTTATTTGTAATTTGTACAATATTGTGTTTGTCAATAAGTATTTTAACTTGGACAATAAACATATATTCTCTCTCTCTCTCTCTCTCTCTTAGCATAGGTCTTATGATAGCTGGGGGAGAAACCACAGGTGCGCCCCACGGTTTGGCGGCATTGTTCATAAGCAATGTATGATGCTCTTTTAACTCTGATTTCTAAATGCAAGTTCCATGTTAACTTGCTCTCAAAGGTGAGACCTAGGCACTTCATCTCTGTTGCAAAGTTTAGTTTTGTGTTTAGGAGTTCTGGAGGTTTTAATTCCATTTTCATCCTTTTCCTTGTGAAAAGGACCTTAGGATTGATAGACATTCTTTCGCAGAGTACGTTCTCAAAATTCCTTGTTTGCAGAATGTTTCTCCATTATCCGGGTGTAGATACTAAAATTTGTAAATATTTTTCGTGATTATCCAAACACTTTAAAAGTAAAATTAGTTAGTGACTAAATGGAATAAATGTTTTATAATATTCTTAATATTCTCCAGCAAACTTTCAAATAGGTTTAAGTATTTTAAATACTCCTCAGGACCCTTGTAAAAATAGAAAATTGTATATGCTCAACATAAGTTGTGAAATGTGGAGTTTTACAAGGGACCAATTCTCTTTGTTCTATATTTGAATAATCTGAGTTTAAAGCTTGTTCTAAAGTTATTCTTTTATAGTTTAAAATTTTTAAATGCTAAAAAAGCTTACCCTTGGTTAAGTTTAGATTTACCACTCAATGAGTTTCATCTCTTTTTGCAACAAAAAAAACAAACAAAACGTATTTATTTAGAGAGGCTGATTTTTTCAAAATATGTCTATTATTATTTGTTTTACTAATTAATACTTACCTAGTTCTATTGCCTGAAGATTCAGTACTATTGTCATGTTAATTCATTATTAAATAAACATTTTCTGGGCCATTCTATAAAATATGTAAATCCGGTCCTAGTCTTTTTTATTTTCTAAAATGCAAATGACAGATTGTTATCGATAACGTTTATATACTTGAAAAGTATGGCATGTACTGAACGCTCATTAATAATCTGTTTTTAGAGGCACCTAAAAACATGCAACACGTTAGAAATTGTGTGCTGCTGATTTTTGATAAAATGAGCAAGCATTAAAAAACTTGTATGCTGATACATTTCATTATAATTATATTAAAGGAATAAATAATTTTTCTTTTTTTTTTTGAATGAAAACCAGACTGGTTTAGAAAACCGACTTGCAACTTGAAATTTAAAACATTGTATTGGAAGTATTCAACTTTAATTGAGACATCTTAAGGACTTTGTTTTAAAGAAAATTCTGGTATTATTGCTCCCGTTTCAGGTTTATTTATAAACTCTATGACAGCTATTGTAATGCTTGCATTTCAAACCTGATTGGCTTGATCTTTTTGTCATATCAATTACTTATTTACAACATCCGAGCGAGATGCATTGTGATAATAGAGTGATAATAGTATATTAAAGTATAAGTGGATATAACGGTCTTTAAAACACGCGCGAATTCTTCCTTCGGGAACTAGTTTTTTAATTGTTGATCAATGATTTTACTTTATACTTTCAACAATAGTCTAGCCTCAGAAGATTCTATTGCATTTTTGAATTCTTTTTGCTATCGATAATCTCATTTAAAATATTCTATAACATTGTGTTATTACCACTTTCGCACATTTTATATATAATTGAAATATTTAAAATTTTAACGTGTTTTACGAGTTTCATCCGCTTTAAAAAGTGATTTTATAATATTTATCTACGATAACTATCCATAGTAGGCTTTTGCTCCCTGAAATACATCCGCAAAGTTGACGTTTTCCGCGAACTGACATTAAGTGACAGTTTTGTCGCTCGCCTAGCGGAAAACTTGACAGCTTTGTTACTCGCCTAATTTAAATTAAATACAATAATATTTCCTTTTAATAAATGATTTTTAAATTATTTGTACGTAGTTTGATGTTTTGAATATCAACTCCGTTTTTCATAATATATAGGCATCATGTTATACACTACTTGTGACAAATTTTTAGTTTCTATATCTATTTGATAAAATAATGTAATCGTAGAAAAATCCTGTGTGCATTTTGAGTGAAAAGTTCGTTGCCGCATTCGACAGATTGCCACGCTCTGCTACGGGTCGAGCGGCCAACTTCCTGTCTCAAGAGGCAAAGTATCACTTTTCGCGCTTATTCACAAATAGCTATAGTAAATAAGATAACGAAGATGAATTTATTCCTGTCATTTTCACCATAATATATCTAACTGTCTAAAAGAGAACATAGCTTGGTCAAACTACCCTGTATATTTTATAAATAGTTTTTTAATTTGTTTTTTAAATCAATTATTTAACTGCAGACTGCGGTCTGATATATATGGATGTATATTTTTTATTTGCTATTAAGAATTCACATACATTTTTTTTTGATATTTGATTGATGGTATCAATTTCACTTTCTCAAGTATAAAAAAAATCGGAAATAAAAAATATACCGAACGGTTTGAATTATTAACGTGTTTTTGGCAATCATAGCTGTATTATTAAAGAGTTCAGGCAGCTCGATCAGCTGTTCCAATGCCATCGCATCCGTAGATATATGTGTATAGGTATATATAGGTACATCGGCAGTTCAACAGTCATGAATAAAAAAATGTCGAGCGGACTCTGTTATGAATAAATAAGCAAGACGGGCCCCGTAATCAATACTGCCGCCCTGAAAATCGAAACACTAGAAAGACTTGTCCTATATTGATAATAAAACTGGACGATGAGCATACGTGAATGAATATGAAATATTTTTATAGCATTTAAAACGTATAACTCATACGTCCTTTTGTGCTATTTTTTAGGCACACAGTATTAGAACTTTATAAGTAAAACTCGGATTATAGACAAATTTTGCCTATTACAGGTGTATTTTTGCACATTTTGCTTTTTCGTAAATTCCTCCTTTTTGTACCTCATTTCAAATTTTATGCTACCTACTCATGATAGTTTAACAAACCTCTTCTCGTCAAATGCTATACTGGTCAATAAAATATTTCTCATTTAAGATAGTGCGGCATATATGTTCATTTAAGTATTTTTACTAAGGCCTTTCCTATGGGGTCTCAGTATTACATTTGTGCAGACGAAAAAATTTTATTACCCTCATTTTTTAAAACTTTTTTCATGTTTCCGATCATTCTGAGTCCGAAAATGCAAAAAAAAATTTTGTCTGGTCGTCTGTGTGTATGCATGCCGGCACAATAACTCTAGAACGAAAGTTCTGATTGACTTGCGGTTTTGATTTTCTTGAATAATTACTTCTAACTTAGAACCCGATTGATTTTCAGAATTTTTGGATCATCCTAACTACTTTAATATCAATTTTCTTAAAATCCGCATATGTACTCCTTATATGACAATTTTAGGAATTCCAATTATTCCTAACGTCAACATTCCTAACATTCTTAAAATTCCATAAATTGCAAACATTCCCTAACGAACTGTCAATCAACAGCTGTTGATAGTAAAGGTGAAATTTCTAAGGCCGGTTGCAACCATAGCCATAGCCATTTTGGAGGCTATTTTTATTCGAAATTAGTAGCCAAGCCTGCCAATTTATGAAAAATATATAAGCAATTTCTTAAAAATTACTTTTTTACGGTGGTGCTAACTTAAGCGTACTACTATTTCGCCCCTAGCTACAAAAATACCTTCATCAAATTTATTGGCTGTCTGTCGCAACCCCATAGAATAATAAACCGGCCATATTATTTGGCAAAAATCAGAATAATGCTTGGCTGTGCCTGTCAAGTATCAAGATGTCAACTGTGATGTGTGAATGGCTCTTAAATGTCAAATTATTTAAAAATGTATACTTCTTTTGATATTTATTGCAAATAATTTGTAGTGTATCTCAATTCAGGCTTTCCAAAAATAAAGGTACAGCAAGACAGATAATACACTGGCGAGCAAAAAATTGAGGTCACTTAAGAAATTGCGAATAATTTTAGCCTCAATAATGATAAGGACATAATAGTATTAGAAAAAAATGCATTTCTGTTTAGTATAGAGTATCACATTCAGCTTACAAAAGCACATGCAATAATGTACAGTTTGCAAATACGTAAAATTTCAAAGAACATGAAAATAAGGTGACCTCAATTTTTGCTCGCCAGTGTATAATGTTCTTATACGAAGCACTTTTTTATTATATAAAAGAGAGGTAGGATATAATGCTGGTTTTTTTGTAGACAATTTTTATTATACGATTTTAGATTATATATTCAACCAGTCAATTGTAAATAATAATTGGTAAACTTCTAGTCATAAATGTCCTCAATAAATAAAATTTAAAAATGTATCTTCTTACCTTGGTACCTAGGTATTTTGTTGTGTTTTTTATTTTAATTATAAAGTTGTTATTTATTTGTATATTGAAAAAAGGCCTTTGTAAATTACATTGCTCTCTATGGATCTACTTTAACAAAAAAATAGTTTTGTGGCTATAAGTTGCTATAACCTATCGCATTAATATTATTAATTTAAACATAGTAAGTAGTATTAATATAATGTGATGTTTGTTTATTTTCAAACAACAGTTTATTTGTAATTAATTTATTTAAACACTTATTTATTTTAAACAATACTATTCCAATTTATATTTTATATATATTTCGAATGTCTTTTAATCGTTCACTATTTATGTTCACCACTGTCTATCTACTAATTACTATTTATCTTCACTGTCCATATAACAACTAACTCTGATGGCTCATCCACCAATATTTATATACAAATTGGTGGTCTAGAATGTTCCTCCACCAAAATTACCAGAATTTACCAGAAACGTTATCACGTTATATTTAGACTAGAAATAGTATCTCGTTGACCCTGGAATGTTCGCGAAAGTGTCTCCACCATAGTCGTCACATAGGTTTGATCTTAAGGGATTCGTTCTTTGGACGTTTGCGCGAATTGCTTACTTTTCCTATTTTACCGCAATTCCAGCACCTAATAGTCTTCGGTTGCTTCTCAATAAGCCTTTTAATCATGTGACACAATTGGTCCAATTTATTTCCCTGTTCTTCTTTTACAGTCCTTACTTTACTGTATCCACCAAAAGCCAGCGTAGCCGCTTCATATTCAAAAGCAGCGGACAAGACATCGACCAATGTTTTGTGACGGGTTAAACGAAGTGTTCTTTGCATTTCATGGTCACGAAGTCCATCTACAAATGCTTGAACAGTCAAACATTCCATCATGTTTTCTGGAGCTGACGGGTAGGCAAATCGTACCATCTTCGCAATATCTAATTCAAATTCTTGAAGGCTCTTGTCACGTTTCTGTTTGCGATTCTTCAACTGTAATCTGTATACTTGCTCCAAGTGTTCGTGGCCATATCGCATATTTAGTCTCTTTTTGAGTTGCTCAAAATCATCTGTCTCTTCTACGGGTATAGTCCGAAGGACATCTAAAGCGTCTCCTCGAAGGGCGATGGTCAAATTTATTGCCTTCTCTCGTTCAGACCACTCGTTTGCTCTGGCAGCTGTTTCGAACTGCTTAAGGTAGTTCATCCAAGACATCTTCCCGTCAAAAGTTGGGGCTTTAACACGAGGAGAGTTTACAGCTCCTTCTAATTTTAACTTCGACTCCACCTCATGGCACTTAATTTCAACGTCCTTGGTTTGGTCTACGTGTTCCATTTCTTCTATCTTATTTTCCATTTCTTTTATTTTCTCCTCAACGGATGACATTATTTTCTCTTCAACGGAAGAAATCTTATCCTCCATAGAAGAAATTTCGTTTTTCATGGAAGACATATCAGAAGACACCTTTTCTTCTAAGGAAGAAATATCACTTTTTATAGAAGAAACTTTATTTTCCAATGAAGAAATATTAGAAGAAATATCGGTTTTCATAGAAGTAATTTTACTTTCCACATCAGCAGAAATTTCACATTTAAGAGAAGACATTTTGTTTTCCAAGTCGGCAGAAATTTCGTCTTTTAAAGAAGAGATATCAGAAGAAACTTTAGTTTCTAAAGAAGAGATTTCATCTTTTAAAGAAGACATTTCGGAAGAAATTGAAGAAATAATAGCAGAAGATGCATCATCCGAAAATAGAAACGTTTCCGGATCCAATCCTTCACTTTCTAGTGCTTCCTTAAGACGTTCTGTCAGTTCTGCTTTCTTCCCTGTCGTCTCTAACTCGCGATCTTCTAACTCCCGACGTAGCTCGGTCACTTTTAAATCACACAGTCTTTTAGCCATTATTGTCCACTATTTATTTACACTATTCCACTTCTCGACACCAATGTGATGTTTGTTTATTTTCAAACAACAGTTTATTTGTAAATAATTCATTTAAACACTTATTTATTTTAAACAATACTATTCTAATTTATATATATTTCGAATGTCTTTTAATCGTTCACTATTTATGTTCACTACTGTCTATCTACTAATTACTATTTATCTTCACTGTCCATATAATAACTAACTCTGATGGCTCATCCACCAATATTTATATACAAATTGGTGGTCTAAAATGTTCCTCCACCAAAATTACCATAATTTACCAGAAACGTTATCACGTTATATTTAGATTAGAAATAGTATCTCGTTGACTCTGAAAGTGTCTCCACCATACTCGTCACATAGGTTTGGTCTTAAGGGATTTAATTATGTATAATAATCGGACAAGTTGAGCCTCAAAGGGCAAATAATACAGAGAAGGACTTGGAGTATTAGAGCATGACTGAATAATGAAAGGCTCACATTACAATAACATCAAGTAATTTTTTAAAATAAAGTACATGTTCTCAAAACAGAAATAATTTATAATAAATGCGGGTAAAACGAGGGGTAAAATAACGAAATTAAATAATGAAAGTATATCCGTTCTGTTTATTTATCAAGTGTTGTTTGAGGTTACTTTTGAATACATTTATTGTTGTTTTTTTTTTTAATTTCTGTAGGCAGTCTATTAAATTTTTTAAACCTTTAATAAAAATTTTATTTTTGGAACTTTTTGTGATGGCTTGCCGTACATGAAAGTCAGCTTGGCTTCTTGTATTATAGTTGTGATATTGCGAATTGTATTGAATTTTTTCTAATAGATCTGATGCGATGGTACTGTCATTTTTATTTTATAAATAAATATCAGTCATGTACTGAACATAATTCTGAACTGAAAGCCAATTTATTACTTTTAACATAGTTGAAATACTCATCTTTTTGGCCTTTATTAATATTATATAAATAGGCGAAGTGAGTAGCCCAAATATTTTACATGAGCAGGCTTTAGAGGTAAAGGGGCCAATTATTATTTGATAAATTGCTCAAACAAGTTTGTAAACCCTAATCAAAAGGCGATATAAAATGGTTTTAAAAATCAAGGCTTGTAAAAATCACCACATGGTTTAACCTTATTAATGTCAATGCTTCACAAATCAAAAAATTCAACGTCCTAATACTACTATCGGCTTTCGGTCTTTCGTTCCAAGTTAAATCATTTCTCGTTTTTGTTACGCTACGAGTTTACCCTTGTGGGCCTCAGTCTCGATAAGGTGGGAACCACCATTTTAGCGTCTCTCGAATTTATTTTAACTTAAGAGAAAAATTTAGATTATAAAAACTGAAAGACCTGCGGGGCAACGGTAGTTTAGTAAGTATAAAAATTACAATTTCAGGGTGGAGCCTAAATACTACAAAATTACTTTCGAGACTAAACAAAATCAACATTCATTTATAATTTTAACAATTGCATGTAAATACGAGGGATACATATTCTAAACTCTAACGCGCGAAATTGAAACAAAGGAATAAACAAATATTTTAAAATTAGAAGTTAAATTTCGTCTAAAAATATTTGAGAAAAGCCAGTAACGTACTTGAAGTTCAAAAGAGGGTTAAACAGATGCGAAAAAAGAAAATACGTGTGGCACTCAGGGACTGCCGCGGTAAAGCTATTGCATAGCATTTTTTATCAACTTATGCAATTATAATTATTTATTTATTTTATTTATGCAGTATTTTTTTTTCTTTGATATTAATTTAAGTTTTTTCTTTCATATTAATTCAAGTTACACTTTCTGAGCGTCGTGACCGATAAGAAAACAAATTTTTTTCTTTTATTGAATAAATATTGTTTAAAATATTTTTATTACCTTACAATACATGTAGGTTATTCAGGAATTTTTATCATTGAAACTATAGGTTTATGGTAACTGAAATAAGAAACATTAGTTTGAGACTTGATATTTTCTAAATATCTGGAAAATACCGCGCCAATGGTGGTCCCATATTTTGTTGTGGATTCTTGTGGATCATTATTCATTTTCAAATTTTATTTTTCCGAAATTGTGTCTAAAAGAGATAGAATCAGTTATGAGCAGTTATGAGCAGTTAGCAGCTAGTCTACACGCATACGTCTAGTCGCACGCACACAAACAGCGTGCCGAACTGAAACGACGTTAGACGATGCACGGCTTTCAACGCCGCACCGATGTGCCGGTCGAAGTGGGGGGTGTTAGGTTTATTTTCGTTACGGAATTTCTCTTTCGATTTTTCGATTTTTCGGTTTTTCGGTTTTTCAATTTTTCGATTTTTCGATTTTTCGATTTTTCGATTTTTCGATTTTTCGATTTTTCGATTTTTCGATTTTTCGATTTTTCGATTTTTCGATTTTTCGATTTTTCGATTTTTCGATTTTTCGATTTTTCGATTTTTCGATTTTTCGATTTTTCGATTTTTCGATTTTTCGATTTTTCGATTTTTCGATTTTTCGATTTTTCGATTTTTCGATTTTTCGATTTTTCGATTTTTCGATTTTTCGATTTTTCGATTTTTCGATTTTTCGATTTTTCGATTTTTCGATTTTTCGATTTTTCGATTTTTCGATTTTTCGATTTTTCGATTTTTCGATTTTTCGATTTTTCGATTTTTCGATTTTTCGATTTTTCGATTTTTCGATTTTTCGATTTTTCGATTTTTCGATTTTTCGATTTTTCGATTTTTCGATTTTTCGATTTTTCGATTTTTCGATTTTTCGATTTTTCGATTTTTCGATTTTTCGATTTTTCGATTTTTCGATTTTTCGATTTTTCGATTTTTCGATTTTATTTTATTGAATAAATTAGAAGTTAATATTATTTAACGCCGCACCGCTGTGCCGGTCGGGTTGGGGGTGTTTTTTTCGTTACGGTTTCGTTTTTTTTTCTTGATTTGGTCGCCGCGCTCAAAGCCTGCGATAAAAGCTATGCAATAGCTTAAAATTGAATAAAATTGCGATTCTTATAAGCGTTTTTGTTAAAAGAAAAATGGGTCTTTACTTTTACTCTATTAGTGGGTTGCATAAAAGAAGATTAAATTTTAAACCCAGGATAATACATTTTATCTATGGATATTTATTATCTCTAGATTTTGTTATCTAAGCTCATGTCATATTTGGGTTGTATTATTTGAAGGAATATATTGTATACATAAGTTTGAAGTTTGACTTCTAATTATTTATTATATTGGTAAATATTTAATAAATTTATCTTGTCTAATTCAGTATTCAGTAAAGTTCTTGCACTTTTCACACTTCCTTACATTCATTTTGTTATAATTTTTTTAAGTTAAACATCAATCCAAAATAGATGATAAATATGTTGATGGATTATAGAATTAAGATGTGGTTCGTTCACAATATCATAGGATTTTCTAAACTGGAGATAATTAATATCCATAGGTAAAATGTATGCAACTCACTATAGGGTCTCAATAATACCATTGTTAATAAAAATACAAACGACAAAATGCAGTTGTTTTTAGAGCCAAATATTTTTTAATACAAAAAAATTAGACTTCTGATAAGAATGCCTAAAGTTTAGTAAATTACTGACTTATTTCTAAGCGGCTGAAATATATATAGCCATAACAACAAAATTGTGATTTAAAGTTTCAACTCGAATCGCCTTTTACCAATAAAATTTCGGTTTCAATTCCGATAAGTTTTGATGAAAACGATTGACCCTTCCAGAAATTTCACAATTTGAGAACGTTGGCAATCTTCGTAAAAGCAGCTGTAAACTTCAATCCTGTACAGTCTTGAAGTCGCTTCATTAATAATAAAAAAACCATCCTGCCGACCTACTTTCGTACCAACCTCGTAAAACAGTAAAACAATGTCGTTAATAATTTCGACCCTGTCCATTCTCCGACAACGGAAACGGCCAAAACAATTTATATAGTGCTAGTTCAAAATAATTTTAATCCGTTCATGAAATAATAACAATAATAATTAAGGATTGAATCGAGTATATTATTTTTGTATGTGTCAAGACACACATTTTGAGAAAGGAACTCTAAAATATCTTGTAACATTCTTATTAACAAACTGAATCTTTATTAGTAAGCTAGAATTAAATGGATACATCATGGTTTTATTAATTCTATCTGTAATAGAGATGAAATTAAAAACCTACCAAAACAAAATAAGACTTGCAGAAATAAAACAAATACTTATTAAAGCATTTAAATTTGACTCCCAACTTCAGTAATGATTTTGCTCGATATGGTTTATTACATCAAAACATTATTTATACATTTCAAAGTATTTTTTACCAAAACTGTACCATTCTTCGATCGCTTCGAGCTTAAGAAACACACCCTTATCTCCCAGAACGAACCCCGCTTAAGACTATTGAATTAAAACGGTTTTCTCACAGGAAATGCCGCTCTTTACTTTTCTTCTGCTACACTTTTTCCCCCATTTCCATTCTTGTTTTGGATCGTTCTCTCGTTTTCTTATCGACAAACCGGTTGTTCGCAATTAACTAAACTCCTACTAATTATCTTTTCGAAAAGAACAAATTGCCGTAATTTTTGCCCCGAGTACCGGGAGTGTCTCTTCTCGAGAACCTCGGGTTTTTTCTTACTTTTTAATCAATGAAAGTTTTACGTTCACAGTTTGAATAACGATGAAATGTGGAAGCATAATTTAAAACTGTTTTAAGTAAATTTATTGTTCTTTTATGCAATATGTATCCAGAAAAAAGTAATAGATAAAAATCTAGCAATTTAAAAAAAATAACGAAAATTAAAAATAATGATTTATATTAAAGAGATAAATACTTTTAAATTTAAAGATAGAAGTAAATATGCGAAAAGTTATATAATAATGGTTATATAATAATAGTGAACTTTTCTTACCTTTTCGTTTTCAAGAGAAACATTTATTTCTAACATATCTACTTATAAGGCTCCAGTTCCGTAAATCTAAAAAATTCTACAAATAAACTTAACTTTTTAAAAACTTTTAAATAATAGGCGAGTTATACAATAGGTATTTAAAATGTAATCATTGTCTAAACTGTGAACCTCATTGTTTAATCATCGCTTATGGGTGAACAAAGTTTTAAAAATTACATTTGTTCGTTGAATATAAACAGTTAAAAATTAAACTCCTGCAGGGCCCCCGCAACTGCACGTGCAACGCGTGCACCGCACGCGGGCGCACCTCTGAAGGGGCGCCAATCCGGAGGTCTGTATACAATACGAATTTTTAATTTTTCTAACGATTCCAATGAACAAGGCACTAAGACACTAAATAAATCAAAAATATTTTTATCTTAATTCATGAATATATAATCAATAATGTTATCGAAGTTTATGTTCGTTGATAAAATGACCTATTCCTATTTATTGTGACAGAAAACATATCTATCTTTGAAATCAAATAGCTATTCAATTAGCGTGAATTATTAAATATAATAAAATCAATAGGTTAGTTAATTCTGTGTGCAACATGCAATACCATAAATACCCGTATAAAGTATAAACTTGTCGATTTTTCCTGTCCAGATTCGAATACTGTACGAACGACGAGTAAGTTTCAAATTAGATCTTGTCAATTTTTTCTGTCCAGACTTGAATACTCTACGAACTACGCTTTTTCTGTCCAGACTCGAATATTGTACGACGAGTACAATTGGCTAGCCTGGAACTAGAGTGGTCTATGTTACATTTTTGTCAAAATATAATTAACATCAGGTTTGAATATTAGAAGCAATAATCTATCAGTTGTAAATTGGTCTATGTTACAAATTCATATTAAACAGGTATAAACACTATATCTCACTTTAGCTTCGTCAGAAAAGTTGATATTCAAGTCATTTAAGAGTGGTCTATGTAAGGATCTGTAACATAAACCACTTTGGTTTAAAAATTAGAAGAATTCTATAGTGGTCTAAGCAACAACCTGCTCTACATGACAAACGTTACTGTATTGGCAACATTACTGAGTTGTAAGCAACCTGTGAGAACGAGCGGTACTTTAGCGGTTTGTTGTTTTTCTTGGTGTTGCTGTTAGTTTGTTGTATGCAGATTGTATATTGAATAATGGCTGATAATAATGTTGGAACATCTCGTACGCGCAGAATTATTTCTGCTGCATTGCACGCGTACGAAGAAAGTGATTCTGAGCCATTCCCTGGATCTAGCGACGATGACTATGAGCCAACAGACAATTCCGATATGGCTGGCGATCCAGTAGAGTAAATATGAGGTTGTCAAATTAAAAAAAAAAAATGCACTTCTAAATATTTTTAAAAATTATTCTGTAATGTCTGTAAATTGTATTTTTAGTATATGTTTAAGAACTTTCTAATAGTTTTTAATATTAATACGAAAAATTTTTCATTTTGTGCGCTAGATGAAAAGTGGAAAGCTACTAGGTATTCTTAGTCTAGAATATGGTAAATTATCATGTAGAGAAACGCCTAATTGGATTTTATTTGGTTGCGGAGTCCGATAAGGATACACCTGCATTAAATGTTATAAATATGGAAAACCTAGGAGAAGATGAAGTAGTGGAAGAAGTTACGAAACGCGGAAGAAAGAAGTTAAGGAATGAAAGGTGTTGGGCAAAAAATATTAGAAAAGCAAAAAGAGACGCCGGTGAAGAATACATAAATATTAGAGGTAACGTTGTAGCATCTAAAACGTTTATCGCCAGCAAGTGTACCTGCCGACTAAAATGTAAAGAAAAAGTACCTGATGATATCCAGAAAAAAATACATGAACAGTTTTATGGCTTAAAATCCTGGGATGGGAACAGCTTGGTTGTGTAGTACTGTAAAAACCGTTGCACCAACAAGGCCACGCAAACGACCCAGGAATCAACCAGCTAGTCGCAAACTATGTGCAAGACAGTTTGTGTTACATAATCAGAAGGTTTGCAAGAGTTTTTTTCTGCTAGTATTGTAAATAAGCAACCACCGCTTGGACTACGCACTAAGGGTTAAAAATCGCGATGGTAGCACGCTTCCATCACCAGATCAGAGGGGAAAGAAAGTCCCAGGGACTAAGATTTCAGAGGAGAAGTTAGAATGGATAAGGGATCATATTAAAAGCTTTCCTAGGTACAGAAGTCATTACGGAGAGAGGGTTTCAAGTCGATTTTAGAACCTAGATTGACGGTAACAAAGATGTATACCTTATTCAAAAATAAATGCGAGGCTGACGGAAAACTGGTCTTGAAAAAATCTTTGTACGAAAAGATATTTAGAACAGAATTCAACCTGCATTTTTATATCCCCAAAAAGGACACATGCAAATTTTGCGATGCTTTCCAAATTACTTTAAATTCTGAAAACGATGAGGCAAAATCTCTAGAAATTACAAGAAAACAGAAAGAGCACATTGAGATAGCTGCAAACGCTAGAAAAAGCTTAAATGATTTTAAAATAGAATGCTTGCAGCCCGAAAGTACAAGTGTATTAGTTACTTTCGATCTAGAACGGACACTTCCATTGCCCCACCTAAATACAGGGGAGGTCTATTATTTAAGGCAACTGCACGTCCTTAACTTTGGAATACATTCCTATCAATATGATGAAGAAAAAGTATATATGAATTTGTGGTACAAAACTAAGGGTGCTAGAGGGTCCCAGGAGGTAGTTAGTTGTTTGTACCAGTATTTTACCAACGATATCCCCATGTCTGCTACGAAATTGATTCTGTTCAGTGACTGTTGTGGTGGTCAAAACAGTAACTGGAATATGCTTTATTTTATGATGTACATGGTAAATGTGCTGCCAAATATTCAAGAAATATATGTCAATTATCTCGTTACGGGTCATACATATTTGCCCAACGATTGCGACTTTTCTTTTATCAGTCGAGCTCAAAAGAAACAAAGCAATCTCTACACACCAGAAGAATGGATAGATTTAATTAAAAACTGCAAGAAACATAACCCATTCCAGGTAAATAATATGGTGGGAAAATTTGTGTCCTTTGAACACTTGCACGGAGTGTTCAAAGGATATCAAAGTTTAACTCGATTGGGTGTCATATCTAAAATGCGAAAAATAAAATTTACAAAGGGATCGTCAGTTATGGAGTACAACGATGATTATAGTGATATTTACGAGTCAGTGGAACTAAACAAAAGTGGTAATCTGTGTGATTTGTTAGAAACATTGAGAAGTTTCGCACCAGAGCCTGCAACGGAAACAAAACTTTTGTCGTTCAATAAAATGAAAGACATTAAAAAAAATGCTTCAATATGTACCACCAATTCATCATCCCTTTTACGTTTCTCTACCCCACCACAACCGAAGAGGTGAAGTTGAAGACACCTTGGACGTACTACCACCATTTCGAGGTGACCAACTAGCTGAAGTTTAAAAGAATTTAAAATTCTATATTGGTCTATGTTACAATTTTCATAAAAAAAAAATTATAATAAAATAAATTTCAAAAAATAGTGTTGTTCCTCATTCGATATTGATTTTTATACCCTTTAGCCACAGCATGTTTTGAATATTAAGTAGAGAGTATAAGCAAACGCATTTGTCGCTTTTTCTCCCATATTACTTTTTGCTACATAGACCAGTCTACTTCCAGGCTAGCCAATTAGATATTGTCGATTTTTCTTGTCCAGACTTGAAGACTCATCTACGAACCACGAGACCACGAGTATAAATAAAACTGTAGGAGGCGTCGTAATCCAAATAGTTAATATTTTCTTCGGCTACGTGAAGGTCAAAAACCAAGACGCAAAGTTATAGTTATAAATATTCGTCGAAGTGCTTTATGTTTTGTGTTAATTGTGTTGTAATTAAATTTTATGAAAAGGTAAGTACATACCCACATAATACCTATGTATTTGACTTGATTTATGCCTGACTCGCCTGTTCCCATTTCGCCTGACCAATTATAATTTCCCCATTTGCCTGACAAGCTCAAATTGTGGTATCGTTTCGCCTGACCATAAGTTGGAGGGTGCGTGTTTTTTATCATAAGGGCCATTTTCAAAATACATGCAAAATTTTATTTATAAGGATGATTTGATTTGAAACAAAAAAAAAACCGCATTTATTTACATTATTAAGCATTTTGTACCAGTGTTTTTAAATCAATTATTTTTAAATTTTCTAAACCATCTTGATAATTTTTACTTTAAATCTTTTTTCATAGATATACTAGATTCTTTTCTAAAGTAATGTATAGTTGAAATTATTAATGGAGGAATTTTAGTTTTTAAATATATTTTTTTGGTCCTGGCCAGTTATTGGGACACATAAAAAAATTTCTAAATTCAAATAGTTTATTCGCTTTGCGCTTCGTGAATTTTAAAAAATGTTTAGTTTTTATTTTACTAACTTTTTACTATACTGGGTGCTCTATATTTTTTGTTTATATCAAATTAAATAACTATAACATTTTAATTTAATTTTATGTTTATTTCTTATTATTATTCATTTGTTAGTAATAGATTTCTTTACAGCAAATACATATTTATTACCTTTACCTTTGACTTACTTCGGCTATTAATAAGATATTGTGGAAAATACAACAAAATTAATTACTTTTCACATCTGAAAATCGGGAATGTGATTTTTTTCTTATGTGGCAAATATGTCAAAAAAATATGTTTATTATTTTTTCTGTTAAAGTTTGTGCACTAAAACCTGAATTACCCTCAATATTAAATGCCTTTACCAATTTTTGATCTAGTATTCCTTAATTTCTAAGAGCCATAGAAGAGAAAACGACCTTCTGGTGCAAAATTTCGAGAGCAAAAAAAATTAGAGTCCAAGAAAGGGTTTCTTGCGAATAAGTCAAGTTTCCAACACTGAAACGATAGAGGAAGGTGAAAATACAGTTTCTGAAGCGACGGCACCACTATCTTCTGCAAAATATTTCCGGCACGCGGGCTTAACTTAACTGAGTTTACATCATTCTTTGTACAACTCGTCCAAATGGTGTATATATTATTC
The DNA here is from genome assembly GCA_927349885.1 of Psylliodes chrysocephalus. NCBI lineage: Eukaryota > Metazoa > Arthropoda > Insecta > Coleoptera > Chrysomelidae > Psylliodes > Psylliodes chrysocephalus. Next base: position 59,880,420 of record OV651815.1, on the reverse strand, counting down.
GCAATAGCCGAAGTCGCCCATTGCCTTGAAGTTTTAGTCCACAACGCGTTATGGGAATAGTAATTAAGCCACAATGCGATTAAAAACGTTTTTTTTTAAACGATGAGTAAAATTAATTAACCAGATCGCTTTGTGGGTAAAATTTGCGGCCCATGACACGAAATATTGGTTCGCGTGCGCATTTGTTTTGCATTGTGGAGCATTTCATTTACCCACGATTTATTCAGAACGCATTGAAGGTGAGCTGTCAACAGACTATCTGAAGTTTATAGTTAAATAACTACTAGTGAATTGTCGTGAATTGTCGTGTCTTGTATCAAGATAAAAGGTCAATTTCGACAAAGATTGGAATATAAATACGTTGCTATTGATACCTTTATTTGTATGCAATATCAACCCTGTATTAAGATATGTCACTATTTAATTAGTTGTCAATAGCTTTTGTACAGTTTTTAGTTAAATAAAACATTAAGAAATGTATACGTATCATTTCAATTTATTTAACTAAAACATCTATGGATGAGCTACTAAGGCCTGAAAGATTTGATGCTGATCCTAGTTCTTCTAAGACGGGGCTCATTGGTTAGCAACTTTCTCAACTCTATTAAAAACACAAATGCAGAGGACAAACTAAATCTCCTCGTTAATTATATTAGTCACAGTGTTGTTATCGATGGATAATAGTGCAAGGTTCTCTTTTATAACTTTTTTATTTACAGAGTCAGAAAAATTGTAACAATCAATAAATTAAATTTTTAAAAAACATCAGTTGTCGTCTTGACTCTTACACGTAAGAAGTAATTACATAGGGTGGTGTACATAGGGTGGTGTACATAGGGTGGTGTACATAGGGTGGTGTACATAGGGTGGTGTACATAGGGTAGTGTATATAGGATGGTGTACAACCTTATTTCTACCATTTGACCATCCTGATGTTGTTTTGTCCTCAAAACGTGCTTATTCTACAAATAAATAGAAAAGGAAAAACATTAGTAATATTTTAACCACCAAAGTCAACAATGTAATCTCTCAATCTTGCTGGAGATCTTCTGTTTCTGCTTGGTCGTCTAATTTCATTTTGCAGTCCTGTTTGATTTTTGTTTCTGGTATGTAGTCTAGATCCGTTGTATAGTCGTCATCTGAATCGTATTTGTAAATTACTTTGTATTGTTTATCTTCTATGTTGCCTTCGTGCATTTCTTCACCTTCACTGTCATCATCAGTTTTGATATCTTTTCAAGTGAGATAGATGGACATTTGTACAGAAAACTCTACTTCTATCCGCCTTATCTAAACTTTCTACTTTATAGATATATTTTCCTATTTTTTTGATAATTACCAAGGGTCCTCTGTATTTAGGTTGAGTTTTTGTTGGCTCTCCCGTATTTTCTGGTACTCTTTTCATTACCACAATATCTCCAACCTCATAATTTTCGAAGTATTTCTTTTTGTCATAATGTTTTTTGTATTTCTATGTATCGTTATCATTCTATTTATCGCTTCTTCACGAATTTCCTCCGGTTTTTGATAACTTTTTTTTTGAAAGAACGTACGCCAGCTTTGCATCTTTAAATTTTGATGTAAAAGGCATTTAAATGGAGTTTTACCTGTAGTTCCATTAATAGTATTTAAATGTTTTTCAACGTCTTTCATATTCTTATCCCAGTTTTCTTCATTTTTCATGGAAGTCTTAATTACTGACAATAAAGACTTATACACAACTTCTACTTGGCCATTGGCTTGTGCCCATCGACTAATAATAAAATTGTGATGAATTCTCTTTTCTTTACAGTAACTTTTAAATTAATTCCCTGTAAAAGCTGTGCCTCTATCAGTAACTACTATTTTTGGTATACCAAATTTTTGTATAAAATGATTAAACATTATCACAGTTTCTCTGCTGGTAACTGTTTTAACAGCAAATAATTGCACAAATTTTGTTAAGGAGTTGATAATAACCAAAACATAAGAGTTACCTTTATCACTCCGAAGAAATGGACCTAAAATAATCTACATGTACTCGTTCCATAGGTCTTCTGGATAAATGAATTGAATATAGTTCTCCAGGCTGCCTTCCACCAAGTAATTTCTGTATGACACATTCAAAACAGCCATTGATATATCTTCTAACATACCCTGACTCCATGCAGAAGTAACAGTAAAACTCCCCGGATGTTGGCGCTTTGTTAATGGAAGACGTCGCTATAGAAACAGCATTCTCACTACCCCGAACTTGTAAACCGGTAAACCGCAATCTTTTGATATTGCACCTCGGCTACTATCTGTAGATCCGCTTCGAAAAGGTGTCGGATACTGCTTAGTCTGAAGATGAATTATGTCAAACTCATGGATACTATGTATGTTATGTTATGTTGATAATGGGGTGTTAATACACTGCGACCTAAAAGATCTATTGTGCCCCCTTCTGTCGCCACTGCACTAAGGAAATGTCTCAATGCCTATAACGACCGTTCCAATCCTATTGTCTCAAGGAAGTGTAGGATTTGAAGTGGCTTCAAGTTAGGTAAGTCTCCCTCTTCTATTTGATATCCTCCTAGATATAGTGCCCTTGGATTCTGGAGTGCTACACATTCAGTTAGGATGTGAATGGAGGTTTCGTCCTCCTCCTCACAGAATCTGCACTCACTATCCTCTACTACTATCAGTTTACTTAGGTGTCCTTTTAGTCGGCAGTGCCCGGTAAGGATCCCTGTTACAATACGTAGCCTGTTCTTGCTCAGGCAGATGCAGGCTTCCGATCTTTTTTGGTTATATTCACCCAGAAGTATCTTGGCCTGTCTCAGCCCCAAGAGATTGTTCCAATTATCGGTTCTTCTACTACCCAATTCTTTTTTAATCTCTTCTAATGGATACTATGTAGCAAATCATCAAAATCTTAATGCTAGGCAGCTAGTAAACCTGGGATTATCTGCTTATTATTCAGACCTGCTCTTTAATTTTAGAAAATTCTAAGTTGTATTCTCTGCATAGCTTAACTTTATGGTGAAAGTAAGAAAATAGGGAATTTTTACTTTAAGTGGTCTTTTTCATTTCCCTTCAATTTTCTGTCTTACTTTGTCTCAGGCTGAATGTTTTTTTGAACTGTTCGTAGTTTTCAATGAACTCAGCGTTACTCTTGTACCACAGTTTGGCTGTACCAACTAAATGGACTTTGGCGGTTTCCAGCTTGAAAGACTCGGGCCAATTGTGCAACAACGCCGTACTGTCTAATCTTTTCATCCATTCAAATGCCGATTTTTCCATCTCTTCCCCATTAAAATCCTCAATGGTCTTACCAAAATCAGGCTTTATATGGAATTTGGTAATCGGCTTCGGTTCTTTTTGTTCCAACAATTTAAGGAATTACTCTTTACTGGCCTTTCTGCTTTCCTCCATTGCCCTTCGTATTCATTACGATTTGTCTGCTAATTTTATTTTGGCTACTGGCCTCAATTTTATCGTTATCCACATTGTAGAACTTAAATTCGTTACTACTTCTGAATTGTTATCGATGGATAATAATGCAAGTTTCTCTTTGACAACTTTTTTTTATTTATAGAGTCAGAAAAATCGTAACAATCAATAAATTAAATAAAAAAAAAATCAGTCGTCGTCTAGACCACACGTAAGAAGTACATAGGGTGGTATACATAAGGTAGTGCATAAAGGATGGTGTACAACCTTATTCCTACCAGTGTGTTTAAATTTATTGAAGGTAGTTCAACCTACGAAGATGCAAGAAGAACATTACAAGCGGTATATACAGAACCAAAGAATGAGATCTTTGCACGGCACCAACTGGTAACTTGAAAACAACGAATAGGTGAGACAATTAATCAATTACTGCAAGACCTAAAAAATCTTAGCAAAGATTGCAACTTTAAGTCCGTAAAAATTGAAGAGAACCGAAACGGCTATATACGAGATGAATAAATAAGTGGATTAAATTCCCAACAAATTTGCCAGCGTCTACTGGAAAATTCAACTCTGACACTGGATATTGCCGTTTCTCAGACACTGTCTTTAAAAACTGCTCAAAAAAATATAGAGGCATAAATCGAACTTGACCACTTCGGAAATCCTTTTATAGTAAACCATGCTAATCAAAATAAAGATCCTGATTCCTCACCATGTCAGTCATGTAATGCTTTCTCAAGTATTTGCCCAAAATGCTATTTTTGTGGCAACAGAATTTGCAAGGAAATATAATAAACTTGGACATTTTGCAAAAGTATGTCATAACAAGAAATTTAAAAAAAAATAATATACTGCCTGTATTCAAAATGAACCCAATCAATTACTACTGGCAGTTATTAATGTCGTTGCAGACGCATTAATAGATACGGGAAGTTCAGAATCATATATTGACAAAAATTTTATAAAGACTATTCATGTTACCTGTGCACCCGATCTAATATCCAGGGCTTTAACTACACTTCAATCCCAAACCAGAGGCTACTGTTTCATAGATTTAGATATTGCAGGTCATTAATATTACAAAGCGAAGATAACACTTCTTTCATAACTATCTGCTGATATTATTATTGGTTACTATATTCGTAAAGAGCACTCTTTTGTAGATCAAAATTTCCACTGCATATATGTAGTCTAACTTGTGCTAATATAGATCCTCCAAGTCTATTTTCAAACCTATCGAGCGATTGTTTTCCTGTAACTACTAAATCACGCAAACAAACATTTAAAGATGCGCAATTTATATTTCAGGAGATTAAGAAACTACTTCTTGAAGGAATAATTAAGGCGAGCTCAAGTTTTGGTGACATAAACTGACCATCATAAAAAAGAATGGTTGTAGACTATTCTCAGACTATAAATTGCTTCAACTATCTTGATGCATACCCGTTACCAAATATCGAGAAAATTGTTTTGATTGTATCTAAATTTAATGTATTTAGTACAATTAAAGATTTTATTGAAAAACATGATAAGCCACACCTTTTAAAATAAAGGCATTTTTACTTTACGGTAATAAAAAATAAGGTTACAAAAAACATAAACCAAATGTAAATTCTCAAAAACTAGCATCATTAGCCGATAAATCGAGTCATTGCATTTTAACAAAGTTTTAGTAGCTTTAGAAGTTTATTTTAACCTTTGAAGATGTGTTTACTCAATAAATTAACGTGGCTTGTCTTGTTATTTCAATAAGCCCTTCAATTGATAAGAGACGATTTAAAAGAATATACTGCGATCGAAGCAGAAGTACAGCTTTATCATTTTTGCCGAATTCTTCTTGGAATAACGAATGGAATTGCTGTTTTTTAACGAGTTCTGGATATCATAGCTCCAGAAAAACTGAAAGGAGTGTTTGTATATCTCAATGATATCACAGTATATGGCAATACTCGAGCTGAACATGATAGAAATCTTGAAAGTCTGTCGAATGCAATTTAAAAATATAAACTTGCTATTAACAAAGAAAATGTACCTTCTCAAAAGAGTTTATTTACTTACTTGATTGTACTTTCTTACCCGTCAATCAAGTTTTATAAAAGTGACTGTTTTGAGACCTTCATGAATTTGTATTGTGTTCTTAAGAGTATTAAAGGTATTTTTCTATTACACTGGTCTTCGTAAAGTGTAACCCTTAATAATGGATGAAAACTATCGAAAAGCTATTCAGATTGTAACATTACTGGAAAATGAAGCAAGTCAATGGGATGTGGGGAGACAATTAAATCTCAGTCGTTTGACGGTGCAAAGAATACAGCAACGATTTCTGCGACCAGCTCTTATCACCGGCAACCCGGTACGAGTGCTAAAAAAACAACAGCCAAGGAGGATCGCATTCTCACCATTGCTGCTTTACGAGACTAAACGCAAACTACTAGAATGCTCCGAAACAGTCTTCAGCATACTCATAGAAGTACAGTTAGAATTTCTACTGTTCGGCGGTTATGAGAAAGTGGTTTGACAGCTTGCAGTCCAGCTACAGGACCCTTGCTTACTGCAGCACACAAAAGACGCAGACTTGCTTTTGCTCATATGAATTGGATAGTGGACGATTAGAAAAATGTACTATTCACAGATGAGTGTAGAATGTGCATATATAGAAAAGGTGGCCAAAATAAGGTTTACAGAAGAGCTGGAGAAAGTTATGCTGCCTGTACTTGGTCACCTCGAATTGCTTTTGGGGGTTGGCTCAGTAATATTTTGGGCAGGAATTTCTTTTGAGGCACACACGGATCTCGTTATGATCAACCGAAGCACATTAATATCACGACGATACATAACAGAGATCCTAGAAGAACATGTAATGCCACATGCTGGGTTTGTAGACAATGGTTTTGTGTTAATGCAGGATAACGCGCGGCTACACATGGCAAGAATGGTAACCTTGAAGAGGTTAGTACTTACAAAATGGATTGGTCTCCTCTATGCCCGGATCATAATCCTAATGAGCATCTTTGGGACAAGCTCAAAAGGCGTGTAAGACGTCGCATACCTGTTCCAACAATACGCGAAGATCTTCGGTTGGCCCATATTGAGAAATGGACCACTTTTCAAGCAAACATTCGGACCTTGCTGTTCTATATGCCAAATCAAATGAGGAGTGTCATCCAGAATCGGGGTGACAATACGCCGTATTGAAAAGTGATCCTTTTTAATTTAATTATTGCAAAGTAAACTGTAACTGTAATGTTGCTATAAATTTATGATTTCTCAAATTATTTGATTTCTTTTCGTTTGTAACTTATGGTATCATCGGATAATATGGTAAAACCATTACTGACTTAATTCACAATAGATTTATTGTTATAAAAATAATATAAATATTTTGTGGCCCGTTTTCTCTGACGCGCGTGTAGTTCATCTTCACTCTCATAAGTTTATCGTCGTTTTATTATCAATGTAGAACTAGTCTTTCGCAGTGTTTCGATTTTCAAGGCGGCAGTATTGATTACGGGGCCCGTCTTGCTTATTTATTCATGACAGAGTTCGCCCGACATTTTTTTATTCATGAGTGTTGAACTGCCGATGTATCTATATATACCTATACCCATATCTATGGATGCGACGGAATTGAAACAGCTGATCGAGCTGGTTGAATTCTTTAATAATGCAGCGATAACGGCCGAAAACACATTAATAATTCAAACTGATCGGCATATTATTTTTTATTTCCGACTATTTTTTAAACCTGAGAAAGTAGAATTGATACTGTATGTGAACTCTGCCCTATGCCTGGGGGGCTGGTTTTCAAGCCGAAAACTCACTTTCTCTGTATGTGAACTCTTAATTTAAATGAAAACACTTTTAATTAAAAAAAAAAAAAAAATTAAAAATTCTTTATGAAAAAGTTGAAAAACAGCAACAACAAAGTAAATTGCAACAAATGCAAAAAAATATGGAAAATATGTAAAAACAAAGTATTACCTGTAAGGTTTTAAAATTAAACTAGCAAATTAATTAATAAACTTTAAAACACCGGTATATTAATATTAAAAAGCAAGCACAGAAATACATATGTGTATTATTAAAAGTCTAATAGCAGAATGTCACGTTCGATATATTTATTCTCAGTCTGCCACCGAGATTCTTTTTAGCGGCAACAGCTGAGACGGCATTTTCGCTTTTCGTCTTAATTTGTTGTCAATACTGACTCATTTCTTACATACCTTAAATCAAGAAAACTCTAAATGTCAAACGAATTATGAGAGAGATGAAGAAGAACTGACAAGAGAAATTGGCGTTCAAATTAAGAAAGAAGTAGAATGGATACCACTGGAAAGCAGAAACAATAGAAGGAAAAACGAAAAGCCAACTCCTGTCCAGAAACCTCTCTTGGCCAACCTGGAGGTAGCAAAAATCTATAAAAAGAGAGAGAATTAGTCGAATAATCAGTGGGTACTCATGGAAAATAATATTTCCTTTCAAGCCACAGCTCTAAGCAATAACCAATTTAAAATTAATACTAAGATATAAATTGGTATTTCTAAGAAATTAAACAGACCAGAGACATTAAAGTAAATGTTAGAGGTTTACCATCTACATTTAAACCTGAAGATGGTGTTGAAGACTTGAAGAGTCAAGGATTAAAATGTAAAGAGGCTGCTAATAAAATAAAGAAGGCAATAAAATTAATCGAGGATATCACTAGTAAACTAAAAAAAAAAACATTGTTGCTATTCATGCTGTTTTTCGAAAATATTATAGTTATCAATCAAATCTACGAAATCAAAGCAATACCTAATCTAAGAGTTATAATCGGAACCATAAGAAAGCCAAAACTGGTTCCGCAATGCAAAAACTTCCAGCTATTTGAACACCCTCACAACTTTTGCAAAAGACAATCAAGATGCGTAAAGTGCGTAGGAAAATAGCATATGAAGTATTGTGGTAAAATTCCAGAACAACAGCCGAAGTGTGTAAACTACCTAATGGAATATCCTATAGAGGATGAGAGGTAGCTAAAAAAAAACTTTTAGATAAGGAAGGATAACACCACTAAACCGAAAATAATGACGAGGCAGAGGAGACCCATAAACGCTTTTCTTACTGTCAGAAATTAAAATAACATTCTCAGGTAACAAACTCACAGGAGCAACCAATTCAAAGGGTACAACCAGCTATGAATCCTACACCACAAATTACGCATCGAATCATACTGTACAGTCCGCCAGCCCAGAAGAATGTAACATTCATGAATTATTATTATCATCAACTTTAACAACCAGAATAGATTTACTCTCTGACAGGCTCCAGGAGTAAGAATAATTAAATAAATCCCAAATATACAAGGTGTAACAATAAAAACTCCCTGACCGGATATTTTGGTAATATTTTATTTCTGTAAAAACCAGTTCATAGAGCGCTAAGAGAGCTTTAGTTCTAGATGTAAATCAATTTTAAATAGGTCAATATGTAGATGGCGCTGCGCTCAATATTTTTGTTCTATAAACTAATTCGATAAATCTAGCCATTTTTGATATATAGAGTGGGTCATTCAAAACAGTTTCATCCTGTTTTTCTATTAATCATTGGGCTTTTAGAAAATGCTAAAACAAGCGATTTTTATTCCAAATTAAACAGATTTTTACAATAAAGATATCTGTCTTGTGTCAACCCCCTCCCTTTCACTTCTTCAGCCCGTTAATGTTAATAAGGAATTTATCATGTTCGGCACATCATTGAAAAGGTAATTTTATGCGGAAGTCAGAAATATGACTTTTTATTGCAATACCTTTAATTTTAGCGCCCTCTATCGGGATAAAAAACCTGTAACATCATAAAGTGTGACACTTCATTTGAAAGCTAACTTAATTACTAATTCAATGCACCACATAACATAAATATAAATATTCCATATTGCACTTGCAACAACATAATATTTAAAATAATGCATGACTAATTTTAAAACTATTGCAAGTGCAATATGGAGGATATTTATATTATTGTTATGTAGTGCATTGAATTAGAATTAGTAATTAAATTTGCTTTCAAATATGGTTTCACACTTTATAATACGTACAGTTTTTTTATCCTGATAGAGGGCGGTACAATTAAAAGTATCGTAACGAACGTCATATTTCTAAATTCCCCATAAAATTAGCTTCTTCATGATGTACTACACATTGCAGTGTCACAATCTATAATACGTAGTAGTTTTTTATCCCACTAGAGGGCGATAAAATTTAAGGTGAGTACAGCACCCCCTTATAATTTTCGGACAAGCATATCTCAAAATGTAATTTTTTTTAAAAGTTAAAATTTTGGCAAAATAAATAAGGCAATAATATCTAGATCATGCTTATATTTTAAAGTTTTAATTATTTTTAGTTTCTAAGAAAAAAAATCAAAGGGCTTTAAATTTTGAAAATTCCTAATGAAAATAAATGCATTCCTCAATAGCAGTAATCTTAATATAATCCCTAAATTTAAGCTCTTAATCTCTTGTTAATGATTTTTTAAAATTCGCCGAAATTAGTGGCTAAAACGCCTCGTTAAGTGCTGCTTTCTGGTGTAACGCGACTGTAACTTTCGTATCGTACACTCTGAGTCATCATTCGTTTCTTTCAATGATTTACATTAAGTTTACACTAGTTTAAACCAAAAAATAGCACTTAACGAGGCGTTTTAGCCACTAATTTCGGCGAATTTTAAAAAATCATTAACAAGAGATTAAGAGCTTAAATTTGGGGATTATATTAGGAATACTGCTATTGAGGAACGCTTTTATTTTAATTATAATATTTCAAAATTTAAAGCCCTTTGATTTTTTTTCTTGAAAACTGAAAATAATTAAAACTTTAAAATATAAGCATATTCTAGATACTATTGCCTAATTTATTTGGTCAAAATTTTAACTTTTAAAAAAAAATTACTTTTTGAGATATGCTTGTCCGAAAATTATAAGGGGGTGCTGTACTCACCTTAAGCAATGTACAGAAATATTTCTAAATCCCCCATTAAATTACCTTTTCAATGATGTGTCATACATGGTACATTACCTATTTAAAATTAAGGTGCTGAAGAAGTGCAAAGGAGGGGTTGACACATGACAGATGTATATATTGTAAAACTGTTTTTAATTTGGAATAAAAATAATTGACCTATTTTTGCATTTTCCTCAATCCCAATGATTAATGATGAAAAACAGGATGAAACTGTTTTGAGTGACCCTGTATATCAAAAATGACTAGATTTATCGAATTAGTTCATAAAACAAAATCTGCTTAAAAATGCATTTTCACAAGATGCGCTACACGAGAAAGATCTTCCCATCAAAAAAAAAAATTATTAAGCGCAGCGCCATCTATATATTGAACTATTTAAAATTAATTTATTTTTAAAACTAAAGCTCTCTTGGTGCTCTGTGAACTGGCTTTTTACAGAATTAAAATATCTCTATTGTTTACCAAAATATGCGGCCTGGGAGTTTTTATTGGTACACCAAACAAAATCACCAATGGGCAAAAAATATATTAGATAGCCACTTGGAATGCCAATGGTATTCTTCAAAAACAAACTGATATCCAAATTTTCTTGGATGTACAAAAAAAGATATGTCTGATTTCTGAGATCCACTTTAGAACGGAGTCTTATATTAAATTCAGAGGATACAACTTCTAGCACACTATCCACCCATCAAATGCAGCAAGGGGAGGAAGTGAATTATTTTTTTTGGTGTGTCATCGGCTTCAACTGCTAAGGTTATTTCGCCTCGTGTTCTGTGTAGGCTTTGTTACTGTTTCCCATCGCCACTTTAGGAACAGCACTGTTAATTAGAACCTAACAGTAAATGGTCGAGTAATTATTAAAAATAACATTTCCCACTATGAGGAATCGGGCACCCAAGAACCAGAAAATCAGGTAACCGTTAGCACCATTAACACTAAGGGAGGCAAAATTACAGTAGCTGCAATCTACTGCCCACTAAGACACAACCAGAAAAAAGAAATATATCTCAATGTTCTTAAAAAACTAGGTAACAAATTTATAATCGGTGGAAATTACAACTCCAAAAACACCATCTGGGGTTCAAGATTAACCACAGTTAAAGAAATGAATTGACCCAAGTTGCATCAGAATTTGGTTGTATATACCAATTTTCTGAAAAACCCACCTATTGGCCTACCGACCCAATTAAAATTCCAGGCCCTTTATTCTAAAAAAAATTTCACTAAACTATATATAGGTAGTAGAAAACCTTAATATGGATTCAGACCATTCTACAGTAATCTGTACTTTAAGTGCTAATGTTGTTTAAAAAAGGAAAACCTACCCTAGCAATTTGGAAAACTAATTAAGAAGGTTTTCAAGAGAGCTTAACAAATACTATTCAACTGATCATAACACTAAAAACGAAAAATCAGCTAGATAAAGAACTGGAAAGGTTTATAGTTGAAATCCAGCAAGATGCATGGCGGAACACACCTAAAGTAAGAAGAAAAACAACTGGAAAAAACTATCCTGTTGAGATAAGAGAACTGGTAGCAAAAAAAAAGAAAACTAAGAAAGAAATGACCGACTCAAAACTGAGAAGAGAAATCCTAATTCACAAAGCATTATTCGCCCCAGAAGGCAACTAAAAAGATAAAATAGCAAATAAGCAAGAGACAATCAACAAAAGCTGATATTTTCGCTGCCCATCTACAAAAGATGTTCCAATTAGATGAAAATCAAGATACTTCTAACGAGACGATCCATAATAAAAAAACAACTTAAAATAAGGCTAGTTACTCCCAATGAAGTTGCGAAAGAAATTCAGACAAACGTTGATCCACAGAAAGCCCCAGAATATGACCTTATTACTGGAGAAATATTAAAGAAACTGCCACTGAAGGATATCGTTAAATTAACAGACCTCATAAATGCAGCATTTCGCTTTAAATTATACCAAATGAGTTAAAAATGGATGGTTATTCTAATTCCTAAGCCAGAAAACCTCCGAATAAAGTGTCATCATATTATCATTGTTACCAATAATATCTAAGTTATTTGAAACAACAATAATGTATTAAAATAGCAACATTTGCGGATAACACTGCAATATTGGCAGTTGGCGGAACTAATACAAAGACCTCAGAAAAAGTCAAACCTGCGACAGAATTAATCGATGTAAAAATATGAAAATAAATCTAACTAAATCAGTGCATGTTGAATTTACTCTTCGACCAAATGACCAGAAACAAGTATAAACAACGATATTCCGCAACAGGATTCGGCCACAGACCTAGGGATGAACCTAGATGTACGACTTAAATGGAAAGAGCACATAAAAAAGCGTAAAGAACTTGAAAATTAAAAAAAAAATGTATTGGCTCCTAGAAGGAAAATCCAAGTTGTCAGTGTGCAACAAACTGCTGATTTATAAACAAATCCAATAACCAATCCGGAGTTATGGCATACAGCTATGTTGATGTACCAAGAGTAATATCGACAAAGTCTTAATTATCAATATGTTATATTATTGTGTTTATTAGAAAATAAAAGGTTGTTTTCAGCGATAGCTCAAAAATCTTCGCAAAATTATTAATAATAGATATTGGTTTATAGTTATTTAATTTCGTGGGGTTCTCCGCTTTATAGATTGGTATATTTGATTCTTTCCCTTGTTTTGATATTTTTTCAACAGCAAAATATTAATTTGTTATGAAAGAGAGAAGCTGACAGATATAGACATGGATTGTTTTTATAATTTTTTTTTATAGGCAGATTGTCGGGACCTAGTGAACAATAATTATTCCTAAGATTTAAATGCTATATAATTAATTCACCATTAGCCAAGGATTAAAAAAATATTGTTTGGATTAGTTTAGTATTATTTAAAAAAATGTATTTTATTTGTAATTTTTTTATCCAAGGTTACAAAGAAATTATTGAATTCATTTGCTTTTCTTTATTGTCTATGAGTATTTTTCCTTCGTCTTAAATGGTTTTGTTTTATTCCTTACCTTTTATATTATTTATAATAATCCCACACTTTTTTGCTGTTTTTACCAGCACAATTTATTTTATTTTTGTAATAATCATTTTTAGTTGTTTTGATTAGAGTATTTATTTTATTTCTGCAAGTCCTATATTATTTATCAAATTTAATAATGTTCTAATAGATTGTTTTATTTCATCCCTGTTACAGATAGAATTATTAAAACTGAGAAGATATTTGAGGGTCTTTTTTTAAAACTTGTCTTGATACATACAAAAATATCCTCGATTCAATCCGTAATTAATGTAATTTTACGAAACAATTCAAATTATTTTGAATTAGACCTATATAAATTATTGTTTTGGCCGCTTCCGGTTTCGGGGGATGGGCAGGGTCGGGGTTAGAATTAAACGATACGAAATTATTAACGACACTGTTTTACCGTTTTACGAGGTTGGCACGAAAGTAGGTCGGCCGGATGGTTTTTTATTATTAATGAAGCGACTTCAAGATTGTATAGGATTGAAGTATACAGCAGCTTTTACGAAGATTGCCAACGTTCTCCAATTGTAAAATTTCTCGGAGGGTCAATCGTTTTCTTCAAAACTTATCGGAATTGAAACAAAAATTTTATTGTTATAAGGCTATTCGAGTTGAAACTTTAAATCGAAATTTTGTGGTTATGGCTCTATATAATTTTTATTGGTTAAAATTACATTGTAATAGATATTTATTATAATACTTATAAGACTCAACTTATAAAATATTTTGTATATAAATGAAAGTTTCTGATTGGTATAACAGTAGAACAAAGCGTGTGATGAAATTCAGCCATTTTGTCGTTTGTCTTGTTATTAATAATGGTACTTGGGAAAATAAAGATTTATTTTCCTTTTGACGAATAAACAAGTATAAAAACACTAATAAGAAACGAAACTTTAATCCAATTTTTTATCGCATCTTTTTAACCCTCTTTTTATCCTTAAGTACGTTGCCAGGCTTTTCTAAGACAATTTTGGATGACATTTAACTTCTAATTTAAAAATATTTGTTCGTAATAATTTCTCAAAGCGAAAAAGCCTTTAACTTCAAACTGCGAGTCGCAATTTATTTTCAAAATGAGTTTCAACTTCTTGTGTCACGGTGGAAAATTAAATTTAGGTACAGGCCACATGCGGATCGTTCGGATTAACATAAAAGAACTTTTTTAATGAGGAAAACCGGCGGAAATTAACATTTTTCTATTACATACTTTTATTATCTTTCTGTAATTCGTCAGGTCATTTTATAAAAGTATAAATTTTATAATAATGACTAAGGTGTTTCAGCTTGAAAAACATTTAAAGCTATCAAAAACTTAATGCTTATAGGTATAGTGTCCTAAATTAAAACAAAGTCAAGTTAGAAACTAACATTTTTCTATCCAGTAATGGGCGTGATGACCTTTACTAAATTTAATTTTTGGGTATATATTTAAGAGAGTATAAAACTAATATTTGAAAAGTTAACAATAATTAAAGATTTTTTAAAAACTGTTGATTTATTTATTGCTCTGAGATCGTTCGAGATATGCAAATAAAATTTGGTGTGATATAAGAGGTAGGTATTCTGCATTTTCTGACATTCAATTAAAAATTTTATGTTTATCAGTGGCGCGCATACGGGTAATGATTTTTTTAAATAAAAATTGTACGCCACTGAGAAATGTCAAATTAAAATTCATTTTTTAATTTCTCGTTTAATTTGTTACAAAAAATCTATTTTGACTTTTTTCGTATGGGGCGCCAGTTTTTATGCAAAAAGAACATAATAACAGAAAATAACACTAATAAAATTTTAAATAGGCACAAAGCTACAACAAATGTTCAAAATCACCTCCCTCAGACATAACACAACAGTCAACTCTTCGCCTCATAGATTGTCGTATTCGCGCAAATATTCCTTGTGTATTTTTTATTGTCTCACAGCCGGCTATAATTCGATTCCTCAGGATTTCAACATTTTCTACGGGATGAAATAAACTAATGACTTAAGAAAACTCCAAATGGAAAAAACTAGAGGATTTAAATCCGACGATCGAGCAGGCCAATGTTGCGTACCTCCCCTACCTATCCAACGATTTGTATATACTGTGATTACGTACATTAATGTTAAAATGGGCTGGATCACTATAAGTTTTGAAAAATTTCTTCAAAAAAACAGATAACCCTTCCTGTAGGAAATTACGGTAAGATATGCCTGTTAGTCGTTGTGGGAGGAACTGTGGACCGATTAAATGATCATCAATTACTCCAAGCGTCAGATTTACTGAAAAAAGATGCTGAAAATGAGCTTCAAAGATTCCATGTGGATTCTCCTCAGCCCTTAAGTGATTGTTATGGAAATTTCGTATAGACTCTTGTGCAAAATTAGCCTCTTCAGTAAACAAAACACCATTTAAAAAATTAGGATTTTGAGCGGTTTGATTCATAATCCATTGGCAAAAAACTAGGCGCGGAAAAAGTCTCTAGGTAGTAAAGCTTGCATACGTTGAAAATAAAACGGATACAATTGCTGTTATTTAAGAATTTTTTAAATACAGTAAAGTTGCTTACATTAAATATGTAGAGTACTTGTTTTTCAGGCCTCTGGAATGCGAACAAGTGCTGCATTCTGAATTTGGTTGCTTCTACAATGTGATTTAACGTTATCTGGTCCCTTGGAAATAATTATGATTTGATTATTAGTAATTTATTCAACTATTGATTCTTGTAAGTTCACTTTAGTACAATTATCCCTCGGGATAAAATCTTGTAAACAATAGTGGTTTTTTTTGGAGTTTCCAGCATTCTTCTTTTTCAATTGGACTTCTTCTTTGTTCCGTTCCAAGTATGGATTATGAAGGTGTGCACATTTTATTATTATGGATTACGTGATATATTTGATAAAATTCTAAGGATTCTACTTAGATACTAAGATAGGGTCGTGTATAGCAAAAAGTAATTTTGATTTGGGAAAGGTAACTTGAGTTCCAAGAAAGGTATAGTATGTTAAGATATTATTAAATTGTGGATTTTCTTGTGTTTTGTAAATTTTCTGTAAATATTTTATCATGTCTGAAATTTCGTAGCTTGAAATTATAGAACTCTGCAGAGTGTTTATTTTAGAAAAGAGAATTGAGTTTTCAACATTGTCTATAAATGACGTAAATTTTGACAGTCAAGATTGATTTGGCTAATTGTTCCTTGGAAGGTTAAACATCGTTATATATAGTGGCTTGGAATCTTATTAAATTATTATGAAGTATTTGTTGATTGTTTTATAATATTGTTATTGATTGATTATAATGATCGATCAGTTTTTTGAATAATGAAGTTTGTAAATTAGTTTCGTTTGTAATGTCTTTTTGATTTTCCTGCAAAAGTTTAATGTTACTGTCATTACGATCTCCATCATCGGAGTCGAGGTTGTCAAAAAGCCACTTATTGACTTTTTCAACCTCGTTTATTATACCTCTTTTTGAACACATATGAGGATATAAATTTTAAAATTTTTTTCCTAAACAATTTATCAGAAACTCTGTTTTTTCTAAAATATTTTCGCTCAAACCATGGTATGAAATAGGGTTTGAAACATTACTTTTTACTAGTTTCTTTAATTATAGAAAAATGATTATACAATAATTATATTTGTCTAAAAACTACTCTTAAATCTAAGTAATGAATAAATGTGTGCTTTGTATAGATTAACCTAGCGTTGGGAAGAATAAGATTTTCTACTTATTTCTTCAGTACTATATTTTATTTTAGACGTTTGAAGGACCAGATACAGCAGGATCATCAGCGATTTCATTGTCCTGGTTACCCTGTAAAACGTTTTCTAAATTAATTTTAGGTTTCCTAGTAATTCAGTACGAACATAAGTAATTTTTTTACCTGAATAGTCGGGGGGATCAAAACGATTTTTATTGGCTTTATTAAGGAAATTTTTCTTGATCTTCTCATTACGTTCCTTATTAATTATATAAAGCTGTTTGCTAGCCTCCTTGTGATTTTGAACATAAAAAGAAAGAATATGGTGATCATCGAGATCAATAGGACCAGGGTTATTAATATGGCCTTTAATAACCTCAAACTGGATGAATTTTGTAGCAGAATGTATTAAATTGTTATAACTTAATTAATTGATTGGGCGATAATTAAACAAATTATCTAGAATTGATACACCACTGACAGTTTCTAGAGGATAGGCCTGCCTGTATCTCGAAAATAAATCGATTATTAGATATTCGAAATACAAGATCGAAAGGTTTTCATGATTTTGGAGTTAAATTGAATTTTACAATCGGCATTCCGATCATATTTTTTAATTCTTTGATACCACGATGTCCTTTTTTAAAGACATGGTAATAATCTAATATTTCCCTTTGAGCTTCTATCGTTAAATGAAAAGTTTAAAGGTAGAGTATTAGAAGTGTTTGTGAAAAACTGTTACAAAAAATTTAAGCTAAGTGAGAAATTTTAAAATAAAAGCGTATTTATTTTGGCGTATCTCAGGGGAGCACAATTTTTTTCTTTTATTACCCCTAAAATTCCTAATTGCATTTCAAAAAATGCGCAATAACTACCTCTTAAAACCAACCAAATTTAATTTGCATATCTTGACCGGGTTTAGAGCAATAAATAAATCAACAGTTTGTTGCACTTATTTACTAACACCCGTCCTGGGTTGTTTTTTAATAAAAATATAAAACTTTTAGAATGTTTAAATTTTACCATGACAAACATTAAAAAAAAATTGAAAATGAGTTGCCTTAAAACAAAAATCCAAATAGAATTCTAGATAAATTATTATACAGGGTACCGAAAAAATTTAGGTATTTTCTTTGAAACGAATGAATGTTTAATTATGAAACTGTAGGGTGATGAACGGGCTTGTATTCTGCATTTGTTAGAGGACAAGCCAAATTTCTATTTGGCGTTTAGCGTATCGCAGCCATTTTGATTTTTTTTAAATGGAAATGTAGGTCAAGTGCCATTTCAATGGTAGGCAGAATTTTAATTGGTCTTAAATCCGAGAATGAAGTGATTAAATTGCATTTTTGGAATTGACATAACCGATCCTTTTTTTAGAAAGAAAGAAATTTATTAGAAGAGAAAATAAAATTAATAAGTAATGTAATGATTTAGTAGAAAGTCAACAATTATCTGTTTTATTTTCTACTCTGCCATATTTCCCTGTTATATTAGATATTCCCTTCTTGCTGTATACCTTATTAAGAAAATATATACCTAGTTTCCTGCAAACGAGGACTAGTTAGAGGGATTTTCTCAAAAAATAATTGGACATCCTTCGGCTGCATTTTGTACATTTTATACGGCATCCTTCTACAGGATGCCATCGCTTGAATCTACTTCTACTTCTTCGAATTTGTTAAATCCTTTCACGCAATAAAAGTCTTGAGGTACGTACTTCCAATACCGTGCCAAATAAAAAATAAACACAAAAAAGCCATGAGAGACTTCTCAAAAACCTTATTAAAGTTGGAGTTGTGAGTTGAAAGTACGTTCGAGCGCGAAAATAAGCAAAGATTGTCATGACGACATCGTTCGCTATCGCGTTTCGATTTTTTTGTTATACCGGAACGCAGATGTTCCGATACACTAAGAAAATAGCAGATTTGATACCGGGTAGATACCGCATTAGGGAGAAATGGTGTCCTAAATATTTAATTTTATTACTTATTTTATTTCTGCATTTATTTAACTTCTTTTGTTTCTATGTCTAGTTTTTCTTTCACTTTCTTGGTTTTTTAATTATATCATTCAACATTTCTTCTTTATACTTCTTCCTACCTTCTAGTTTATCCACTTTTTGTGTAACAGCTAAATGGAAGAAATTCTGTAATAAATAAATGTGGGCGTGTTCGGAAAAACGCTTGAACACGTCGCGTCAATTGGTATTTTTAGTTGCGCATTTTTTTTTAACATAAACTTTTTATACAGGGTGAGTCATGTAACAGTGGCCAATACCAACTTTCTTATTTTAAATGCAACACCCTATATATTTTTTAATTTTTGGATTTTTCAGAAAATTCTTGACATATGTTATACCTAACTGTTTCGGAAATATTGAATGTTTTCCGATTTATTGCAAAAATTAACATTAATAATATAAAATCATTTGATTACAGAAATTCGTTAGGCACAACACACTGAAAAACTAACAAGTAATACTGTTTATTTCTTGATAATGTAACAAAAAACACATCTTAATGTAGATGTTCAAAATGCTAGCCACGAACCTCTCGGCAACATCCTAATCGGAAATAAAAAATGTCTTCTAACGTTATTCAACATCTTAGACGTAACCGATCTAATTGCAAGCGTTATTCGTCTTCTTAAGTCAGCTAGGTCGAGAGCTTTAGTTTTGTATACAATACTTTTGACATATTCCCATAAGAAAAAGTATAATGATGTCATATCAGGGGATCGTGCCGGCCATTCCATCAATCCTCGCCTCCCTATCCACCGATTTGGAAATTGCCGATTGAGGTACTGCCGGACATTGATTTGGTAACGGGGCGGTGCTCTATCTTGCTGAAACCATATCTTATTCGCTGGAACTTGTGGGATTGCTGGATCGGGATATAAGTTCGCTAAAGTTAGCACGACATTAGTTTGGAGTAATGCAGAATAATTACCGCCATTCAAATTACCATCAATGGAAAAGGGACCTATGATATGATCGCCAACAATTCCTGCCCAAACAATAACCTTTTCAGGGTATTGCGCATGTTCTTCTCTTATCCACTGAGGATTTTCTCTAGACCAAAAGCGGCAATTTTGACAATTAGCATGACGTTGAAATGTAATCGTTCACAGAAAACAATACATGTTATAATTGGATCA
The DNA here is from genome assembly GCA_927349885.1 of Psylliodes chrysocephalus. Classification (NCBI taxonomy): domain Eukaryota; kingdom Metazoa; phylum Arthropoda; class Insecta; order Coleoptera; family Chrysomelidae; genus Psylliodes; species Psylliodes chrysocephalus. Next base: position 59,860,137 of record OV651815.1, on the reverse strand, counting down.
CCATATTATCTAACATTGCAATCATTTTTTCACAAAATCACGTTCTCCTATTAAAATCGTCTTCCATGAGAGCTCCTGAGTTACTATTATTTTATAGGGATGCATTTTATTTTCTTTTAATGTTCGAATAATCGATGAATGGCTAATATCGAACATTGGGGCTGCTTGTCGACTAGAATTATGTAGATTTTCCTGAAACTTAGGCATAATATCCAATTTGGTATCATTAGTTATTGCATTGGCAGCTGTTTTTTTATCTACCTTAGATGCCCAAGATCGCGAATTTGCTTCTCTATTTTACTAATTGTCCCTTGGGATATACGTGGCAAATTTGGAATTGTTTCAGGAAATGAGCGAGCAACTTCCATTTGTGTCTGTTTTTTATCTCTATAACCAATCATCTGTAGAATTGTTTTTTTGTACATTTCTGTTAAATGAATTATTTTTCTAATATGTATTTAAGAACATTCAAACGAATATTACATTGAAAACTACTGTCATGTATTTAAGGTACCATTTGGGAACAAGCGAAATACGACAGCAAAAGCGACGGCGAAGGAGACCAAAAACGGTCACGTTACATCTAAACACATGTAATTATATGAAACACATTTGCGCAAGGCGCGAACAATGCGAGATACCAAAGTGGACGACAGGAAGATCGGTCTTAGGGTAGCGTTTGATGTCTGTCGCGCGGGGCTAAGTCAGCACTTGTATTTCGAGGTGATTAGTTGATATTTTATAGAAATGCTAGTTGAAAAGTTCTTCCGATCTATCCTGGGTAGTGTTGCCAGATCAGTCTAAATCAGATAATTCAAATATGTTGTGTTTGGCATGTATGTTCTTTTTATGATGCCCTATTAATTGTTTGTTGCATTTTAAATAAAAACAATGATTATCTTGAGGTTTATTTTTGGAGCAAACCTACAATATGGGCTGCTTATTACGCTGCTTTTGCTTCAGCAAATTTGTCTCCTTCGCCGTAGCTTCTGCTGTCATCTGTCGTATGTTGCTTGTTCCCAAATGGTACCTTCTTACAACGATTTGCTAAGGTCAGGCGTTTTAAACAAAAGTAAACATTTCATATTTCATGTAAGTCAAAAGGAATGCTGAAATGGTTTTTGCGTACTTTCTCATTAACAAGACCTAAATGGGAAATAAGTATTGAGTATGTTGTAGCGAATTTCTGTAATCAATTTTATTTTTTTAATGTTAATTTTTGCAATAAATAAGAAAACATTTATTATTTCTGAAACAGTTAGGTGTAGGACGTAGTCCACAAAATATGTCTAAAATTTTCTGAATAATCCAAAAATTAAAAAATATACAGGGTATTGCATTTAAAATAAGAAAGTTGGTATTGGCCACTTTTACATGACACACCCTGCATAAAAAGTTTTTGTTAAAAAAATGCGCAACTGAAAATAAAAATCGACGTGTCCAATCGTTTTTTCGAACACTTCCCCATTTATTTATTAGCGAATTTATTCCATTTAGCTGTTCCACACTGTATATCTTCCTTTCTATTTTCATTCATTCCCTTTTCATGTGCCTCATATTCTCATTCATTTCTACAGCATCATAGTTTTTTCCTGTTCTTTTTCTTCCATTATTGTTTCCTTCTTTACTATAAACTTTACTAATAAACTCAAAAACTTTTTAAAAACATATTTCTATTTCGTAGAGGATTCTGTGAATCTTCGATTTTAAATATTGTTTGTAATATTAGTATTGTATGACCAATTTTCTTGTTTTTTATCTAATTATTAATGAAACACCTTATATATCCTTACATTTAACAACACAGTGTCTTATCACTTTTCTGTGTGTATCCACGTAGGCAAGAGCAAGAATGATCGGAAATCGGGATGGTTGGAAAGACAGGCAGGGGGATTGCGTTTCTGACATTCCCGACAAGACGTTATTCAGGTGAAAGGAATGCAGATGAAGGAATTGGGTCGATGGGACTGAAGGGTCGGGCGCACTAATAAGATTTATCTTTGATTGTATAATGCCGGGAGAATGTAAACAAAAGGACAAGCGTCGCGTCAGACTATTATGTCGATGACATTGCCCTTTTGATAACTAAATGCGGGAATCGGAACAAAGTTTTGTATTGATGATGATCGTGATAATAGATTTCGGTATTTGTGTATTAGAAACGCGGTTTTAATAATAAAAAAAATAATATTCAACCCTCTCGGTCCAAGTAGCAAATTAGATTTATAATTTTCACTGTTATATTTTATTCAAATTGTATTATTGTTTCTGTAATGCTAATTTTTTGTGCTAAAATTGCAGCGGTTTTTATTTTGCTCTCTGAAACTGAATTGTTATGTAAATTAATGTCTACAATAGTCTTACATTAATTATAACATAGTTTACACGATAAATATCTATACCTTAACTGAATCTTCCATCATTAAGATTTGCTGGTAGGGGAAAGTGTTCCACGATGAGACATGCATTTATTTAGTGCTACGATGAGAATAATAAAGAAAGAATTAGTGTCCGGTGAACAACAAGCCTGTCCACATTATAGTTATAACGAAAGTCAACTTAATTAAAAAAAAAAAAAAATGAGAATTTCTCATTGTGGAACATGAATAAAAATACATGTAAGGTCCAAAAATTAACTTTTTCCAACGACCACTTAGGAAAGTGACACATACCACACTATATAGTTTTATGGAAAGTGCCCTATATCACACGTGTATGAATAAGAATTTACTTACTACCCGTGTGCGAATAAATATGATACTTTCCGCATCAGCTGTCACAAAATGTCAAATGCAACATTTCTATTTTGATCTATGTTTTATTTATTTAACAGAAAACAAACAGGTTTTATAACCTCATTACATGTTCTCCTAAGAAAAATTAAACTACAACTAAATGCATTTACCAATGCTCCCAATAAAGTTAATATAAAAGAAGAAAGAAATAAAAAATATATACGAGTATAAGTACAAAAACAAAAATAAAAATAATTCACGAAACTTATAACTACTTGCACCTACCAATGCTCCATTAGAATTAATAATTAAGAATTAATGTTATGTCCATATTAATACTAAAATCGATATGATTGTTAAATTGTTGTAAATTAGATCCTAGATATTTATCTTCAATAATTATTGTTAAAATAATTTTAAAATAACTAAGTTATGTTTGCTTTTTATTCTGGTTAACCACATAACCGATTAGATCATTCAATTGACGCAAGGCCTATTAGCTTAGCTGGTTAGAGCATCAAACTTGATCAACTTTGCCATTTGAGACCCGGCGAGCGACCGCGTTCAAATCCTTGCGAGGGCAGAATTTTTTTTATTTTTATATATTTTTTAGTGTTTTTTTTTTGTTTAGAAAATATGAAAATCAATTTTCAATCAATAATAATCGTATTAATTCAAATAAATACGATTATTATTGATTGTTATTTTAAATTCATTTTATTTATTATAATATAAACCTCGTTTTACATTTCCGCATCAGCTGTCATATAATGTCAAACGCATCATTTCTATTTTGATTTATGTAATGTCCATATTAACAGTTAAATCGATATGATGATTAAATTATTAAAATTGACGATTAACTTAGATCCTAGATATTTATTTTTAACAATTATTAAAATAATTTTAAAATAACTTCATACATCTCATTAATTTGGATTTTTATTCTGTTTAAATTTAAAATCGAATTAAAAATGCTTTTGACCCATTAGCTCAGGTTGTAGGGTAGTTGCAATTTGAACTTTGGCTTACACGACGGGTCCGCGGGCCCGCGTTCAAAACTTGGTGGTTGCAGAATTTATTTTGGTTTTTTATTTTTGTTTCGAAAAATATGAAAATTGAATAAATACAATTATTGTTGATTATTTTTTTAAATACATTTTAATTATTATAATAATAACCTGGTTTTACATTTTTTTATCAAATAATAATGTATTCGTAGGAAAAATATTGTACATCACTTATGTGAAAAGTGATTTTACACACTCATGTGATAGTCGCACTCGGCTTGTGCCTCGTGTGACAATATTTCCCACTCGTGTGAAAAATGTCACTTTCCACACTCGTAATGTAATATACTATATTTGACATAATTAACTAAACAAAAATTATAAAAATAATATAAAAATAAAACTTATGTGTTAACGATTGTTTAAGGAACTTAAATTTATCTCAAAGCGAATATTTTGATGTCGTTAAGTTTTACCCACCACTAAATATTTCGACAGAATCAATTTTACGTCCTTCTTCAGTGTCGAACTTACGTCTTCTTCCAACGGAAACGCGAAGGTATTTAGGGATTTGTTACTTTTTGTAGAATAGTAATCACAAACTCGTTCTCCTACTTCCTTAAAATTTTTCCAATGTAGTATATCTTAGTTGTTTTTAACGATACAGTAAATTGAACCAAGACAAAATCGTTAATAATAGACTCTCTTTCTAATTCGGTGAGCTCAAAGAGTTTCTTGGTGGGTTCTTCCTCGCTCAGGTCATCGGAAGCTCTACCGTTATCTCGATAATCATCGTAATTATCATCACTTGATGTTTCAAAAAGTATGGTTTTAGCTTTAATTATCTTTCTACGCTTCCTCATATCTTGCGCTGCCTTTTTCTTTCTTTGGCCTTTTCTTTTATCAAATGAATTTCTGGGGTGTCTGTAGCAATAATACTCTTCATCTTTCTAGATTTGCCTTTTTGCTTTAAACATTTTGTCCTGGAATATCCCAATAAAATTTGTGGAAAGACAAATATCTTATCATTCTCATTTTGATATATCCTGTCATCTCTATCATCAGTCTCAAGGGTGTCTTCGGATACATTTGGTTGTAAAGTCTTATCGGTAGATATACTTGTACTTGGAATATTTTGTGTTATTTTCAGCGTCATTGGAACCATGTGTAACCATTTGATCCTCAGGCAAAGCTTTGTCGGTTACACTGCTGACAATAAAATCTTCATCCATGAATACGTGCTTATCAAAAGGATAAATTCCACACTTTTTAAAGCCTGATGTTATATTTCTAGGTGTCATCAACTTTTTAAAAGCTACTCCAATGCACGAAGCAATGTCGTATATTGTTATTGGATGTACAGAGTTCCTGAGTAACTATGATTCTATTGCTGAATTGTAGTGTGATTTAAATGGAAAAAAGACTGACAAATCCAACAGCTGTAACTTGTTGGAGCATTGAGGTGGTAGAGTTAAAATAGTTTCTTTGGCAAAATTAGAACTTCTGCCGATAAATGAGTTTCATGGCTGTCCATAATTAATAGGGATGGGTTTTCCAAATTTCTAGCCGTATGATGTATAAAATGTTTCATGACGTTGACAAATAATTCTGTAGTCATCCAACCAGTAGATTGAGCGAGACCCAGTATTCCATTCTTGGAAAAGCCATTGCAGGAGAAATGAAATTTCCAGTTGCGCTTATTGTACAACAGGTTGTAACTAATATTCCGCGTTCACCACTAGTAGCAGAGCTGACTTGCTTTATTCCCTTTTTGGCGATAATTTTCCTGGGTTTTTGTACCGTAGTTGCTGCTGCTTTCGTCCAGTTTAAAAATGCGTGTCCCATCCGCAAATTCTGGTGTACGATTTATAAAATCCTCCAAGTTGTTAAAAAACTGATCGATGTTATGTCTACTGAAAGATGTTGCCTGCGAGAGGCAGCATCTTTCTGGTTGTCTGATAGACAAATTTGGGTGACGCGACATAAAACCAAAAGCCATTCCAAACCAGCTTTTCTGTTGGTACGCCAATTCTCAGGAATATTAATTTGATTCGCAATTGCTACTTCATAAGCTAAACAACGTAAGTCCTTCCTTGAGTTGTCAGATCATATCTTCGCGCAAGTAACAATAGCCTCTTGCTCCAAAGTGAAAATTTGACGGCAGGTATAATTGGGTGTAAGTCTGATACTTAAACCAAAACCGATTGTCTTTTGTTTTGTTACGTATCGTTGTAAAGTTTGAAACTTCACCCCAGTCCTTTCGGCAGCTGTTCTCAGACTCTTTTGTTCATCAATCACCATTCGAACGGCGGCCTCCATTTGATATTTGGTAAAATTGCCTTTCGTGGTTTTCCGTTGTCTGCCCCTCGCTATTTTGGTAGGCTAAAAATTATTACATAATAAGTTTTTAAGCAAAGCGGTGAATGTATATATAATGTTCCACAATGTCTCATTGTGAACCAAAAATATTGTCTCATTGTGGAAAAATCACCATATATTTTAAAAATTCGCCTATTGTAAACCATGCATTCTACACCCCTAAATAAAGCAATATAACCTCATTTTGAATGAGCTAAGTATACAAAATTATGAAAATTGTATAAATCTATCAGTTTATTTTTCTACGCAATTTCAAAGATGACCAACCAGATTTACGAAAGTGAAAAGCGTGACAACCATGACGACAGAGCATTAGGATCAAATAAATCAGGTCCATTAATTGTGAAATTTCTAAAAAACAGCTCCTCGACTTGTTTTTTTCTTAAACGAGGGTCCTTTGGCCGATATTTATCTAAAAAAAGGTCTTCACCTCATATTTTTCTATAAATCCAGTTCCTCCTTTCTATTTACGACTTTGAATATTAAAAAGCGTGGCATTTGCATAAAAAGAGTGGCATTTTTGTCAAAAGTGGGACATTTTCTTGATGTGGCGTTGAGCGTACAAGCAAGTCATAAAGCGTGGAAAATACGCCAAAAGCGTTACGTCTGGCAACCCTACACGCCGCACGTGGTATTTAGGGATACTAAACATGAATCTGATGTGGCGGTAAGTTTTAAAAAAGTCGCTTGTCTACCTGTGGAACACTTTCCCCTACATGTAATTCAATGTCTGATCAATTTTTGTAAAATTTTGAGGGTTATTTCATCATATCCAGAGAAATATTTATTTTTTGTTAATTCGAATGTATCCTTTAGTTCCTTCACTTTAGTTTCAGTTAAAATAGAGGTCTAAGGTGGGTTGGTAGTTTGTAAATAATCCATCGGGTTTACCTTTCGTTTTAAGGTGCTGCTGCTATAACTGAAGAATAAATACAACAAAATTGAAAATAATAAAACTTTTAGTTTTTTTATTTATTTGTAAAACACATTTTTTATTTCGAACAATAAATTTAGTTTCAAATCCTGACATCTGTTTAATCTAAACACAAATAAAACGTGCCCTTAACCGAGCCGAATCGTGAGTCGTCTTTTAAAATCAACATGACGCTCATCTTGTTTAATACCTATTTAATAAAACAACAACGACGGCATTTCCCTCTGAAGTTGTCTAAAGAATTAAAATGGCACGTCGTATTTACCACCGCAATCCTCAAAATAATAATAAAGTTTTCGTCACCATAGTCGAGAAATTTCCTCGCGCTTTCCCGCTTACTCATTATCAAACATTTAATTTCAAGTCGTTGTCTCCAGAGAGGTACTTTCACCTCGTCGTATATTTCGTACGGGTCGTCCTGATTCGAGGACGTGGTTGTGTACCTAAACTCGAGAAGCGTAGTTCAGGAGCTGGAATAAATACAGTGTCTTTAATATCCCCATTCCATGTGATCTGGCAACAACAAATTGTCAGTTTTGTAAGATTGATTTTATTTTCTATACAAATTTAATGTTTTATTTTACGAAACACTCGGTTTTTAAACGCACGAAATATTTGTCTTCCAAAACAGTCACAGCCTATGTTTATGTTAACAATATTAAGATACGGAGGTATCGGATTACGAATATGCGAACTAAGGGTAAAATCTCAAGAAGGCATAGAATGGAGATCATTTAAAATTTGAGTTAGTTGCTTTGCGGAATAAAATTAAAGTTCTTCTCAATAATAATAAACCTGTGATTAATTATAATTTTTGTGAGTGGCTGTTTGCAGAATAGGGTGAGTTTTTCTCACTGAGTAATTATGTTTTATCAATTGGTTTTGTTTTAATTTAAAATCAAGTTATTTTGTAAATGTTGAAGCAATATATACTTAATCATCTACATTTAGTTTTATTTATATATACTCTGAGTTAGTTGTTGTTAATGTCACTGAATAAATACATTTATCAATAAAAAGTAATTCAGGAAGGTACATCTTTTTATTCTGCCATTAAAGATAACTAGGCTGCTATAAGAACAAAAAAGAAGTAAAGTTCTAACAGTAAATTCTATTACCCAATTTTTATCCACCAACCTTTTATAGTTAATTTTGTCAACTCTGACGTAAATATATTTTGTAAAGTATTGAGAGAACCTTATATCCTAAATTAACAGGGTTGTATTAAATAATTAAATTTTATTTGACAATTTTATTATATTTTATTTGCCTCTACGAGGTGTAATCAAAAGTAAAGTGAGTTACATTATCTATTCTAGCGTAGTATATTGCGGTCTGTGTATGCATTTATTTTGGGATTACTGTGGTCAGTTTTCCAGAGTCGCCGTACCAAAGTTGGTGCAGGCTAGTGACATTGTCGTCAGTCTGCTAGTAATGGCTTGATTTATATATCTATCGATAGTTTGGGCATTGAGGTCAGTGTCAACAGGATGGAGAATCTAACTTTGTGTCAATTATGGAAAATTTAAAGTTTAAAGGCTGTGATCGTGGCGGTGGAGTACTTGCTCCAGTGCTATCAACTACACAAGTTTCCTTATTATCCACACCTATGATAGCGTCTTACAATGACATTTAGATTCATATCAAAAATGAATACTGTTAATTTATTCTGGGCAACGTTTACTTTCCCCCAGATTCGAATTCTGAAGCTTATCAATTCTTCTGCGACACCAGTGAAAATTTAAAAAATACTTATGAAAATACTAAGTTTATTATATATGGTAACTTTAATCTTCTGGACATTCAGTGGTATTTGGATGATAATGTGCTTATTCCCAATCGAATTCCAACGCAGTCGGCTGCAGTTTTAGTTGAAACGATGTTTTTTCTCGAGTTTCAGCAATTGAATCCCATCCGTAACAGCCGCGGAAGATTCCTGGACTTAATTTTCGCAGACGATTTTAATGACATATCCGTAACACAATCTCAAATGCCTTTATTACCTTTAGATTCATTCCTACCATCACCCTGGTTTAGAAACAAGAAACAATTTTAAGTTTCATTTTCGATGGCCCATTGAGGAGTAACCATGAGCTATTAGTATACCAGTATCCCCAGGCAGATTTTATTAAACTTATATTTGAAACAAACTAATTGGTCCTTTTTATACAGTGCTGTCGATCTCGATATAATGGTGGATATGTTTTATGAATGCCTGTTTAAGGCCATTGACTTATATGTTCCTAAAAGAAAAATGAAAAACCAAAAATATCCAAAATGGTATGACGGCCCTCTGAGAAGATTAGTATCTGGAAAAAACGAGCGTATTGGTAATAATTGTAAAAGGACTGACTATGCTTTAGACTACAAAACATACTCCGACATTCGACGTGAGGTAAAATATCGCATTGACCTATGTTACCTTACTTTTGTTAGCAATACTGAACATGTTATTTCGGAAAATGGGAAATATTTATTAATAGTCTAAAACGTACAGAACATATGCCTTCTATCATGAAATACAGCAATGATATTTTAATGACACTTTTATCTATTGCTGATGCTTTTGCTCAACATTTTGAGTCTTGCTACAGTAACTACAGCATTCTTGACTTAAACCACCTGAAAGCCGTTAAATTTGGTTCCCACCTGTCATTTCATATCTTTAAAGAAGATGAAATAAAGAAGAAGATGTTGGACCTTGATCCTTCCAAAGGTTCTGGTCCAGATGGAATACCACCTATACTTCTCAAGAAGTGCCCTGCTTCATCTGCACCTCTGTGCACAATTTTCCAGAGATCATTCGGCAGAGGATATGTCCCGTCCAAATGGAAATATTCTAACTTGGTCCCAATTTTTAAATCCGGGGATAAATCTGACATAAAAAATTATCGCGGTTTTTTTATGCTATCAACAATTCCTAACCTGTTGAAATCAATTCAAATAGATGAATTATTCTACACGTTTAAAAATAACATAATAGAAGAGCAGCATGGCTTCTACAGAGGTCGATCAACAACTACTAATCTAGCTATTTATCAGGAGTTTATTACCTCTTCCGTTGAAGTTGACACAATTAATACCGACCACTTTAAGGCGTTTGATAGTGTGTGTCAGCAGTTGCTTTTAAAGAAACTATCTGAAATTGCTGTAATAGGCAATTAACTTAAGTGGATTAAATCGTATCTTATTAACCGTGAGCAGCGTGTACAGTGAGTGGTTTTATGTCGCGGGAAGTGACAGTGTCTTCGGGTGTACCTCAGGGTTCGCATATTGGCCGTATTTTATTTTTATTGTTTATAAACGATGTAGTATCCTGTTTTAAAAATTCTCATTGTCTTTTATATGTTGATGACGATTTGAAATTTTTTAGTATTGTGGGACCTAATCGCAACGCCCTACAGTCTGATCTAGATTATTTCGTCTCCTGGTGCAGTGCCAACTATTTACAACTAAACATTCCAAAATGTAAAGTTATAAAATTTTATAGACGTTCTTACCCTATAGAAAACACATATGTAATTAATAATACCAATCTGGAGAGCGTCTCCACATTTAATAATTTAGGGGTAATATTAGACAGGAAATTATCCTTCTCTTTACATGTTGATACTATCATTCTGAGGGCGTTTAGGCTATTAGGTTTTATAAAAAGAAGCACAAAGCATATCCAGGACACTAAAGCAATAATATGTTTGTACAATGGTTTAATCCGAAGTGTTTTAAAGTATTGCAGTACTGTTTGGTCTTCGTCTCAAGCCACTTATGTTAACCGAATTGAACGAGTTCAAAACAAATTTTGTAAATATTTGTTATTTAAGTTTTACTTTTTATACCGGGATTTATCTTATGAAACGAGACTACTACTCTGTGGTATGCAAAATATTTAATGGAATGATTATTTGTGAAAATGTATTATCTCAAGTAAATTTCGTTGTCCCGTTAAGGCTTACTCGACAGTCACAACTATTCTTTGAGAATACCCATCGTACAAACTATGGACAAAGAGCTATCATAAATAGGCACTATTCCCAATGTGATATTTTTAATTGTACGTTGTTATCTGTCAAGAGGATGCTCGAATTTTAAATTTTTTTTTCTAATTGTCTTGCGATTGTCTTATGTTGTTAGACTTTTTAGACGTTAAATGTATTTTAAATTTTTTGAACTGTTTAATATTTGTATATCCAGTTTGTTTGTTTGTTTTTTATGTATATATACTTATAATTTAATTGTTTAATTGTTTAAAATTACTAATCTAATCTAATAGAAAAAAAAAAAAAAAACAGCATAGTTCGAAAAGTGCACACGTTAAATATTAAGTGTAATAATTAATTTATTTGACCCTAAATAACACTATTGAATAAGACTTTAATTTTAAAAGTTTCAATATTGTAGTCAATTAAGTTAGAATTAAATTAGCCATTTATCGTTTTCAATGATCAGATTGTTATAAGTAAAATACTCCTTAAAGAGTATTTTGTTAAATAATAAAAAACAAAAAAAAATTTCGGTGGTAATTATTATCTCTAAACCTCTTTAAATGGATCACTTTTGACCATTCATTATAAATACTCCAGTTATTATTACATAATAATAAAATAAACCAGCCTCCCGACTAATCATAATTGAATAGGGCCGACTCAATTGGCAGACAACAATAAGCATTTTCATCGATGGAAAAGGGTCTAGACAGTCGAGATGGAGAGAAAAGTTTATATCAGCGCGGCCGACTAAAAGGAGCTCCAATCTCCAATCCACATTTTCTTTTACTTCAATTTCCTTGCCAGAGCTAACAATCTTTATCTATCTGGAACATGTTCCTTCATTATTTTATATCTCAAAGAACGATACTGCTTCGAAAGTTATCGGGCAGTATAAACTATATGATTCGTATAAAGAGATTTAATAGTTCTTTTGATGTATTTCATTCGTTGAAAGGATATTTAATGGGATTAATCTTTGAATAGAATTATGAGAATGTAATCTTAGTATAATTAAATCCTTAAACAAAGGATGTTTACTGTGCTTTACTATTTCTGCTTTAATTAGATTTATTGATTATTTTTTAACGAATTTCAATTATATTGCATTTATTTAGAAATTTGGATGAACGAATTACTAGGTTAGAATATAGTAGCAAAGGAGCTATACCTAAAAGACAATATAATGAGTAATAGCCTAATAATGTTAATGGACTGTTGCAGACTCACAAGAATTGCAAGCAATCCTATGCATAGAAGACATAAATATGCTTAATTTCAGAGACCTACTTTACCAATGAGTCCTTTAATAAATTTAAGGGATATAATGAATAAACAATATCTAATGTTAATGATGAAATATAATAACAGCCTACCTGTTGATGATTCTTCGTTAAAGCTATACTCATTGCCTTATTAACTTTGTTTTGCACTATTTTTATCCCCGTCTGAAGAAAAATGAACGCGTTTTAGCATTTTTAATTTTTAAATTCACTTTTAAATATAATTTAATCCGTTGCTGGTGAGCACGAAAAAAGGAATGATATGCAGGTTTGGTATACGATAGGAGCAGTGAATATGGGGCATTTTGTTTACTCTAGAAAAAATACATGCTGATGAGTAGGTTTCAAGAAAACTACAATGTAATTATATCAAGGACAAGCGAAGGAAAATAGTGGCTTTGCATGATGAGGGTCTGCCGAATCATCGAATCGCAGATAGACTATGAATTCCCCGCGCTTCAGTTATCCGAATAGCGCGTTTGTACCAGGAAACTAATAGCGTTGACTGGAGACGTGGGACTGGACGTCCTAGGGTAACTAATTCAAGAGAAGATCGGTATGTAGCAGGTTATGTATGTCGGAATCGAACCGTAACATTCTCAGCTGTCCGAACTCATTTTAGAAGAATGTATGGTCGATTCATTTCCAGTATCACAATACCGCGGAGACTTGCTGAAGCCAATTTACGATCTAGGAGACCATTAAGAGTACCCAGGTTACTTTCCAGACATGCTCGTCTACAGTGGGCACAGGAACACAAAGACTGGCTTTTAGCTCAGTGGCGAAATGTTCTTTTTTCGGACGAAACCAGGTATGGTTTAGTTAGTGATAGTCGGCGACACAGAGTTTGGAGAGGGCCAGAGCGACCAGAAAGACTATCTTTTGCCAGAGAAGTCGTTCCATTCCAAGGAGGAACAGTACTGTTTTGGGGAGGCATAATGCATGGTCGTCGTACGCAGCTTATTCCCATTCCAGACACAATGACAGCTGATAGATATGTTCGAAACATTACTGAACCCATTATTTATCATCTCCGAAATGAAATTGGGCCAATTTGATTTTCATGGATGACAATGCTGGGCCCCATCGCACGAGAAGGGTACAACATGCATTATAAATTCAGAATACTCAAAGATTACCATGGCCAGCAAATTCGTCAGATATGAATCCCATTCAGCACATATGAGATTTCGTTGGAAGAGCAATCTCAAACAGAATTAATCCTCCTATCACCCTCCAGGAACTTACAGTCGCGGCCCAAGAAGAATGGAACAACATACCAATGGATTACATTAACACCATTATTGTTTCCATGCACAGGCGAGTTATACCTTACTACAGAACAGGGGAGGATACACAGAATATTAATGAATTTTTGATTTTGCTTCAAAGTGGTTCTCTTCTGGAATTCAAATTCTAGTAATCATTTTATTATGCACCATTCTTCGTTTGTATTTTTTTCTTGTTCAGTTAAAATTTAATTCAGCTAACTTCTAACAATAGTGTCTCATTTTGACAAACATAAGGGGGTCCAAGAATTTTGGCGATATGTGTAGGTATGGCATGTCCGCCCAGCCGAATGTCGGCAGCCCTCTACAATATAGCTGCGTTCATATACCTAAATATAGTTCAGCCCGTAAGGATACATCCCATGCCCGGCTGCATATTTGTAAATAGTAGACGCGTTATCCCTTCGGTAAATTTCGGCATGCCCGAAGAATGTTAATATTTAGCAGATGGGTCCTTCAGAGTACGCCTGATACGTCTGCTGTTTACTGGAATAAGTGTAGCATAGGAATTTTTATTTTTCACGTTTTTAGCTTTGAATGTAAGATCTTATTAGGTTAAACCTTTCCCCACTTCAAGAGTAGTGGGGGGAACTCGCGTATCGGTGATAACACTAATCATTTGTAGTGCGCATGTCGTACACGTTTTATTTGTACATCGGTCTCCTTTTGACAGAGTAGTTGAATTGTGCATAGGCTGTTGGTGTTAATGCCGGTCGGCGTAGCCATGTATGGATTGAAACTAAGCCGCCACCTTACGAGAAGTCTTCTTGTTGTCACGGCATTATTATTATTATTTGTTGATGTATGTAAAATTTGCTTCTAAGGTTTATGCTAGTCACGGCGTAAATGAAAACAAATAAGACGTATTCACACAAACACCTCCCACAACAATTACAAATGATTAGTGTTGTCCCCGATACGCGAGTGTGGGAGTAGGTTAGGACTAAGTATGTCTGATTTTGCTTATAATTGGTATGGGGGTTTGTTGAAATGAAAATTAGGAATTTAGGATAAAACTTAAAATTTAAAAATTTAAAACTTTTATTCAGTGCACCAAAATGTAGAAATTATTTTTTTTCCTTTGTGATACTATAATAAAAGCAATTGCCTCGCTTTTCGGTGTGTTAAAAAAAGATTATTAATTTAAAAAAATATATATAAAGTTAGTAAACCAAAGCTGCTGCTCTTGAGATTCAAGTGTGTGCAAATTTAACCTAAACTAAGCCTAAATAATTCAGAGAGTTGCGGGTGGGTATTTGTTAATTTTCTACTTTCTGGTGCAGTTAATAAAAGCAAGCTTCAAAAAATTTAATCTATTTTTCTATCCATTTTAAACTAATCAAGACACTTGAAACGTGGCAGGATGATATAAGAGTTAGGTGACAATACAATATATTAAAATATTAATTAGAAAAATAAATTTAAATAATTATTGAAATCCACCCTTTTCATTTACAAATGTTTCAGGATTTATCAACTCCACCTAAGTAATTCGTACGTTCTTCCATAGATATGGGTATCTCATCTTGAGGCGGTAACTAAAGAAACACGCACATTTTTACTACTCTTAGGTGTCTGCCGTTTACCAAGCATTTTTTCCTGACTCGTCTGCTATATACCACTCTACTTCGGCTCGCGTCTTTTGGCGTCTTCTGCTTACAAATATGCTGCCTGCTAGCCAAATATTCACCGCGTTTGGCCCGTAAGGATGCTTCTCATGACTGGAAAGCCAAATATGGATCACATGCGGTTTCTACTTCTATATTACGTCAAATGGTACGATCCTCCCGGCTCAGAAGTAACCCTGACAACGGAAAATCCGAGTACTCAGCTTCCCGTACATGCCGATGTCAGGCCGAGCGAATGCCGACTATTTGTGGTTTACTGGGAACTGTTGTAGTTTTGCGGTATAATGGGGTTTTTGATAATGAAACGCGCTTTTTAGTATTTTTTTAAGCAGAAGTTTCTGTTTTGAATGATATTTTACACATTTTAGTTGTTGTTTCCCGAATTTTTCGAAATATTTGGCTTTATTTTGACTATTTTAATTTGCACTTATTTAACATTTTAATAGTTGAAACGACTAATTCAAGACAACCAAAATGTAAACATTATCCTTTGTATACTTTGAATTTTTATTGTGAATTGTGTGAGTTTTTTATTTAAAATTAATATCTTAGCGCTTCAAAATTTTACATGAACTTTGTAGCTACAAAACTAAACCTAGAATAATTCAAACATTTTTATAAAAATAAGCAAATGTACGTATAACGATAGATTAACTTGCGTCAATATATCATAAATATCTATATAAGAGTTTGAAAGAAAGATTTAAAAAAATTAAATTTAGTGAGCCAATAATAGTAAAAAAAATTAAAATTAGACTAATAGAACTGCAATGTTATACGGTTTTTCATTAGTAATGCGGTATTTTTTTTTAATATTTTTGAAAAGAGGAAAAAATAAGCCTTTTCCTGATATACACTTGACCCATGGTTCGTAGACAACACGGTTGCTTCTTCCATCCGTTGCTAAGGACTATCTACCTGAATTGGAGTTTTTATAAAATCGGTAATTTGTTTTTATGAAAGACAAGCTACAAACCGGTATGGAAAAATTATGTAATGATTTCCATCAAATTTCAAATCAATTACTTTTTATTTCAATTATAAAGAGAAATATTATTAGGGTAGGGCCTCCGAGCTGAATTCGGATCACACTTTTTTAAAGTAAAGTATGCTCCTCATAAATCAATTAAATAGAAACTGACAAAATAATTTTTCATTTCCAATATGTTGTATGTTTCTTCTGACGTGCAACAGGTCCTTGTTTTCTTCTATAAAATTATTTGTAATTACTTTTTACTAAAAATTCCGCTAAAAAACCCTTTGAAATTATATTTACAGAATATTATTCTAAAATCTTACCATTAGCCTTTAATTTCAGTTAAGGCTTAATTCCTTTATTTCTTCAAACGATTTTTGTGTGTAAAAAGTAAAAATTATTTTGCTATAGCAATGAAAATTCAAATAAAAAGTAATTCATTTGAAATTTGATGAAAATCATTACATCATTTTTCCTTTCTGTTTTGTAGCTCGTCTTTCAAAAAATCAAGATACCGATAATATAAAAACTCTAATACCAGAACAAAGTTTAAAAATAAAAATATAAACAACACTAAACAACAACAAAATATTAGATTTTTAAAACACTAATGTACGACCCCAAGTCGAATATTTTCTGTCAACTCACTTTTTTATTCCGTGACGTCACGGCGTCCTTAGCAAACGTGATGAGGTCACCGTGTTGTCTACGAACCGTGCACTCGACCTATATTGCCATTTAAAAAAATCAAGATGGTGGTGATACGCCAAACAATGACGTCACATAATTATGTCCTTTAAAAATTCATTAAACTAATAATTTCATAATTATACATTAATTCGGTTCAAAGAAAATACCTTGTTGCCAGGACCTTTTCGCTACCCTATATACTCCTAGTAGTACAATAGGTAGAATCCTGTTAGACTTACCCTACTTCGTCCTGAACCAACATTAGTTTTATCCCGTCTAAAGTACAGTAATAATAAAAATAATTCGGCTAGCGTAAATAACTCTAAAAGGCCGAAATGAACTACCCTATGCGTTTTAATAACATTTTATTTGCTCGAATTCCTCACCAGAGGTCGTCTTGTCGTTTCATACCGAGTCAGACATAATTTTATCTAAAGACTCAGGTGTTTTCATTAATGGAGGAATTAGGTTTCCACAGGAGGCCGAAAAGTAATTACGGTATACACAAACGACAGTTCCGCCTTGGATCCACAAATCTCGGCCGGCGGTGGTGGTGGATCCGGGACAAACACGATTATACGATTGTTGGCCTGGCCTCTTTGTGTCTCTCTATGTGTCTGAGGACGATTCTATTTGGACGGAGAGTTAAATTACGTGACACGTAAATTATTTGGGTTTTGCTTAGAGTATCGACTACGTTGTGGGCTTTAGAAAAGCCCACGGGTGGATGTCTATTAAAGAGATCTGTAGGTCAAATGGTAATAATGCTATTTTAAAGTAATCCGTACTTTGTATATATACTGTACGTTAGACTCATTGTGTGTATTATCCATTCACTTTTTTATGTTTATTAGATTTTGAGCCCACACATAATATTGTAACGTGTATTTAAACAGTATATTGTTTAGTTTGTTTCCACAAGGACACTTACATTAAAAATCAATTTTTTTGTAATAAATATTACATTAATTTGTATCTCTTTTACTAATATGCTAATTTATATTGACAATATTTATTTGAACAGGACGATATCTTAACTTGAATTAATCTTTAATGGCAAAAATTAATATATTTATATACATATGTGGCGTTCTAAAATATTCTAGATTTCTTTTGATTAAAAATCCGCATCTCCACCAGAACATGCTTCATCGATGAGTCCAGTACATTCTAGAATGATTTGAGCAGGATCAGAGTAGCTGCATGACATTTTATTAGTCTGGAACTGTAGTAATTACGCTTTACACCTTTCTTGTCTATTGGTATAACAAAAGATTTCTTTAAACATGATAAGCCATACACCATTATCAAAACATTTGTTTATTATATACAGAAGTGGGTTGATATTAAAATCAGTCAGTATTTTTAAACATTCACTACTAATAACAATAGGTTTGTTCCCGAAGCGAGTTCCAAACTTGTTACAAACATTATCTGATACGCATGCGTGAGCAGAATAATGTTCGGAATTAGTTTTAAATAAATATGTGCTGGAACGTTAAAAAAATTAATGTTGCTGAGTGTTTTAACTAAATACCGGTCATTTGATTATATTTATTAAAAAAATAGGATTTTGAGGTTATGCTTTATGATCAATTCAAAATTTCACAAATAAAAACTATCTTCCTTATTATATGTTACAAAGCTGTATAAGATTTTAATCAAAATTAAAGATAATAGACACTCACAAAACTAACCAAAAATCCAATTAAAAACAAAGGAGAAAAAAAAAAGAAAAATGATTTTTAATAGGCACGCATGCGCGAAAGTAAAAGTTCGTATTTTATTTAGGAACTATTATAACTAATAACAAACATGTTATGAACAAATTTTTAATCTTGCGGAAACACCAAACAAGTTCAATTTGTTTGGAACTTTGCTCTGCTGGAACATTTATTTTGTACTGCGCATACTCAATATGTTAGGAATTCGCTTTGGGAACAAACCTATTATCTATTCCTACAACTAATTTAGTTTTTAATGATTTTTATTACTTTCACAATTTCATTATAATTTGCTGGAATCAAAGCTATGGAGTTAAGGATAGTATTATTGGAAAAAATTTCTTGTGCTAAGCTTTACCTGTTTCTGCAAATTATATATTAAACTAATTAGCACTCACACTGCACCTAGTAGGTATGTTCAGATCTTAGTTGGCTCTATCAGGCCCGACGATAGGGGGGGGGGGGTGGTCAAATTATCGGTGCCCGGGCACAAGAGGGCCCGGCAGCTATAGCCGAGGACATTTTTTAAAAGTTCGCCACAAAAGGCCCTGGTTTAGGAAAAATACAAAGTGATGAACTTAATTTTTTTGAGATTACTAAGAAATGATCTGATTTTGTTAGAAGACTTTTTTTTAGAAATGTAACATGGAAAGGACTTTAATTTAAAAAAATAGAGGTCTAATGAGGCCTAAGTGGCGTGGGGTGACCCACCTTCCACACGTTACAGATACAGAAACTCTTTAGTAATTGATTTTGGTTTTGTTAAAATATCACCCGTTCGATTTTTTATTGAAATAATTTAAATTTATTATCTTTTTAGAAATATTATGAATTATCTTTCATAATTCCTTATTAATATTTTGATTTCTATTAATTTAATTATTATAGTAGTTTAGTTTAGCTTCTTCAATCAAAGATTTTACTTCTATAACTTTTGTATGTCTGCTTTAGCCCTAAGTCATTATGTTTTTGTGCAATTAAGTTTTTTTTTTTATTATTCCATTTTTAACATATTGTGAGATTTTAGAGGGCTTTTCCGAAAATATTTTTTATTTTGCGTGGCAATTGTTACATATTACGTATCAAAACGAAATGTTTAGTTGCAGAATCAGGTTTGCAATCTTGGAAAACCGAATTAAGGCCGAAGCCTTCAAAACAGAAGAAGAAAACTATTCGTTGATGTTCCTCTACTCACTGCCGAGGACTGCCACGTCCCGGGACACCTACTGGAATGTTGTACCCATCTTTATCTTGCGCGAAATGTGATTCATTGTATCAGACGCAAACCTTAAATATGAAAATATAACTTTCTTATCATTTTGCACTCGATATATGGCTATTCAAACTCTTCTCTTTGTATGAACATTTTACTTTAATAACATGAGACATGAGAATCAAAGATGCCATCTGGCCCAGCTCCAAAGATTGATAATTTTTATTTATCAAAAGTACTCGTTTATTGATTTTAATTTTTTAACTCGAAGAAGAATCGTCACCCTCAAGTCAGTAAACTTCAAACTTTTGACAATAATGACCCTTTCTAATAACACAATGTGGATGTGATGAAAGGTTCTTCTTTTCCATGGTGCAGCCACAACAAGAAAACAACACTATGTTTGCATTTACCTTAAAAATATGGAACCTTGTAACATATTTTACTTTAGAATTTTGAGCTTTTTTAATATTAAAAGAAATTGAAACTACCTTCGGAAGCAGAATATTCTCTGGATTTACAAGACATGACATTTTCCTGTTGTTTATTTATTACTACATTAACTTTTAAGCCGAACATATGATAGTGCACTTCTTTTCTATATAGAGAATATAATAATTTTTACTTAATACAAGTAGGTGAAGCCAAAATAAAATGTCAACAATATTAAGTAGTAGCTATCTTAACAAGTGGGTTTGTATACTAACAAAATGTTTTTTTTTTAAACGAAAGTCCCTTTGATTCTAATTATAGAAAGATTGTACATTTGGAGCTACGAAAGTGTACTTACTGTTTTTGTCTTTATGTTGCGTATTTCAGATTCAGAAACTTTATATTTGTTCAAAAATGACAAGCATTTTTTCACAAATATTTCAGTTACTCTCTTTTTAATCCACATAAATCACCCTGTATAAATAATATATAATAAACATAAGAACAACAATATATTTTATTATTCATTCAGTACATTGTATCACCAAATTTAAAATTCTTTCACAAATCAGAAGCCGGCTCTGACTCCATAGCAACAGTAAATGCAATTTAACGGTTTTTGGAATTTCAAGAAAAACATATTTACAATTTTGTACACCTGCATTTTATTTTAAGCGCCAAACTAAAGTGTTCTCTCTCAAGGAAAATTTCCAGTAATTTAAGCGTTATCGCTAACTCTTTCTCACTCGTAAATCTGTTTCACTCTCGCTAGCCTAAGTATAGTAAAAAATATTTTCTGGAACATTATACTTCAGCTAATAAGATTTTAAGCTTCATTATGACGATATTTCAAGAATATTGAGGCGCGCGTTTCAAATTTGCTTGAATTTTTTGGAATGTTAAAAAATTCTTGCATGAAAATTCGAAAAAAAAAAAAAAAAATTGAAATATATATTTTTTTTATTAGCTTTTGTGCTCTATTAGTATTTTTTTTTTTAATTTTACGAAACATGTCCATTGATAGGTAGTTCACGGAATGTCTCCTCATCTGCGAAAAGATAAGTGACACCAGTGTAAACACTAGGGTGTGTCATTTTTGAGCAACTTTTTTTTTCAACCAAAAAACAGGCTAAAAACTATCAGGAAGGTAAGAAAAAGAAGGCTTTTAAAAATTTGAGCTCTTAATAATAATATTTAGTGGTGCCTCTGTTCCTAATTTTCGATTTTTCATTTAAATAACATGGAACATTTTTTTCTTTTTTCTTATTTTTGTAGCTTGACATTTGAGCATTGTAAAAATGAAAAATAACATAGTTAAGGTAAAATTATAAAAAAATAAAGAAATATTAAAATTTCAACACAATAACAAATTAACCGTTTTATTTAATCTATAATTGAACAAACCTCTTGAACACAAATAACTTTTTTTGATAGTAAATAAAATAAAATGAAAAAAAAAGTCGGATGCGTAATTTTCTTTCTATATGAAAATAATTATTTTTTCTTTTCAGTATTAGTTTAATAAAATAAAAGTCATAATTTCATACATTTGCAACTTTAAGTTTGAATATCTTCAGAACGACTCACTCTATGAAAAAATAAATAAAAAAATTTTGTAGAGCGTACAATTTCCTACCAAAATAATTTTTAAGTTAATTTCTTACAATGCTAAAATGTCAAGCTACAAAAATAAGAAAAAAAAAATATTAATAAAATTATTTTGGTTTTATTTAATTTTTCATAGAGTGAGCCCATAGAAATAGTATAGAAAGCCGATTCCATATATCAAAAATGAAACCATAAGGAGAAAATAGTGTGTCGGAGCTCATGCGTATAACGGTGCTGGCGCGAACAGGACCGGTGCAAGTTTTTTATTGATCGGACATATTTGTTCACACGATATTTCAATCATACATTTTTAGAGATGATTCTATACAAAAAACGATTAAAAAAATTTCAAGTTAAGGTAAATATGGTTCTGACAGTCCTTATTAAGAAAGATATGGCATAAAATATGAATTAGTTAATTTTCAGCAATCATTAGTATAGTAGTCATGAGATTTTGCTTGTGATTTTAAAAATACTTTCCAGAAAAACCACGTGCTCCGGTTTTGACTACGTTTATTATTAAACAGCGAAATTATATACAAAAACTTTAATCTACAATCTAAATTAGGTACTATCACAAGAAAATCACTGTTACAATAATTAATTACTTAACCAAAAACTAAAATACTTTTTAGGTACCTACGTAACCAGAAAGGAGCTGGACCATTTATCCTAATATTGATTTTCTCTCTCCCTATGGTAAAACTTAAAACAATAACAAATTGCCTATCTACTAGGGTCGGTAACTAAACGTATATACATAATGGGCGGATAAATATTTACAAACAAAGATACTTTTCCAAACAGGCAATCATTAGTACTGTAGTCACGAGATTTTGCTTGTGATTTGACATCTTATTTGATAATATCATTTGCTACAACTAAATTTAATCTGGGGAGTGCAAAATAGGGCTCAGGAATATTATGTTCGATATTTTTTTACATTTTGTCAGCCGAGACTATGAGTCGTTAGACAGAAAACCTTTCATGTTACCATTTTCAATATAAATTAAAAAATTAAAAAATACTACTACATTTACTTGGTACATATTTTATTTTAATTTTGAACCCTTTTAAAAGGGTCTTTCGGTTCCATAATAAAAATTAGTTGCTGCTTACTAGAAACATTCTACATAGCCTAAACCAATTTATAGTTTGTCTTCGATCAATTTAATACAAAGATTTAAAGTTTTTAGGCGATGATAACATTCCACACCAGCACATTGCAAACCTATTTTATAAATAATAGGAATAAACTTGTAAATCATTAATTTGGTAGTTATCTCACTCATATGATTTTTTTGTTTATATGACTATTTCGATTTCTAAATATATTTTGGCCTTACAATACGAAGCGTTTTGTATCTACCACTTTTTTAATGAACGATGAATGTTGACAGGCGTGTACCTTTTTCGGAACAAGAGGCGTTTTAACGAAGGAAATGATTTTCGAACTATCTAGTTAGTTTTCGGAAAAATAGAAAACGTTTGAAGAAAGTTGTCAATAACAGTTTGTCGTTCATGTGTTTCATTTTGATCAGCTTTCATACTAAATTGCGTAGAATATTTTTCCGATTCAAAATCGAGATTCTCGATATTTCCACAGTTTATTTATAATACCTTCTAAACTGGATTTATCTATCATTTTATATACTTTATAATATATGTTCATGCCCTACTTTTCACTTTATTAACAATTTTTTTTTAACATACTTCAAAATGGTAGGATATTCTCAATTCGTTGAAATATTTTTTTATGTATGTTGAGCGATAATTCTTTACCACGTTGTCCGATTTCTAGGATTCTTTTTGTTAGAAAAGGAAACAGTTTTATATACATTAAGTCAAGATCTGAAGATGGGATCCATAAGAAAATCATTAACATCTTTATTTTTAAAGTAGGTTTTTTTTAAAATTTCTTTAAACCTTACTGGTTCGAACGCGGTAAGGAATGAAGAAATGTAAATAATTGTTGTGCCAGCCAAAAAGCGAAGAGGAAGTACCGATTAAAATATCGAGTGACAGAAGAGTTCCTAAGATTGTTGAGATCGGGTTTATGTTTTAAAATGCCTTAAAACCGATATCGATAATGTCTCCCCGTCGCTGGGCAGCCTGTATATAAATATACAGCTCTCTATTTACATAATTATAATTCTTAGGTAGGTTTAGATTTGCAGACATAAATCTTGTAATAAATATAACAGCTGCCTAATACATTGATTACATTTTCATTAGCCAATGTAAAAATGTCTTTTATTGTACCTAGGATTTGACTAAACACTACACAAAACTAAAAATAAAATGCCACTTTCATCGTGTAATTAATGCCGCGTTTGAGAATCCACATCGGATGCATTTTTTACATCTCGAGCGTTTTTTATCCACATCGGACACATCTGTCCCATTACATTTACGTATACTGAATCACGTGATCAAAGATTTACTACTTACTACATCTCAGATGCATCCGATGTGGATTCTCAAACGCGGCATAAATAATAAACTAAAAAAGGTCCTGTAAGGGCAGCGTCATATAGCCTTGAAACACCGGATTTTAGTGCTATTGCCAGGTCAATATTGAATTTGTAGGTGAATCGCTTATTGAACATTAAAAATACGGTATTAATGACATTAATACGGTATTTGTATATATTTTTGGGAATGTAATTACACATAGATATTATTAGTTGATTATTTAAATGTTTATAAGTTATTTTGTGGCGATATTTCGTAGATATAAACTGTTTAAATTATATAATTTAAAAATTAATTAATTTAAAATTCTTTTCTGTTAGGTATGTTTAATATATTTGGCAACACTACAGGGACAAGTCATGCATATTGCGCAAGCTTCTAGACACACTATTTTGCGATGTCAGGCGCAGAGACGTGTTTTTATACACAGTAGGTTTCAATTTCTGCTTAAATGTTATGTTTATATTGGTCTTATATATTATTTCTATGAGTGAGCCTTCTGAAGATATTTAACAAGACATCAATAAATTTTTAACCATCCTATGTTTCATCTTCCGTAAGTAATTGTACGAAAATACACATTATATGTTGCTTGAAAGTTATCCACCCCATTCTTAGGTTGATGCACCGCCAGACGAGCCATAAAAGTTTCTCGAAGAATTTTTCCGGGCACTAAAAGCTAGTTATTGGCTTGAATGTCGACCTGTGCCGCGGGAAAGCTTCTTCCAGATTTTTAATTTTCGTGATGATCCTTAAAGGACGAATTACGGCAGCGGATATTGTGACTTTTTGAATTATTTTCGACCGCGGTAATTGATCGTGAAATATAATGGGGTTGTTTTCTGTTTAATACTCCAAACAATCTACACGGCTCGTGGATGGGGTCAGCATTTTGTTATTAATTTTTCGAAACAAAGTTAAACTTTATCCTTCATTATAATAACACATTTTTTAATATACACAATAAATGTTACAAAAATTTAGCATAATATCTAAAATACTCAAAACAACACAGGGTGTAACAAAAAGGTAAGTCATAAATGAAACGACATATTCTAGGCTCAAAAATAACTCAATTGAACATAACTTACCCTAATACAAATATGCACACAAAAAAGTTACAGCAGTTGGAAAGTACAAAATAAATCAATTTTTGCCAATATTTTATGAAGTGTTTAACATTTTGTAATAAAAAAGGATTGTACGGGCATCTTTTTCACATAAACTACGAAATCTGTACGGCCCATAAAAAATGTAGGGGAGTTTTAAACCCCTAAAACCCCCCAAACTTTTCTATGCGTTACAATTAAATTAGTATTGTAACACCATTAGTTTAATTCATCACTTTTTAATTTTTTGCCTCTAAGTACTTTTTCAAAAAGCCAGTTCTTATCGAAATGCGGCCTCTTTTTCATTATCCTTCAAAAATTTTGAAGTTGGCTGTTTAACTGCCAAATAAAAAACAGCTGCTTTAACAATTACATACTGTTAGTTGAAGCTTTCTATTATTGTGCATTATAAGAGTGTTAAGAAAAATTAAACTTTATGTTACAATAATTTACAGAAATTTGCAGAAATGGCAGATATGCATTTAATTCTGGGTAAGTTTGGTCAGGGTAAAATAAGGTTTCAGATAATCTGTAATTCTGGTAAATGCCAAGGGAATAGTGCAGCAGCTGCAAGGCGTTATGCGGAAAAATATCCCAATCGGAATACACCAGAGAGACGATTACTTCTTTCCATTGATCGTCGTTTACGGGAGACGGGTACTTTGCGACCGCAACTTGATGGTAAAAAATTGGATACAAACAATGAAAAGATTTTAGAATTAGTCGACGAAAATCTTGGAAGCAGTAGAAGGGTAATAGCTGCTCAATTAGAGGTTGGTCACATGATGGTTTGGAGAAGATTGAAGGAATAGCAGCTTTGTCCCTATTTACTATATGAATATAATCTACATTCTATGATAAATAAATACACGCGCATTCAAAAAAGTTCACGTAGCTATATACCATATGTTTGTCAGAGCAGTAGCAGAATTTTCTCTCGACGAAGCAATTGCGGCTGTATATGAAAATAACATTACGAACCACCGAGCTACGATAATCAGTTTTCCTATAATAGCAAAAACTAAATATACCAACACAGACAATTACCAAACATTTATAAACTATAAAAAATTTAAAATGAGCTTCAAAATTTTAATTGATATGAACGATACAAACAAAAAAGCCCAAGAATTACTAAATATTTTAAATACATTTCTAAAAAAATACACAAAAACAATAAAATTAAACACAACCAACCAAAAGCGTCAAAATTGGATAACAGCAGGTCTTGTCCGGTCAATAAACCATAAAAATATTTATAGACTGGGCCAAAAAAATAAAACAATTTTTTTTCTTAGCAGAACTATGAAAATATTGTTCATGACGATAAAAAAACATTTTCCTGAAAGTTTGAGCCCTTAATAATAATATTAAGAGGTGCATCATTGCAGTTGTCGCGTTTTTGCATAAATTTCGGACTTGGTCAATTTTAAAAAAAAATTTCATCTCTTATCCTTGTAGGAAATTAAATTCCCCACAAAAAAGCTTTCTTAGTAAATTTTCGTAAGACGAGTATATTCTTTGTAATCTAAATATTTAAGTTCATTTTGGAAATCCCAAATGCAAAGTGAAAAATTGAAAATATATACCAATGTTTAAGGCTCGATTACAAAGAATAGACTCGTCTTAAGAAAATTTACTAAGAGAGCTTTTTTGTGGGGAATTTAATTTCCTACAAGGATAAGAGATGAAAAAAATTTTTAAAATTGACCAAGTCCGAAATTTATGCAAAAACGCGACAACTGTTGAAAAATCAATAACTGCAATGATGCATCTCTTAATATTATTATTAAGGGCTCAAACTTTCAGGAATTTTTTTTTTGTCGTCATGAACAATATTTTCATAGTTCCGCTAAGTCTAAAAAATAAGTTATATAAAGAACATCAACAAAATCCAAATGATGAGGAAAAAAAACATTTATACGTCAGCTATCGTAAACAGATAAATAAGTTAATTAAAATTGCAAAACGCAATTACTACCGAGCCGAAATACAAAATAATTCAAATAATACAAAATATTTATGGAATCTGGTTACAAAAAAAAATTAAAAAAACAATAATATTAATGAAATACCCACAAATTCGGACGCCAGAGTTAAAGATTAAAAAGATATTGCGGATAAATTTAATAATTATTTTGCTTTGGTAGGAGAAAACCTAGCACGGAAAATATCAAGACTAACAAATCCTCCTCCAACCCGGAAAAAGAATTGTAACACCTTTTATTGGTTACCAGTAACTGACGAAGAGATTAGAGACATAATAAATAAAGCGGCGGGAGTAGATAACTTGAAAGCAGAGTTATTTAAAAAACTGCATAACGAGCTAATCAGACCCATTGCTGATCCCATAAATATAATATTTGCTAGTGGGGTCTGTCCCTACACATTTAAAACAGCTATCGTCACTCCAATTCATAAAAAAGAAAAGAAAGATCAAATGTCCAATTATAGACCATATCCCTAATTACTACTTTAGCTAAAATAATGGAGAAAACTGTAAAGAAGAGATTAATGGACTTCATGGACAAACATAAATTATTGTCAGAGCGACAATATGGATTTCAGAAAGGATTATCAACAAATGATGCAATATATAAATCCATTAATAAAACCGAACCAACAGCAGTACTGTTCCATTACTTAGCTAAGGCGTTTGATACTGTGAGTCATTCGCAGTTGTTAGACGTCTTAGATGATGCAGGGATCCGGGGACTCCCATACAAATTTTTCGAAGACTACTTAACTAACCGAAAACAACATGTTAGGATAAATGGAGAACTTAGTAGAGAAAAAGTTGTATCGTTTGGAGTTCCTCAAGGTACCGTACTGGGACCAATTCTCTTTAATTTGTACATTAATGATATATTTTCTTTTAACTCTTCGGAAAAGGTAATTGGTTTTGCAGACGACACTGCTGTAATATAAAGTGACAAAACGTGGGAAAATTTAAAAAATAGAATAGAAAATGATGTAAAAAAAATGCTTACGGTAAACTACAACAAAACCTATATCGTTTCGTTTACCAGTTATATACACAAATTACTACTTTATAATAAAATTACTATTACGGACAACAATATGGTTACTGAAATTTCTTTAAAATCGCAAATTAAATATCTTGGTGTAAAAATAGATTCACATTTAAGATGGACCTCACACTTATCAGACGTAGCTAAAACATTAAGGTTTTTATTATATAAATTTAAATATATAATAACAATACTAAACTTACCACATCTAAAAACGATTTACCATGCACTTGTGGAATCGCGACTCAGATATGCCATCATAAGTTAAGGAGGTACATCTAGAACAGGTCGAAATCCTACAACGAAAAATTTAAAAAAATATATATTGTAAAAATCTAAGATTTAACACTAATCTTCTTCTTAAAAAAGCAAATGTAGTCTTTGAGGCAGCTATATCTTTTTAGTCTAATCATTCATTTATTTCAAAACCGCAATTACTTGCAAACACCTGGCCATTATTATCATACTAGAACTAAAACAGAAGATTATATACAAACAAATACTGCTAAAAAAACCATAGGTACAAGATATTTTGATTTTTTAGCACCCCGCTTGTTTAACTTCCTACCTGATGTGTATAAAATTTATATAAGAAAACTAAACTCAACTAATCTCCTAAAATTGATTTTTAAAACTTATATAAAACATTGTGATCTAAATAAATAGATAAAATAATTGAAAATGAGTAAAAAAAAACAAAATAAATATTGTTAAAAAAATTAACTTTAAAATCAAAATAAAATAAATATAACAAACTAAAGAATCAGAGAAAATTATGTAATTTTAAGTCTGGCGTAGAAAAAATTGTATATTGTATTATATTATATTTTTAAGTCATCCGTGTACTCTATGCTCAACCTTAAACTCTGATAATAATTAATTAAAAATTATCAAGAAACAAGCGAACAATTTTTGAAATCGGATACTAAACACAAATGAGTTTATAAGGTATCAGAACTATTCTTAGAATTCTAGGGTAAATTGGTGATATATTTCACGCATTATTAATTTATTTTTATGACAATCCTTGTACGAATCCGATCGAAGACAGCTTTATATAATTGAAATGTGGTTTGCGGCAAACAAAGCAAGTATTCAAACTTCGGAACGTTCTTGGACAATAAACGAAGAAGTTGACTAGATAACACGTCCGTTTGTCGATATGTGAGGCACGCCCACGTTTATGTCGAGTCCCGGAACGGCCGTCCCGGCTCAGCTCCCGCAGGAATGTCGCTCCTGCTGTCGTCGCCGTCTTCACTTTTTGGCAGTTATAGCACTTTCCGAGGTTTAGACTTGTTTGTGGGAGTCGTCGAATTGCTCAGATATTTCACCGATTTGCGGTTATTCCGGTTTAACACGTTACGTAGTATGGATAATCCCAGGAGTGGTCTCGGCAAATTTTTTATCACCACGTGTTTTCAAATTCACGAGGGGTAAACATATCCTAAAAATATTGTATCAAAAATACCTAATATAGGAAATAAGTACTTGAGAATACCCGAATAATACCTGGGAATATTTGAAAATACCTACGAATACTTGAATTACCTAAGAAATTCTCAGGAATGCCCGAATTTTATCAGAGAATACCCATTTAATGTTTAAATATCAATAAATTCTGAAAGGTTCTAAGGTCCTTCAATTATTAGAAAAATAAATGGCAATAAAATTGTTCCTGGTTTATTAACTCAATCCTTTTTTTACCCCCAATTAAGATTATTTTTTTACTTTTTCTAAATATGAGCAACAAAAGTTTTAGATCTTAAAATTTTTAATATTGATTTAATTTCTTAATGCTTTTTTATTTAGGGACTCAAAAATTATCATTTTAAAGGTTGAAAAGTATCATTTTTATACTGTATGTCCATGTTTTTTATATTTATATTTTCAAGAATTTTATTTTATTACACCAAAATGGGAAAGAAATAGTAAAATGTTTAATTTTTTACTTTTTTAATTCAAATTATGTATGAATTTTGACTCTTACCTCCTAAATTTCTCGTATAATGCAGTCCGCGTTCAGGTCCAATGGTTGCTACCAAATTAAACTTACAAAGGCAATAATCAACTACCGAAGATCTACAGGAAACGCAAATAGTTTTGACTATCTGTCTGTTTCGCTCTAAGTGGAGAAGACATAGTCTGTTTAGTACCAAGATTCACAGCATTCAATTGCGGGTGCCAGACCGATTTTAATACCAGTTAAATAATTATGCTTTCTTGTCCTCAACCTAAATCGATTAAACAAAGGAAACAAAATGAGGCATCGAGACCGCCTCCTTATACGATTTAATAAGTTGTTAAACCTTTACCCTGTAGTAAAATTAACCATGTATCCCCATGATTTATTTTAAACACAACCACGGTAAAATTTCCAATTTATAAAAACCAGTAATCACAACTATGTGACGTTATAGAATACAAGCATATTATATTAAGTTTAAGAATGTCTCTTGGACAAAAAAAGTAAAAAGAAATATATATTTGGGTGGTTAGGACACAAAAGAATAAAAAATCTATATAACTAAAATTAATGTCCCTAGGACAGAAATAAAACCAGTTAAGAATTACCTCTGTTGGGGCAAATAATCCCCCCCACCTTAAAAAGAAAAAAATATGAATTTATCATGATCATAGGCGCTGGTACCAAGGCTAAGACTTTATGTGCCATCTGCATAGTATAAAGTACAGAAATAGTTTTTAAATATTGATAAAAATGTCACTTGATTTGAGTTGTACAATTACTATATTCTAAATGCTAATAAAATTATTAAAATCCCATTACTATGTAATATACTATCTCATATAAGATAGGAAAATCCTCTTCCCAAAATAATACTTAAAAAAACTTAAATATCTACCATGTTTAAGCTAAAAGAGGGTATAATTGTAATTAATTAAAATTATTAAACGTAGCTCCTTCTAATACAGATGAATAATCCTCAACCAGAGGGGAATACATGAAAACTCAGGTCACGCTCTTAGTGTCAGTGGGGATAGTAGAAGAACTCATGGAAGTGGAACACCAAAATTAACTTATGAGTCCGCATCGCTTAATATGGCCAGTCTGAGTATTGTACACTAAAATCCTAAAAATATGAGAAATGTAAATAACCGATCAGGCCTAGGATGTAGTATCGCTCCCAAGAAAAACCATGAACTAAATATCAAATAATTTACCCACCCAGTTTAATATTTAAAACAAGACCGGCTCTTAACTAACTGACTTCCCTTCATTAAAAAACTAGTAGCACATGTCTATTTTTCCTCGACATCACTGATATAAAATAGATAGGAAAAAAGTTTACTACAAATAAAATTAGAGAAAACAAAGCTTACCTTCTCTAAAGAGTCTACCATTCTGCAAAACGACGAAAAAAATATGTAATCCCAATTAATGGCCAAGGATTAAAAAACTACTACAACACAATCCAAATGTAGTTTTGGTACACCACCAACATCCACAGAGGCATCGTCTACACAATTAGGTTTACGGATAATAATCCCTACACTCGTAGTTTGGAATGAAACAAGCAAGGGTTTTCCTGAAACCAATTCACATTTTTGTCGTAATGTCGAATACCGACTCGTGACCAACTCTGTATAGTACTTAACCACAAGTGCCCCAAAGCCACGTCATCAACCGGAAGAACAACGTCACATTAAAATTTCTAGAACGAACAATTTTCACCACGCAAAAATCTATGTAAACGTCACTACTGACAGGAACGGTAATAGCCGTTAGCCAAAATCACCAAGGCCTTAAAAGAAAGAAAAAGTGGCTGAATCAACAAAATTTTACTAAGCTTCGACCGTCTGTAACACAATCGAACGCGCTTCAACTATGACAGCGTCGATTCTTGACTTTTCCAAATGTCAAAAGTCAATTAAGTCAAAACAAAACTTAATATAAACATATATTATTACCAACAAATTGCGAACTAAAACCACTATATACGAGTATTATAAAATCCCAGAATACTGGAATAATTGAGGTTAAACAAAGAAATACTTTCTTAACCACACGCACAGAGTACCTAAATAAATTTTTACCAAAAATCTCCTAATTACACATTACTATATTTTAGGACAATCAGTGAAATGTAGTTTCCACCAAACTGAAACTATGGGGTTTCACGATACCCACAGAAAAAAAACAAAATTAAATAATTAGATATACGCCTAATTCAAACTAAAGCATCGGGTCTCTCTAGACGTAATATTCGTGGATTAATCACACGACCATCAAAATTTGATTAATTAAATCATACTCCCGAACTTGGGTCATATACATTAAAATAAATAATTTTTTATAAATTTAAAAATTCTTTATTTTCGTTATTATTTTAAATATTGAAGCATTTGTATCAATCACAACTAAAGAATCGCCAACAGAAACGAGAGGAGACTCTTTAAGAATACGAAATATATATTGGCAGGTTGGTACGCTTTGGTTTTTCATTAATTCTAGAAAACTTGATGGAATGTTTGGCTGTCCAAACATTTGTTGGTAAACTCCGTGACCATAAAATTCCAAAAATGCTTCGTCTAGCCCGTTACAAAACATTGGTCGATGTCTTGTCCGTTGCTCTTGAGTATGAGGTAGCTACGTAAACTTTTGAAGGATACAATAAAATGATACTGTAAAAGAAGAGAAGTGGAAGATAAACTCGACCAACTGGTTAACATATTGACGAACTTTACTGACAAAAAGATGAAGACGGAGACTATCAGTACATGAAATTGCGATGAACTGGAACTTGTACGCAGTTTGTGCAATCCCTTTAGGGTCACAACCAATTAGGAAAACACGCCGCAGTAAAACTAGATAGGGTCGGCCTGGAATGGACATATTCATCCTGGAATCGTTTCAAATACCCTCTCATACTGATAATCTCTTTGAAATGTCGCGATAATATAGTGTATACGTACGAAGTACATTGTACACTATTGGTAGAAACTGGAGCAATCATGAAAACCAACAACCATGAATAATTACAAGACACTTCTACCAACAAGGTTGCGACTGCGGACTGCCACATATTAAAGTATCAACATCCATAGGGAAATTGAGGTTGAATTAGGAATTGATAC
Source organism: Psylliodes chrysocephalus (assembly GCA_927349885.1). Taxonomy (NCBI): domain Eukaryota; kingdom Metazoa; phylum Arthropoda; class Insecta; order Coleoptera; family Chrysomelidae; genus Psylliodes; species Psylliodes chrysocephalus. The sequence goes on along the minus strand of OV651815.1, from coordinate 59,826,543 downwards.
ATAAAAGTTCACTTATACTGTTATTGTTATTCCAATTAACGAAGATGTTGTACTAGCAATGGATTAAATGAACTTACCTGAGTTCTAGTTTAATTTTAAGAACAGAGTAATCAAAGTTGGTGCAGAAGAGTTATTCTTTCATCCATATGGTAGGACAGTACCGTGTCAGTAGCTGTACAGGAGGATACTGTGGTATCTCGTGGAAGTAAAACCATTATAGTAACACGAATTCAATAAACCAAGGAAGAAAAAACAACTGTTATGAATTTTGATCAGAAAAGGGTTGGTTAAGACTGCTATAGAAATTCCATTGGGTCTCATAAAAATAAATGATCACCCAATTGCCATCAGGAAAGAGGCCAGAATCGGAACCTTCTATAATTCGTCAGACCAAAAGTTCTGATTATTCCAACAACAACTTCGAGCAAATGGTTGCTGGTCAGTCTCTGACTCAATTAAAGAAAAGGAAAATAAAGTAATTTCTTCGACGATATCGTGACATTTTTGTACCAAATTGATTAATAATAGAAATAGCTTCTGTTATAAAACATAAAATTGACACTAGTGATACCAGGCCGATTCGTCAATCAGCTCGATGATATTAATTTCAACTGTTTTCCCTTTGGGTTTCATTTACAACCTATTTCAATCTACAAGTCGTTCTCTTTTATAGACTTTGTTAAAACACAAATTGATTTTAATGTCTAGAAACAATGGTATTTGATTCCGACTAAATGTACATTATAATGAAGAAGCCCCAAAAAATAAATTAAGAAAAATGTCAAAGAATACATGGGACTACTTGAGGGAATACCTAATAAGTGTATACACTCAGGGTATCTATTCTTTAATCTCAGGGAGTAGAAATTTTGAGGGAAGAGTGAGACAAAAATACACATTTTGTGCGCTGCAGATAAAGAGGAAAAACCGGTTTTCTATTCCCTCGAATTCAAGAATAACTACCCAGATGCATTGCCAGGCGATTAAATGAGTACCGTAAACTGGGGGAACTTCGACAGGTTTTTAATATATTAAGCCTCGCCCACCAAAGTGTGTCAACTGAAAACCATTGATTCTTATGCCATTGTAGCACTTGATGTCCTGACTTTCAACCATGAAAAAATTAGTTTTACCCCCACCCTCTTCACCCCCTTTTTTTGCCTCTTTTTGGTGTCGAAGTTACCCTGTACATGGGGTAATTTCGACACCCTATGTATTTTAGCGAATTGTCGAACTAGGAAAGCTCCTGGGTAACTTCGTCACCAAAAAAAGTAAAATCAGTTTAATTTTACATAGTTTTACCACAATTTAAAGATTAGAAGTATCAAATAAATAAACAAATAAAAGGCCACATGTTACAAAACGATTGTATTAAAATAAAAACAATCAAAATCTTTAGTTCTAAGGCACATATGGTTAAAAAAAAAACAATCACATATTCTAAAAAGTAAAACTAAATTGTACATTCTCAAAAAAAGTAAACAAAGTAAACAACGCAAAGTAAACAAATATACAAACGATTGCAATTAACTAAAAACCTTTGGTTTTAGGGCACATTTGGCTTAAAAAAACAAATCACATTCTCTAAACAGTAAAACTAAAAGGAACATTGTCAATAAAGTAAACAAACAAAGCAAACAACGTAAACAAATAAAAAAGAACAAAACAACAACTATAATAATACTACAGTCAGACGTCAACCTCGCAAACAGGACATTCGTAATTCGGTTTGAACCAATATTACAATGTCCACAAACCCATTTCTTGCACATTACGCACTTGATCCAAGCCTTTCGATTATTGTACTCAAAATAATCTATCAAGTAAATTGAGCACGAGGCACAGGAAGGACATTCATATTGGGGGTCATTCGAACCATGATTACAAATGCCACAGACCCACTTCAAGCAGGAGACGCAACAGATCCAATCATTTCTGCCAGTGTAATTTTTATAACTACATTTGCATCTTGAGCAGTAAGAGTCGTCAGTATTGCTGTTGATATTGCTGCCAATATTTTTGCCTGTCAGGCCACGCGACGTTGAGGCTACTGGCTCTGTGGTTTTTACGTTCGGGTTAATGCAGGCTTTTTGGAATTGGCTTTGTTGGCAACGGTTTTTTAGGCAACTTTGGTGACAACACATCACGTTCTTCGGTGTCTGAAGGACTAGGTGCCTTGGTAGCTGCTTCGTCTGGTAAAACATCAAGTTCTTCTGCATCTGTAGAATTGGAGGCCATAGTAGCTGGTTTCGTTTTCATTTGTTCACTTGGTCTTGTGGGAACTTTCTTTTCCCTTTTACGAACTGCTGTTTCTTCTTTGTAACCACGAGATTCCTTCAGAAATTCCAGTAAACTTTCATCCAAAGACCTTTCGGCATTTGATTGTGTCGATGGAAGTTTTGCTAAAACGATTTCAGGGTTATACGGGCTTATTCCTGTTGATCTAAATCCGGACTGCAGATTCTTTCCTGCACTTTCCTTTATGTGTACCCATAACCGGTTTAACAGCGATGGGAATTGCTCCTTCGGGATAGATCCTTTTTGACGCGATTCTTTTCTCCAGCTATCCAAAACTTTTCTCCACTTACGTTTCATTGGAGCAAAAAAGCTGACATCCAGCGGTTGCAATAGGTGTGCAGAGTTCGTCGGGAGGGGAGTCATGTAGATATTATTGTCTAAGGCAGTTTCTACAACGCGAGGTGAAAAGTGCGATGCAAGGTTATCGCCTATTACAATTTTTAATTCCTCTTCAGCGCTATTTTGTTTAGTGTAAGCAAGCAATATTTCAAAAAACCACTTTTCGAAGGTCACCATATCAAACCACCCACTTAATCTTGAGTTATACACTGTCCCTTTGGGCCCTCCAGTCGTCCAGTTTTCGTAAAGATGTTGTGCTTTATAGACAACCATCGGGGGTAGCAAGTCACCTTTTGCTGTGCTGCAAACCATCACACTTATCGAAGTTCTCGAGTGTTCCTGAACCCTTTCTACTCGCTTAGTTCCCCTGGAGACTAAAACCTTCTTGGCCCCAGGATCGTCTGTAATATTTGTTTCATCATAGTTGAAGACATTCTGTGGTAGAGCATTTTTTAACTGATCTTTAATGTTATTAAAAAATTCGGTTACTTGTGGTGCACCAACCGCAGCTCGTTGGCGTTTAATATTGGTTGCTAAGCGAGTGCTCAACTTGTTCCTTGCCGAAAAGCAATGCACGAAGTCTTCTCCAGGTTAATTATTTTTCCATTCTGGAATATCTCTGCCCTGTTTAGTGACAAATTTTGAAATAACCTGGCGAACATCAACTTGCGTCATTGGGAAGCCCCAGTCGCTCATTGTCCGGAGAGATTTTGCAATCAACACTTCTTCGTCTTGGGTCAGCACAGTAGGACGACCTGGTCTTAGGGGATGTTTCTGGTGGATTTTTTCTAACAATGTTGTCCTCCGACCTTGAACTTTTTGCTCGCAGCCAAGTGGGACATCCCGTGCTTCACAGCTTCCACAGCTTTGGCCATATTTTCTGGAGGATAATTTTGGTAACTCCTTCCCCCTACCTTCTTTACATACGTACGCGGCATCTTACTTCTTATTCTATTTGTTCACCAAAATAATCTGAAAAGAAAGAAAATCCTAATAAACTGGGAAAAGTTAAATAAAATTAAAAAAAAAACAAACAAAAGAAGGCAAAATTATAACAAAATTATAGTAGGTGTCGAAGTTTACCCGGATGTCGAAGTTACCCCAGTTTACGGTATTAAATATATACAGAGAATTTCATTAATTATCAGCATTTGAAGTCCTTGATGAAATTATTGAAAATAAGATTACTTTTAAATGAATAATTTTTATCTTATGTTTTACAAAGTGTAGTATAATTTGTTTTGTATTATTTTGTTTTGTTTTTATTCACTTTTTTATTATTTTATAAAAAATTATTTATTTTTATTTACTTTTTTTTAATAAAAAGAGTCATCTGAAATATTTGATTCTGTTGATGGAACTCCTCCTATAACAAATTTTTGGCAGCACCACTAATAAAAATGGAAAATGATTTACCCCTCGCAAATTCATTTAACTCAGAAAGTAGTGTCGAAAACTCATTTTTTTTTAAATTACACTAATCGGACGAGAAACACAAAATTAATTTTTTTTTCGGAACCTCTTAACCCACTCGGAAAATTATTTAATATCAAAAAAAGCAAATTCGATTCTTTTTGACATCCATCAAAAAAGAAAAGTAGGAAGCGGGGACCATGGATGGAGTTTATTTTCCGCATTGTAAATTGCTTTCATTTACCGAATAATCGAGAATCGTGCGATATTTCTTTTCCAACAGGTTTTCCTGCTCGCATTCATTTGTCAATATCACTCACAGCCCTCTTCATTCCGAATGGAAATCGCGAAATCCTGAATACGTCATCAATTTACATAATTTTGCTTTCATGGAATCCGAGCGGGGCGGTGCGTTCTGTGGATAAAGGAAATGTGAATATTTTGAATAATTCATTGTAGTTGGCTCATAAAAAATGAAACATGTTTACCTTTAATAATCTTTAGGCCTTTGCATAATAATTGTTTAATGGAAGTAAGAGTGTGTGTGGTTACGTTTCTTTATAATTAATTTATTGTTTTACTAATGATATACAGAGTTTGGTTATGGTATGGAATCAAGCAAATATCATAAAACGGAAACGATATGATGAAATTTTCCAGGTTGCTGTAATGACGCGTAATGCATCTAATGCGACTTTTTTGCTGCTACTGTAATTTGTGACGAAGTCACTAAATTTTCCTTTAATTTAATTATAAAATATTTAGTATAATTTAATTCCCGCATATTAAAGTTTAAAGTAACCCCGTAAAGTTTAGGTATTTTATCTGGTAATTTCGCAAATGTCAGAAGGACGCTTTTTCAGTTCTCCGGATTGTAAATATTGGCTACTCCCACTCCAAACCACTCGGAAGCCGAACATTGTCCGAGCGTAAAATATAGAACCATCTTCCGCGAGGATTCCTCTTTTTGCTTCGCTCTTTGCTGTACAGTACAAGTGGTACAAAGGCAGGACGAAACCATTACAAACTGTGTAAGATGGACTGCGCGCTCCACCACTTGTCTCTCAGGATTCGAACTGTGTCGTATACTGTAATGGAGTCAATTTTTCTCAATCAATTTATTTTCATTTTTAATAAATTTTTAACGCGGTTGAACTATCGATCCTCAGCTAATTTTCAGATGCGCGAACGCCACTCGAAGTCTCGATGCGCGGTGGGTCTGAACGTAAGTGGGATTTTCGATTGGGAGAGGAACAGTTGTTTGAACGATACCCGAGATGCTATTAAAATTATCAGCTGGATATAATTTTTGGTTGCCAGCAGTTGACTCTAATAAGCCGCATTAGAAATCAAATCACCGTCGATATTTTTTCTTTTTCCGAGTATTTACAAATCCGTTAGGTAAAAAACCTTGTTCCGCTTTTTACGTTGGATATTGACTCCGTATATCATTTTAAAAACCGAATTAGTTTGTAGGAATAGGAATATTTTTTATAGATAGTGTTTAGTTAAAAGATTTAATTTGTTTTCAATAATAAATAATAGAATTTGTTCCTTAGCAAATGATACCGTTTCTTTTGTTTTTATAAATAGGGTTTAGTTAAAAGAATTAATTTGATTTAAATAATAAATAATAGAATTTGTTTCTTAGCAAATGATACCGTTCCTTTTGTTTTTATACATAGGGTTTACTTAAAAGATTTAATTTGATTTAACTAATAAATATTAGAAATTGTTTCTTGGTAAAATATTACCGTTTTTTTTATAGTTAGTGTTTAGATAAAAGATTTAGTTTGATTTCCTTAATAAACATTTGAATTTATTTCTTGACAAATATACCGTTTCTTTAAAAAGGGATAGAATTTGAATTAAATATTAAATGATAGGATTTAATTCTGTAATATTGTAAAACCGGGGATTTTAGACTTTTGATCGTTAGTCTGTATTAAGAAATTATTTTTTTTCTTTCGATAGGTTAAATCGGGAATTAAATTTGATTTATTTGATAAATACTTTTGTTTAGTAAGTACCGCATTGTAATTAAGTTGGGAATATTTGTAAACGGAATTTTCGAGGAGACGTTTTCCCTCTTTTAATAGTTTTTTTATTTCTTTTACCGTATATTTGAATAATCTTGAATAGCATCCTGTCCTGGTCTGAACGGGCTCGTGATGACGATCAGTTCACCCTTGGAGTAGGTGCTATCCGCGTTATAATTTTTTTTAGTTAATCTGTAAACCGAAAGTTTTTAAATAATTTTAAATAGTATCCTGTCCTGTTTGAACGGGCTCGTGATGACGATCAGTTCACTTTTGGAGTAGGTACTATCCGCGTTAGTAATTTTCTTCCCTCCGATAATAATTTGTTTTTCTCTTTTTCCGACAATTTAAATAACTTTAAATAGTATCCTGTCCCTGTCTGAACGGGCTCGTGAGGACGATCAGTTTATTTTTGGACTAGATGCTATCCGCGTTAGTTTTCTTTTTCCCTTTATATTCTTCATTTTTTTCGTGCAAACTTCAAGTTGTAGAAAGCAAAAATAGCTTCATTACCCTATCTGAGCGGGCTCGTGATGACGATCAGCTCATTCTGGGATAATAAGCTACCCCGGGTATAAATTTATTTTTATTTTCTTTCCGTGTATTTACTATAAGTAATTCTTTCGCGTCCCTATCTCCTCGCACTCTCTTCGACCGTTTAGTTAATTTTTCTTCACCTAAATAGCAAAATACCTACATTTTAGTTTAATTCCCGATACCGCGGTTAAACAGTTATTTACCGAGTGAATAGCGAAGATAATATTTTTTTTTTCTCTGCGACCGAAATATACATTTTATTTTAATTTAATTTTGACGTCTGATTGAGACTAGTCGCGAATCAATACCGTCCGTTTTGTTTCTTTTTTTTTATATTCAGGGTTATATTGACTATCACCACAACTGAGGTGGGCGTTGAAATATTTAATTTCTTTTTTTTTTATTGTAAATAGTTAATCACAATATATGTGTCAATGTTAACCTGCCGAATCACTGGTTAATAATTCCCTACTTTATTTCTTCCTTATATTTCAGCTAGTACGAGCCCAAGCAACGATTAAAGCCCGTTACTTGGGGCCTACTATTACCTGTGTCTAAGTGACCTTTGACCCCTGGAATTTTTCATCTCCATCTGTAGCTACCCGAGTACGGCCCGTAACCAGCGTCATTCGTAAGGAACCGTTTTCTCTGTGGCGAGAAAACCCCTTACAATACCCACTGATACAAACTTAGTTGGACTGCTAAGCCCTGGTTATACTACAACTTGCTTTATTCATTTACAAAAAAGTCATCCTGTTCCTTTTAGTGAAAATTATCGTACAGATTTTTTTAAAGAAGGTGGCGTGGGAACAGGCAAAGTTTTAAAGTCAGAGATTAGTGCATTTGACTAAAGATTGGGATATAAAAGGGCATGTCGATTTTTTTGATTTATTAAACTTAGTGAGATTGTCCAAACAAAAGTAGCAAGCAATCTATTGTATGGTTCTTTGAACTGCTCCACAGACGTCGAGTTACAAACAACATGGTTCTGTGTTCATTTCTATACCAAGCTTTTAAAGATGATCGGCATGATCCACAAAACACGTGCGGGGCTCAAGGTTTGTCTTGGTTCCCAATTTTAAAACCAAAGTGCGCTACGTACGATTGAGTGACCTTTATGTCCGCTTAAATTTTAAAACGTTGACATTTAGACGAAGCGACGTAAATATGACATTAGCAAAGCCTTCTTGGTATTATCACCAGAATAAATCGACATAAACAAAAATGTGTTACAGTGTATTCTTGGTAGTTTTCTGTCAGTTTGTAACTTACTTAAGAATTACAAATGGATAAACAAACCTCAATTTTTCGAATATCAATAATAGCGAAATGGTATCCCTTGTGCCGATAAAGTGCCACTGACAAACCTTTTACATCGATCAATACCGAACGCTATCAATCACAATTATGTCACATGTTGAAATAACATCACGTCAGATATGTTCCTCCGTCAAGTGTGGATACTGAACTCTATTACATTCGCGTGTCGATGAATTATTAACAAAACAGATGCAGTATAAGGGAACACGGATGATTAGACGGGACTATTTTTATACAAACTATATCAAAATGATTTATAATAATGTGTACTTGGAAAAATATGAAACACAAAAGTTATTATAAATAAATGAATAGATAAATTGAAAAATTTTTCAGGATGGATTTTGTCGATGGAATAAATTTCAGAACAAAAAATTGATAACGTGTTTTTTTTATAAATAATTCCTTTCGAGCAGGACTCGAATCATTAGACCACCGGAGCGATATACAGAGTAAGCCACTTAAAAGTTCCACCCGCTCTTATCTCTATTATTTATTGAGATATCGGAATGTTTTTTTGGAGTAATAACTTTTTTTATAACCAAATCAATTGTTCGGTGTCGTCATGGCTTACTTTCATTTTTAGGGAAATAACAAATTGCAATAATTTTTTTATTTTTTAAACGAAAATCACCATTTTTATTTTATCGCATAAAATCTATTAATAAAAAATTATTTAAAATATTAAAACAAGAGCATATAAGAAAATGGAAAAATGGCCCCATTACAGAATGCTCAATATACATTAATAAATATTATGGATATATAGCACAACAACTATAAATATTGAGATTGTGTGAGTAATCTGAAAAAAAAAAACTCCAGTGGAAAAAAAGCATTAGATCAAAGCTAGAATATAAAATATAAAAACAGAAATGAAGAACAAAATAAATATACATATATAAAAGGATTTTTTATAAGGGATATAAATTAAGAATAGAGATTTTAAATATTTGAAATGCTAGTACAAAATAAATCAATATCTCCACTTAATAAATTTGTTCTTGGGGTGGAAAGAATGAATGTGCAGCTATGCCTAGAATTGATTCTAGAAACAAAAAAGTTAAGCTGAGCACACAGAGCAGGGCATTTAATTAAAAGGTGTACTAATTTGAAAATGAAAATTATTGTTAAAAACTTGTCTTGTGGGTATCCCCTCTCGGGGTAGGTTACATGAAAATAATAATGTGAAGACTCGTAATGAAACGTCGCTGAACCTTTTCAAAAATTAAGACGTGCACATTATATTTAGGGGACCATATTACTGAGGTACATTCAAGCTTGGACCTAACAAAGGTATTGAATAACAATTTGCAAGTATCTAGATTATTAAAATCTTTGATAGACCGTAAGATGGAACCTAAAACGTTATAACACGACGCAACAGTTGCGGCAAGATGTGATTAACGAATGATAATTTTGAATTCAAAAACAAAAACAACGCCAAGGTCTTTAATCGTGTCAGGTATCTACAAAACGACTCCTCCTATATTGTAAATCGTATCTTATACAATTAATCTTTCGTGTATACGATATTACGTTGTATTTTGCAGGATTTAACATAAGATTACTCCTTATGCAAAATTAGGAATTTTGTTTATATTGGATTGCAGTAAGATACAGTCATTGATGTTATCAATCTTTAAAATAAAAGCTTCAGGTCATCAGCGTAGAGTAAATATTGCACAATTACATTATTAAAACTATCGTTAATGAAGATTATAAAGCATAAAGGCCCTAAAATGGAATCTTGGGGTACCCCAGAAACTTAAGATATCAAGCGAGATTTAATGCCACTAATAAGGATAAACTGGGAAGGATTACTTAAGTAGGAACTAAGAAGAGTACATTGTCAGAAAAATTCAACATATTCAAAATGGATAACCAAATAGGATGACTAAGGTGATCAAATGCTTTGGTGAAGTATAGATCACACCGCGATCCAATATTTCGCTGATAAATTGAGTTTTAATAGCTAGGTTAGTAACAGTAGATCTGCCACAAACAAATCCATGTTGTTAAGGTAAAACTGAGTTTTCGATATTCCTGTAGAAAAATTTAATAACAGTGATTGTAACATGATACTTGATATTTTATCTACGAAGGCGTAGAACCGCCACAAAAATTTTTTTTTTCCAATTCCGACTTGTATCTCGGAATTCCGAGTTGTATGTCGGAATTCCGAGTTACAAGTCGGAATTCCGAGTTACAAGTCGGAATTCCGAGATACAAGTCGGAATTCCGAGATACAAGTCGGAATTCCGAGTTGCAAGTCGGAATTCCGAGATATAAGTCGGAATTCCGAGATACAAGTCGGAATTCCGAGTTACAAGTCGGAATTCCGAGATACAAGTCGGAATTCCGAGTTGCAAGTCGGAATTCCGAGATACAAGTCGGAATTCCGAGATACAAGTCGGAATTCCGACATACAACTCGGAATTCCGATATACAATTCGGAATTCCGAGTTACAAGTCGGAATTCAAGTTAAGAAGGTTGAAATCACAACTGCTATTGAATAAATACCTCGATTAAACGTGCTTAAATGTGTTTTGATTGGCATTTTGGAGTAGGTAATAAATTTCTTAAATGTAGTAGGTGTAACATATTATTATTATTATTGTGTTTTAGCGTTCAGTTATTGAGACACAGTGCATCTCTCTTCATGGTTATGAGTTCCTCGGATAATGTAAGTATAAAAAAATCTTAATGTGAATAATTTTATGCGTTTATAACATATTTCGATTATTAAACAAAATTTATTTACCAGTCAAGTAATACAGAAGATCTGGCAAAGACATATTTTTCATATGGATTTCAGCAAAAGGAAATTTTACAATTCTTAAATATACTGCACAATAAGCGTGTTTCCCTTCGTACATTGCAAAGAATTTTGAAAAAACGTCAACTATATAGACGAAAAAAATATTCCAAAATCGAAGATGTTATGAATTTTATAGGAAGCGAAATTAAAAAATCTGGACAACTTCATGGATATCGATGGATGCACTTAAAATGTCTCCAAAAAAATCTTGTAGTTACCCAAGATATCGTCAGAGAACTGCTTGGATTGTTAGATCCGGAAGGTGTGGAAATTAGAAAAAGAAAACGATTAAGACGTCGACAATATCACAATAAAGGTCCAAACTATTTATGGCACATTGATTCATACGATAAACTGAAACCATATGGAATTTGTATTAATGGTTGCATTGACGGATTTTCTAGACATATAATTTGGCTTCGAGCGGGACCTACAGCTAGTGATCCAAAGGTAAATTAATATAATTATTAAGTATTCCAAACAGAATGGCTGTCGGTGGTAAAGGGTTTGGTATATGTAAGAGGTTGCGACATACGATGTATTCTATCTACAACAAGTGAAATCATGAAACATTGATTAAATTTAAATCTTTTATGTCGAACCCAATGAAAATTTTATTTTTAAATAAACTATTTAAACGTTTTTCATAAATTGGCAGGCTTGACGACTACTATTTCGAATAAAAATAGCGTCCAATCTGGAAGGCTATGGCGCAACCCCCTTATATATACGAGCCCTTCCCACCGAGACTTATTATTTAACAGGTCGTTGGAATGTCAATTATTACTCTTTCTACTGTAGTCGAAGTAAAACATCATACATTTTTCTGCATTCTGTAGAATTTTTTGTTGTAGGTTATTGCAGGATATTACTTAGAAGGAATAAAAATGGTTGGTGGTTGCCCTAAAAGTGTAAGGTGTGATTTAGGTACCGAAAATAAAATAATTGAGAAGATGCAAAAATCATATCATGAATTGTTTAACCAAACTCCTTCTTCTAAACCGAGTTTTTTATATGGAAAAAGTGTACATAACCAAAGAATAGAAGCATGGTGGTCTATTTTGCGAAAACATAATACACAATTTTGGATGAATTTTTTTCAAACGCTGAAAGATGAAGATTATTTTTGTGGTGATTTTTTGGATAAGTCTCTGGTCCAATTTTGTTTTATGACTCTGATTCAGGTAAGAATTCTTGTTTAAAAAGTAAAAATACTATAAATTTATTAAATAAATCTCAAAAGAGATTATTATTATTATCATTATTATTAATATTAATAATTAATTTAAGGAGGACCTCAACGAAGTTGTTATGGAGTGGAATGTGCATAAAATAAGTAAATCTAGAAATAGTATAGCACCTACTGGAAGACCTGCAATAATGTTCGACGTACCGTCTCTTTATGGAGCAGAGAACTATTGTGTTGAAATTCCAAATTTTGCTGTTGATGCCCTTTCCGATCACTGCACATTCAACGAATATCCATGTGACAAAGACATATATGATTTGTGCAGAATTTTAATTTCAGAAAACAGATACCGACCAGTGAAAGATCATAATTCAGCATTATATTTATACATACAATTAAGAAATTTAATTTTATTATTAATTAATTGACTTGTTACTTTGTATCGAACAGATAATAAATATGTATTTTAATATAACTTACGTTAATAGTTGTATTTTTTCTTTGATATTTGGAATAAATACACAAATTAGCTAAGAGTTTTTAATTTAATTAATGAAAAACATAAATAAAAAAAATATGAAAATAAAAACAAGCTAAAACAAGCTAAACATTCATGACTTTTAAGGGAATCTTGAAAAACCATTAATAAAAAATATAAAAACAAATTATACAATATACAACAACAAAACACTAAACAAACTAAATAATATCCTTTATATTAATGCAAAACACCCTTCAGGTAGTTTCACATCGTCAAACATTAATCAAAAACAAAAATAAAAGTATTATACAATTTAAACAAACTAAATAATATTGATAATAACAAGATATCCTGCAAAAACCGTAATAAAAAACAAAAATAAACATATTAAACAATTTAAATAAACAATAATATCCTTAATATTTATTTATATTTATTCTGGAATAACAACTTAAGGTGATTACAGCACCCCCTTATAATTTTCGGACAAAGATATCTCAAAAAGTAATTTTTTTAGAAAATTTAAATTTGGGTAAAATAAATTAGGCAATCATATCTAAAATACGCATATTTTTTAAAGTTTTAATTCCTTCCAGTTTCCGAGAAAAAAAATCAAAGTGATTTAAATTTTGAAATATCATAATGAAAATAAATGCATTCCTCAACAGCAGTATTCTTAATATAATCCCCAAATTTAAGCTCTTAATCTCTTGTTAATGATTTTTTAAAATTCGCCGAAATTAGTGGCTAAAACGCCTCGTTAAGTGCTTCTTTCTAGTGTAACGCGTCTGTAACTATCGTATCGTACACTCTGAGTCATCATTCATTTCTTGCAACGATTTACACTAGTTTACACCAGTTTAAACCAGAAAATAGAACTTAACAAGGCGTTTTAGCCACTAATTTCGGCGAATTTTAAAAAATCATTAACAAGAGATTAAGAGCTTAAATTTGGGGATTATATTAAGAATACTGCTGTTGAGGAATGCATTTATTTTCATTATGATATTTCAAAATTTAAAGCCCTTTGATTTTTTTTCTCGGAAACTGGAAGGAATTAAAACTTTAAAATATATGCATATTCTAGATATTATTGCCTTATATATTTTGCCAAAATTTTAATTTTTTAAAAAAATTACTTTTTGAGATATCCTTGTCCGAAAATTATAAGGGGGTGCTGTAATCACCTTAAAGAACCTACATAATACCCTCGATGTTTACAGAATTTCTTAGAAAAACCTTAAAATATTTAGGGAGTAATTCTCACATGAAATTAATCCAAAATTCTATATTATCGATAAAGTTTTATACATGGTGTTCCATTAGTGCGTAATTGTTCAATATTTCAATTTGTGTTATTGACACGCAAACAAGTTTCGAATAAAAAAAGTATGGATTTAAAAAATACGTGATTTAAAAATATTTTTGGAGATACAGGGTGTTGCCTTTTTGTCTGGCAAATAAAAATTTATATTTTCGTATTTCTAATAATAAAACAGCTATCGATCAATATCGCTGTATAGACAAATTTATAAGGGATTTTATGCTAAGATAATATACATTGAAAAAATTGAGTAAATTAAACTTAAAATTAGTCAAATTTGAGAAATGTTTCAGAACAAACCAGTTCTATTACCACTATTCGCTAGCTTACTTACTATCTTAGTCTGTTTATTAAACAATTTAAAAAAAAATAATTGCTTGGCAATTCTGTAATACCTTTTAAAAACATTCTAGGGTTGAATACAGTATTACCAAACCATTCTAAAAATAAATTAAAATACGTACAAGGTATTATATTTAAAAAAACATATATTTTTATTTGAAAAAACGCAACACCCTGCATATCTTAAAATATTTTTAAACCATGTACCTATTTTTCAAATCTATATAACTTTTATTTGAAACTTGTTTGCGTGTCAATAGCACAAATTGAAATATTGAACAATTACGTACTAATGGGACACCCTGTTTAATATTTTTCTATTATTTTTAACTGAACAAACAACTTCCTAAATATTATTAATAAATATTAACACTCTGTATACAACACGTTAAAAAAAATTGTATATTTAGGATTATCCTAACTGAAATAAACTATACAATATCCATGATCCATATATTGGATGTAAGTATATTATTAAATTCCGTCCTAAAAGTCATAAAATTTTCATAACTAAGAGGAAGTTGCAAGAGTTTCGAACAAGTATGTGCTACAGGTACTCTTGCAAATCCGTCAGATTCAATGAAATCTATTTTAATATTCTGGTTTGCAAGGTCAGAGCCTGTACAAAACCTGAGAAACGATTCTCTCGTTTTTAAATCGGATTCTTTAATAAATTTTTTTAAGTACCCAATTATAATTTTTTTATCAGCCGACAAATTGGGTTCGATCTCAAGTAGGTTGATGATATTCTTATCTGTTGGGTCTAATTTGGAATATATTTTATGTAAATCCAGTTTGCCTTCTAGCATCTTTAAAAATGGGGCAAAACATTCCTTTACAAAAGAAGGTTTTTGAATTAACTCTTCTCTCGCAATTTGTTGTAACATTTTTTTAAAATTATTTTTATTAGGTAACACTTTTGCATCATATGAATTGCAAAATTCCATTATTTCTTCAATATCTTCTTCTTCAAAATGTTCAATCGCATTTTTTAACAAATGTGAATCTGAGGGAGAAACATATTTTAAAAAGTTTTTTAAAACTTCATCATCTTCCATGTTGTGGCCCATACAATCTTTGATGAAAGTAGGAGCGATTTTAATGGGAAAATATTTTTCAGTTTCGTAACTCTCTAAGATAATTTTACCTACTGCGCTCCATTCCTCTTTTTGAAGGTCGTGTCTTAAACAAGGTACCTTGAAGGCTGCACCCATTGTGCAAATTTCATAGAAAGTTGTAAAAAATTCAGAAATGGTATCTCTTAAAACACCGCCCATATCTTCTGCTTGTTCCGAAGTTCCATTTGGTAGTATCATTTCGATGCGGATGTTTTTAAGATGTACGTTTCTTGTTTTTACAGCGTCCAATATTTCCTTGAATACATTGCCTCTATGTAACACTAGGTTTTCAGTATTTTGATTTGGTTGTGGTGTCGATAAGTCAGACAAGTCAGATATATTGTAGATAGTGTTTTCATTCAAACTGTATAAGTCATAATCACTAGGTCCTATTACTTCTTCAGTACCAATAGAAAAGTCTGGTCCCTAAAATGAAAAATTTATTTATTTTATATATACAAAGTGGCAATAGAATCATGACAAATAAACACTTATTTTTTCTTAAGTTTAGGATCATCATGCAGATGAAGCTTTATTACATATATTTTGTAGCCCTATTGTGTATGGGCCATATTTTTTTTTTCAAGTTATTCTGTGTCTGAATACGAAATTCCCTGTTCGAACAAGAAATTTTATATTTGACCTATAGTATTTAATGGTATTATGGCTGTTGTCGTAAAAGTCTTCTAGAGAACATGGAGGTGAGTGTTTAATATAATTGAATTGCTAACTAATGTAAATTTAAAAAACTTCCCACAGGATATTAAACTTTAATTTAAAGTCAAATTTGTTAATCGTTGTTGTTTAATACTGTAATTATAATATTCTTTCTAAATAACGAAATGTCAGTTAAGGTAGTTAAAATAAAATTTTAATTTTAGTCCGATACAACGACCGAAACATTGGTTAAAAATATTTTTCTTTCAAATTTAAACAAAGAAATTATCGCCTTTTTAAATATCCTACACAATAACGTTATTATACTATACCGGGTGTTCAAATTAAAGTGTTACAGCTTTACCGCATTTTATAAAAAACAACGTTTCAGACGAAAGTTTTATAGTTTTGTGGGGGACAAAATTTTGGCTAAAATCGTCTTTTATAGCTAACCATAATATGGCCAACTTTTTTTTCGCCCAGCAAAATTTTTAAGTAGGTGTTACTCAAAAAGTAAAAGTCCAATAAAAAAAAATATTTTCATCAAAAGTTTCTTATTTTTTTATGTACTTTAAGAATATGTAAAAAAATGGGGTTCCCATTTAAAAAAACAAAGTCCACCTCGATATGGCCATATTATGGTCAGCTATAAAAAAATTAATTTAGCCAAAATGTTTCCCCCAAAATCTATAAAACTTTTGTCTGAAACTTTTTTTTTCTAAAATGCATATTTTCGGCGGTATTTAACTGTAACACTTTAATTTGAACACCCGGTATAAAAGTACGTGAACTAAAAATTACAGAATTTACAGCTGTTTGATGTATTTTTTGTTTTGTTATCAGGGTTAAAATTAAAAATTTTTGTATACATAAGATGGAAGCAAAAAAAATAAATATTTTTTATGTAAAGTCTCTAATGGAATATATTTTAGTAGCTGAAATAGTGGTGTTATAGCGTTTTTTGATGCCATGCCTTTCTTACATGTGAAATTTTTACAATTTCGTTTTTTTTTTTTATTTTCGTAATTTTTTCCACTGTTCAATATATTTAGGACCTATAGTTAAATACCATTAGAATATAATAAAAGCAAATCCACATAGACTGATTGCTTAGAAATCCCGTCTTCTATGTTGAAAAATCTCCTATTCTAATACATTTGCTAACGCTGCCTTAAGAACATTATTATTAAGACAATTATTTTTTTTTGTGGAAATCGGAGTTTTTCGGGACAGAAAATAAAACAAAAATAAAATAATGTAGCCCTTCCACGCTGCCGTAGGAATCCTCAAAATATAATTTTTAAAAAATTAAATTAATTTAGTTAAGTTACTTACTAAAATATATTCTTCCGGCGTATAGTTGGTTACATAATTTTGAAGCACTCCAGGATTACTAACTCCCTCTGAAAGTCTGATAGGAGATACTGTTTCAGAATTTATATCATTCTCAGATACACTCCGAGTTACAGTAGCAGGAATGTAATGATCATCATGATCATCATTATCATTATTTTCATCATATTTTCGTGTTGTGGCTACATAAAATCTTAAAGTTGTTAAAGCAGATAATTCATACATCTCTTGAATGGTTAAGTTACTGTCAAATTTGTGGCATTTGTAATCTAGCAATTCAATTTCAAATATGTCCAGAGGGCCTTTAGTAGATATTCCATTGGGAAAAAATAATTTTTTTCCAACTTCCAATATATCTCTACTCTTGCTACCTTTCTCCATGGAAACTCTTCGGGTACCCCCACCATGATTTTTTTTCACTTGTCGATATCGTTCTACATGCTTGTCCATATAATACCAGCCGATTTCTATAAATCGAGTTTGTTTAACTGTGCTACTTTTCTTTTTAGAAGCTCCAGCACTTTCTCCAGTACTATTTCTCTTATTAATTTTTTCTCTCAGTTTTTCAATCAGACTTTGTTTTCCAGAGGTATTTTTTTTATTTGCGAAATTTCTAACAGCTATACGATCGCCATATTTCGGAATAAATTCCTTTAAATTTTCTTCAGACATCAATGGAATGGTTGAACAATCTATCTAAAACAAATAAATGAATTTATAAATCCACAAAAAATGTATATACAATATAAATATATAAATATATAAATATATAAATATATAAATATATAAATATATAAATATATAAATATATAAATATATAAATATATAAATATATAAATATATAAATATATAAATATATAAATATATAAATATATAAATATATAAATATATAAATATATAAATATATAAATATATAAATATATAAATATATAAATATAAATATATAAATATATAAATATATAAATATATAAATATATAAATATATATAAATATATAAATATATAAATATATAAATATATAAATATATAAATATATAAATATATAAATATATAAATATATAAATATATAAATATATAAATATATAAATATATAAATATATAAATATATAAATATATAAATATATAAATATATAAATATATAAATATATAAATATATAAATATATAAATATATAAATATATAAATATATAAATATATAAATATATAAATATATAAATATATAAATATATAAATATATAAATATATAAATATATAAATATATAAATATATAAATATATAAATATATAAATATATAAATATATAAATATATAAATATATAAATATATAAATATATAAATATATAAATATATAAATATATAAATATATAAATATATAAATATATAAAATATATAAATATATAAATATATAAATATATAAATATATAAATATATAAATATATAAATATATAAATATATAAATATATAAATATATAAATATATAAATATATAAATATATAAATATATAAATATATAAATATATAAATATATAAATATATAAATATATAAATATATAAATATATAAATATATAAATATATAAATATATAAATATATAAATATATAAATATATAAATATATAAATATATAAATATATAAATATATAAATATATAAATATATAAATATATAAATATATAAATATATAAATATATAAATATATAAATATATAAATATATAAATATATTAAATATATAAATATATAAATATATAAATATATAAATATATAAATATATAAATATATAAATATATAAATATATAAATATATAAATATATAAATATATAAATATATAAATATATAAATATATAAATATATAAATATATAAATATATAAATATATAAATATATAAATATATAAATATATAAATATATAAATATATAAATATATAAATATATAAATATATAAATATATAAATATATAAATATATAAATATATAAATATATAAATATATAAATATATAAATATATAAATATATAAATATATAAATATATAAATATATAAATATATAAATATATAAATATATAAATATATAAATATATAAATATATAAATATATAAATATATAAATATATAAATATATAAATATATATAAATATATAAATATATAAATATATAAATATATAAATATATAAATATATAAATATATAAATATATAAATATATAAATATATAAATATATAAATATATAAATATATAAATATATAAATATATAAATATATAAATATAATAATAAATATATAAATATATAAATATATAAATATATAAATATATAATATATAAATATATAAATATATAAATATATAAATATATAAATATATAAATATATAAATATATAAATATATAAATATATAAATATATAAATATATAAATATATAAATATATAAATATATAAATATATAAATATATAAATATATAAATATATAAATATATAAATATAGATACATACTAATTTTCTACATACATACACTAATACATAATAATTTTCTTCTTATCGTTATTTAGTAAATACGCAAAAAACAGTGGTGTAATTTTTTTTGCTTAACATACACTTATGCTATTAAAATTTCCATTAGGTTCTAACTTTGTATATCGATGGCTTATTTCTAACAAGTCGTAACCCAAATTTTTACGTATACATACTCAACAGAAAAAGATGGACACTGTCGGTCACTAAAACCTCTTGTCCCAAATAAAACTATTTCTAGTTGATTCTCGCGATTTTTGACACGTACGACAGAGTTTTTTGCCTCTACTGTAAAATCTTTGTGAGTTACGATGTGTTAGAATTAAGCCATCGATGTATTAAAATTTTCTTTCAATCGTTATTTAGTACAAATATTTTGTTTTTTAACACCCTGTATTTTTAAAATAAAAAGGCCTATGTGTATATGAACATTTATCTTAAAATTGATTACGGAATATCACATTAAAGTTTAGCCACATAACATATATTTAATGATCACCTTAAATCGGACTCAAAACCTTTGTTTCTTTAAATTCTCTAAATCTCTTATAGGTACCTAATGGATGACCGATAAAAAAATTGCACACAAAATGGTTGTTCCTCAAAAACACCCTATTTATTGTATTAACGTGAAATATACTCTTAAATATTACAAAAAATTGCAATACATACATACTCCTGCGTCTTAATAATCATTTTTACTTACTCTTTCTTGAATAAAATGTGATATCACAGTTTCTGGAATATCCCGATTGCGAAGAAAATCTTCAAGAGACATGTCGATATTTCCGTATTCCTAAAATAAATTATGAATTTGAATACAAACTTGGAACTGTCACTGTAATAAACTACCTAGACATAAATAAATTTACATCCAAGAAAAAGCGCGCGAAAAGACCACCGTAAATTCAACATTCAACAAACAAACGCCAACAAAACTAGTAGCAACGTTGCCGCAACACTAAAATTACCTACTTAGAAGGGAGAAAATATATTAAACGTGAATATACTTTTTGGATTTGGATCATTTTCGTCAGGGAGGAGGATGTGCCATTACAACCGAAAAGCAAAAATAGTAGTTTGTGGAACAAAGGAGTGTATATGATGGCCATATGCGGACAATTCACTAGAGTTGTACAGTATGTTTTTTTGTACGACCCACTAACGAAAAGCTGCAATAATATAAAAATTAGTTTATTTTATTTATTAAGATAAAATAATTGTATTTAACATATTTTATGACATTTACTAATTTAATAAAAAAATATGTATTATTTGTGTTCATCCTGCATGTCGTATGTTAGGTATTCCAACTCTGTGCTAATGAGATAAACAATACAATACTCGATGCACAAATTCGTGTGAACACGTGTGAAAGCTATCAGAGAGTTGGCACTGGAGCGAGCGGAAAACCAAATGGTATTATCGTTGCCATTTGTATGGCGTTGTTACGTTAACCATGCCGTATAGGCTAACATCGCTGGTATTGGTCCTTTCCTACTTGCTCTACAGTACCTGGCTCTCTGTAGTTTTCACACGTACTTGTGCCAAAGAGGTATTGGAATGTGTTCGATAGTCGATAACGTATATATTTTTAATACTGATAATTAGAATAGTTTTAAATAGTTTACGATTTATTTGTAAATATAAATGAATATATTATGAAATGCCATTTTTTTATTGAGCATCACTGATTTTTAATTATATTTAGGTAATCTCTATGACTAAAAAATATATTGAGAATTAGTTTGACAGACTTGTCACTTATTTAGAATTTAAAAAAATAATAGTTGTCTGGTGACCAAAATATAAACTATGATTTTGTGTATTTCATATTATCCGTACAGTGTACGTATGTACTAGAACGGATATTGAAATAATATACGTTCAGTAGATCGCAAATGGCATTCTTTTTCATTCTATATTCTATGCGTAGAATAGAATAATACTCCATCTGATTGTAGAAAAAAACTTCCCAGTTAGATACTAAATTAATAACAATATTTATAACGAATTCAGTACATATCTACAGGAATCGGCAACGCCGCCAGTAATAGGAAACAAGCGAAAAGCTGCGACAAAAGCTCATAGTTATAAGTAATTTATAATTTCTTAATGTGCCGCTATGCAACTAGTGATGGGAATAATCGGATAATTTTAATAATCGTAATGTTCAGAGATAATTATTCATTCCCCTTTCCAAATATTTTTGCAACGAGCTAACTGTTTAAGTTTCTCTGATTACATATTTGTTTTGGCTATAAATATTAAATAAAAAATAGTAATGTCAATTTTGAGCTTAGGCGATAGTAACATAACAACAATACTTCAAATACAATTGAATATTCTATGATAATCCGATTTCATCACATAAATTCAAGCATATGTGTAAATGAAGGGCAACGAATCAAGATTCAAGTCAAGAACGACAGGGACGATACGGAACACCATCGATATAAAATCGGAACACTAAATACCTACCGATTATTTTAAGAAACGGAAAAAATTCTGATTTATATATCCGGGGACTCCCATCACTAATCACTATATTCAACATTAGTCGAGAAAACTAATCACGCCTATTAATCTGCTTATTTTAAACAGTTCGTCTACTTTCGATAGACAGCACACGACGTCCATATTTTGTCCAAATAATGTCCTGGATGTTCCTGAACTTCATATGGATGTCCATTCTCTTTTTAAAACGGATCTGTATTTTTTTTATTTCATTTTTGAAATCATAATCTTTTTCTAACCAACCATGTATCACACTTAATTTTTTTTATTAGGTTTTAAAAATGAACTGTACTTTATGAATTTTTGTAAGTACGGTCCTGTTCAATTATTTTTTTTAATTACACTTGCGCCACTCTGTATGTTTATTTTTCTTGGATGTAAATTTGGTTATGTAAAGATATAATAGAGAGTTTTAGCAAATGTACATTAGGATTTACTACTGCTGTTTTGAAATAAAACACATTAATAATAATATATAATATGTTACACTTACCTCATTTAAGAAATTCATTATCTACTCCAAAATGACAATCAAAATACACAGCATGTTTAATCGTGGTCCTTTATTCAATATCAATTGTGATTTCAGACCTCTGAATTTAAATTTCGAGTTGTATGTCAGAATTCCGAATTGTATGTCGGAATTCCGAGTTGTATGTCGGAATTCCGAGTTGTGTATGTCGGAAATTCCGTACTTGTATCTCGGAATTCCGACTTGTATCTCGGAATTCCGACTTGTAACTCGGAATTCCGACATACAACTCGGAATTCCGAGATACAAGTCGGAATTGAAAAAAAAAAAAATTTTTGTGGCGGTTCTACGCCTTCGTATTTATCTATTTGTTATAGTGTGTTTAAGCTCTATTGATTTTGGGCATGGGTCAGGTTATTAAATAACTCGAATTACTTTGAAAAAAGAAGTTGGGCAACACTATATTTAAAACTTACTATACTTGACTTTAGATTAGTGAAAAAAATATAAAAAAATCACTAACCACTAACAAATTATATTTAAACCAAGTTTTAGATAAGGTAGAAGCAAATTCTAATTCACATTGTTTTACTAAATTCAAATTTAGATGATTTATTTAAAAGCACATTTATCTTTTGTTCAAATTAGGTAATATAAGGAATGTTATTTCATGGTATTCTTCAGGCCTCCTTCAAAGTAATTCGGTATCCTTATTCTTAATTCTGAATTTTTCTATCGATGAACCAAACCACGGTCTTCAGATGTACCAAACTTCTAGGTATAAAAACCATAAAACTTCTAGATATAAATCGAAATAAACTGTCTAGATATAGATCCAAATAAACCTCTTAATATAGATCCAAATAAATCTCTTGATATAGATCCAAATAAACCGTCTAGATATAAATCTCCATAAACCGTCTAGATATAGCCAATGCTAAAAAGAAAAGGTTAAAATGTTAATACAGGAAATAGGAAAATTAGAACAGGATTCAGATAAAATGATTTTAACTAACAAATGAACAATTTAAAACTATTAAGTGAATAATTTCACAGAGACCAAAATTAATATGAAAAGGAAAAATCTCATTTAACATATTTAAAAATAGTAAAGCATAATATCTTATTCAAAAAAAAAAAAAAATAATATATGAATTATCCGTTTGTTACTCATTGTTAATAGGTATTGAGGTTATGTCGGAATATACAGTGTGTCGCATTTAAGATGAAGACACCCCTATATTTTGTCTATCTAAATTAATACAAATTTGAAGTTTTGCACAGTCATACAGGGGTGATGGTTCACATTTTTTAAGATACTCAACTGGAGTTTAAATTTTAAACCGCGGGCCCTACTGCGAATCCACCAAACAGGGCCATTTTTTCGATATTTTTCTTTCTATGGCACACTAGTTTATCGAATAAAAAAAAATCCTTTTTTAATAATTTTGTGTATTGACCAAAATAATGAAAAAAAACTAAAAATGCGAATTTTGTCATAAAATTTGGTGTGTGGATTTAGAATAATATTCGAAACAATTTTTTCAAATAACTTTTTCTGACATCTCTAACGCGAAGAAAAATATCGAAAAGTGACCCTGTTTGTGGATTCGCAGTAGGCCGTGTTTAAAATTTAAATTTCAGTTGAGTATCTTGAAAACTGTGAACCATCACCCTGTATGACTGTGCAAAATTTCAAATCTGTATTGACTTAGATAGTTAAAATATATGGGTGTCTTCATCTTAAATGCGACACACTGTATATTCAGATGGCCAATAAGAATATTAAAAATCAATTAGTACATCGGATGACCAAGATATATTGAAATGAATGTGATCTGGTTGATATATTCGAATCAAATGAAATATGAACTTTTGACACAAGGCATAAACGACAAATGACATTTGAGTAGAGGTGAATGTGTCAAAATAACGAATAACGGTTCCAACCGTTACATGATTTAGAATACTTTTCTAAAATTGCAGATAATAATGATTGGTCTATAATTTGTAATATCATTTCTGTTGCCCTTTTTGTACACCGGAACAATTTTTGAAATTTTCTATTTCTCGGGAACAATAGACGTGGATATTATAAGATTAAAAAATGATACCAGTTCCAATTATCTCGTCTTTTAAATAATCTGGTCCAACAAAGTAGTCAGAGATTTGTTTTTCTTATTCTTCTTCTTATTCTTCTTTTTCTTTTTCTTTTTCTTTTTCTTTTTCTTTTTCTTTTTCTTTTTCTTTTTCTTTTTCTTTTTCTTTTTCTTTTTCTTTTTCTTTTTCTTTTTCTTTTTCTTTTTCTTTTTCTTTTTCTTTTTCTTTTTCTTTTTCTTTTTCTTTTTCTTTTTCTTTTTCTTTTTCTTTTTCTTTTTCTTTTTCTTTTTCTTTTTCTTTTTCTTTTTCTTTTTCTTTTTCTTTTTCTTTTTCTTTTTCTTTTTCTTTTTCTTTTTCTTTTTCTTTTTCTTTTTTCTTTTCTTTTTCTTTTTCTTTTTCTTTTTCTTTTTCTTTTTCTTTTTCTTTTTCTTTTTCTTTTTCTTTTTCTTTTTCTTTTTCTTTTTCTTTTTTCTTTTTCTTTTCTTTTTCTTTTTCTTTTTCTTTTTTCTTTTTTCTTTTTTCTTTTTCTTTTTCTTTTTCTTTTTCTTTTTCTTTTTCTTTTTCTTTTTCTTTTTCTTTTTCTTTTTCTTTTTCTTTTTCTTTTTTCTTTTTCTTTTTCTTTTTCTTTTTCTTTTTCTTTTTCTTTTTCTTTTTCTTTTCTTTTTCTTTTTCTTTTTCTTTTTCTTTTTCTTTTTCTTTTCTTTTTCTTTTTCTTTTTCTTTTTCTTTTTCTTTTTCTTTTTCTTTTTCTTTTTCTTTTTCTTTTTCTTTTTTCTTTTCTCTTTTTCTTTTTCTTTTTCTTTTTCTTTTTCTTTTTCTTTTTCTTTTTCTTTTTCTTTTTCTTTTTCTTTTTCTTTTTCTTTTTCTTTTTCTTTTTCTTTTTCTTTTTCTTTTTCTTTTTCTTTTTTCTTTTTCTTTTTCTTTTTCTTTTTCTTTTTCTTTTTCTTTTTCTTTTTCTTTTTCTTTTTCTTTTTCTTTTTCTTTTTCTTTTTCTTTTTCTTTTTCTTTTTCTTTTTCTTTTTCTTTTTCTTTTTCTTTTTCTTTTTCTTTTTCTTTTTCTTTTTCTTTTTCTTTTTCTTTTCTTTTTCTTTTTCTTTTTCTTTTTCTTTTTCTTTTTCTTTTTTCTTTTTCTTTTTCTTTTTCTTTTTCTTTTTCTTTTTCTTTTTCTTTTTCTTTTTTCTTTTTCTTTTTCTTTTTCTTTTTCTTTTTCTTTTTCTTTTTCTTTTTCTTTTTCTTTTTCTTTTTCTTTTTCTTTTTCTTTTTCTTTTTCTTTTTCTTTTTCTTTTTCTTTTTCTTTTTCTTTTTCTTTTTCTTTTTCTTTTTCTTTTTCTTTTTCTTTTTCTTTTTCTTTTTCTTTTTCTTTTTCTTTTTCTTTTTCTTTTTCTTTTTCTTTTTCTTTTTCTTTTTCTTTTTCTTTTTCTTTTTCTTTTTCTTTTTCTTTTTCTTTTTCTTTTTCTTTTTTCTTTTTCTTTTTCTTTTTCTTTTTCTTTTTCTTTTTCTTTTTCTTTTTCTTTTTCTTTTTCTTTTTCTTTTTCTTTTTCTTTTTCTTTTTCTTTTTCTTTTTTCTTTTTCTTTTTCTTTTTCTTTTTCTTTTTCTCTTTTCTTTTTCTTTTTCTTTTTTCTTTTTCTTTTTCTTTTTTCTTTTTCTTTTTCTTTTTCTTTTTCTTTTTCTTTTTCTTTTTCTTTTTCTTTTTCTTTTTCTTTTTCTTTTTCTTTTTCTTTTTCTTTTTCTTTTTCTTTTTCTTTTTCTTTTCTTTTTCTTTTTCTTTTTCTTTTTCTTTTTCTTTTTCTTTTTCTTTTTCTTTTTCTTTTTCTTTTTCTTTTTCTTTTTCTTTTTCTTTTTCTTTTTCTTTTTCTTTTTCTTTTTCTTTTTCTTTTTCTTTTTCTTTTTCTTTTTTCTTTTTCTTTTTCTTTTTCTTTTTCTTTTTCTTTTTCTTTTTCTTTTTCTTTTTCTTTTTCTTTTTCTTTTTCTTTTTCTTTTTCTTTTTCTTTTTCTTTTTCTTTTTCTTTTTCTTTTTCTTTTTCTTTTTCTTTTTCTTTTTCTTTTTCTTTTTCTTTTTCTTTTTCTTTTTCTTTTTCTTTTCTTTTTCTTTTTCTTTTTCTTTTTCTTTTTCTTTTTCTTTTTCTTTTTCTTTTTCTTTTTCTTTTTCTTTTTCTTTTTCTTTTTCTTTTTCTTTTTCTTTTTCTTTTTCTTTTTCTTTTTCTTTTTCTTTTTTCTTTTTCTTTTTCTTTTTCTTTTTTCTTTTTCTTTTTCTTTTTCTTTTTCTTTTTCTTTTTCTTTTTCTTTTTCTTTTTCTTTTTCTTTTTCTTTTTCTTTTTCTTTTTCTTTTTCTTTTTCTTTTTCTTTTTCTTTTTCTTTTTCTTTTTCTTTTTCTTTTTCTTTTTCTTTTTTCTTTTTCTTTTTCTTTTTCTTTTTCTTTTTCTTTTTTCTTTTTCTTTTTCTTTTTCTTTTTCTTTTTCTTTTTCTTTTTCTTTTTCTTTTTCTTTTTCTTTTTCTTTTTCTTTTTCTTTTTCTTTTTCTTTTTCTTTTTCTTTTTCTTTTTCTTTTTCTTTTTCTTTTTCTTTTTCTTTTTCTTTTTCTTTTTCTTTTTCTTTTCTTTTCTTTTTCTTTTTCTTTTTCTTTTTCTTTTTCTTTTTCTTTTTCTTTTTCTTTTTCTTTTTCTTTTTCTTTTTCTTTTTCTTCTTCTTCTTCTTCTTCTTCGCATGTTTTTACTAATTTGTCTTTTTTAGTCATCAGGTTAGAAAACATTTTTTGTGGTTAAACAAATATCCACAGTCTCTGATGTTTGATTAGTGGATGGCTCTATTTCATTTAGCACGTTCACTAAACATGAATCCTCAGCTTTCATGGTATTTCTATTTTTCATGAAAACAGCTGCAGAGTTTTTACTTAGAATATACCATTTCAACCGTCTTTATTTAGTCGAGACGTTAAAATATATTCAATTTGTTATTTTTCTTTTAAATAGTCAAACATCTCAATAAGAGATATGTTGGGTAAGTACGATGCCTTTTTGGAAGGGAATATAATTTTTTGTGTGTTCCAACTCTCGTTGAATTAATAAATTCTGACATCTGGTACACCAGTTTTTTTTTTGTGATAATTCAAATCTAAGCCAAATCCATTTCTTGTAGGACAATTTCTTACAAATTTGGACCTAGAATTAAATTCCTTAAAGTTCCTTATTCGCCATTTTCTAAATTAAAGATATTATAAAGTTCCTTATTTACCATTTTGTAAATTAATTTTATCCTCCCGTCGATAAGCATGTATCCACTGCCTCGACAAATCTTTTAGTTTTTGGAAAACAGAGGTATTTTATATCCGTTCCTTTGGTTTTTCTATTAGTACGGTTCAATAGTTGATACAAACAACAAACACAAAAGAGTCACTACACGCTATTATACAAAAATTAAGAAACTTATAACGATAACTAACAAAATTCTAATAGTGACATAAATAAAATGACTATTTTGATTCCAACGTTGACGTAATGCGCAGAGACGTTCGAATTTGAGATCACAAATCAGCATACCCTTATTTGTGTATCGTGTGTTGTACCTCTAAGGATTTACGAAAGCCTAAAGTGGTGTTTACATTTCGAAAAAATTAATATCTCTGCAACCGTTGTGAACTTAAAAAATCTATATTTCATAAATTATTTAGGCCCTTCATGAGTCTTAATTTGGGGGTTGAGTAAGAATTAATTAAAATATTTTAAGGGGTTGTTTTGAGGGTAACCCATCCTTATAACTATACAGAACTTTTTTGTCCATCGACCCCATTTTTATAATTTTAATTTATGCAAAAAATTTTTTAAACCATATTTTACTCTTTATTTTTTTAAGAGAAAAAACGAGAAAAACAAATCAGTACATATGACAATATTAATACAAAAATCACTTGAAAGTTTAGTTGGCCGTGCATTTCTCATTTGAATCTGTTGGGCACCCCAAAATATGACGATTTAACGCAATTTACCTCTATACCAAGTTATACCCCTAAGGATTTACGGAAGCCTAAAGTGGAACTATAAATTTGGAAAAAAATTAATATCTGCAACCGTTTAAGTTAATAATTCTATATTTGGTAAATTATTTAGGCGCTTCATGAGTTTTAATTTGGGGGTGAGCAAGAATTAATTGAAATATATTAAGGGTTTGTTTTGTGGTATTCCACAGAACTTTTTATTCAATCGGCCGATTTTTAAAACTTTAATTTCATTTTATGCTAAATTTTATTTAATATATAAAAGTGGTTGAAATTTTTAAGAGGTTTACTAACAACAAAAATGTTTAGATAGGCCACTGGTGTAATTTATGTTGTCTCAATGGAAAAAACTAACAGCCGTATGCATAGTCGATCGCCAGCGATTCATTTTCGGCGTATCGCCAGCGATCCGCCGGCGAAAGCCCAAAAAGCTGGCGACTCGCCGGAGATTGTCACCGGAATGTCATTTCACGCAAGTTTTCATGTTCTTTTATAGGGAAAAATTTTATATTCGTTCATTATTTTTTGAGTTTTAAGAAATGAATCATGAATAAAATGCGAGAGATACCGGTGATAATCCCTATAAAAGAAAATAAAAACTTGCGTGAAATGACATTCCGGTGACAATCTCCGGCGAGCCGCCAGCTTTTTGGGCTTTCGCCGGCGGATCGCCAGCGAATCGCTGGCGATACGCCGAAATGAATCTCTGGCGAGTCGCTGGCGATCGACTATGCATACGGCTGTAAGGCTTACAAAGGCATTTTTAAAGGTAATGGATTCCCATATATTCTTCCTTAAACGAGTTATTAGTAATACATTTAGAAATATTATTATCCAATATAGCAGCCATTTTGACAACTGACAGGACATTTTCAATAAAATATTGTTATCCAAAAAGAGGATGTTATAATATTATTTCCAGAAAAACTGAAAGTACACCATTGATGTCACAAAATAATTGAATCAGTTATAATTTAGTTCTTACTACAATTTTTATAAAAATTTTAATTTCAAGCGACCTATTTGTTAATTTTAGTATAATGTTCGACCATAACTCGGTTTTGTAATAGGTCTTTTCATCATGTGATGAGCGCAAGCGCAGCCGCCATGTTAAAATAGCGGTAATTCAAAAGTTTCGTACTGGTTTGATCAACAATGACTGGAAAAGTAATATTATCATTAGAAAAAATCGTTGATGGTGATTCACTTTTTTATAATTCTGTGGAATCATATAGTTGTCACGATACACAGACTAACGGTATATTCCTGCGCATGCAGCTGACTGACGGTAACGTCACGTGGGACAGAATTATAAGCATTAAATGGAAGATAGTGTTCAAAATTCGATATTTTGCCAATTTTAGATTTTATGCAGTTACTTTAAGCTTTATTGGTTACTTTGTAATATATTCGTTTATAAATATGAAGGTTTAAGGTAAATAATACTAATAAAAATATTATTTTTTCTCATAAATTATAGGTATTTTGTGACAAAATCCATAACCTGGCTATAAGATATAGACTAAAAATACAAGTTTAACTCAAATTTGTACTTTCTAGTCGTGGTAGTTCTCTTGCAATCTCTTTTCTTATTATGTGAAATAAAAATAGGTGTGTATAAACAAATTATTTATTTATAAAAAGTAAGTATAAAAAAATACTTTTTATTTGGTAAATTTAAACATTTTTTATCAAGTTTACTTTGAAAATACTCAAAACCAATTTTTCTGTTCATTTATCTTATTCTTATATATGTTCTTGTCCTGTTCATGCGTGGTATTACTTCAAAAGGACCGTTGTATTGGGACAGGAAACTACTGTTTTATCTGCTAAAATTTTTAAATACCGATTTATTTTCTTTGCTTAATGAGACCCGTGCACCTGGTGGAATTCAGTTTTCTTTTCTTGCGTCTATGTTTAAAAAGAATATCACAACTACTTTCCTCAACGTGGATGGGGCAACTTCAAGCTCTTCGATAAGAATTTATCCATATTTTGTGGCATTTGGAAATATCTCCACCGCGCAGCCCGGCATTTTAAACATTAATTTAGTTCTTCCCTGTTATATATAGGAAAATATAGTCACTACTAACTCAAAAACAAATAAATTATTAAATTATTTTACACTATTCAATCGAAAAGTGCCAAAATAACTTGAAAGTTCGTCCCGCATTACGTCATGCGCGGTTTGGACGAATTTTGAAACGAAAGTCAGCATACCTTTAGTGTGTGTATCGTGCATAGTTGTGAGCAATTGAAAAGGTGGTTGAAGTGTCATGGACGATCGCAACAAGGAAAAAAACTGTTCTGATTTAGAGGATAGGTATTACTAATTATTTACTATGTAAAAAATTAATGAAAGCTAATTATAATTATAACTCTATTCTAATTAATTATGCCAACCAACTATTAGTAATTGCAGAAACACATTAATTAAGTTAATCACGAGTATAATTTATCAAATTATTTAATATTTTAGTGATCAACAAGACATTTTTAATAATATGACTGTGTATACCGAAGTAGTATTTAATATTAAAAAAGTATTGTGTAATATCAGACAAGATTTTTCTTCTGTAGGATCATTTTCTTCAAAAAAATGTAGTGAACAAATAGATTAGATTAGATTAGGAGTTGGACGTTATTTGTTCTTGTCCACCGCGACCTTTTTAGATCTATTATGGGACTCCGTTTGTTTTAGATTATGTCGTCTAGCCTGGTCTTTTTTATTAGACTTAGTAGCTCCTGCATGTAGTTACATGAATTTGGCTTTTCTTCGCCAAATGTTAGAAACCTCATTCCAGCCAGGCCTTCACATTGGCACAGGACGTGGAATGATGTTTCTTCTTCTTCACAGAACCTGCACAAAGTTGCTTCTTCTGCTGGATTTATGACACTCATGTGTCTTTTGAGGCGACAGTGTCCAGTAAGAAGGCCTACTGTTATCCTAACGATTTGACGCTTTTGATCCAGTAGGTCTTTCGTAAACTTGGCCGATGGTTCCTTGATGAACTGTTTGGCCTGTCTTAGTCTTGGATAGTTGTTCCACCATTCCTGAGACTCTTTTTGCATCCATTGTTTAATGGATGCCTTGCACAATGCCTTAGCAACTCCACAGAAGGGTTTGGGGCCTGTCATGGCCTTATCTGAGCCTTCTCGGGCTAATTCATCGGCCTTTTCGTTGCCCTGATATCCCTCATGGCCTGGAACCGAGGCAAGGTCACCTTATTTTAAATATTTAGCTCTGTCAGGTCTTCTAGACAGTCTTTCACCAGTCGTGATTTGATTTCTGGTGAGAGAATTGCCTTTAGAGCTGCTTGGCTATCAGAGTATATGGCAATAGTTTTGCCTGATTCTTGCTGATTTAATATTTCTCTTGCACAGTGTTGTATGGCTACTAGCTCAGCCTGGAACACTGTTGCATATTTTCCTAAACTCAGCGAAATCGTTGATTTCGACTTGGGTCCATGGATTCTAGCACCGGCTCCTTCCTTGATTTTTGAACCATCTGTGTACCAGACGAGTTCAGCCTGTACGGGAGGTCCCTGCTTCCAGGATTCTCGGGCTGGTATTTGAATTTGAAAATTTCTTTCAAATTTGTATGTGGTTATGGCTATATCAGTAGGTATAGCTAGAATATTATCCCTTTTTAGTTGCTGATATAGCCTTGTGTGGTCAGCGCTACGTAGTTGGCTTATTGGGTTTTGTCCCTGCATTAACCTGTGAATAGTTCACCTGGTTTTTCCTTGTATAAAGATGTGCAGTGACGTAAGATTTATTAATACCTCCATTGCTGCAGTCGGCGTAGTGCGCATGGCCCCAGTAGCACTTAGACAGGCAAGCCGCTGAATGCTAGTGAGTTGGCCTATTGCACTTGCCTGCGCAGTTTTGGTTACCCACGCCACTGCGTCATAGGTTATCGTGGGTCTTATTACCCTTGTGTATAACCATATGGTCATTTTGGGGTGAACAAATATCTTTAGTTACATCATCAATCTATCAAAAACCTTTGTCACTTTGACCACATTTTTCACCCATAACGCACATTTTGAACATGTTTGAATATGTATTTTGCCTGATGATTTGATAATTTTTTTACAATATTGCAGGAAACGCTTTGGAAAATTTATAAAATAATATGTATTACCTTTGAATGATGTATACCTTGTGTCACTTTTACATACTCCATAACAATACCATTTCGTTGTTTCTTTCCATACAGATAACATACCTATTAGTATTATAACTAAAGTTGCCACCTGTCCTTTTTTGAAAAGGACAGCCATTTTATGAAGCAAAATGTCCTTGTGACTTTTTACGGCAAATGTTCTTTTACGACAAATGTCTTTTTTGACTGACATCATATATTTTTGGAAGGGACATGGTTTATACAAAAATATATAAGCTGAGGATAAGAACTTTTTATATACCAGAGCCCCTGTCAGCATCGTAGTTCTTTTTTTACTTTTCAAAAAGATGGCAACCCAAATTATAACTGATTGTAAAAATGTATTTTTCAATTAAGACACTTATTACTTTATTTTTTCTACTTTTTTTTAAATGAATATACTTAAATTAATATTTATCGATTATAATTTTTTTTCACGTGGGCATTTTAACATGCTTATTTACAAAAAACAGTACGAAAAAGAG
The DNA here is from genome assembly GCA_927349885.1 of Psylliodes chrysocephalus. Classification (NCBI taxonomy): domain Eukaryota; kingdom Metazoa; phylum Arthropoda; class Insecta; order Coleoptera; family Chrysomelidae; genus Psylliodes; species Psylliodes chrysocephalus. The sequence goes on along the minus strand of OV651815.1, from coordinate 59,793,087 downwards.
GGCTGATACTGACGCATGTGCACAAAAAAAAAATGTGATGAAAAGGTCTATTGTGTAAATGCGTTATTTTCTTCTTACTTTTTTATATTGCAATATTACTTCTTAGTCCTTATTATCATACTAATCTGAGATTAATTAAAATTGAAGGCTGTGATTAAATTAAAGATGACAACGTACATACTTTTTCAAAATTGCGATGAATAAAAAATTCAAAGAATAAATCTCCCACTCAATAATTAAAAAATTAAATTGAAATAATTAAATTGTACAATGTATGCCATCGTAAAGGTTTCGCTCTCATAAAGTAATAACAATAACTAATTCAATTGCCTACCGGCACGTAGTCCTTTTATCTCGCAAATGCAAAAGCGTCCGCTTTACGCTCACCTGATTTCTAATAAGAAAATGTCCCTCAGCATTTAGATACGAACATGTTGCTGCGAGGACAACAAAAGAAAATGAAATATTCCATTTAGGATAATACGCGGGAATATAAGTTGGAGGGTAGGCAGGTGGATGTTTTAACCTAATTTGGATGTTATTGAAACATAAAACTCGATTTTCGCCTCGAAAATAAAAAGCGAGGAAATTAAGAAGAAAGGCCTTTGAGATTTGATAGGATAATGAGACATTGTCGTTTCTTCATATTCGAGAATTATAAATATGAACCTGTTTGTTTGTAGAGGTAGCGGATTATCTCATGAACGATACAACACTGCACAAATGTACAGTTTGTTAATCCGTGCAGTGTTAAATCGTTCATGTGTCTTCTAAAGTTTATAAAAGAGGATGAAAAAATGTCCTGGCCACGAAATCAACAATCGCTGGAAAAGACAAGGTCAATTCAGCTGCAAAGAAAATTCAAGGAGAAGCTGACTAGGTAACTTCAGACCAACCGTTGCCAATATTCTTAAAGCGAGGAGGCACTTTGCTATTGAGATGTATTTGAGTGTTAACACATGTGACCTTTGGTTTATTAAACTCTCTTATCCACTTACTTTATCTACATTCTAAGAAATTTAGTTTGTTATATTTTACAATTACTGTATTATCAAAATACAAAAAATAAAAATACGTAGGACATTTCAGCAAACTTTTTGAACTGCGTCTGCTATGAACATCTTGTAACATGCCAATGATGAAAAACAGTTTTTTTTTCTTCGTTATCGACACTATTTAACGCATTACTTTTCGTTGAAAACTATCAAAAGCCTTACAGTTCATCAAATTTCTAGAGGCTTTCGATGGCTAGACAGAGAAAGCACTACTGACAGGCATCCCGACGGATTTACGCAATGAAAGTACACTCTGCGCATCAAGTATTCACTATTTCATTCAGACGTAAATGTCAGATGTAAATTTCGCTAAAACATTTCTTTTATTTTCGTTTGTGTTTTTTGCTCATTACAGTTTAATAGAACCTAAGTATGGAGTTTAATAGCAAATTAAGAGGCCGCGTGATTAACAGTCAATCTCGCGAAATAATAGCCAATGTTATAGAGTTTATGAGAAGAGAAGGAAACTTTAATTCACCTTCAATACCATTTAAAAATGTAAATGATCGTGTTGCTGCAGCCACAGGAGTATCTAAAAACACTGTCGTCCGCATTTCTGGAGAGAAAAAAAGAATCGATAACCGTGAGATATCGGAATTTTCATCACCAAGAAAAACCATTAAAAAACCAAAAACAGTTAATGATATAGATGAAGCTGCACAAGAATCAAATTTTATTTTTTTATTATTAGATAGCTATTTTTGTTTCTGAGTTGTGTTCATTTACAGGTTCATTTTTTTCCGTTTCTCCTTTTTGATTTTATATGGGGTTTCAAGTTGTTTTTGACTTATTTCGACGTAAATCACAACAACACACTTTTTTAATAAAGCAAACAAGTGTTAAGAGGTATATGTACGTGTAAACTACAATTACAAAAAATTGATATGAAACCCATGAAACCACCAACAAAAATGTAAAGCTAACTTCCGTACTAGAACATGGTGTCATTCGTCAAGATAATTTATCGTTTTGTTTAATAGATCAAGAAATGTAAATATTCCCCTGTTATTTTTTATAAAATTATAAGAGAAATAAATTTTTTTCTAAATAGTATAGTTTATTATTTTGTAGAAAAACAAAATTTCGAAAATTTTAGTAATGTTTCAGAAACAACCGTTATTAATAATAGGTACCATTTTCCTTAATAAGGTAGAAATAAAATATAAACTATTTCCACGATTTACAAAGGCCTCCAAAAAAAGTTATAGGTATTTTCCGCTATCCTATAAAATTTATATTTTCTGACTCAATTTCAAAAGGTTGAAGGAATTCCAAAACACCTTTTATGGCATAATAATTATTTTCAATTCTACATACTATCTTTAGCTGCTTTTAAAAACGTTCTAAGAAAGTCCAATCAGACCAATTTAATCCCTAAACTATTCCACACTTTTAAAATTTAATTACCTAAAAATATTAAAAACTATTTAAAATAACTTGTTTAGCAGACTCTACAATAGCTATCTTAGTCACACGTAGCGCGTTCTCTGTCTGGGCGTCGAACACCTCTAGAAATTTGATGAACTGTACTTACGTTTTCTGTAATTGAAATGACAGTTGACATTCACAGATAACACGGGACATGTGTAGTTAAAAAAAGTATTCCAGTATAAAGTATAAGTACTCCATTTAATATTCGAATCGACCAGCTTTTTTCAATATGGTTTTTATAATCGGTTTAGTAAAACAAGCTACTGTTTCGTTGTTACTTAAACTTGCATTTCTAGCTTCTAATGAAGTTTTATTGTTTCAGACAAAAATGAAAACATCTATTTGGAGCATCGTCGTCTTCTTTATGCATATTAAAGGTAAGTCATATAATATCTAGCTCATGTTTTTATAAATACAGTATTTAACATATTCTTACGTATATTAATGATATATTAATGGTATATTGTTGGAAATATATCCAACTTATTTCAATTAATGCATCAGGAGAACGCAGCCCTGAGTGCAAAAGTGAACAATTCTTAATAATTCAAATTTTAAATGTAATTAACCGTCCTGTCTCGTCGAATTATATTGCTTACGTCATAAATCTGTCGCACGTACAAACAATAAAATGGTTTTTGTTAACGGAACGCAGCCAAAACTTTTGACGTAATATGATTTCGCTTTAGGAAGGTTATATGACAAAGCTTCGAAATTATTCGAATGCACATACTTTGATTTTCTTTTACTATACGGAGAATGGTCGCACTGCGCAGCTTTCTGAGTGCCTTTTAAAAGGAGATAGAAAACTCCGCCATTTTGAGCCCTTATTACGTGTTGCTTACATCTTGGCGCAATATTTTTATTAGGTGCGTTTTAATCATCCGCTTCTGCTTCGGAATTGTCGGTTTTCTTATTTTAATCTGACAGGTTAAAACGGCTAAACCGACAATTCCGGAAGCAGAAGCGGATGATTAAAACGCACCTGATATTTTGCTTGCTGCTGTCAGTGTCAGTGAATATTATTTTTGAAGTCACAGTTTATTGCTAAAGAATCAGTTAGCTCACTCGGACCAGTTGAAAGTTCCAAAATAACATCCACTCCAGGGATACAAATTCAGGATACGCAGAAGACTGCTGTTTTATTATAGGCGGTTGTCATATATTGTTTTATCCGAGTTGCACAGTGTATAAAATGAAACATTGAGATCAAAAGTGCCGACGCAGAGTGAGCGATCTGATTCTTTAGCTGTAAACTGTGTCACAGGGTTCAAAATGGCCGCGCCCTATGTTGGGCGTGTCGGACCTCTCTCTTGCCTCGTATAGTAATCAAAGTATGTGTTCGAATGACTGTTGGAAGGGTTGCATTTAAAAAGCGAAACGACATTAAGTTTAATCAGGGGCATAAGTACTTTCTGACATTAAATAAAAATACTATGAAGAAATATAGTTCAATAGGTTTATTTTCTTAACATTTCCTTTCAATGATAAGTGCTCACCTACAAGAAGTATTAAAACATCCATAAATTTCGGCGGACCATTTTTTCTCTCCAACGGTTTAAAGTAGTGTGTGACCTCTGGACCCAGAGGTCGCGGGTTCGACCTCCGCCCATAGCAAATTTTTTTTCCAATTTTTTAAATTTTTCAAATTTTCTTTGGTTTATTCATTATTTTCACTCACATTACGTTAACGGCGTTTTCGTTACTAGTTAACCCAACACATGGACGAAACGAGGGTTTTAATACACGTGATGTGCTGTACCTTCGACGATACTACACAGGTGACCATTGAAGGGTTGTAAAGTTGGAAAGATTCTAATAAACTTAGTTGGGATCGAATCTCCATACGTTAACTAACAATTAAAACACCAGATATACGAGCTCTGGTGGTCTAGGGATTATGACAGGATTAGAGCCCCGCTGAGAGTATTTTTTTCAATTTTTTTAAATTTTCTTGTCTGTTAGCGCACCCAGATTTCCCCCCATGATTTATCCAGCACCTGTTTTGGTAATTTAAAGAGAAAATATTTTCACAATAAACCTTCAGTTTCTTCATTATTTTCAATCAAAATATTAGTTTAGTAAATAAAGGATATTTAAAAAAATACATATTTCCATAAAGTTATTTAATTAATAGATAATAAACATTTAGTAAGAAAATAAAAAGAACAAAAGATTTGTTTTTAATATTTAATATTAAACGATCTTTTGTACTGCCCTTGGGATAAGACAATTTGCTCTCTTAAATTATGAATTTAAAACGATAAACTCAAATATTGATAAAAGTAAATTACATTAGTTTGACTAGTCTGCGCAATAAAATGAATTAAGGGTAAGTCACAAATACATTACAATAAAATATCTTACAAACTAAATAAATCATAACAATATATATCTCAAAGCATTTATGCCATGCAATAATGCATCAATCGCTATTGTCAGCTTCTGAATTTAGTTCAAGTAAAAAGTGAACAATTTTCTTAGGCCAATTCTTATTTACAACTTGTAAAATTTATACTTATTCGTAAAAGGGTCTGTGATAATTTGTTGTTGAATTTTAAAACTGTTTTATAGGTAATACACTATGATAAGTAATATACATATGTGAACTTTGAATTAAACCCTTCAACTTCAATCCAGCAGTTCTAACATTATTGGATTATTGGAAGCAATCTACACAGGTAGTTATTGATCTATGGCCATGTTTAGATCATCAGGGTCGTTTAAAAAAATGTAATAACCGGTATAAACTATCAGCCCGTTATTTCCACAGTGTTTTAATCAAAGACATTACAACATATAGACAAAATGTTTCATTCATAAATCCCATACAATTGCGGACTGTTATTGTTTTAAAATTGTTAGTGAGTGGAAGAGAGAAAGACAGATCTCTTAGGACTGGCTGGCAACGTTGTAAACAGTGTCCATAATATGCTCGCCAGTAACGTAGAGTTTTAAACTTACCAGTACTGCCAGAGTAGTATGTTAAAATAATACGTAAATATGTAGGTATATTTTTTAGTAATATAATTATGATCATTTTTTCATGTAGGTAGATTACATTAGATTATGAGTTCGACGTTATTTGTCCTTGTCCACCGCGACCTTTTCAGATCTATTGTGGGACTCCTGTTTGTTTTAGAGTATGTCGTCTAACCTGGTCTTTTTTATTAGTCTTAGTAGCTTTGATAATGGCTCCCGCATGTACTTGCATGCAATTGGCTTTTCTTCGCCCAATGTTAAAAACCTCGTTCCAGCCAGGCATTCACATTGGCACAGGACGTGGAATATATTGTTTCCTCTTCTTCTTCACAGAACCTGCACAAAGTTGCTTCTTCTGCTGGATTTATGACACTCATGTGCCTTTTGAGGCGACAGTGTCCAGTAAGAAGGCCTACTGTTATCCTAACGATTTGACGCTTTTGATCCAGTAGGTCTTCCGTGAACTTGGCCGATGGTTCCTTGATGAACTGTTTGGCCTGTCTCAGTCTTGGATAGTTGTTCCACCATTCCTGAGACTCTGTTTGCATCCATTGTTTAATGGATGCCTTCAAATTTTTAATATTTATTGGTTTATAGTTTATTGTCATTTACTATATATTTGCCTGGTATGATGTTAACCAAAATTATTTAAAATTTTAAATTAACATTAAGTAGGTAGGCGTATCTAAATAAAACACTGTCCTAAAAATATATCATTTTTTAATTAATAATTACAAAAAAACATGGTATGGCAAAAAATATCGTAAAAAAACTGTAACAATTTTTAAAATAATGTTTTAAATACATAAAATACTTTAATTTTATTAACTAAAATTTCATTTAATTTTTTTATGCTTAGTTATTAATGTTATAACTTACTGCAATGTTTCTTTTTGTAGCAGGTGGTGTTCCAAAAACAGTTGAATCAGAACTAAAAACCCATACATTAGATATACATACATATAGGTAATAAATAATGTTTAGAGGTAAAAAAAAATTAATATTTTGTATTTTTACCTGTTGGATAAGTCATCCAAAAATAGAAAGCCCTCACACCGTCTGGAGTTTGCATCTTTTCTAATATATCTAGTATCATTTGCACGTACCAGGGGCTGATTTTCAAGGATTCCTATTAGAGAAAACTAAAGTTTTATTTTCTCAGGATCTTGCGGAAACCTAAATAGAATAATAAAATATATGTATAGGTGCTCAATAGGTAAATCATTTTTAAGGTATTCTACATTTTACGTTAAATTTTCTTTGCCACTATTCAATAATTATTTATTGGTATAAGAAAAATTTACTAATTTATAAAAGTATTATCACTTTAAAAACTGTTTTAAGACTGTTTTAGACTACACAAGTTTTTGATACAATTTCTTGTACAATTTAAATTGTATATTATCAAACCTGCAGTAAATTGTCTGAAAAATTAGATTGGATAATCATTTTTCAAACAATTTACTATGTGAGCCTATATAATTTAAATTCTGTAAGAAATTGTATCAAATCATGTACAAGCCCTACTTCACTGGTTCAAATGAAAACAACATATCTTAACCTAAAAATACTTACCGATGAAACCATACATTTCGACTTAAATGATCTACCTTTTTGAACACTACACATGCATGTACCATAATTATTTATATTTCTCATAAAAGTTCACAAAAATAGTATTTTATAAATGAATAAATCAATAAGTCACACAGAAACTGTCAGATACTGTCAGAAATACAAAGTAGCTGTTAGACCTGATTGGCAACGTTGCGGCTTGTTACGGTACTACATTTCATTCATAAAAATTGTAAATTCGTAAAATAAGATATTTTGTTGGTTTATTAGCTTTACTTTATTTACAGGCGTCATATTTAAAAAAAAAACAAGAGAAGAAATAATAGCAGCCAAAAGAGAGAGAGAAAAAATTAAAGAAGACCCAAACAAATATGAAACCAAAAGAAAAAAGTAACATGCACGGTATTTAAAAGCAAAAAATAGAACAACACATGACAAATCGAGAGCAAAGAATGATTAGAAAAAAATGAAAAGAAAATTCAAGAAACTGTAGACAGGGAAAAAGGGAAAATCAAAATAATATTGCTGACTTAATGATAGAAAATACCCTTCCTTCCCATTTTAAAGAAGACAAAGAAAATAGTAAGCCAAGACAACAAAATCAGGAGAAAAGTGGGACGCAGGATAGATAACAGAAAAAAGTTGAGACGTTTTAGAAAAAATCAAAGAATAAAAAGACAATACTATTTGTGTATTAAGAGCGAAAAGTAATACTTTGCCAATTGAGACAAAAAGTTGTCGAAAACGGCAACGAACTTTTCACTCAAAATGCACACGATCGACAAAGCTGTCACTTAAAGTCAGTTTGAGGAAAACGTCAACTTTGCGGTTGAATTTCGAAGCTCAAAAGCCTACTTTGGATAGTGATCGTAGAAAAATAAGGAGCGATATCAAAGACTTTTATAAAAAAGTAATGAGGCTAGTAAATTAATTAAATTAAATAGTGCTGATGTTACTAAGATTATTGGCTATATTTAGTGATCTAAACTGCTGGCTACTCGAACTTACACATAGATATTTTTAGACAAAATTTGAAGTTCAATATTTTCAAGAGGAATACAAATTTTTGAACGCGGATGGCAGATTTTAAGAGTTAATTTTTTTCGGATTAAGCTGCATGACGTATATTTATCGTAGGACCATAGGTTTATTATATACAGGGTGATCAATGCTAAAAATCAAAAAGTTTGTATGAGTGAAATTTCCGAAAATTTTTTTTTGTCATTGAAATATGGTTCGTTACTAAGGTAACATCAATAGCCCTAGACTTTTTTGTAGGTTTTTGGATTAAGGCCCTTAAGTCTTGTACACACTACTAAACATAAAATTTCGGTAGCAAAATTTTTAAAATGCTATAACTTGACATTGGATTAAAGATTCTTGATGATTTTTGCGGATCGAGAATCCTTATTTCACGTAGATTTTATATGGTCTAAGCATTTTATTTGATGGTTGAAATTTACACATTATACCGGATCGATAATATACAGAAAAGTAGCGTACGACGTGCTCTAAGGTTTGGCATTAGTTTAGTTTTTGTAAAAATAAATTCTCACCCCAAGTTGTTTTTATTTAATATCCTTCTCACTGCTCTGTACAAAACTCTCATCGCAGTTTGTTGTCTCAAAGAATCACTCTGTTTTACAAAGTTCTTTGTCCACCTTATACCCATATTTCAAAGTAGGCATTTGAAAAATTAATGGAGACAATTTATGTTTTTCAGGCTAATTTTTTTTCATTTATTAAAAATTACCAATACCAATTACCACTAAGTATCCCTATCCATACATACCTAATATTTGTTATTACAGTACACCGTGTTTTTTAGGGATTAAAGGAACCTTTAAATTAGGTTTAGAATTAGAAATTTTGTAAGAATTGACTTTTGGCCGTTGTTAACCAATCTTGTATAATATAATTTAATAAACTTGTTCTTCTCGCTACGTTTTTGTGTATTATCGACCCGGTATAATGTGCAAATTTTAATACTTAAATAAAATACTTAGACCATAGAAAATCTGCGTGAAATAAGTATTCCAAATCCGCAAAAATCATTAAGAACTGTCAATCCAATTTTAAGTTCTGGCATTTTAAAGATTTTGCTTCCCAAATTTTATGTTTAGTAGTGTGTACAACTTATTGGTTTTTTGCATGACTTCATTGATCACCTCGTATATAATAAACCTATGGTCCTACGATAAATATGCGTCATACAGCTCAATCCGAAAAAAACTAGCTCTTAAAATCTGCAAGCCGCGTTCAAAAATTTGCAATCCTATTGAAAATATTGAACATTAAATTTTGCCTAAAAATCTATATGTTTAAATTCGAGTAGCCCGCAGTTTAGAAAAATTCAACAAGTAAAGAAGAATTTGCTAATTGGAGAAGTTGTTCAAAAACAATAGTCTGAATCATACAAAGAATTAAATACTTACAAATCAAAACAGATGTTTAAGAAAATTTTAAAAGGGAAAATAGTAAAAAAATATAAATAAGAACAAAACTTTCAGGATTAATAAAATACCGAAAAACTGCTAATTTGATTTGATAGAATCTCCTCAAAAAGTTGACGTTTTTGAATCTACTTAAGTAAGACTTAGTTATTTTGTTTTAAATGTAATATGCTATTTTATGGATATTTTTCAATAAAGAAGTAAAAAAGTATGTATTTCAAATACCATCTTTTGTATGTCAAATAAGTCATTTGCATGTTTCAAATCATTAAAAAATTATTGTTTTTTTTTCTATGTACAACTTTAGGTATTTTTGTTACAATGTTAATTTTAAGGTAGATTTGTCATTTACGTGTCATATAAATGTCATTCGCATGTTCCTAATGCTCAGAAAAAACAGCAATATTTCAAAAAATATGTTTTTTTGAACTGGTTTACAATCAAAATTTATTTAGACAGCCACACTCTTTTTAATAGTACTAATTTTAATTTTAAATTGGTTTGTTTTTGCAGTGGACAAAATACTCCTTTAAATTACTCAATATTTTAAGACTCACCCATAAATCGTATACAGTGTGGAAAAGTCAAATGGAATAAATTCATTATTTCGATTACTGTAAATATTTATGGAAAATCCCGAAACACGTCAAATTTAAATTATAAATTTACATTCTTTAAAGTGAAAATGTGATCCCTACCTTCAAACCCCTTTGAGTAACAGTTACAACCCCTAATTTTTTAATTGGGAAGTATAGGCTTGTGATATATCGTTTGAAAGGTCTCTTCATTCTCTATCCAAAAATGTTATTGTTTTTAAATTTATTGCAGTAATTAACATAAAAAAAAATAAAATCATCTTATTACCGAAATTCTCTAGAGTATCTACACTACTATTTCCCGTATCAGTCTTTATAATAAGACAGTACCAGTAAAGGAGATGTGATGATATCAAATTAGATATGATGCTTGAGTTTGAAGAAAACCCACATACATCGAGTAGACAAGCATCTGCAACATTTAATGTCAGCCATACATCGATAGTAAACATATTAAATAAAAATAAAATGCATCCCTATAAAATGATACCGACTCAGGAACTCATGGAAGACGATTTTGATAGGAGAACAAATTTTTGCGAACAAATGATGGAAATGTTGAATAACAATACCATCCAATTAGAAAACGTTATGTTTTCTGATGAGTGCACTTTTTCCGTTAACGGCATGCTAATCGTCAAAATTGCCGATACTGGTCAACGGAAAATCCTCACTGGATGAGAGGGGTCCATACAAAATACCCTCAAAAGGTTAATGTTTGAGCAGGGATTGTTGAAAACCATATTATTGGTCCCTTTTTCATTGAGGGGAATTTGAATGGCGATAATTATTTAGCATTACTACAAAATGATATGGTGCCAAGTTTGGCAAATTTATTTCCTGATCCAGGAAATCCTCAAGTTCCAGCAAATACCATATGGTTCCAGCAAGATGGAGCACCTCCACATTACCAAATCAATGTCCGCCAGTACCTCAACTTAACATTTCCAAATCGCTGGATAGGGAGGCGAGGATCAATAGAATGGCCAGCAAGATCACCTGATCTTACCCCATTAGACTTTTTTTATGGGGCTATGTGAAAAATATTGTTTACAAAATTAAACCACGTGATTTAGATGACTTAAGAGAACTAATAATGCTTGAGATTAGATCGGTCACGCCTGATATGTTAATTAACGTTAAAAGACATTTTTATTCAAGATTAGGATGTTGCGATGAGCATTTTGAACATCTACTTCATTGACATTCATATTTTTTACGTTATGAACAATTAAATATTACATATTGAGTGTATTGTAACAAATTTCGGTTATCAGTTATTTTATTTTTTTTTATGTTAATTTTAGCAATAAATTTAAAAACAATAACATTTTTGGATAGAGAATGAAGAGATCTTTCAAACGATATCTCACAAGCCTATACGTCCCATTTAAAAAATTAGTGGTTGTAACTGTTACTCAAAGGGGGTTGAAGGTAGGGATCACATTTTCACTTTAAAGAATGTCAATTTATAGTTTAAATGTGACTTGTTTCGGGATTTTCTATAAATATGTACAGTAATCGAAATAATGAATTTATTCCATTTGGCTTTTCCACACTGTATACGTGTAGCTAATCCAACCTTAGAATTGGATTTCTGTATCGCAATATTACTTGAGTAAAATTTAAATTTATTGTTCGAAAGAATATATTTTTATGTCATATAGTTGAGTTGGATTTGGTATTGAATCACAGATTACGCATTACCTTATATATTATTTTAGGTAAAAAATCCCCCTAGGTAATAAATATGACGCCCTTGAATTCGCATTCATTCAAAAATAATTGGGCCCCATTTTTCATGGAAATCGGAAACCGAAAAAATCCGAAATATCAACCTGGAACTACGTTCCGATTCACACACAGAGGAAGCTGGGCTCCGAAAATTGAAAGTGCCCAGATGAAATATTCATATAGAGGGAAATAATTGATCAAATTCCAACCCACGCGAAATATGAATCGACCGACTTTCTGCGACAATTTTTGTTATATCAAGAGAAATTCGGGTTGTAAATATATCTATTTTGGCACACCTTCAAACGTGACACGTGACACCTACGCATTATTTATGGAGTGTGAATTAATAACCAGCGTAAAGGTTTTTTTAACCCACATTTTTATTATTCAAACAGAAGATAGGACTCCCGTTACTGCCCGGAAGTATTGATTCTTTTTTTTTTGTTTAAGTAAATTAGTAGAACACGGTAGATTGGTATCCGTATATGACAAAGGGGAATGATAAATTAAGCCCATTAGTAAAATAAATAATATGGACATAGTGAATAAAATACATTGAAGGTTTACTTATTATTTGTTTTTCTTATCAAATTTGAACCTAATTGACTGAAAGAGGGTTGCAGGAACGTTTATTAAAATGTATGGGCAGGGCCCCCGTAAGGGCTACTGGCGCCTGTGGGCAAAAAAGGATTTTGGCGCCCCTTAAGGCATTTTGGATCATGTTTTTTTATTTATTTTTTTGAAGGTAGGTAGGTGGGTAGGTAGGTAGGTAGGTAGGTAGGTAGGTAGGTAGGTAGGTAGGTAGGTAGGTAGGTAGGTGCTTAAAATAAAGCAAAAAACTGAACTTTAGAAGTCATATTTATTTGTAGACTAAAATATCAAAATGAAACAAACAGAAGAAAATCATAACAAAATAAATTAAAATTTATTCTTGTTCCCACCCATTTTAAAGCATTTACTTAACTAATGGGGTACAGACACGTTGTTTATAAATACTAGAAAATAACCCGAAACTATAAATCACATTTATTTTTAGGAACAAATAACAGAAATATTACCTGATGTCTACATATATATAAGTACTACTTTCTACTTATACTTAGATATTTTAAAAAATATGCAGATACTTCTGATAACAAATACCTAGATAACTTCGTTATAAAATCAAAAAGTGATAGCTAGATACAATAAAAAAATAAAAAATAGCTATTGTAGTAGCGATACTTTCCGCGACTTTGATGTTGCAAATTCATTAATTATATCGCTAAAATGTATACCATCAAAAATGTCTTGTTCAATTGCTAATATTGCTAGCTTAGACAATCTTTCTTGAAGTATAGATGATTTCAACGGAAGACATCTTGAAGTTGCAAGGTCATTGGAAGATCTTTGCGCCATCTATAAGTTTACATAACAACTAATACAATAAAAAAGAAAATTGTAAATTATTATTTTGGCAATCTGTTTAAGGTTACGGCGTCGGTATTAATTTTTTCTTTCTTTGTCTTCTTCATAGTTGTATGTGTATTTGGTCTTAAACCTAAAATAAAACCATTAGATATCAAATGTTATCAGTCGTATACAAGGTTTGTCAAAAATAAAGGTACTTATAATTAGGTCCGTATTTATAAACAGAACTTACCTGAGTCGGACTTGGGTAAGTCGTCCTTGAACTAAAATCGAAGTTCGGTTACAACGTCTCTAAAGTTCTAGGTGGTTTGGTGTTAAAATGGAATTTAGAGATGGATATTAGCAAATCTGTAGCTGTTATGTACATTTACGGATTTGTTACTACCCATCTCTAAATTCACGCGATAAAACCGAACTTCGATTTTAGTTCAAGGACGACTTACTCATGTCCGACTCAGGTAAGTTCTATTTATAAATACGGACCCTAGATTCCAGAACTTGGCGATAGTGAGAGTGAAAACTGAGCCCATACAACTAAAGAAGAAGGGAAGAAAAAAAGTAGAAATTTATGTTGACGCCGCCGTAACTTTGGACAGATTGCCAACATAATAATTTACAGTTTTCTTTTTTATTTTATTAGTTGTTATGTAAACTTATAAATAATTTTTAATGATTTTTAACTTTGAAAAAGATCGCTCGCCAGAAGCTACAGATACAGGCAATGTCAAAAGAATTCTTAGTGAAATGCTTACGTTTGGAAGGGTGGATATTAAATTGTTTTCAAATATATATTGTAAAATACTTAAGGGGTCAGTATTATCAGGTAATGAAAACAACTTTAACGCTTTAATTTCATTAAACAAATCATTGGAGTCTATATCCTTATTATCCTGATATGTCAGTCGTTCTTCAAGAACAAAACAACGTTTTAGAAGATTGCTGTCACTTAATTTGAATATGTCGCTTAAAAATCCGAAAATATTATCATACCCCATTTAATAAGTCAAATCGGTTTTTTAGAGAGCTTAAAGTTTGATCTATAAATTTTAAGAAAAAACTAATTTTAAAGACGGTTTTTGGATCATGAGGGGTCTCATCTCGGTGTTCATAGTCAAACAGTTTTGGTTTAAATTTCCTTCTGACCGTTGGTACTTCTTTCGCTTGTACAAGAATTCCTTGAAATGATTGGTCAGATCTATATTGTTGGAAGTGATCAACTACATTTTTAGGTAGGTTTGACATATTTTAATATTAGTTGTAGAACTTTGCATTTGTTTGCTGACAATATTTATATGAAATAAAACGTCATGCCAAAGAATAATTCCACAAATAAATTGAAAATGTTGTACAGACGTTAAGAGGGAACTCGTTTTACGTCTTGCATCAATGTGAAAGGAATTATCTTCAGCTATTTTTAGAAGACTTTCGCAAACCTTAATTAAATAAAGTTTAAGGGGCTTTATTGCATCAATTCTGCTGGACCATCTTGTCTCACTTAGAGGTTTTAAACATAACCCGGGGACATTTTTTATCATAAAATCTCACCAAAATTGTATCTCTTGCACAAGATTAAAAGAGTTTATTGTAGCATCTGATACCTTAGAAGCGTCATTTACTGTTAAATTCAAAGTATGAGCCGCACAAGGTACAAAAAGGGCTCTCGGATTCGCATTAAGAATGCGTTTTTGAAGCCCAACATCCTTTCCCTTCATGTTTGCCTCATTATCATAACCTTGTGCCCTAATATTTTTTATATCTAAATTTCATTTTTTCAAAATTTCTGTCACAAATGTGTATATCCCTTCCCCTGTAGAGTCCAGTATTAAATTAAACGCACTAAACTTTCCTTAACTTCAACCTTTTTTTAAGTGTTGTTAAGGACAACATACCTCTTTATCTTTATCTTTATCAGTTGTAAGCAGGTAGGGTTAGGTTTGGCCCAGAACACTGCGGCCTCTTGGGTCTATTGTATTCCCCTGCTTTCCCCGTATTCAGTTACTATCTTTAAAATAGTCCTGTGTCTTTGGTTAGTTTTAAGTGATCCTGGGGCGTTCTTTCCGGTTCTAGGCCGAAAAGGATGAAACGTCACTTAGTAAGAGCTTCGCATTCGAAAATCACATGGTATGTGGTTTCTTTCTCTTCCATGCAAAGTCTACACGTAGTGGGATCATTGTGTAATCCCATCACATTGAGGTGTTTCAGCAAGCAGTGCCCCGTTGGTAATCCCACAATGGACACACAACATACCTTAGAACAAGACTAATTTGCTCAGTATGACTAGTGTCTGGTATACAATCGAACATTATTGAATATTTTAAACTGAGAAACATTTCTAAAATATTACTTCTTACTTTAGACGACAATAATTCAATTATTTGATTCTGTATTTGCACGCCTAAATAATGAGTCATTTTAACAGATTTTTTTTGGCAGTTACACACTCGGCTAACGTGCTGTCTCATCACTGAATCAAAAGAGGCAATTATCTCAACAGCTTTTAGAAAATTTCCATTATCATAAAAGTAATTTAGAAAAACCTTGAAATGCCAAACATTGTGTAGATAAATACTTAACAATCGCAATAATTCTTTCCAACACGTCGCGCCAATATTTTATTTCCGTTTCTAAAATCCGCAGGTGATGATCATTAATAATCGTAGATGTCTACAACATTTTTTTCAAATTTACCCAAGTGTTCATATAACTGTTGTGTAAAATTGACGTTTCGTGTCTTTTCATTAGCAAAGACAAGTGTTGCCAATCAGATACTCCATTTATATCACAAAAAGTGTTAGGAGTTTTACAAAACAACTTACAACAAAAACAAAATACAGAATCTTTAGAAATAGAGTAAATAAGCCAAGTCCTTTTGACTTTGTCTCCATTTGCTAGACTTTGTTTCCCTACTTTATGGTTATCGTGTTAAACCAAATCAATATTATTTCGAATACACCTTCACACGCTGAAACAAAAAGATGGGGTTTCTGGTGCTTTAAAAATTTTAAA
Organism: Psylliodes chrysocephalus; assembly: GCA_927349885.1. NCBI lineage: Eukaryota > Metazoa > Arthropoda > Insecta > Coleoptera > Chrysomelidae > Psylliodes > Psylliodes chrysocephalus. The sequence goes on along the minus strand of OV651815.1, from coordinate 59,776,842 downwards.
CTGTTTGTAATTGTCCCCATGTGTTTTTTTAATGCTTTTAAATTTTTACTGACCCGAAGATGGAAACAATTTTTTCCGAAACTGTATGTAGTGCTGTGCTAACGATATAAAATAAAACTAATGACCGAATACACCAAGGAAATTTTTATTTATATAAAATTCTGCTACAATCAGGAAATTATCCTTATTCAAATAAAAGTAGTAGTAGTATTTTAGGAATAGGAAGAAATTTCTTTATAACAAACAATATATCAAGTAAAGTGCATGCACATGGGTACAATTAGAATACAAAATGATATAAAGAAGCGATACCAAAGAGTTTTATTAAACTATTTTGAACAAATTTCACGTTAACGCAAGGTTTGGTCCTTGTGCCCATACTCCTAATACACTAAAAACACTGAATTGTAAAATTACAGATATACCCTGATTTTGGATGTGATTTTATAGAATATTTGCATTGGCGACTATAAAAAAAACGATAAAACGATAAAACAATAAAACGATAAAACGATAAAACGATAAAACGATAAAACGATAAAACGATAAAACGATAAAACGATAAAACGATAAAACGATAAAACGATAAAACGATAAAACGATAAAACGATAAAACGATAAAACGATAAAACGATAAAACGATAAAACGATAAAACCATAAAACGATAAAACGAGTAAACGATAAAACGATAAAACGATAAAACGATAAAACGATAAAACGATAAAACGATAAAACGATAAAACGATAAAACGATAAAACGATAAAACGATAAAACGATAAAACGATAAAACGATAAAACGATAAAACGATAAAACGATAAAACGATAAAACGATAAAACGATAAAACGATAAAACGATAAAACGATAAAACGATAAAACGATAAAACGATAAAACGATAAAACGATAAAACGATAAAACGATAAAACGATAAAACGATAAAACGATAAAACGATAAAACGATAAAACGATAAAACGATAAAACGATAAAACGATAAAACGATAAAACGATAAAACGATAAAACGATAAAACGATAAAACGATAAAACGATAAAACGATAAAACGATAAAACGATAAAACGATAAAACGATAAAACGATAAAACGATAAAACGATAAAACGATAAAACGATAAAACGATAAAACGATAAAACGATAAAACGATAAAACGATAAAACGATAAAACGATAAAACGATAAAACGATAAAACGATAAAACGATAAAACGATAAAACGATAAAACGATAAAACGATAAAACGATAAAACGATAAAACGATAAAACGATAAAACGATAAAACGATAAAACGATAAAACGATAAAACGATAAAACGATAAAACGATAAAACGATAAAACGATAAAACGATAAAACGATAAAACGATAAAACGATAAAACGATAAAACGATAAAACGATAAAACGATAAAACGATAAAACGATAAAACGATAAAACGATAAAACGATAAAACGATAAAACGATAAAACGGTAAAACGATAAAACGATAAAACGATAAAACGATAAAACGATAAAACGATAAAACGATAAAACGATACAACGAAAAGTACAAACGTAAGAAATGTAATGTACGCTGACGGTCTAAACATTTTTATTGAACGAGATATAGTTGATTTTACAGTTTTACAAAGGTGTTTAGTTGAACTATCACTATGAAATTACTGAAAATTATTTACATTTAAACCTGATAAATAGGGCAGATAAAATTCAAACATAGGATCAGCCATATCTTGAGTAGACCTGCACATCCACAAATTTAATAGTTTTACATTTTTTGATAAAGCAATTATTTAGTGATCGTATGAAAAATATTGTATATCACTTGTGTGTAAGTGATTTTACACAAGTAATGTAATATACTATACCCTGTACTAATACGATAAAATTGTGATGCTTAGCTACACTACCATGTTATTTCTATTATATAAAGCAATTACTTTTCTGTTTTGACTTTTGACATTTTCTCACTAAAAAATATAAAATAAAAAAAAATGAAATGCACATTTTTAGCAATAAATCATGTAAGACATATATTAACAAAAGTTTAAAATTCTCTCAGAATTTCTTTTTTCCTTAATGGTGAATATGTGGGATGGAATTTGTCGACGAGCAAATATTTATGTTTCATATATGTATAAGGCATATCTTGAGATAATTAGATTTTTCTTTTTTTTAGAATATCTTGCTTCGCTACGTAGTAATTGATTTTTCCTTGTATCACAGGAAATTGAAAACTCATTTTATAAGTGAATAGAAGAAGTTTCAGTATTGTAAAATCGTAAAAATAAAACAAAAATACCATCATTAAAAAAACCACTGTGATTTATAATATTTGTTCTTAAACTACGTTAATGAAGCTTCTATTTTTTTGCTGGAACAATACACTCAGTGACAGTTACACGCTTTAGTTTAATGAGGCGTAAATATTCATGAATATAAAACTACGGAAAATTATGAGAAAATATTTTTTTATTCAGTTAGAATGTATTCATTCATAGTAAATGGGTTCCAAATAAATGATGGCACGTTTTTCTTTTTTATTAAATGAAAAATTTATCAAGGTAGCTGAAATACTAAAAATTCACAAAGATTATAATTATAAAATGGGAACTGACATTTTTAGGTATATTTTTTTTGAAGATGTTTTCTAATTACAATAAAAAAATTCTAAGGAGTCATCTAGAAAATTCATAATAGGAATTGGCTGTACATTTTTTTTGGGTTGTTACTTTAGCCATCTCCACAGAATGACATTTTAACCTTGAAGTTAAAACAGAACGTTTGTGTCAAATTTGCCAAAACTTTATAATCAGATTTTACTGTAAAAATTGCTTGTAAAGTCAAGATAATTCCAAAATTGTGGTTTCTATTCTACGATTTCAGAAATATTTTGTATTGGTATAGCAGTCCAGACACGTTAATTTTCTGATACCGACAATTAATTCAAAGACCATGGACGCTTATGTAACTGAAACGTGTGGAGGGTGGGTTGACCCACGGCACTTAGGCCTCACTAGGCCCATTGTGCATCCTCCCAAGATGATAGATTTAACTAATAAAATGTCAGAAGTTAGTTAATCAAATCAAATTAAAAAAAAAATAGATAACATGTAGGCTTTACAAAGAAGAATAATATTAAAGCTTGATAATGTTTGTTTAATTTAAATATATTAAATAATACGAGTCAAATTTTTATCTTCAAATATACAGGGTATCCCATTAGGAATGGACATGGAACAACTGAAGATTCTCCAATTATAAATAAAACGATTAAACGAAACATGCATAGGCAAAGTGTTACTCGTTTTCGAAATACAGGGTATTAAAGTTAAAAATTACAAATTAATAATGGCTATAATTTTTTTATTATCTAGTATAATTGCACTAAATTCGTATAAAGTTTTTAATGTCATAAGATAAACCTATCAGAAAAAAATCAGTTAAATAAACTTTTCCAATAGCGTGCCTGCATATGTAAGTAACACCTTCATCCTTTTTAAATACGACAAGGTTTAAAAACTAATTTGAGCTGTAATTATAAATTGTTTGATGTTTTTTTTTTAAATAAATTATCAAGTACTCTTCTTGAAAACTTATAAAGTAATTGATTTTCGAGATATTCGCACTCAAAAGTAAATACTTTTTATTATACTCTTCACACAGTAGTCTGTTTAAATTTAAGAAACCTACATTTTTAATATTGGTTCAAAATTTTTGTACCAAACTTTTCATCAAAGTTTAAACAACTTTTAAAATGTGCACGATAAGTCAAAAACGAAAAATTATTTCAACTTGACAATTTCAAGAAAAATCAAGCTCTATATAAAAGGACGAAGTCTACTAATTTTTAAAATCTGACTAAAACAGGGGTTAAGGAAGGTTGAAATATTAAAAAAAATCGTAACTCAAAAACGAAAAATGATATCAACTTGAAATTTTTAGTTAAATCAAGCTCAATAAGGGGACGATTCCTATTGATTCTGAAAAAATCTGATTAGAAATAGGGGAGTTAAAGAGGGTTCAAATAAAAAAAGAATCATAAATCAAAAACGAAAAGTGTTGTCAACATGAAAAAGATAAAGCATATGGATTTTGAAAAAATCTAAATCTGTACCCTAGAAGCAAACTATACCAAGTCCAAAATCCCGATTTTTCAGGAGTGGCAATTTAAAATTTATAACACTGATTTTCTTGTCTTAAACATTTACAGATAAGTTATAGAATGTGTGAAATTTAGGAATTCGGGTTTTTATAGGAACCTTTGTACATTCAAGCAAAGTCGACGTTTGGGAAAATGCTAATTTTTTGCTAAGTGACTTAACATGTTTTGATTTAAGGGAAAAATTATTTTATGGACTTAGCCTCATTTCAAGTCCAAGATATCACTATTACAAGTGGACTTGACATAGTTTTTCAATACAATTCAAGTCCATTAAAAATAAAACAAAACCTGAACCTTAATCTTTATTTCAAAATAATTAAACCAAAAATTAAAGTATTTCTGCCGATGCCACTTGGTGAAATTATTATTAAAGAAAAGTGACCAAGCCTTAATTTATTCAAGTTCTACATTTCCATGTAAAATATTTTTGTAAAAATCATGAAAACTGCTAGGCACCCATTGCAGAAGTTTTTGCAGATGTTGATACTTTTTGGTGGCTATTGGTTTGACCCCAGCTCTAATTTGAGGTATAATATTGGGCATAGAATTTGAGCGTCCAGTCTTTCTATTTAAATCAACAGCAAGGAATTCATCGTCAAATTTTGTTTTGTAAAAGAGGAAACCGGGATTCTCCCGTCTTGTTTGTAGGTGGACTGCAAATAGAAAAATCGACCCCCTCTACGGACTTTTTTCTAGAAAGAAAAGGTGCGTTTACTCCTTCATAAAGTTGTTTGAAATCTCTAAAATCAGGTACTACCATATTTATTACATTTAGTTGTTTTTTTGACCCACAGAGACGAACCATCTGCTGTCAGTCCCATGGTGTCATGATCTGAAATCGGGGTATTTTTTTTCTTTCGCGTTCAATTAAAGCGTGATCAGAGTCCGCCTCAAGGTGGGTGTTACCCCTAGCGAGAAATTTATGATTTATAACCTGGATCTCAGGTTTAATTTTTATTTTCCAAAAATAGCACATGACCAACATAATGTTTCGATTCTGACCAAAAAGTGAGTTCTTGGATACCTCCCACTTCAGACTCTACCCACTTAATTATGCAAGAAGCTACTTCATTTTCCCCGCGATCACTTACGGTCTCATCCCACATCATACAAAATGAGCTTTGTGAAGTTGAATCATTAATTGGTAAATTCTACGTCCAGAGCTTAAGTGAATAAAAGCTTTGTGAATTTTGAAGATCTGGCGTGGGAAGGCACTTTGGAGATCTATCATTACACCTTTTTCCAAATTATGATTAAGTCTAGCCCTGTTCTTATCTTCGGACTTTAGTTGTTGGCATCACTTAAATTTTTATCATACGTTTCTTGAAGAATCTGTCTACTTTCTTGAGTTGCTTCTTGTAGTTGCAACTTGAAGCTGTCACATTTATCGCAGGTATCGGTGTCGGGACTTTTAAAATCGTAGTTATATTCATAATTAAAAATTTCGGCATATAGCCATTCTTTCGCCATATTTTCTTTTGCAACCCCATTTATTTGACACTCTTCTAAATATAAGTGATACATAAGAGATATATTTAAATGAGAACCCAAATACTTTCTGTTTGTCTTTTCTCGGCTGTAGTGCAATTCATATGCTGGAAACTTCGAGATGTGAGATCTTACACTATTCCGAACCTCTTCGGATATTTTATTTGCTGGTTCATGTTTTCCTCTTTTATCGGGCGTTACTATTCCGCCTTCCTTTTTTTTGTATAGCCGTGTCAACAGTTTGATGAGAAATGTTTAATGTGTTTAAGAAAAACTTCTTGCACACTCTCTGCCTGATCCCATCTACTTCAAAATGGTATTTGTTCATTTGCTTTCTCTGTCCATGTCTTTCGCCTGTTCTTTCTCGCAATCTGTTAATTGGTACTTGTTCTACTTGGGACGCAATAAATTGCCGTCTAATTTCTAGGGATTTTCGCTCGTTCCAAAATTCCAAATGTATAATATTCCGTTTATCTTCAGAAATCCTATCTTTGCATTTAAGTTTGCATACATCAGTACATGGAGATTTAACAGCTTTTATTTTAATTGTTTTTTTCGCAGTTTTATATTCCATTCCTGAATGTCTCTTGGCTCTAGATATATTTCTTTTCCACGCTTTAGGATTTTTCTTTCTTTTCCTCCCTTTAACACTATCCTCTTCATCTCCAGTTTCTTTGTCAGCTTCGGTTGATTCGCTGCTGTTACTGTCATCGCTATTCCTATCGTCGTAGTATGTAGGATCAACTATATCATCATCGTTTTCAAAATCCAATACCTGTTGCTTTTCTGGAGTTTTATGGAGTGGCTCTTCAAAAACTTCTCCGGTCACATGATCGTATTTTTTCGTGTTTGGTTGATCACTAGGAACAGCGGATGAAGAAGATGGTTCTTGGTCCATTTGCAATAAATTTGGTAGGTTTACTGTTTCGTCAACAAATTGCAATGGATTCTTTGTAAAATTTCAAAGGACTTGACATATTTATCTCATATTTCATAAATTTGGACTTGGCATAGTTTGCCTCTGGGATACAGAAATAAAAATAGGGGTTAAGGGAGGTTGAAATATAAAAAAAATCCTGACTCAAAAACCTAAAAGTTTTAGAAATAACCAAGACAAAGCCTATTGATTTAAAAAAAACTGAATAAAATGGTAGGTTAACGAGGGTTGAAACAAAAAAGAAAACAGAAATAAAAAACCAGAAGCGATATTAACATGAAATTTCTAGTAAAATTCAAGCTCTATAAGGGAATGAAGACTATAGATTCTGAAAAAATATGAATAAAAATAGGATTGGGGGCTCTGTTAAACTGTTATAAAATGCCAAGCATTATACAGGGTGTCCCGAAATTAGACGGTCATATTTTAACAGCGTATTCTAAATCCTAAAATAGGAGTAGAAGTTCATATAAACATAGGTCCGAAAACGTTTCTTTTCCAAAATACAGGGTGTTAAAAGTGAAGTCCTGATGGCACAATTTTGTAAATATTTGATTGTCTTTCTTTTAAATTTATTGAAAACAAGTTGTGTTATCTAGGTTTTAAAGGAGTTTTCTCTGAATGGTATTCTAGTTTTATTAGGAACCAAACAATGTTTGTTAAAGTAAAGGACATTCGATTCAACAGGTATCATGTTGAGTTGGGAGTTCCTCAGGGGTCTGTGTTGGGACCGCTGTTATTTTTACTTTTTATTAATGACTTGCCTCAATCTGTAGCTGCAAATACGGTCATATTATTTGCTGACGATACGTCATTGGCGATCTCATCGCAGACTTCCCAGCAGTTTGTACAACGCTGTAACTGAATTATTAATAGTTTAGTCAATTGGTGTCACAAACATAATCTAATGGTTAATGTTGATACAACTAAATTCCTCTATTTTAAAATACAAAATATTATTTCCAACAATAATTCTCTAAAATTAACTTTTGAAAGCACACAGTTAAACTCCAAGAATTATGTCAAATTCCTAGGTTTGAACATTTAACATTGAACATTTAAAATGGACACGTCACATAAATTTACTTAGCATGATTATATAAATCTTACTATGCCATCAGTATGAAAAAAATTTTTTTACCGTTGGATGCAATCATAAATATCTACTTAGGGCGGGGGGTCTGTTAAGCTGTGAGTAGTTTAATATAGAATACCAAGCATTATAATATCGTCTCCTGAGACCTAGGTTATTCTATATCCATTTTTCAAAATTTTAAAGTAGAGCATTTTTAAAATTCACCAGCTTCTATTGTGCACATCTTAATGATTTTGTTTCTTAAAACTAATTTAGTTTAGTTTAAGGGTTTATAAAAGAGAGAAACCCAAAAATATACTAGAAATTTTGACTGTTTACGAAAAATTATCATAGAAAACAAATCTGTTGCGGACATAGAATAAATTGCTTTTTGCAAAAAAATTTGTAGCAAAATAAATTATTCTATGTCCACAACCCTTTTTTCTAATAACAAGAAACAGTGATTGTTAAGCAACATATTTATTTTAATTCAAAAAAGCAGCAGCAAAATAAACATACTTTGATGTACATACATAGTAATTTCGAATAGGTACTTAAAAATTGTTTATAATGCATCTCCAAAACTGCAAGTCCACTGCTGAAAAGTGATTAGTCAAGCTTCTGAGGTGTTCAATTTTATCTGCTGGCAAATTGGGAGGAGGGGATTTCGGAAAATTTTCAAAAACGCTTGTTTGTTAATTTGCCTGGTACGTTTCAAAAACTCCACCACAATGTGATTTTCATCAGAGAAATGTAATTTGTATTTAACACAGCTGGAATTATGCTTATAAGAAATCTGATACGGCTTTCTTGCTCGAACATTTTTTATTGCTTTGTAAATAGCTAGTGGACTGTGGAGTTCCAATTTGTTTAAATTTCGGTCCAGGATACTCTGCATTACTATGACCTGGGACTTTAAATTTTTGAACAATGCACTCAATTTCAGGATGCTCACTTAAAAAATACAATAGAGCTGCTGACATGGGCGAGTTTCTATTCTGAGGCTCGCATACATCTGACCACAAGATCAGTTTTGTTACATTAGGTCTATCCGACAACAGTTTTTCAAGGAGAACATACAAAGCACTTGTAATATCGACACCTTTTCCAGATTAAATTCAAAGATAAAAATATGGTAGTAAAGCCACTTCTTCTGTGGAGCTAACTTTTTTCTTCGCACCACTTTACATAAAGCTCAAATATTTTTGACAAAGATAGTGCCATTTCCAAGTATTCTTTGGAGGAGTTGCCTCTACAGTAGTGTATATAGGTATACGAGGGAATTTATTTATGTGATCTCTGATTAATTGTCTATGCTCCTCACCAATTCTATTTTCTATGCGGCATCCTCTTTAGTACTTACTGGAAGTACATGTGATTCACTTTCGCTTTTTTTTGTAAAAATAAGCAATTCTGATCTACGACTCCCAAGTAAAATTTCTTGCATACGCAAATTTTCTGTTCGTTTTTGATGAAAAAATACTTGTAAGAAAAACTCTTGGTTTTCTGTCTCACATTTCTGTTTCTTTTGCATTCCACCCTGCATCTTTCTGTTGTTTTCTCGTAAGAATGTCCTTTCGCGCCATCAGTATTTGTCCAAAATTCACTATGAATTAGCGATGCTTTTTATTTACGGAAATTGTCCAGACATTTAAAGCAATAGTTTACATAGTTTCTTCTGAAAGCCCTAGCCCTAACGGCCTGGCCTCGGCAACTTTTTTATTCTTTTCCACTTTGTCGTAACCATTTTCTTATATTTTTCTTTCAATCTTTCTAGTTAGCTTTTCGTTTTCTAGTGCATTTTATTCTAAAAAACAAAAACGCAATAAAAATGAATCAATACATTAATTTAGGTAATAATAGTTTTAAAATACCTTTGAACATCATCGTCGTCTGGCATATTATCCCGTACTCAACCTTTTGTTCTTTCGGGCCACATTAATCTGTTTGTTATGCTACATGGGCCACAATATTTTTGGGTGATAACCAGAGTTGCCACCTTTTTGAAATATAAATAAAGTACAATGGGTTACGATAGGTATCCGCTTTAAATATTATCTAAAAAAGGTCCTCATATTGTTTTAGTGTACATATTTAAGGTCCTTATAATGTTTTAATAAGCTTTGAGACAATTTGTTTCAAAAAAGGGCTGTAGGTCATTCCCAATAATAGTGTTTGGTGATGCACAAAAAAGCTTGGAGGGCCACACAAAACAGCTTGAAGGGCCGCACAAAACAGCTTGGAGGGCCGCAGGTTGAGTATGGCTGGTCTAATTCGACCAATGTACCGTCTGTTTTGCTTGACTATCTAAATTCCTAGCATTTGATGTCCCAGGAATTTCGTTTTGCCTCTTATCAAAGTAATATTTTTTGTGACCTGAACCTTTGCTACGTATTAAATTATCGGAATCACAAGAATTCTCATCGGTATTGACACTAGAACCTTTATTTGCATCGATATTGAAAAAATTATAAAAATTTATTCTAACCTTTAGTATTTAGAAATTAATAACTTACATTTTTCGTTTATTATTCGTTGTAGTTGGTTCTTACTTCGATCCTGAGTCCTGGTAAGATTCCAAAAGGTATTCTTCCGAATTGCTTATTATTATTAACTTATTTTCACGACTTAAACACTGTAAACGCGGACACTACACATGAAGGTTTGTGTCAAATTATTCCATGTCCTCACCTGGTGAAACAAGGCTAAATTCTATTGGCTGGTAAGGACATATACTAATATGGTTCGAACATTAAAAACTTTAAATGAACATAGTATAAGTTAGACTCTCTATAAGTATTGAACCGATTGGCGCAGAGTAACATGGAATAGTTTGGTCGCTGGAGCTTCGGATAATACTTTGATACTAAAATCTAAATTTAAAAAAAAATGGACATAGAATAACCTGTTTCTCAGGCGACGATATATTTACTCTAGTTTAAAAACCATTTCTATTTGTACTAAAGATGTCCATTCCATCCACAACTAAGTAAGCACTTATTGCTACAATATTTAAATTTTTCTACAACTTTGATCTCCATTTACTTCCTTTCAATTAATATTGTTGTTTAGTCAACTCCTGCATTGAATTATTAAAGCACTGAAATATAAAATTCACTTGACTTATTATAAGTGTAAATATGAAGAAAGTATAAATTTTACAAATCTCGCCAAATTTTACTATTGCTAATCACATTTTTGTATGTTATTCGGGTCTGTGAACCGCTGCTCTAAACCGTAACGAAATAATAGAATAATTAATTAATATAAAAGTGTACAATCATTGTCTACACTCCAATTTGTAATTTTCTGATAAATTAGCGTTACAAGCAGCTCCATGAGCTCGCGTTGTTCCACCCTTGGTCGATGTTAGAGCGGAGCCAATGAAAGCGGAAAATATGAGCGTGTTAAAATAAATGGTGCATAAATTTTGGCCTTAAAAAAAAAAGATAAACGCTTTCCGGCAGAAAATTTCACACTGTTCTTAGATTAGGGAAAGTCCATTTGTCATCGGTTGGAACAACGAAGCTATATCGAGTTCGGAAATAAAACACCCGCAAAACGAGAAGATTAAAACGGACCGGGATGTCGGACGGTCTCTTTTTTCGCGCTTCCAGTGGACCAAAATGTCTAAAAAATTGTCCAAAGAATGATAACTAACCAAAAAAAAAATTGAAAATTGATTTGAAAAAATTTGCATAAAGCAAGACTCGAACCTGTTGTCTCTAGCAAGCACATATAACTGTTTTTAACCCCGTATTAATGCTTTAAAAAATAATTGTATAGATATTAGTGTGCGACAATTCTGCATCAATAACAATTTGCTTCTGATGAGAACTCTAAAATAATTGTGATATAGTACCGAAAAATGTCTGCATAAATAAAAAAATTTAAGGATAGTATAATCCCTTTAAACATATATTTATATAAAAAAAATAACAACCATATTTGGTCGGTATTAACAGTACCTGGCACCATACTGTTTGTATTTCATGTTTTTTCAACTACTACCCAAACCGTTTGTATGTGACTGTGTAGTATAAAAATCTTAGATTTAAATAAGTGAGATATATAAAAAGGAGGTGGTACCTACTATTTGAAGAATAGTAATAAAATATTACCAAAATATGTTGCTTCTTCTCCCAGGTAATAATCAAAAGAAAAGTCATCATTCAGCCAGTTTTAATTATGTCTTGAATCATTACGTCGTTTGGACGACAAACTGCAATATTTTTGTTCGCAAAAACGACACAGCCAATGTTATTAAGATATCTACAAATAAGAACATTTGTAAGTTAGTTTAATAAGTGCTAATAAAACAGAATTAACATTTTTTTCTACTTCTCGCTATGGATAAAGACAACGAATCATTAATTTCAATTTTTTACCAAAATGTTAGAGGTCTCAATACCAAAATTAATGGGCTGAAACAAAATCTATTAAATTCCGAAAGTGATATAATTTGTTTAAAGGAAATTTGGCTTTCATCATCAATATCTAATGAAGAAATTTCTACTTCATACAAAATATATCGTCGCGATTGTGTTTTAATAGCAGTGTCAAATGAAATTTTTAGTTTCTCTGAGGACTCGTACACCTCTGAGGCTGAGGATGTTTGGGTCACCGTTATATCCAACCACGAAAAACGATACAAGGTTCATATTTGGTGTGTTTACATACCTCCCAGAGACAGGGTGGCACTAAATTTATTTTGAAGAGGTTGAGTGGTGTGTACACACTGGGTAATAAGAAATGAATCGAAAGTATTTAAAATGTGTAGGTAGAGTTTTATTAATAATAAAACTCAGTAATATTAGTCTGAGCGCTTTCAGCCTGTTAGGCCATCATCAGAGACACTACAAAGAGAGAAAAAACGGAGCTATATTAATAATATAACCAAATCGTGATATTCCGGAACATTGAATAAAAAATAAAACATCTTGAAAACTTACTCGTCAATAAATGTAGAAGAAGAATGAACATTAATATATAACTAGATTAAAAAAGGGTTGCCACAATACGGTCCCTGTTCTCCACCATAACTTGAGGCTTGAGTCGTAAGAAATAACAGAACCACTCCTAAAAGGTGGTTGCAATTTAAGAAAAAACGTGGGGGCTCATCAATTTCTACATGTTGGGATGAGCCTCCAGCAGCTTGCGATTATGGCAAAAAAATGAAAAAGTAGCAATAGAGCAACTACAAAAACTATTGGCAAACCGATTAGAAGATGTGTTCTTTTCATATATGAGGAAAGTCCCTTTTTAGCCGATATTCCTGATGGCCTAATAGATGACAGAGGCATTGTCGAAATTAAATACCCATATTCAGCACGGAATATGACGCCTGGAGAAGGTATTCAAACAAAAAAAAATACCTTTTGGTCGAAAAACGGCGACATTAATAAAATGCACAAATGGTATCATCAGGTGCAAAGACAACTGCAAATTTCCAGATAATCATACTTTGTATTTTCTGTTCCTGTTCCTAAACTCACGGTTTAAAAACTGACACCATATTTCGTGATCCTGAGTTCTGGGTAAAAAACATGATACCAGTTCTTTGTTAATTTTATTTTGACTGTATTTTACCGAAAATTATAGAATCTAGAAATATGTCTATTAAAAAATCGAAATATATACTAGCGGCTGTAAAAAAAAATAAGAAGAATCAGAAAAAAACACCTTAAACAATAACTGTATACCAAGTTTTAAAATTATATTATTTTAGTTTTCTTAGTCATAACTTTGTGTTATTTTTTTTATTCATATATATTATATAAGTACCTCCATGTTTAATATTTTCGGTATTGTAGCAACATTGTTGTTCCGATAAAATATTCAAACTGTTTTTAAAATATCGTTTTCTTTTTGTTTTTCTACTTTATTGAATTTTTAAAATAAATTAATAATGATGTATTGATTATTATTAATTAGACCTACAAACGGCTTTTTCTTCTGTTTTCTTCTGTTTGTAATTTTATAATTAAAAAATAATCCAAAAAAGCAACAAAATTTTATACATTTGCACACAAATTAGTATATACCCAACTAAATGCTTCAATTAATAAGGGGCTCACAAAATTTTTTAGTCCTTCCAAAATGTAAAGCTCTATCACATCTATTAGTTTTGTTGTTAATATATTTCAGTGCGGAGGGCGCCACATTACGGTTAGAAAAATGTTACTTGCAGAGGGTCAGGCCGTGCGCGATTACAAACTTATTTTTCAACTTTTTTGATGAAAGAACATTTTAGTACAAAGTTAAAGGTTTGCAGCAGGGATATATAGAATTAGATTTTCCGAATTACAGTTCATCAAATTTCTAGAGGTGTTCGACGCCCAGACAGAGAACGCACTACGTGTGACTAAGATAGCTATTGTACAGTCTGCTAAACAAGTTATTTTAAATAGTTTTTAATATTTTTAGGTAATTAAATTTTAAAAGTGTGGAATAGTTAAGGGATTAAATTGGTCTGATTGGACTTTCTTAGAACGTTTTTAAAAGCAGCTAAAGATAGTATGTAGAATTGAAAATAATTATTATGCCATAAAAGGTGTTTTGGAATTCCTTCAACCTTTTGAAATTGAGTCAGAAAATATAAATTTTATAGGATAGCGGAAAATACCTATAATTTTTTTGTAGGCCTTTGTAAATCGTGAAAATAGTTTATATTTTATTTCTACCTTATTAAGGAAAATGGTACCCTATTATTAATAACGGTTGTTTCTGAAACATTACTAAAATTTTCGAAATTTTGTTTTTCTACAAAATAATAAACTATACTATTTAGAAAAAAATTTATTTCTCTTATAATTTTATAAAAAATAACTGGAATATTTACATTTCTTGATCTATTAAACAAAACGATAAATTATCTCGACGAATGACACCATGTTCTAGTACGGAAGCTAGCTTTACATTTTTGTTGGTGGTTTCATGGGTTTCATATCAATTTTTTGTAATTGTAGTTTACACGTACATATACCTCTTAACACTTGTTTGCTTTATTATAAAAGTGTGTTGTTGTGATTTACGTCGAAATAAGTCAAAAACAACTTGAAACGCCATATAAAATCAAAAAGGAGAAACGGAAAAAAATTGAGCCTGTAAATGAACACAACTCAGAAACAAAAATAGCTATCTAATAATAAAAAAATAAAATTTGATTCTTGTGCAGCTTCATCTATATCTTGGTTTTTTAATGGTTTTTCTTGGTGATGAAAATTCCGATATCTCACGGTTATCGATTCTTTTTTTCTCTCCAGAAATGCGGACGACAGTGTTTTTAGATACTCCTGTGGCTGCAGCAACACGATTATTTACATTTTTAAATGGTATTGAAGGTGAATTAAAGTTTCCTTCTGTTCTCATAAACTCTATAACATTGGCTATTATTTCGCGAGATTGACTGTTAATCACGCGGCCTCTTAATTTGCTATTAAACTCCATACTTAGGTTCTATTAAACTGTAATGAGCAAAAAACACAAACGAAAATAAAAGAAATGTTTTAGCGAAATTTACATCTGACATTTACGTCTGAATGAAATAGTGAAATACTTGATGCGCAGAGTGTACTTTCATTGCGTAAATCCGTCGGGATGCCTGTCAGTAGTGCTTTCTCTGTCTAGCCGTCGAAAGCCTCTAGAAATTTGATGAACTGTATTTCTTATAACGACATGATTAGCGCCTTAAAACACGTAATATTGTTACCTTTTATAGTCTGAATAATAGCAATCTTTAAAAAAATTTAATCATTTTGTTTTCTTATACATCCCTAGAAATACCTTTTCTTTCGTCACCTGCACAAGCAGTTTTAAGCAATTTTGAAAAATAAAGTTATAATTGCGCACGAGCTTAACCGCTGTTTTTGCTTAAAAATTCAGGCGGAGGATGGCCCTTAAAAACGTCAAACCTTTTCAGATTGTGCAAGCTAACGAAATGATTGTGATGAAAAAGAGCCACAATATCTAAATGTGCAAAATATATTAATAACTAGTATTGAATTAGATTTTAAATTAGGTGCATTCCGGAATTAAAAGAATTGTTGCTATATAAAAGCATTCCATTTTAGTACACGTGAAATGTATAAAAATAAAACATTGGAGTAGTAAAGAAATAAAAGATAATGTTCATCACTATCGAAATATCTAAACTGGTGATGTAACCTGCAAATGGATGGGTTAATCCAAAATTAATGAGATTTACACTTCTGAAATGTTATTTTAAATAATATATGAAAATGTTATATTGACATTTATAGAAACAGGTCATGCATTAATATTCTATTCCAGACATTTGCGATGATTTAAGACGAGGAAATAAATTATTATTTCAATAGGTACCCTAAAAATAGAATTGCTTACAGGTCGATTCTACATTATTTACTATTTGAATTATGAATTTAGCTATTAGTCCTTTATAAATTAAAATTAAATATTCATAACCCGCATCTGAGTGGATAATATAAATATAATAATAAAAAATACATGCAAAATAAACACATTTGAACGACATGTGACATTATCCAATTTCTACATTACTAGTACAAATTCCCATATGATCCTTGTTTTGATGGTTATGACATGACGTATATAAACGATAATAGTTGGCCGGCATATGGGCGTATAATTACATATCCCACAGGATGATTTAGAGGATATGCTTCCCACGATATGCACAACAATAATTAACATAAAGTTGTCTAATCATTCATATAACTAACCAGACAGGTATGGTGCTTAAGGGTTCTATTAAGTAACTCTAGATTATAATTAAAGGATTCTGTAATTCCAGGAATTCACTGTAAGGTATTTTTATATAAAAAATTGATTTCTTTTTTAATTGTTATTGTATTCGTAAGAAATATAAAGTATATCGACAAAAAAAAAAGAGTCGATATGTACGGTAAATATTTTTTGTATTTTACTTAGTTTTATATAAAAAATCTGTATCTGTTTGCCTTTAGGCGCGCTGTGCATTGGCAGTATCTGTGTTGTTTTGTTTTATATAATTTATACAGCTCAAAATTCGTTGACGAGCTTGTGTTTAATATTTCTTTAAAAAAATGTGTTGTTAGACGTATAATTTATCTAGATTGTCGAGTATATCATTCATCATTGTTAATAAATAATTCATAAGATCAATTTGATTATCAATTTTTTCTTAAGAGATAGTTCGGAATTCCTAGATGATGAATAACATGAAAAATCAGTATATCGAATTTAAAAACAATGTTAAAAACTAATAAAAAAAAATTAAAGTAGAATATTACAAACAGCAAATAAAGAAGGGAAAAATAATTCCAAATTAATATGGAAAACAATAAACGAAGTCCTTGAAGACCCAGAGCCAACAAAATTGACAAAAAATATAATAAAAAAACCGGATAAGGCAATCTAATTCTCGCGAATATTCATATAATGAGGGTTTTAAGAGCTTATTAAGAGAAATTGTGCACAATTTTTTTTTAAACATTCCGCCAACTTAAATTCAATTCATAATATTATTCGAGGTAATGAGAATTTACCATCGTTCTCCTTAAAAACCCTATGTAGATTGATAAAAGATATTGGTTTTGAATGTGTGAAGCATGGTTGTAAAAATATAATGCTAGAACAAAACGACATCATTTATTGATGTCACAGGTATTTAAGAGCCATCAAACAATATCGCTAACAAAATTATCTATTTAGATGAGATTTGAGTCAACGTGGGTCAAACAGTTAACTATGCATGGTGTGATAACATCACAAAAAATCGTAGAGATAATTAAAGTTGCCAACGCATACAGAGAAATACGACAAATATAAGATTGAGGAAATAGTTGCAAAATACGCCTATCACCGTAACATTGAAGATATCAAGAAAATCTACGAAATCAAAGCAATACTCAATATAAGAGTTAGAATAGAAACCATAAGAAAGTTAAAACTAGTTCCACAATGCAAAAACTGCCAGCTATTTGGGCATACACACAACTTTTGCAAAAGATAATTAAGATGCGTAAAGTGCGTAGAAAAACATCATACGAAGGATTGTGTAAAAAGTCCAGAAAAAAAAACGAAGTGTATAAACTGCCTAATGGAACATCCTGCTAACTACAGAGGATGTGAGGTAGCTAAAATCTTTCAGATAACGAAGGATAACACCACTAAACCTAAAATAATGACGAGGCAGAAGAGACCCATAAACGCTTTTCCTTCTGTCAGAAATGAAATAACATATTATCATTTAACAAACGCACAGGAGCAACCAATTCAAAGGTCTCAACCAGCCATGAATCTCACGACACAAATTGCACAGTCAGCCAGCCTAGCAGAAAGCACGATATACATATTAACGGTATGCTGACTTTCGATTCAAAATTCGTGTAATAGGTTTATAGACAGTGAAAAGTTGCTAAAATAAAAAAGTATATATATATTTTATTTTAGCATGAAGTTTCCCTATCCGCTTCGAGAAAAGTAGCTGTGCGATTCCTATTAAACATAGACGCAAGAAAAGGAACCCATTAAGCAAAGAAAATAAATCGGTGTTTTAAAATTTAAGCAGATAAAAGAGTAGTTTCCTGTTCCAATAAATCGGTCCTTTTGAAGTAATACCTTGCATGAGAAGGACACTAACATATATAAGAATAAGATACATGAACAAAAAATTGGTTTTGAGTATTTTCAAACTAAACTTGGCAAAAAAATGTTTAATTTACCAAATAAAAAGAAGTAATTTTTTTCTGTACTTACTTTTTATAAATAAATATTTTGTTTCTGTACACTTATTTTCATTGCAAGAGAACTATGACGCCCAGAAAGTACAAATTTGAATCAAACTTGTATTTTTAGTCTCTATTTTTTACTTATCTTATGGCCAGCTTATGGATTTTGTCACAAAATACCTATAATTTACAAGAAAAATTAATATTTTATTAGTATCATTTACCTTAAACCTTCATATTTGTAAACGAATATATTACAAAATAACTAATAAAGCTTAAGTAATTGCATAAAATTTAAAACCAGCGAAATATCAAATTTCAAACACTATCTCCCATTTAATGCTTATAATTCCCACGAGACGTCACCGTCAGTCAGCTGCCGTTAGTCTGTGTATCGTGGCAGAAACTACCACTCATAAATTATTATTATCCTTAATAACCAGAATAAATTCACTCTCTAACAGGCTTCCGAAGCTAGAAGAATTAGATAAACCCCAAATATATAACAAAACCACCAATGGACAAAAGAGATATTAGAATAGCCACTTGGAATGACAATGGTATTCTCCAAAAACAAACTAATATCAAAGTTTTCTTGGACGTACAAAAAATAGATATGTCTGATTTCTAAGACTCACCTTACAACGGAGTCATACATTAAATTCAGAGGATACAACTTCTATCACACTATCCATCCATCAAATGCAGCAAGAGGAGGAAGTGCGTTAATTATTAAAAATAACATTTATCACTATGAGGAACCAGGCATCCAACAAACAGAAAATCAGGCAACCATTAGCACCATTATCATTAAAGAGGCAAAATTACAATAGCTGCAATCTATTGCTCACCAAGATACAACCAGAAAAAACAAAATTATCTCAATGTACTTAAAAAACTAGGTAACAAATTTATTATAAAACACCAACTGGGGGTCAAGATTAACCACAGTCAAAGGAAATGAATTGCATAGAGCTGCATCAGAACTTGATTATACATACCAATCTTCTGAAATACCCACCTATTGGCCCACCGACCCAAACAAGATTCCAGATCTTTTGGATTTCTTTATTCTGAAGAAAATTTTACCAAATTATACATAAGTTGAAGAAAATTTTGATATGGATTCAGACCATTCTGCAGTAATCCTAACTCTAAGTGATAATATTATTCAAAAAGAAGCCAAACCGACCTTAGCAAATCGGAAAATTCAGCTAGGTAAAGAACTGGAAAGGTTAATAGTTGAAATCCAGCAAGCTGCATGGAGGAACACACCAAAAGTGAGTAGATTAACAGCTGTAAAAAACTATCCTATCGAGATAAGTGAACTAGTAGCAGAAAAAAGAAAACTAAGAAAGAAATAGTAGATGACAAGATCACCAGAAGATAAAAATATATTAAATAGGGCTACCCAAAGACTTAGAAGAGAAATCCCAAATCACAAAGAAAAATCCTTCAATAGATGCTTAGTAGGGCTAACATATGATAAAGAAACTGATTATTCGTTTTGGAAGGCAACTAAAAAGATGAAAAAATCGTGAATCGCAGATAACAAATGGGTAAGAGACAATCAACAGAAAGCTGATATTTTCGCTGACCACCTACAAAAGACGTTCCAATTAGATGAAAATCTAGACACTCCTAATGAGATGATCCAATATATGGAAAGAAATTCAGACAAACATCAACTCACAGAAAGCCATAGGATATGACCTTATTACTGGATAAATATTAAAGAAACTACCACGGAAGGCTATTGTTAAATTAACATACCTCATAAATGCAGCATTTTGCCTTAAATGTATACCTGATGCGTGGAAAATGCTGAAGCTATCCTAATTTCTAAGCCAGTAAAACCTACGAATAAAGTGTCATCATATAGACCTATATCATTGTTACCGATAATATCTAAGTTATTTGAAAAACTACTACAAAAACGACTAAAACCAATAATTGAATATAAAAATCTGATCCCTGCGCACCAAATTGGTTTTAGAAACAAATACTCGACAATAGATCAAGTACGCAGGATAGCCGATATCATCGAAAAAGCTTACGAAGAAAAATATATATGCTCAGCTATATTTCTTGACGTATCCCAAGCATTTGACAAGGTTTGGCACGATGGCCTGATACAGAAACTTTAAAAAATGCTCCCTAGACAATATGTCGACATTCTACAATCATATCTAACAGGAAGGATGCTTAGAGTAAAGCAAGACAAGGCATACTCCGAAATGAAAGAAATTAAAGTCCCACAAGGCAGTGTGCTAGGACCGGTTTTTTACTTATTATACACCAGCGTTATCCCTTAACAACCTGCAACAGAATCAACTGATAGACAAAAAAAAATTAAAAATAAAAATAAATCAAACTAAATCAGTGCATGTTGATTTTACTCTTCGACCAAATGAACAAAAACAAATAAGAATAAACAATAAGGTTATTCTGCATCATGATTCGGCCAAATACCTAGGGATGAACCTTGATGTAAGACTTAAATGGAAAATTCACATAAAAAAAGCGTAAAGAACTTGACCTTAAATTCAAAAACATGTATTGGCTTCTAGGAAGAAAATTCAAATTGTCAGTGTACAACAAACTGCTGATTTATAAACAAATCTTAAAACCAATCTGGATTTATGGCATACAGCTATGGGGATGTGCCAGCAAGAGTAATATCAACATGATACAAGCTTTCCAAAATAAAGTCCTAATATGTATTGTTGATGCACCTTGGTTCTATCGAAACGATTATCTTCATAGAGACCTGAAGATGTCAACAATCGAATAAGAAATAAAGAGATTTGCTGCAAAAAATAAGGGCCGACTCCACTCCCACGTCAACGAAGAAGCGCTGCAATTACTGGACAACTCTACACTCAACAGAAGGCTTCAAAAGGAAGAAGCCATTTGAGCTAGTGCAGTGAACCTTAATGTTAGTGCTAGTGTAAAACAGTGTAATAAATCGTCAGGCCAACTTGTGATGCTTTCCTATAGAAACAATTAATTAATTAAGACTTCTTAGATAAGTAATTAGTTTATAAGATTTTTAGGTTAAAATTGTAGGTTAGTCAAAAATGACAACAATACTCTAACAAAAAAAAAAAAAAAAAAAAAAAAACCGTATCATTGCGAGTTTAACCCGATCAAGATGGTATTGAATCAGGTAAAGCGCTATATTGCTATGAACAACTTCGATTCGAAGATATGTACGTTCGTAGATAGATGAAGCATTCGAACATGTCACTGAACAAAATTAGCGTAATTGCGTTGTACACGTCAGAGAAAAAACGGAAAAAGAAAAGTGGGTCGCTAATAATCTCTATGACAACGTTGATCAACTTATTATAAGAGTAAATTTTGGTGACAATTTGTAACGTTTAAATTTGACCTAAGAGCAGTTATTCATTGAAATAGGGATCACTTGTCTTGTCCAGCAGTTTCAGTACTCAGTACTTCTATATGGGTCCTCTTTTGTAGGGCTTTCGTCTTTTATTTCAGTGCGCTATATACAGGGTGTACCAATAAAAACTCCCAGGCCGGATATTGTGGTAAGTAATAGAGATATTTTAATTCTGTAAAAGCCAGTTTATAGAGCGCTAAGAGAGCTTCAGTTTTAGATGTATATTGATTTTAAATAGGTCAATATGTAGATGGCGCTGCGCTCAATAATTTTTTTTCGATGGGAGGATATTTCTTATGTAGCGCATCTTGTAAAAAATGCATTTTTAAGCAAATTTTGTTCTATGAACTAATATGATAAATCTAGCCATTTTTGATATACAGAGTCGGTCGCTCAAAACAGTTTCATGCTGTTTTTCGGCATTAATCATTGGATTTTTAGAAAATGCTAAAAAAGGCCGATTTTTGTTCCAAACTAAACACATTTTTATAATACACACACACACACCCTGTATACATGTTACCTTTTTCTGGAGTAAGCTGTCCACGAATTTTCCCTGCAGTTCGATTTGATTTGGTGTTCCGTTTTCTCCCTGTCGCTATTAAAAGGGGGTTCTTGTGACGAGCTAACACTTCTTGTGACGGACTAATACATTTTGTGACGAGCGAGTACTAGTGACAGGCTAGCACTTCTTGGGATAGGCTAGTACTTTATATGAGGAGTAAGAGAAACTGCTTAAGACTGGCTAAAAGTCCATGTGAGGGGTAGAAGAAACTCCGTGTGACGGGCTAGAAGATATTTTTATGACAGTTCTGAGAATGAGACTTCAGACCTCGACGATGACTTACATTGCCTTATATATTGCGTATTTCTTTTTATTATTTGGTAATTTTTAAATTTGTAATTTTAAAATTCATTGTTTATTATGAATTATTGAACTTAAAAGTTTCAAATTCTAACCAAAATATAGGTGTGAGAGGTACATTGCTCTGTTTAAATGATGTTTAATTAATAAAAAATAAAAAGTAAAAGTAAATCAGCATATTAGTAAAGGCGCGGTATTAGGATTAATAATATTCATAATTTATTTAAACATTCCATTTGTATTCGCCGCTGATACGGTAATATTATATTAAGAAGGGAATATTAGACTTTTAAAAAAAGTTGAAAAGCACTTATTAAAACTTTAAACTTGGTTTGATAGCAGACTACTTTCGATTAACTTTAAAAATACTTTATAACTACCATTTTCTTTCCATCAATCATCTTTTTCCATTATTTGAATTAATCATCCAGAAAACGATAAAAAGCCACCCTTCAAATCAAGTAAAATATTTAAGAATTTTTATTGACAGTAACTTAAAGTGAAATATTCATACCAATTTTCTCTTAAAAAAACTACGATCAATACTCTCTCGATTGTGACCGATATTTCAGTGTTTCTAAATTATAGGGAGAAAATTGTACATGAAAGCTTAATAAAATTTCAAAGAAAAGTAAAAAATCTTTGTTAACCACAGAATCTATAATTATAATAGATTAGATAAATTAAGTAGATATAATTAAACAACTAAAGAGTGAATTTTTAAGGAATAAAAGGATTGTGGAGTACGAAAGAAGCAGTTACTATAATGTCAATTTGTAAAAAATATGGTTTTCTGTGGGTTGTAGTTGTTTATTTAACTAAATTACTTTATAGTTTTTAAAACGTTGGTCAATGTAATACATCTTTTTACCAAGTCAATTTACTACCTTTTGTTATGGGTAGCAGGTGTCGTATGGTTTTAACATTAAAGTAAGCTTACCTTAAATAAATAATACAAATACACTTAGTAATGATATACCTCCAAAAATCAATTGTACTTTAAACTAAGTCTTGTCCACACGGTTCAGTATCTAAAAACAAAATATAGATTATTAACAAACGAATTAATAATAAAATAAAGTGAATTAATATGTAATTAAATATGGTTAAAAAGTAAACATTATACATAACCTTTATAGAATGTCAAAAGGTGCTTGACATTATTTATTGTTACCAAATAATTCTTCTTTTATTTATTTGCACTAGCCTTGACAATCTTAATATTTGTAAAAGTCCCTAAATACAGGAAGTTTCCTGAAGACAGTTGCCTTGAACTTCGAACCTTGCTTTTTTTTGATAGCTTTGTTGAGAGCACATGGTCGTTGGTCACCCTTCGCGTGAGCCAGTATAAAATTTAAAATTGCCATATCTTCTGTTTGTTTGGTCGGTGTTATACAAGTGAGATCCTTCGTCAGTCGACCTACTGTGAAGGATTTCGCCTGTTTTTTCGACAGCAAGAAGTACTGATCACACCTTGTTTTCTACAGCAGAAACAGAAAACCTTTCTAGGTTTATTACATTTTCTAAATTAGTGACCAGGTTTTCGGCAATTAAAACAGACAGGATCCTTATTCGAGGTGGTTTCTGACACCAAATCAATCTCTTCCAATGGTAAAAATAGGATTCGTCGGTTTCCGATAAGCTAAATCGGGTTCGATCAATTGTCTGGTGTTGGATGGTGGTAGACAAAATCGTTGCGTACGCACTTCTGTTTCCTCTATAATCCTAGCAGTTCGAATCAGTTCAGTTAAAGTAAGGATTGACTGCGTGACAAATTGTTTTTGAGTATAAGGGAGGAGATTCCGCTTGATAATCTGAAGTCTTCTCTCTTCCGCAGGTACAACCGATAATTTTCAAAATAGGTTCTCCATAACTGAAACATAAATTATTACCCTTTTCTGTCCAACCTGGGTGCGATTACGTATTTTCTCCCACAAAGAATTCTCGTAATCATGAGGTTAAAAGCCGGTTCGCAGTTTAGCAAGTAAATCCTGCCAACAATTCAAAGTAATCATTCTATACCATAAAAGGGCTTCTTTTGGGAAGAGCTCTGGCGCTGATCGCAGTAACCGATTCTGAGGTACCCCACGGGAAACCCTCCAAGAAGCTTGTCACACTTGATACACCATCAAACTTCGCAGGCCACCTTGATACATCATTCATATTATTCGAGGCTGGAGAAGGGTAATCATGCCATATTGGAGTAAAGTACTGTTGGTGAAATGGAGGTTCTGCTTGCACCGAGTTAAATTGGGCCTGTCTTGCAGAAAAAGTATTTCTAATACTAGTTACCCAACTACTGTAGGTAGCATCTTCGAATGGCTATAGATAGGTGCATAGGGTTGATATTGTTGGTAGTTAGCTATACCACTCAAGGTTATACCTGGGTGGGAGACCCTACCTGGTTGAGTATGAAGGGAAGGTGGAAGTACATGTTGGCTAGTGTGCGGAACAATTACCAGCGATTGGCTTAGGATTTTGACAGATCATAGACCACTAGTACAGGGGAGATTTTCATCTTGAGAAGTACTTACAGGACTACCCATTAACCCATTTTCAAGAAATTCTTCAATGTTCAAACTTTCGAAAGTTTCTGAACCTCCCCCTGGGTGTACTTGGCGAAGAAACCAAACTCATTGACGTCGCAGGGCGATTGATATCTGAGTGCAAGTCCTCTGAGATAGGTTTTTAAAAGTCATGCAGCACCTCCGGTAGTAGTGGATTAGGTTCATTTAATATAGACCTTTCCTGTCCAACTTTATTTAATCCATCATAGATATTTTAAAGTTTTTCTTGTAATTCACTGCATAGTGTAATATGACTGTTTTGCTTTGCCATAAAAGCCTCCTCACAAGCTAACCTTTCTAACCTGTGGATCAACCGAGAAGCTATCCTCCTGTATTCATTGCTTTTATTCAGTACATTGAAATGATCTAGATCCTCCGATAAATCATTTAGCTTACAATCACACGTCATTAATTTAATTTTCGCATCCATGGTTAGTCTTGCAGGTGGTTCGTGTTACCCATCCCTTTCCATTCTGAGTCCCCGCTCAGTAAAGATCGTTTTTCACTGACCGTATTACCAATAGTATAAGTCCTTATCATAAATTCTAAAAGTCTGTTCACTTCCATATTAAACAAAAAAAAATCACAAAAAGCAAAAGCTGCACAATAAGAGAACCCGCAGTAAAATGTTCGCCTTTGCTTGATTTAAAAAGTACACTATTTTGTACTCACAGCTATTGTTAAGAAAAGCGATATTGCACTAATATCTACCAAGGTAACTCTTCACACACAAAAACTCACTGCTTAACTACTAAAGTAACAACTATCTCAGCAACTACACTCAAGTAACTTAACTAATTAGATAACTAAACTAATTAAGTGAATTTATCGGTTAAGTAAAACCACTTTCATACAAAACTAAAGTTAGAGTTTACTACTAATAATACCTACAGCTAACCTGAGAACGTACCTAATTGACCTAACAAATAAAATCCTATCGCACCGGATTTTATAAAAAAATTATACTATCAACACAAAAACTGAAGTATTTATTTCAGTTTAAATTTGACATGCACCAACTAAATATTACCAAAAGAATGGATATCAGCCTAACATACATCCATGTATAGATGAATTAAATAAAAAATAAAAACCTCAAAGAAAAACAGTCAAGTTGAATGACCCTGTATCTCAACACTTCCGAAATGTTATTTATATTTATATAAATAAAATAAAGTAACTTCAACATAAATTCACTTGTTTATTAACTCTGACCCCTTTATAGACGTCTCTAGGTGTATTGTAATGAAAGAGAAGACTACAACGTCGAACGTACTCTGTAATTCTATGAATTATGTGTTCCGTGTTAACACCTGGGAAAATCACAATGATTTTTGGGTTATGTATTTTAAATATTTTCAAACTGTATTTATTGTAGAAAACGAGAAAACTTATATTAAATATTTTTAAAAGTTTTATCCTTATTAGTGAATGTCTACCTTTAACGTTTGTAAATGTTTTTTTATGTTATGTCAACCCCTAAACTGGAATGGAGACTACCAGACCACTAGAGATATTTACGAGACAAATACTTACAATCCTGCACCTGAACAACGTTTGGGCGCCATTGTTATAAGTAATGATCCTTAACTAAACTAGTTTATATATTTTTACTAAAACAGTTTAAAAGTTACTTTATGTATGCCCAGTTAAATAAAGAGAAAAGTATTTGTCACTACCGTGACCCGGAGAGTTAGGGGGGTTAGAAGATTGTAAGTTTAATAGGAGAAAGACACTTTTTTAACATTTACAGATTAATCATTATATGAATACAGCAGTACATTTACTTATATATCTAGGATCAATAAATTTATAAAAGTTAAAGCCGAATGGTACCAATCGTTCACATAAAAGAAAAATGTAATGCTAAATTAATTATGATTTATTATTAAGATTTTATAGTTATGTTCTACAAGTAGGTGATCCCAGGGTGTCCATTCAACATTGGATAAGGAGAGTGGCATTATCAGGAAAGAACAAAAATATGTTTATTGTATAGAATATGATTAGCGAAGGAATAATTAGTATTACTAGTATTATAAGGTTTAAATCTATTGCTAATTTTACAATGATCTAAGATTCGGGTTTCTGTTTTTCGACCTGATTGTCCGACATAGATGCAGTTTAGTAAATATACTCCTCGTTTGTAGAATGAGGGCACTGTATCTTTATTATGAATTAAAAATGAGTAAACTGAGTTGGTACTTTTAAAAGCTGTATTAATGTAATTTTTTAAGGATTTAGCAGGATCATAGGAAACCTAACCTAAGAACGGTAGCTATAAAGCTTTAGGAACAATATTTGAGGAACAGTTTTGTGAGATAAAGAGATAAGGAAGCCAGAATTTATTAAAAAACTTTAAATATATTTTGTTAAGGAGTTTCTATGAGGTGCTTTAGTATTTACTTACCCAATATCATCAGTTAAGAGCTTCTAAATAACCACAAATCACCAAATGAATAGGCATTATTCGAAAATCTCTCCCTATTGATTAGTTCAATGGTTACAGAATGAAATACGAGCACAAGGAGCTAATAATCACGGTATACATTTGACGCCTCTATTAAAGCTCAAAAAGTGAAATTCCATTAGGGGGTCTTATTCAAGTGTACAAAACGAGCAACAACCAAACACATTCCTAAACTAACTAGTGCGATACGATGAATACAGAACCAAGACACTAAGTACACTCAATTCGACGATTCAACGATTCCCATTTCCCCTTTCCAACGTGACAGGTACAACGATTTCAAATACAGGGTGGCAATCTGAGCAGATTCTCAATCTGAAATTCATAGAAATTCATAGAAATTCATAGAAATTCATAGAAATTCATAGAAATTCATAGAAATTCATAGAAATTCATAGAAATTCATAGAAATTCATAGAAATTCATAGAAATTCATAGAAATTCATAGAAATTCATAGAAATTCATAGAAATTCATAGAAATTCATAGAAATTCATAGAAATTCATAGAAATTCATAGAAATTCATAGAAATTCATAGAAATTCATAGAAATTCATAGAAATTCATAGAAATTCATAGAAATTCATAGAAATTCATAGAAATTCATAGAAATTCATAGAAATTCATAGAAATTCATAGAAATTCATAGAAATTCATAGAAATTCATAGAAATTCATAGAAATTCATAGAAATTCATAGAAATTCATAGAAATTCATAGAAATTCATAGAAATTCATAGAAATTCATAGAAATTCATAGAAATAATATACTGACAAATAATTTGAAAGAATTGTCACTTATTTAAAATTTTAAAAACAATAGTAGTTGGGTAATTAAAATATGAACAGTGATTGGTGGAGTTCATTTTCACCTGTAGATAAGCTATATCCATGTGGGTGTAGAAAATCTACTATTTCTGCAGAAAGTAAATAATGGATGTGTTAAGTCACACAACATAGTCCACTGATCGGATATAAATTTATATCCATTTTGGAATGTATACGAAGTGCACCAAATGTTTAGTAGCTTGTTAACTAAATATTCCTTTTATTTAATTTTAATTACATAGTGACAATATAAATTTTCATACATTTTAATAAAATCATCTAAAATCATTTAACTTATAAATCTTAAGGCCCAAAATTTAAATGATGAGTTCCCGTACGAAAGGTCCAGACTTCAAATTTATTTATTTTATAAATTTAAATCTTTGTGTTTTAAAATAGATGTGACTCTATAGCCATTTTTTTAAATTTTGAAAAAAATTGTATGCTTTTAAATTTTTTATTTTGTTGCTACTTCGGCCACATTTGAGATGCATACCATTCTACATTGAACTAGAAATGTTTGTACGTGAAGCATCCGGTAGAAAAGTTTCGAACAGGAAACTGAATGTAGTTAGGCAGCAGGCAGACATACAGTCAATGCCGCCCCCTCTAAAGATACTGTTGCAAGAAGCGTCGATGTGTCGTCGTCGTTGTAACTACTCTAGTTCGACGCTCTATTCAATTTAGAAAGTACGCGTCGGGCGCCACATCCAAATTGCTAACTTGGAATGGCTTTTATGTGGACGAATAAATGCATTTAGCAACCCGAAGGCGTTTCTTCAAAACTTTCTATTGAATGGAAGATTTTCTGAAAGACAATAAGAAAACTTGTATACAATGATTTTTTTAGGGCACATTTTGTGGTTTGAGTTGTTGAATGTAAATGTTCATACAAACTTATTTTAAGGAAATTTTAAACTTTTTTGGGTTAGTGCAGTGTTCCTTTGACGTTTTTGTAGTGTTTAACGTCAATTAACTAAAGTGTGTTATTGAAGTTTTTAAAAAGACGTATATTTTAAAGATTTCACCTTAATTTATGCTCCAGCTAATCTCAGGTCGTGGTACGGCCTTTCGCGTTCTTGAATATGTTTACCTTTTCTCGTTAATAGGGCGCCATCATATTTTTTTTAATAAAACTTTAAAAAAAATTGATATACTAGTGAACAAATATCTAAGGATAATATAATGAGCTTTTATTAAACGAAAAGAAATATATTGCTGAAAATTAGATAGTAGAAAGGCTTACTAAAAGTTTTGAATTTAATTCAGACGTTTTTTTAAAAAAAGAAAAAAAAATACATTGGGCTGAAGGCCAGTGAAAACTAAAGAATGTTAATAGGTTTTATGCTGAGGGCGAAAAATATAAATGGCTGAAGGCCTGAGTATAAAAAAAACTAGCGTGTCTTTACAGATTAAAATACGAATTGAACTTGTTCGAGGTGTTGAAAACTAGGACTTCCCTGTGATTATTCCGGCTGAAGTGGTCCCACGAGGTAGTTTGAGCTTACGCTTGATCAGGTCGGTCAAGTGAGTAGTTCGGTCATTGCAGATCCTGGATTAGTAACCAGGTGACTGTTACTAACAAGTTTCCTGTCATCGAATAAGCTGGATTGCAACTTTCAAATCTCACTGATACTGGCTTCCTAAAGGTACGGTCTACTATAAATTAAACTCAACTCCTTAGTGATGTGGTTAGGAATCCAACGATGACGGTGTACCTCGGAAATTCGTATATGTCAGACAAGGTTAAAGATCATTGGAGCCACAGGATCAGACAAACTGAGGTCCGGGGTCGAATTTACGAATATAATAATGACCGACTTTTGGGATACTCTTGTATCGCAAAAATCGTCCACGAACAAGTACGGTGATGAAGCCAAACCCAAGATTAAATTTAATTAAAATTACCTTTAAAAAAAAGCAAGAAAATTTGACAAAAGTGAAGTAAAGAATTTGCGTTTCGAAGTCACAAAATTTAAATTTACGATATTTATACTAATTAGTCCAAGAAAAGATTATAAAAACTGCAACAAGTGATTATTTAATCTAAAACAATTACTAATCAAATATGTATCCGTAAAAGCAAGGTGCTACGATCAGCAAAACCAATAATTAATTCAAAAATCATCAAAACTAAATACAGAAAATTTTCTACTTATAGCCAGTTAATATAATAACTGATTATTCAAGTTATTTAAAGTAATTTATACTCCCAAAATTAATACCAAATTTAATTATCGAAACGTGTTCGCATTAAAAAATTAACCGCAAAATGGCAGTGCCATTTAAGCCTTAAATGCGCAGCATATATTTATGCCGACCGTAAAGCATGTGTGGTGTCTCTGATCCAAAACTGAGGTATTAGTACAATAAAGAAATTAAATGTTATAAACTATATATATTAAGCTACTTAAATAACTACTAAAAGGTTTGTTTTGGTCACGTTTGAGAATTGTTCCAGAACCATGCGCAAAACTATTGCGCAATGATCCTTAATTCTGAACTGTTCTGTAACCATTCCATTTGTACTCGAAACCAAAATACCACCCAGAACTGTTAAATGTCAAAAAATTTAATTATATATATATATATATATATATATATATATATATATATATATATATATATATATATATATATATATATAAAAAAAAAGAAATAACGCAGGGTTAGTGTCTAAGTAAGAAAGATGCCATATAATATTGTAAAACGTAAATAAATTAATTTATTTATTAACAAAAAAACCTGTGACTCAACATCAACTAATCAACTGCTCCATTCTCATTTGTAGTTCTAAAATTCCTTGTAAAAATTCCAATACAAAACATGGCCAGGATCCCAAAAACAAAACTACTTGCACAACAGTGGTGAAACCAAAACAATATCTACTACGCATGCTCCGAAGGTTCTGGAAGAGTTCTGGAACAGTTACGAAAGTAAACCAAAACAAAGCTAAAGAAAACCTAGTTGAAATGTTGGTCAACTGTAAAATATATTTTTTTATACTTTTAAAATACCTACCTGATAAAAAAAAACCGTTAGACCAAGCTTACTAATAACGATAACGACTAAGAAATAAAATTATTTAGCGACCATTGGATTACTAAAATTCATATAGATGAATAAAATCAAATAATCAGAACACAGATGGAAATTTGTTCAGAAAATAATTAATAATTACAATACAACTTACTTGGATCAGATACACACACTAACTCGTCGTATTATCTGTCGAGTTCTCGAAGAAAACCAGCGATTCGTGTCTTAATACTACTCCGATCATACTCTTGACCGCTCACTGTCTACGCTAGACAAAAAAATAAAGACTAGCGATTGTCGTCATCACTTAGTTGGTGTTTCTGAGTCGAACAATAAAGGTGGTACACGCTGCGTTAAGGACTGACTACACTTTATGTTTAAAGCCCATTACATTGAAAATATTCAAATGAATGAAATGTGTTGTTGTAAAATAAAATAATGTGATTACAACGTTACATTAATTACCAGAATACCACAATATACAGTGCAATGACAATAGCTGTTTTATTATTAGAGATACGAAGAAATTTTCAATACAAAACTTGGCGAACGTACTTTAAAACTATTCGCAAATACAGAGGGTAAGCCATAAATTAAAATTTAAGAAATTAATTAATTGGTGTTAAAAATAGAGGATATTACATTAGAAAACAAAAAATTGTAAATAGTAAAACATTTTTATGATCTTTAAGTATATTAAAAATGTTTGACGATTGAATGTAATGTTATACGTAATTTCCTATGGGGGTTAAAACTGTAAATTTATAACAAAAATGCATCTATAATCTAAATACCTACTATATAAGTATACAGATGTCAAAAATGTATGTATATTATGTTTCATTTAAAAAAATATGTTAGGTGTGATCCTTATTTATAGATTACCCTGTATATTTAAGAATAATTTTAAAATACGGTCAACAGTAGGTATAACTTTTGTATTCTTCGTTTTTTTTTTCCAAAAACATCCTGTTGTCAATTTTCAAGTCGAGCATTCAAAAATTTTCATAACAAAGGTAAAAAAGGAACGCCTTCAATATTCCTGTAAGAAATACTCTGGTCAGTGGTCATTATTTTACTCTTAGTATCTCCAGTTAAGGCTGTGCCAAGGAACTGAGAAATTTAAACGTTCTCTTAAAACTAGACAACGCCAGGTGTTGCCTCTAACAAATATGTTTTGCACTTTCACTACACCGAGTAAAAAATAATTCTTCTAAACTGCCAGATACGGGCTCGGGCTACATTATATTTCAAAGACGCGATAATTGAGTTTAATATAATAAAGGTGGGCATTTCAGTGAAAACAGTTATATATTCCCTAAAGCCGATGTCCTAAACTCTAAACCTTACCCAATAAAGTAGTTTCGGTTAAAAAGTCTCTGAAGGAACGTTGTGCATGCCTATATTAAATACGTTTCCCACTTTCGGCCTTAACATATTTTCCATTACTAATTAATAAAACATGATTATTTACTTTGTAAATAATTTCGCTAGATTAATATACATCATATCACCCTGACTATGTAAAGTCGTAAGAAAAATAATTGAAATAAATTC
Source organism: Psylliodes chrysocephalus (assembly GCA_927349885.1). Lineage (NCBI taxonomy): Eukaryota > Metazoa > Arthropoda > Insecta > Coleoptera > Chrysomelidae > Psylliodes > Psylliodes chrysocephalus. The sequence continues at coordinate 59,743,727 of OV651815.1, read as the reverse complement.
ACTGTAAATCATTAAAACTTCTTGTATAATAATTTTCAATTTCACTTATGGTAATGACGACCCTTTCTACATCCTTCATAATCTAAATCCACCCACTGAAGCTGACATTTTCACCACCTACCTACCTAGTGATCGCATGAAGCATGAAACAAGCTTGATTAATGACTATTTACACAGGCCGCGCTTTCATTAGCTATTATGTACATGTGTGTGTATGTATGTATACACGGGACCATGATTGTTTTGTGGATAATCTATCGGAATATTTTTTTTTAAATATTCATTGATGCTTCTAAAAAAATGTCTTTTTATTATTTATGTTCGTATTCATATTTTAATTTTTAAGTAGCAGATATTCAGCCAGAAATATAGATACATAAAAAAGAATAAAATATTTTTACATATTAAAAATCTAAAAATATTAATAAAAACCATTAACATACATATCGATGATTAAAATGCAAAAGCTCATAAGTCGATTTTTGTGATTTATGCGTTTTTAATTAGAAAACTAAGCAAATTGCAAATATTTTAATTCTAGTCGAATTATTATTGAAACTAACAATTATAACCTGACGTAACACCATTTTCAGGATTTGAATTGGTGTTCAAACGACATTCTGGGATTTGAACCATAATTAAAGCTTAGATGCAATAAAAATTTAAGAAAACGGCGCTTATATAGGCAACTATTTTTATTGAAAAAGGCAGAAATATTGACATATTGTAAAGATTGTTGCTTCTTAAAAATAGTTTATTTATTTATCATTTATTTACACTAATTACTTTATTTAGACTCAAGCACTGTTATAATCCACACTTCTAATTTATTTAACAATTTATCTTTATTTAACAACATTTATATTGAAACTTCTATCATCCAAGTAGCCATATTTATAGAAAAAACTAATCCTGCTAAAATAATTTCGAAATCTTTCACCACTGGTCGGACCGCAGACATAAAAAATATAGCAATGTCTCGATCAGAGTCGGTTCCGGCGATCGCACGACATTAAGAGGAGTATTTACTTCGCTTTAGAGCAGAGCATGCAAGGGTTTCGTCGTACCCCACTTTTAAAGTTTATTTTTGACATATTTTAAAAGAAAAAAATATGTGTGTGTAGGTAAAGGTTAAATCTGTGCTCCTCTGGAAACATTTTTTCAAAATTTCAATCTGTTTTTTCTAAAAAAAAAAACACAAAACTCGACTTTTTTTATCCATTTTCTTAATTTTTTTTAGAAAAAACTAAACTGAATTTTGAAAAAGTGGTTCCAGAGGAGCATAGATTTAACCTTTATCTACACGTACATATTTTTTTCTCTTAAAAATACTTAAGAATAAACTTTAAAAGTGGGGGTACTACGAAACCCTTACATTGCAAGATTTTTCGTCTGGCAAGTGGCGCCTCTGTTAGATTTTTAAGAAATTAATATTTGTGAATGAAAGCAATTTACAAAATATTTTACTGATGTTTTACGAAGGATAATTAAAGTTTACGTATTTGTAGGTACACCTTATTGTATTACGTAAATCATTTCTGTAATACTAATATATACATATTTATATAATATGCAATGAGTTTCATAGTGCACCAATTTTACGGATTATTTTTTATTTTTTTAAAAATTATGTAAGTACAGGTAAAGGAGTCACTTTTTGAACATTTGAATCGGTTTATTTTAAGAAAATGTAAGAAGATATCTTTATCTTTCTATCGAAAAAAAAAAAAAAAAAAAATACAAATAAGAATGCTAGAAGGGAACAATATATGTTTTTAATTTTTACAGGAACATTTATTTTTCTCAATGAAAATTAAAAAAATACGTTAATCGCTTTTTCGTCTAGAGGGCGACACCAACAAAATGTATATCGTTTTCTACTGTTTACAAGTGATAAACGTACGCAAGTGATTTGAATTTATTTTGTTTTATGTCTGTACACTTTGTTATTTTTACATACAGTAATTTCGCTCAATTATTTTAAATTAATTTCATCATTTGTTTTTTAAAAAAATATATCCGAAATTAAAAGGTATACAATGAGATTTTAATTATGAATTATATATGGAGTTTTTTTTTATGAATACATCTTCGAGTTAAGAATAATAAATTCCAGCATGTTAACAACTCTTTAAGCTGTTAAAGTAATGTATATTTTTTCGAACTTAGTAAATCACTTTTTTTTTTCTTTCGAGCGTGGCTTTGATTTGTCACACTCTTTGATGCGCGTTGCAAAAGAAGATTTTCTAAAAAGTTTGATAATGTCTATAGATGAGAAAAAAATGAATGTGACAAGAGATCAAGCTGATTGTGAATTGTAACAAAATGAAAGACGAAACCGAGTCAATGTTTCAAAATTTGGAGACATTTGTAAAAAAAGGAAAGGCATTCTTTAAACAATCTCATAAAATCTCTTATTTTTTGCTAAAGATATTGATACCGCCGAATAGAAAAAAAAATATTTATTTTTTGGTCCAATGCACAATAAAATCTTTGTAAAGAGTAATTTTTATATTTACTTAAAAAAAATTTCAGCCCTTCAAAAATTTGTTTAAAAAGTCATTTTTTTAAATATAATTTTATCATTTAACAAAAAGGAAGGCCCTAATGAAAAACTTATTATACCTCTCAGTGGCGGCTCGTGGCGTGGTTCACAGTGACAGAATATAGGTATCAGTACAGATGTATAAAAAAACTTTCAGTGTTTTAGAAAGTTTATAATATACCTTTCTAAAACACTGACAGTTTTTTACCTATATCTGTACCGGGATCTATATTCTGCTACTGTGAACCCCCAAAATTTTGGTCACGAGCCGCCCCTGATACCTCTGTTTTTCTCTGCGTGTCGGCTGATGCATCACATTATTGATATGCTAAGATTTTTTTCTTTTTTTTATTATAAAACTTCTCGTTAGGTGCCAATGGACAAAGTGTCATATTGTCTGTTTTTACTAAAAAATTAATAAGTGTATTACATATTAAAGTTCCTAATAAATTGGGAAGAAATATAGACATGTTTTACGTTTTTATTACATCTACATTCTTCCTGTTATAGCTGAATGTTTGAATATATTTGAGTAAGTTGGGTAAGTTTTCGTTAAACATTTTAATTACGGATTTGTTGTTGCAAGAAGCAAACACAAAAATGATATCAAAATATGACTTCTTAATCCTTGCATAGTCAATAGTTTCTTTACAATATTTTATTAGCAAAGGATATGGACAGAAGCATTAGGTTATTATGCCGAAATATTTAAGTTTGATCTGACAGCCTCTCCCATGTCTCTAATAGTAAATAGGTATCTCGACATCTCTAAAAATAGGAGTTTATTAGGAAATATTTTAGAGCAATATGACCCACAAAGATTTACCTCCACCTAGGTGATCTTGCAAAACTTGTCACATTTTTGATGGGATAGCAATAGCTCAAGGTTTGGGAAAGTCCAAAAGTTGCATATCATTTAAAGAACATGCTAATATATTTGTAAAAATTATTTTTAAAAATAAATTTAATGCTCAAAGGATAGATGTGGTATTTAATCATTATAAAGAAAATTTTATCAAAAATACAACACGTCAAAAGAGATGATCACAGAAATCAATTGATGTATAAATTGACAGACCCAATATTCCACTTCCAGAATAATGAAACTTGTTCATTTGTTCGATATTTAATAAAAGATGTTTACCACATTTTCTGTCAGAGCAATTTCTTGAAAATTTGTATCTAGTGATGTATTCGCGAGTATCAATAAATATGGGTTGAATTTTGAACCATCAAAAGACGATTTCTTAAATTTAAATCATGAAGAAGCTGATATTCGTATCTTATTGTACATATTATCAGCCAGAAATTCGAGGAATTCACGCTGCATTATTGATTGCAACGATACAGATGTTCTAGTCTTATTAGTTTATTTTAAGTAGTTTTTAACTAAAAAGATGGTTTATAATAGGGCGAGAAGACTCGTGACGATTTATAGCAGTACATGATTTAAATTTGAATAAAAAGCATCTAAAAAATTTGCCTTCTTTTCATTCTGTGACAGGTCGTAATAAAACCAACCAATTGTCTGGCATTGGAAAAAGTACCTGTTGGAAAACCTACCTTGAACACCATCACCTTTTGGATGGATTTAGCACAGATTCGTAGATACTCTGAAAACACATTATCTAATCTTGAAAAATTTGTCATAATAAAACTGTATTCAAAAACTGCCAATGTTACTTCTATTAACATTTTGAGGGGATTAATGGTTTCTTTAAAATAATTGCTAAATTGCCATTGCCTGAAGACGCCCTAAGATTACATTGTTTAAGATGTTTTTACCAGCTAAGTATTTGGCTAGGCTCTTTAAAGACCCAGATGCAGTTTCCTAATGTTGAAGAGTATGAGTGGAAAGTAGATCAAGATGGAAGCCTGATACCCACTCTTAAGATTATGCTCGACCTGCTACCATAAATAACAGAACTTATCATGCAAATGCAAAAAAGGTACTATACACCGATAATTTTCATATATGTACAATATTTTAACAATATTATTCTATTCTAGACTATGTAAGCAAAATTTGCAAATGCAGAAAAAAATATTGACTACATCGGTTAATGCACCTGTATGGCATAGAAAAACTGCAAAAATAGTTTGATCATAGCCGCTAATGTTTTGAAAAATGTAGATTAATGTGGTGAATCTGATTTTGATTAGTTTGAGTCCTGTACTTATATATTTTAATATTATTAATTTATGCTTTATATACTTCTAATTATTGAATTTTTTTATTAGGAATTTATTGTATTCTGCAAAGCAGTAGCCTTACTGTTTATAACCTATACTTATATATACTGTGCTTATACCTTCCATAAATAGTTTATATTTTATTTTTTTATTTTCCTCAAAAAAAAATCATGAAGTAATACACCCTATAAAACATTATTCGCCTTCATAGCGGATAAATCAATAATACCTATATAAAATAATGTAAGAGTCAAACAGATTGCATACATTTCATCCCTGAGAGAGACGCATACAGTCAAGAGACTGCTTCCTTTCCTGTAAAACCATGACATCAGTAATTGTTTATTGCTATATTTTTGGTAATTTCATAGCAAAAAATATAAAGAAAGCACTATTACCTTGTCAATACACAGGCGAAACTTTTATAAAGAATATTTTTTTTCGTTTAGGCCTTCGTTTTTCATCAAATGAAAGGTATATTTCCAAAAGAAGATATTTTAACCAAATTTGTCGAGAGCCAAAATAAGTTTTAATCTACACCATACTTATATTGTAAAATACATAGGTAATATTATTTTGTGCTATTGTGGAATATTTTTCGGTTCCTTTGTTTTCAACTTCGCGCGTTAAAGTTTAGAATATGCATCCCTCGTATCTACATGCAATTGTTAAAATTATAAATGAATGCTGATTTTGTTTGGTCTCGGAAGTAATTTTGTAGTATTTAGGCTCCACCCTTAAGTTGTAATTTTTATACCTACTAAACTACCGTTGCCCCGCAGGTCTTTTAGTTTGTAATGTAAATTTTCCTCTTGTTGCTCCTGAAACTAAAACTTCCAATCTTTAAATTAGCTATATATCTGCCACATACGTTTTATCCACGATAACATACAAGAAAGTTTAATGCTCTCTACTCCCGTTTAATTTTTGAAAATACGAGTACATTACACATAACATTTGTTCATAGTCTGTTTTCCCAACGTACTCTCATCTGGTGAAGATTTAATAAAATGTTTTTTAAAAAATTACTTAAAACTAGGGTGGATTTACTTTATACATGTTGGATGCAATCATCATCTGACATAAATCAAATTTAATTGTGTATTCTTTTTTTTTGATCTGCTTAAACTATCCCACAGAAATGTTTGGACTAATGTTGTGGAAATAAGTTTTTCAAATTCCGTTTATGAAGTGTAGTTTCACAATGATGATCAGCAAAATACTTTTTAGTACTTTCAATCAGAGAATTAAAAAAAAAAATAACAGTAATTGGGATTTTATTACCACTCTGGAATTTAGTTACAGAGAAAGAATAAATAAAACTTACCGATAGAGATAGTATTGATAATTGTTTATTATAAAACAGCAAAAGGTTAGGGATTTCCCCCTTGTTTAGCCTCAAGCCTCGTACAGGCAAATTTTCCTAGAAAACCATTAACAAACAACCCATTGATATTCTATTATTAACTAAAAATTTTATTATAAAAAAAGTTTAGTAATAGTATCATGAGTAGGTAACATAAAATATACGAAGAAAGGAAAAATGTGTAAAAATCACCTATAATAGCAAAATAGGCCAAAAAGTCTGAGCTTTAATCCTAATTCATATTTTATAAACATCAATATATTAAAATAGTTCTAGCATATAAAATTTACTTGTTTACACTAATCAACCTAGTTCCTATTCCGGTACCTCGCACAACCATCGATGTTTACTTTAAAATTTCGTTATGAATAATTTAGGGCCGAAAACGTAAGTTTCCCCAAAATCTGCATCTGGTATTTACAATGGTAATCCTTAGATGGGGTAAAATAACGATCCACCACCCCTGGATCCGTTTAATCCTTTAACCCAGAGATATTCGTTTCCGCTTGTTGCGCCCTCTTCCTTATTCGCAAAATTGTAACAACAGGAGAAAAAAGAGGAGGAAACTGGTATATTTGCATAAAATAAACACGGAGAAATTTGCATGATATATATTTTGAATATCAAACTATATAAAAACAGTTCATTGAGAATTTTTATAGCTGGATGAAAATTATACTTTATCTTTTATTTGTGTTTTGCTTGTATAATTATAGAAGAAATAATAAATACACAAAAAAGCAGGTTTTTAATACTGTTATTGACTTTATTGACTGCCGCAGCAGAAAGAAAAAAAAATTATATATAGAGAAAAATTAAAACTAACTAAAGCACAGCACGAAGAAGCAATAAAAAAGACCGGAAACCTATATTATGCAACGAAAGTTTTAATAAATCAATTATAATAAAAATAACAAAGAAGCAAAGATAACAAGAAATTTATTTTGGATGAGAATGTTGTGTCATACATTTCAAACGACCAAACTTTGGTGATTCTTGAAACATCTGCATGAAAATTAAACCGCGATAAAATTTAAATGACCTGTTGACGTTTTTAAAGGCTAGTTACAAATAGTTTTTGTATTTTCATGTTGACTGATTTCAGTTATTATTTAATTTTCAACAGACTTCAAAAAACGGAGGAGATTCTCATTTTGTCGAAATATTTCCATATCCATAAGAAAATCAGGAAACTCAATTTGTAATGGCATAGAAATTTATAGAAATTCATAGAAATTCGTAGAAATTTATAGAAATTCATAGAAATTCATAGAAATTCATACAAATTCATACAAATTTATAGAAATTCAAAGAAATTCATAAAAATTCATAGAAATTCTTAGAAATTCATAGAAATTCATAGAAATTCATAGAAATTCATAGAAATTCATAGAAATTTATAGAAATTCATAGAAATGTATAGAAGTTCATAGAAATTCATAGAAATTCATAGAAATTCATAGAAATTCATAGAAATTCATAGAAATTCATAGAAATTCATAGAAATTCATAGAAATTCATAGAAATTCATAGAAATTCATAGAAATTCATAGAAATTCATAGAAATTCATAGAAATTCATAGAAATTCATAGAAATTCATAGAAATTCATAGAAATTCATAGAAATTCATAGAAATTCATAGAAATTCATAGAAATTCATAGAAATTCATAGAAATTCATAGAAATTCATAGAAATTCATAGAAATTCATAGAAATTCATAGAAATTCATAGAAATTCATAGAAATTCATAGAAATTCATAGAAATTCATAGAAATTCATAGAAATTCATAGAAATTCATAGAAATTCATAGAAATTCATAGAAATTCATAGAAATTCATAGAAATTCATAGAAATTCATAGAAATTCATAGAAATTCATAGAAATTCATAGAAATTCATAGAAATTCATAGAAATTCATAGAAATTCATAGAAATTCATAGAAATTCATAGAAATTCATAGAAATTCATAGAAATTCATAGAAATTCATAGAAATTCATAGAAATTCATAGAAATTCATAGAAATTCATAGAAATTCATAGAAATTCATAGGAATTCATAGAAATTCATAGAAATTCATAGAAATTCATAGAAATTCATAGAAATTCATAGAAATTCATAGAAATTCATAGAAATTCATAGAAATTCATAGAAATTCATAGAAATTCATAGAAATTCATAGAAATTCATAGAAATTTATAGAAATTAAGTCCTTGTTGATTAAAACCTCATTATGTGAAAATGACTAAAGTAATAAATTTTACAACTAACTCTAATTATGATTATTCCTAATGGCTGATGAGTTTAGTTAATGAAAAACATCATTGAGGCAGAATGTGACGAATAGAATCAGTAAACCGGTCAAAATCGATATGTTCGTTTTCTGCACACGATCACCGTTAATGCCAATTAAGGAATTGAACGCACATCACATCCTGACACTGACCTCGATGTAGTCGTGAACGAGAAAAGAAAAACAAGGGGAAGAATAATGCGTACGTGGATATTGGAAAAAACTTCCACACTTATTCGTATTAGATTGAGGTTCGCTGACGAACGTGTTACTGACATATTTAATTTAATTGATTAAACAGAACTTTAGTTTTTAGTTTTCAAAGGCTTAGAGCAAATTTATATTCAAAAAATAGGCGAATTTTAATGAATCTGAAACTTCTATTTTATGCAACATCGCAGTAATATTTAGAATTGTTCACTTAAGAAAATGGTTGAGAAAGTCGACAGTGCTGAGTGCGTATAAAACCAATACATGCTTGTTATTATTTATGACAATAAAATTATCTCCATAGTTACAATTATTTTATTTCTTATTAACGTAAGTGATGATGAGCATCAGATGTCCATAAATTGCTCAAAAGCAATAAAAGAGTCAATATATGGGCCTTTCATGTAGTCCAAATGGACGTCCAGGAGTGAGACACTTGCTGGACGTCCTTTGGACAGCCGATATGTCTATGAATGGACTTCCGATGGACATCCAACTGATTAACATGTGCTGTTTGGAAAAATATAAAACACACACCAAAATTAAAAACGTTTAATTAGGTAACTGGTGAAACAAAATAACTTAAAAATATGTTCATACTTAGTGTAAGAATATGTTCAATAAAAATTTAAACAATTAGTCGAGATGTAAATCATTGAGATCAAAACGTACCCCAAAATTATGTATAATCTATTGTTTTTTAGCGTTTCGATGATTTGGGCGAAATCATCGATGGTTCTATAAGATCCATTATTGATTTTATCAGTTATTTTAATTTTTCTCCGTTTTTTGCAGTTTGACCCTCAATTTTGACTTCAGATTTGTGTTCAGCGGTAAAAAATACGTCGGAAAATCTTTGTCGAACACCCAGTACAGACCACTTTTTTTTGTGGCCTTATTATTGTAATATTTCGAAAGAAAAAATAAATTTTGCTAAGGAATATTCAAAAGACATTTTGTTGCTCTTCACTCGTTTTCTTAATCCACCTCCTGTGTTTATTTCAGATCGGCCCGGCGTCTCCCGTCTCCCAGGAGAATGTTAAAAGCTCTCCTTATATTTGTAACAACAGTAGTAAGCCCTTGATCACCTGTATTAATCAAACAATTCAATATTATTGAAAATCGACTGTTTATTAAAGAAAAAAAATGTGAAACAATAAAAAATAAAAATGTTCCAATTACACACACAATTTGATCAAACTTCGCTGACCCGTTAGCCGTAGCCTGTAGGCGAACAGCAAAAATAAACTTTTTATTTACGACCATCCATCGCATCGCGCTGGTCGTGAAACAATAACAGACCACAGACCATACCCTTTAAAGATGGGCCACTCAACAGTGAAAAATTTTACTCATCTTTCAGCGCCATCCGTAGCGGTTGCAAATAGTTGAGTTAAAAAAAAAGAAGATAACTAATAATTGAAAATTTGTTCAAGATTTATTATATAGATGGCGGTAGGGGTCAATGAGCGCGGGTTTTTTAAACTCGGCCTTTCTAATAAACCACTACTAAGTTTTCAAAATTATAATTTTTCATTCTTTTTTACTTAAAATGATTCAAACATTTTATTCTTCACTAAACATACTTAGATGGATATAATCCATTGGGTTATGTTCTGTGATAGATAAAATTTGAAATATTTTAAGTTAAAAAGAAAACGAAAAATTATAATTTTGGATTTGTGGAACAAAAAATACATCTTATTATGAAGTAAAACACGATTATAACCATATATTTTTTATTATTAGAATTAAAATTGCACGAATTCTTATTACAGTACACAATAATAAAGAAATATGAATATAAAACTATTACGAAGTTCACCCATGGTTGTATCCCTAGAAGTTGTAACGAAAGTTCCTGGGGAAAGTTGGCTCTGGCTGCTGTTGGGTGTACTTGCCACTTCCTATTGCAGTGTTTGCTGATTCGTTTTCATGTAAAAAATGAAGAAGAGTATCAGTTAAAAAATATAAAGTTCAATTTTATTATTTTTGTTTTGAGTCAATTCAGCTGAGATATTAATTTATTAGCTAATGAGAATGAATCGGCATTTCTTAAAAATATATCATAGAAGATTTTTCAATAAAATGAAGGAATTTGAATTTAGTAAGAATGTAACTTTTATTAATTGGAATCAATAAATTGTGAAGATACCTAGGTGAGGTAGGTCACAGTATATGGAACAAAAAATAATAAGAGTCGCACAATATAAAATATACAATTATTGGTATGTTTGAAAAGTACCTCATTTTGAATTCCGAAAAAAAATTGTATATAGATATCTAATATAAAGTATCCATTATATATTGTATAATTCTAAAAAAATACTAATAACACTATTTATTTCAATCTTCTTAATATTCATATATTTTATCTAGTTACTGAAATTGTATAGAAAATGATAAAAGTTAGGTTAAGATTTTTAATTTTTCCTAGAAAACATTAGGTTACCCGCATTATTTTGGAAATTTATTTCACAAATTGGGTACTTTTAAGTAATAATATATGCTCTTAAAATTTGGCAAAGTATTTAAGAATAAAATACAAAAAGAAGTTTTTACTTGTAAAGAAATAAAATTGTGAATGTATTCCTTACCTGCAACTAACTTTATCCTGACAATCTGGATCAGCACAAGGACGAATTCGCACCATAATTATATATGTTTAAAGCTTTAAAAATTCTCTTCGAAAAACTAACCTAATAAAACAAATCAACCATTACCATTATTGCCATTAATAGCGTTTTTTTTTCTTTGAAAGTTTTAAATAACAACTTGCGTACACTTGCGTTACTCTGAACCTGCTCTGAATACACTCTGAATCTGCTCGACGAATGCAACGAGCAAACTTTGTGTAAAGTAGCGCCATCTATGGGTGGTGCACAGTACTACAACACGAGTAAGCATTTCCCTATTAAAGATCCCCTAGCCTGTAACAGACTGGGTCTGGGGTATTAGGGCGAAGGTGCAAATTCAGTAAAATAATTGAAATTCAAAATGAATGCCGGTGGAAATCGTATGGTATTTAGTTAAATGAAAATAACTAGACGTGTAGGTGTAGCCAAGCAAATAGCATGGCGAAGCGTAGAATAGCATAGCGAGGTTGGGATGCAGTTGGTAACAGTGGCGCCCGAGTGTCGACGCAAATGGGTGAAAAAGTTGCAGCTAAAATTAATAATAATGTAAAAATTGAATTTAAAAGTATATCCCGCCTAAATTCAGTTGTTTTTGAATCTATAACTACAATTGAAGTTAAAAATACAATTATGACTCTTAAAAATATTGAATCTTTAGGATGCGACAAATTGCAAAATATATAAAATAAAGATCAGACTTTATAAAAGTGTCTCTTGCTTATATTCTTAGTAAATGTGCAATCCCTCCTGTTTTTTTAAAAAATCAAGTGTCATACCAATATTTGAGAAGTTAAAAGAACCTTCTTTTAATTAATATGTGTATTTTTGTCAGTGATTTTGGTTATCTTTAATATTTGAGGTACGCCCATGATCCGACGGATTCAAATCCTCTATGCATTGGATGATATAACAGTGGGTGCTCTTTGTATTTACACAATTACCGTAAAAAGGGGGTTAATGAATTCATCAATATGCGAAGCCAGAACGCTTTTAGCCGACAACTCCCGCTGGAATACTTTTACTTGTAACAATTTTCTCTATTATTTTATACGGGAAATAGAAATTGAGTTTTCTTTCTTTGCTTGCTTTTTTAGTTTGCTTTTTCTGCTTTGTCTTATTTTTAAATCGAACTGTTTCAATTCGATTTGAAACAAAACAGAGATTCTGATTGGGTTAGAGGATAATTTGCTACTGAGTCAGATGAAATATCCCTTTGTTTTCAAAAGAAGCTTTTCTAAAATTCTTATATTTTTATTAAATTTATCATTTATTCAAGGCAATTATCAAAATCAATTAAAAATCGTAACGGTGATTCCAATTTTCAAAGAACAAAAAGTTCGTGAACAAATGGAAAACGTATCATCATCAGGATCCAGTCATAATCAGAAACAAATTTCGAATATGCTTTTCCCAATAGGTTAAATGCTTTTGTTAAATAATTTAAAATATTTATCTCTAATTTTAGAACACCCTGTATAAAAGAAGTTTTAGAATAGTGTCACGTCGTGGTGCGTCAGTGTATATTGTTTGGAGTTGTGGTAGCTCAGATTTTATCTGATGACGCCAGGATGAACTCTAGCTCGCTACGCTATATTATGAATAGCTCGGACTTCTCTGAGGTTTAAATAAAGTCCGGTTGACCCAAAATACAATCTGGTGAGAAGTACTTATTAATTTACTTTAACTAAAGTCTATTCAGATTTCATTTACGCCGTGTCAAAACAATCTCTTCCATCTAGTAACAGCTCACGTGGCATTTTTTTTGCGCTTCTATTGGTTAATCGGTCATTAGTCATTTAGACAAATATTTTTTGGTCAGAGTCGAATTCAGTTCAATTTGGATAATTATAAACGGCGTCTTGGTAGCATTCACCGTGTTGGTTAGTTTGGACATTTTGTATGTTTGATTGATTATAATTCATTATATTATAGTTTAGATATACATATATTGTGTTATTTATTTTTGTTTTTGTTTTTGTGGTTGTTGTTAGTTTGAACATTTTTTACTCTATTTTATGGACATTTAATTGACTATATTTTGTAACTGCTGCGTGACACTATGTCCTCCACAGATACAGCAGATGAAGTCCAGAAAAATGTTTTTACTCTTTCTAAAAAGCGACCGAAAAAGGGACATTTGGTCGTCCGTAATAAAGAAATGGTTCTTAATATTTATAAGCATTAAATTTTATAGAACCCTGATATGTTGGTACATGATGTTGAAAGGAGAGTTGCTGATAAAACAGGGATGTGCGCTAAAACCGTTTTTAATGTTATGAAGGAGTATAGGCAGATTCATAAATTTTCTGAACCAAAAAGAAAGCTACGTTATAAACAAATTAGTGGCTCTGTGGATGATTTTGATAAAAATGCAATAAGGCGCAAAGTACATCAATTCTTCTTTAGAAATTAACTTCCAACAATCGATAAGGTTTTATAAGAACTCAGTGATGATCCATATTTGTCTACTTTGAAGCGAGCTACATTTTACAAGCTTTTCAAAACCCTTAATTTTAAATTTAAAACTCGAGGAAAAAATAGTTTGCTTTTAGACAAAATGAAATTGTTTCGTCCTACGCCACAAAAAATAAAACGGTACAGAGAAGGAAAGCAAAAAATATATTATCTTGATGAGACTTGGATTAACGCAGGCCACACCAAATCAAAAGTATGTTTCGATATGTCGGTTTTATCATCCAGACAAGCCTTTTTGGATGAACTTTTAACTGGTTTTAAAAACCCATCAGGTATGTGCGTAAAAACAGCTCATTATATGCCATATTGGAAGTGAAGAAGGCTTTGTCTCTAATGCACTTTATGTATTTAAGTTGAAAAATCCGGTGACTACCATGAAGAAATGTATGGAGAATCGTTCAAAGAGTGGTTTTCAAACACCCTACTAAAATTAGAAGATAACTGCATTATTATTCGAGAAAGCTGGAAAAAATACCTACAACGACATCTAAAAAAGGTGATTTTTAAAAATGGCTATAAGGGAAAAAAATTGAATTCGACTAACAAATGCTTAAGATCCAACTTCTAAAACTTGGTAAGCAACATAAACATTATGATAGGTATGTAATAGATGAAATGGTTAAGCAGCAAAACAACATAATATTGAATTAATCTAGGTTGACAATACGTAGCAGATAAAAACTCAACATTTAAATCTGGAGACATTAAAATTCTTTTTGAAGAAGTAATATTATTAATTTCTCCAGAAAAATGGAAAGAGTGTATCGACCATGTTCGCCAAAAAGTTGAAGTAAAAATGTGGGAGTTGGATAATATTATAGAGGTTCAGGTAGAACAACTTGTAATTTTGATTAATGAAGATAGCCCTTCAAGTCTAACTAATTTATCCGATTCAGAATAGTGCTAAGTCAAGTAAGGAAGATTGCTATAATACAGGGTACAAGGTGTCTAATCTAAATACTAGTAGAATAAGAACAATAAAGAACAAAAGTTGTCAAAAATACAAAAAGGTTTCTTTTTAAAATGCACAATTTTAAATCAAATACCAAATTCAAATACCAAATACCTCTTATATTTAAAGTTTTTTTAATGCTTTTGGTAGATATATATTAGCTATTAAAGAATTTGCAATTATTTGGACACCCTGTACAATATAATTTTATAATATGATTGTTTTAATGCTCTGTATCACAGTAGACATATATAATGAACTAAATATAATGCAAACATCTCTTTTAAAGTCAAATACATTTATTAATTTGTATTGCAGGTTAACGCAGTTTATGTCGCTCACCTATCTTCGTCCAGAAATGTCACTAAAGTCTGGGAGACCGTGTATGGCATTTATTTTATAGTTTTTGTTTACAAAATATGTTTTTATCGTAATAAAAAATAATTTCACAATTACACTCTTTTATTTTACATTTTTGCAAAAAGGAAAAGTAAAATACGGCCCTGCTCAATTTTAGCGTCCACCTGCTTCTGTTAACATCAGGCGTAAATTAAATTTGAATAGACTTTAGTGTTACTGCTTGTTGGAAAAAAAAAGATAAAATCACTGATAAACACTAACGCCTTTATTAATTCAAAACAATTTATTCCCACACATATACTGCCGTCATAAGAAAAAAACACGTATTCGACATTTTTTTCAAAATTGAGATATTTATTTCATATGTTTTAAAATAGCTTTCTGAACATGTTGACGAAGAAAAAATCGCGTATATTGCTGTGGAAGTAATAAATTCGCTTTGTTATTTTCACGTATTTGCACCTCATTGAGTAGTCGTACTAAATATAAACCACGTATTTACTAAATACTAAGAAATACCCGCTTAAAAACGACGCGCATACGTAGTTTTTACTTAGTAGGCGCGCGTTTACGTGGCTGTTGCTTAGCATTGAGTATTTCTGCAGTACAAAGCGCATATGTAACAGTTAAAAGCCTTAACATTAATGAAATCGTGAATTGGAAAAACTGTTCTTCGATTACAAAGATAAATAGATTAAAGCCTTATTTACGAGACGTTTCCGAAATAATATTTACCAAATATTGAAACTTTCATTCGTTCGAATACAGAACTTTGGAAAATAGTACGTTTACAGAAGTTGATATTTTGCAAGAAGGGTTTAAAAGAAATCCTAATCTTATGCGGCCAAATTTTCGCAATACGTCGTGTGGAATAAGCGCCGAAAAAAAGAGTCGATAATAAAAAATTTGAGTCCACTGTCAGACACGAGGTTATCTTTTTGGCAAAACATTCCTATTTGTTAAAATAAATGAATTAAGTATTTGTTACTCTTAAATTAAGAACTATCGTATGTACTTTTAAATATTTTTTAATAAATAGGTTTCAAAGTTTTATAGGCTTTGGTGCCTTCTTTTATAAATAAGTCTGTTTGGTGAAACACAAAAATTAAAAATATAAAACATTTACAAAAATAAATTTATTTAGGCTAAATTTTTTTGTATTAAGGTCATTACAGCACCCCCTTATAATTTTCGGACAAGGATATCTCAAAAATTCATTTTTTTTTTAAAAATTAAAATGTTGACAAAATATATTTGGCAATAATATCTAGAATATGCATATATTTTAAAGTTTTAATTCCTTCCAATTTCCGAGAAAAAAAATCAAAGGGCTTTAAATTTTGAAATATCATAATGAAAATAAATGCATTCCTCAACAGCACTATTCTTAATATAATCCCTAAATTTAAGCTCATAATCTTTTGTTAATGATTTTTTAAAATTCGCCGAAATTAGTGGCTAAACCGCCTTGTTAAGTGCTATTTTCTGGTTTAAACTGGTGTAAACTAGTGTAAACTGGTGTAAATCGTTGCAAGAAACGAATAATGACTCAGAGTGTACGATACGATAGTTACAGACGCGTTACACTAGAAAGAAGCACTTAACGAGGCGTTTTAGCCACTAATTTCGGCGAATTTTAAAAAATCATTAACAAGAGATTAAGAGCTTAAATTTGGGGGTTAGTGGGAATAGTGCTGTTGAGGAATGCATTTATTTTCATTATGATATTTTAAAATTTAAATTTGTTTTTTTTTCTCGGAAACTGGAAGGAATTAAAACTTTAAAAAATACGCATATTCTAGATATTATTGCCTAATTTATTTTGCCCAAATTTAAATTTTCTAAAAAAATACTTTTTGAGATATCCTTAACTACAAGCAGAAGTTCCTATATTTACATTTTTCGAAGGTAAAACTGCGTATATGCACGTTATACGTAGTTTTTCCTTAGCAAATTGTAATTACGTGTTTGTTGTTTAGTATTACAAATATTTTTTCCATTTAAATATGCCGTATTTTTTATTTTTTTCTTATAAAACGAAAATTTCTTGCTTAATCAATAGTTTTTTATTCTCATTTATTAGCTTTTTTGTTATGTAAATTTAGGTACCAAAAGTAGTTGTCTGAAAAAATGTATTTGTAATGTATTTATAATTTAAATCTTTACTCTCCATTTTCTTAAATTTAAGATTTTGTCGAATACGTGGTTTTTTCGTATGACGGCAGTATACCTATATGTTGTAACCTTAGATAAATGAAACAAAACGGAGGAAATTATAAGTAATTTAATAGTTTTAGAAATAATTTGAATGAAGTCAATAAGAAAAGTAACATTAAAAACTTTAAGTCAAATACCTTTGCTATGAAATATGTAGAAATTAAATAAAACAAGGCAAAAACTAGCCAAATTTGAAAAAACAAGACTAAATCATGACTGAATAAAAATTTAATCAACGAATTTATTCAAATTTAAACATTTTCAAGTTATAATATTTACTAAACGTAATTACAACAAAATTGACTTAGTGTATGAATATCTGCTATTAAAATCGCTTTTGAGTGGAACTGCGAGTTCAATCAAGTAAAGAGTACTTTCCTAACAAGACTGGATCACATTTTAGACTTGGATATGTTTTAGATAATTTTTGAGGGGCAAATAATGATAGTGACGTATGTTCCAACGCTAAACCAAACACTATCATAAATTATAATGCTTATAAAAAGAATATAATTTAGTCATGACATGAATGAGGATAAATTGCAAGTTTATGAAAAGTTTCAGATCTCAAAAAGACTTAATAAAGGAATAATTCAATTTTAACAGCAGTTTTTCAAGTCAATAATTATGAAAAATGTTTTCACAAAATGGTTAGTAAATTGTAAAGTAAAGTAGGATTAAGATTTTAAATAATTTTAAGTGTAATTCAAAAGAAAACTGAGTTTTTTTAATACAAAAGCGAATAATAAAAGAAAGATGAATTCGAATCAAAGGATGATGCTATGGGCTTTGGTCTTTTCGACTAAAAATATGAATATTTTATAAGATTTAACCTGACTTTTGTAATATGTATTGGTTTGGTTTGGTTTCCATATTCGTGTTGTGTCATTTTAAAGGTGAGTTGTATATTATATTCATTTAGAATAATGTTTAGCATTTAATTTTGATACATTTTTCATGTTTTTTTTTTTCAATTATAAATGTATCTGGTGGCAGTAATGCACCGCCTTATCAGCTGAACGCGCCAGGCGCGTTGCTGGGCATATGGTGCATATATTTGATAACGACATGCTATTTATTACAGGTTGCCATGCATCAAAACCCTGGGCCATTCAAAGACTATGAATCACCTTTGAAAAAAAAAAAAAAAGGAAAAACAACTAATAATATCGCATATAAACGAAATTGTCTAAGAGATGATGAACTTAGTGCAATTTTGGAAGACTCAGATAAAGAAGAAGATCCTTTTCTAAACGACAGTGACGACTACTGCGATTATGAAGAGTATATATGGATCAACTTTCCCGACCGAATATTTAAGTTACGTCAGGTCCGCCAGTTATGCCGGATGTGTCATTTACTCCCGAAACTCCTGTTGCTACTACTTCGCTGTGGTCATACCAAGAAATACATAGTCCAAATATCCCTTTAACAGGTGATGCTAATATAAGGCTGCTACGTCAAGTAAGGGTATCTAACACATACTTTGATTTTCTTTTACTATACGGAGAATGGTCGCACTGCGCAGCTTTCTGAGTGCCTTTTAAACACATACTTTGATTACTATATGGGGCAAGAGAGAGGTGCGACACGCCCAACATAGAGCGCGGCCATTTTGAACCCTATGACACAGTTTATAGCTAAAGAATCAGATCGCTCACTCTGCGTCGGCACTTTTTATCTCAATGTTCCAGTTTATACACTGCGCAACTCAGATAATACAATATATGACAACCGCCTATAATAAAACAGCAGTCTTCTGCGTATCCTGAATTTGTATTCCTGGAGTGGATGTTATTTTGAAACTTTCAACTGGTCCGAGTGAGCTAACTGATTCTTTAGTAATAAACTGTGTCTCCAAAAATAATATTCACTAACACTGACAGCAGCAAGCAAAGTATCAGGTGCGTTTTAATCATCCGCTTCTGCTTCCGGAATTGTCGGTTCAGTCGTTCTAACCTTTCAGATTAAAACAAGAAAACCGACAATTGCGAAGCAGAAGCGGATGATTAAAACGCACCTATTAAAAATATTGCGCCAAGATGTAGGCAACACGTAATAAGGGTTCAAAATGGCGGAGTTTTCTATCTCCTTTTAAAAGGCACTCAGAAAGCTGCGCAGTGCGACCATTCTCCGTATAGTAAAAGAAAATCAAAGTATGTGCTTTATATAGTAATTAAAGTATGTGGTATCTAAATGTGACAGTGTATGTATGACGCATGTGTCGCGGTGAGTTAAGAACGAAACTATGTAGTACGTTTGAGTAGTGTGATATATGTTGGTAACAATGTACACGATTTGGCAGATTGTACAGTTGAAGGATGAAATGTGTTTGTGTCATCAAACTTAAATTTAACTTTAATACAGTGCTTAATACAAAATAAGTAAAAATATAGGACATTTAGTCAGTGGATGACAAAAATTAAAACTAAATTTGAAAAAAATCATAACCTTAAAATGGATTTCAAGGCGGCAATTTCTTTCATGCAAACAAATGGAAACCTATTTGTAAAACTCGAAGTTCTTCATCCAAAGATTTAATAACTATCTACAAGCGACAGAACTAACAAAAAAAGCAGAAGCCACTCAATGTGCCCAACTTCTTCAACTGATAGGAGATGAAGGATTTAGAATTTTCAACACCCTCAAATTTACTAATGAAGAAGCAAACAAATTTACAACCTTTAATACAAACATTTGAGAGCCACTTTAAACTCAAAAGTAATCTGTCGAATGCAAGATACTGTTTATTCAAAAGAAAACAGCAACAAGGCCAGACAGTTGACAAATTTATTACGAACATAATAAACAGAGCAGAAGGATGTGAGTTGAATGACTTGGAGGACAATTGGTATTATACGCCGACACTCGAACGGCGGATATAACTATTGAAATGTTATAAAGAGTTTCTAGACACTTGGAAACACACTATGCATAACAATTTTGGGTCCGCTAACACTTATTTAAAAAAAAAATTTACCTTAAAATCCTGAAAATCCTTAAAATTTGTTGTCCGGTCTCCATCATAAAACAAATGTGAAATAAACCATTTTCACTGATTTCTTGTTGTAGAAACGGCTAATATCAATATAAGACCATTCATAGAGCAATAAACCGTACCAAGTTTTTTCATAAACGATCAAATTTTCTTATTTTTCATTTTAAGTTTATTAGAAAAATAAATAAACATAAAATTATTTTTAATGACAATTGATGTATCTAGTTTCTATAAATGCGGTGTTGCCAAATCGAGTAAGAAAACATATAAGTCAGGAAATAATTCGGTTAGTGAAAGTTGGCTGAAAAATTACATAGTGTCTGGCCAGCGGGTAAATTTGGATCTCAAAGTGAAAACATTTGTAGTAATCACAGATAACCGTCTTTTTATTTTATTTCATGATGATTGTACGTTAATTACGGCATGTCGGTACTTACCTAATATTTAAAAAAAAAAAAAAATTCATTTTGAGCTGTGTCCAGGCCGTTGGAGTTTATGCCGGTAGGCGTAGCCAGGTACGGATTAAAAATTTTCTGGTGGCGGCGAAGCCGCCACCTTACCAGAAGTCCTTTCTACCTTTTCTTATTGTATAATTTCTTATTATTAGATGCCCACGATACAAAACACGTTAGTTTAAAGTTGGGATCGAGGTTCACTGGCCAGACGCTAATGAGGGTTGGTTAGGTTAGGCTAGGTTTTTTTCTTCAATTTGAGCTGTGTCCAGGCCGTTGGAGTTTATGCCGGTAGGCGTAGCCAGGTATGGTTTAAAAATTTTCTGGTGGCGGCGAAGCCGCCACCTTACTAGAAGTTCTTTCTTTCTTTTCTTATTGTATATTTTCTTATTATTAGATGCCCACGATACAAAACATATTCGTTTAAAGTTGTGATCGAGGTTCACTGGCCAGATGCTAATGAGGGTTGGTTAGGTTAGGCTAGGTTTTTTCTTCAATTTGAGCTGTGTCCAGGCCGTTGGAGTTTATGCCGGTAGGCGTAGCCAGGTATGGTTTAAAAATTTTCTGGTGGCGGCGAAGCCGCCACCTTACCAGAAGTCCTTTCTTCCTTTTCTTATTGTATAATTTCTTATTATTAGATGCCCACGATACAAAACACGTTAGTTTAAAGTTGGGATCGAGGTTCACTGGCCAGACGCTAATGAGGGTTGGTTAGGTTAGGCTAGGTTTTTTTCTTCAATTTGAGCTGTGTCCAGGCCGTTGGAGTTTATGCCGGTAGGCGTAGCCAGGTATGGTTTAAAAATTTTGTGGTGGCGGCGAAGCCGCCACCTTACTAGAAGTCCTTTCTTTCTTTTCTTATTGTATATTTTCTTATTATTAGATGCCCACGATACAAAACACATTCGTTTAAAGTTGTGATCGAGGTTCACTGGCCAGATGCTAATGAGGGTTGGTTAGGTTAGGCTAGGTTTTTTTTTCAATTTGAGCTGTGTCCAGGCCGTTGGAGTTTATGCCGGTAGGCGTAGCCAGGTATGGTTTAAAAATTTTCTGATGGCGGCGAAGCCGCCACCTTACTAGAAGTCCTTTCTTTCTTTTCTTATTTTATATTTTCTTATTATTAGATGAGGAAGAAGATCTTGATATGGGTATTTTTTAAATTGTTAGTTTTATATAATTTTTTTGATACCGAAGGCAATTGGTTGGCCTGGTACAACGCAGGGCATAGGTAAAAATTACCATTGCTATGTAATACATAATTGATATGGCAACATTGTATTTCTTTTAGACACATGTCACACTGCCGAAGTCAATTGTCATTGCGGTTATGAAATTTGTATCATTTTGACAAAATGTAACTTGGTCGTAAATTAAGAAAATAATACTGTTTATGAAAAAATTTGGATGGTTTATTGCATTATGGATGGTCTAGTGTTATTATTTAGCAGTTTCTATAACAAGAAATTAATCAAAATGATGTAGTTCAAATTTTTTCAACATCGAAATTGGAGGACACATTTTAATAGTTTTAAGGTAAGAAAAAAATATTTTATAGCGTTTGCAGGGCAAAAAAAGTATTTTGAAATGTGTTTCAGAAGGTCTAAAATCGTTAAAAAAAAAAAAAAAATAGCCCGTTCGACCGTCGGCGGATTTTTCCGGACAATTTAATCAAGACATGCATAACATGCGAAGTTGCTGATGAGAACAAGCATCAAAGGTTACTAGAAGAAGACTACATGAATTTGGAGAAGGCAATCAACCTATGTAAAAATATAGAAAACTCAAAAGTCCAATCCGAGAAGATAGGCAAATCAGAAGAGGTAAATTTCATAGATAAAGGCAAAGGGAAACAAAGAGACAAATATCAAAGTATCCAGGAAGGAGAGAGCAGATCCAGAATAAATCAGAGCTACCCTAGAGGAGCCCAGAGCCTACAAAGCTGTGTGATTTTTGTCATAAGGTAGGGCACTATTCAAAAGCTTGTTTCAAAAAAACTGTAAAATTAATAAATATAGATAGTGATTCAGACTCAGATGAACTATTCTTAGGTTTAGTAAATGCTGAAAACAAGTTTAGATAACGATGATGATTTCATGATAAATTTCATAGTTAATAGCCACACTTTAAAATGTAGATTAGATTCAGGGGCAATGGCCAATGTAATATTCTTAAATAAATTAAACCCATTAGAAACAAGTGTATACCTAGATAAAACCCAGTTAACAACATTTTTTAATCAAACCTTAAGAGTAATAGAGAAATGTACACTTGAATGCACTTACCAAAATGAGATGCACATGTTAACTTTTTATGAAGTAGAAGTAGATGCGTCAACAGTAATAGGTCTACCTACTTGTCAATCACTAAATATTGTAAAAAAATATATAGAATAGAAAAAATTGAAGATAGTGAATCCAACATTAAATTTAAAAATGACTATAGTGATTTTATACAAAAGTTTAATGATGTTTTTTCAGGTAATGGTTGTTTAGATGAGCCACACAATTAAGCTCGATGAAACAATTACACCAGTAGTACACACCCCAAGGAAAATTCCACTTCCATAAAAAGGAAAGCTAAAAGATGAACTGAAGGAAATGGAGAAAAATTAAATAATAGAAAAGGTCGATGAACTTACTGACTGGGTGAACTCCATAGTTCTAGTCTAGAAGCCAAAAGGTAACACTCATTATGAATTTGTATTGATCCTAGGGATTTGAACAAACAATATAAAGGGAACATTTTCAACTTCCCACTCTAGGTGAAATTGCCTCTTAATTAAAAGGAAATAAATTCTTCAGCAAACTTAATGTCTCAAAAGAATTCTGGAGTATCAAGCTTGATGGAAAAAGTAGTAATATTTGTACGTTTAATACATGCCATGGCAGATACAAATTCCTGAGACTTCCATATGGCATAAATTCTGCCAGTGAAGTTTTTCACAACAGATTCAGTAAAATATTTAACATGAAGGGTGTACAGACATTCATAGATGATTTGATCTTGTATGGCGCGTCAAGACAAAAATATGACGATCGCTTATATTCCATGTTAATAAAAGCAAGAATACATAATGTAAAATTCAATTTTGAAAAATGTAATTTTGGCTCACAAAACATAAAATTCTTGGGATTTATATTTAATGAATTTGGACAAATCGTTGATAGTGATAAAGTCAGGGCAATTCAAGACATGAACAAACCAGATAATAAAAAAGCATTGCAAAGGCTTTTAGGAATGATTACATACTTATCAAAACCCATCAGAAACCTATCTGATCTAACAGCACCCTTAAGGGAGTTAATCAAAGAAAATATAGAGTGGCATTGATCATACATACAAAAAATTTCAACCTTACCCGTCCTAAGACACTTTGATATCCATGAAAAAAAGTTTAGTATCTGTGAACTGTTTAAAAGAATCAATAGGGGCTGTATTATTACAAAAGGGACAACTGTTGTATATATATCTAAGGCCCTCACTTTAACACAAAGGAACTATGATCAAATTGAGAAAGAATTACTTGGAGTCCTGGTGTCATGTGAAAAATTTTGTAATTACATTTATGGTTCAGCTTTTGACATAGAAACTGATCACAAACCTCTAATAATAATTGTAATAAAACCCTTAATAGACACAGCACCGCGGCTCCAACGCATGTTATGGAAAAGAACTTCACATAGTTGATACCTTATCACGATGTTGTTCTGAAAAACCAGAATTAAAAAACAATTTAGATCTCAAATTTGAATCTCAAATATGTCTTGTCAAATTAAGCATTAATTCATCAGAAAATCAATTGGAAAAAACAAAGATGAAACCAGTAAAGACAAAAACTTAAGTGATCTTAAATTGTACATAAAGAAAGGATGGCCTAAAGATAAAAATAATTTGCATAAAGATTTAAAAAGTTTCTTCAAACTAAAAATGAAATAATTATTTTTGAGAATAAAATGTTAAAAAGAGTACACTATGGTCATCAAGGAATCACTTAGTGTAAGGTATTAGCTACGCAATCACTGTACTGGCCTTCCATGATAGCAGAAATTGAAAAGGAAATTTGAAACTGTCAAATATGTCCACAATTTCAAAATCAAATAAGAGAGCCCCTAATTCCTCACAAAATTCCTAACTTACCATGGGAAGAAGTCGGTTCTAATATATTTTACATAGGACCAAAAAATTACTTAATAGTAGTAGATTACTACAGCAAATTTCCAGAAATTTGTCTGCTACAGGATACACTAAGCAAAACAATAATATCACATTCAAAATCAATCTGTGCTCGTCATGGAATACCAAAAATTGTTTACTCTGATGAAGGCCCACAATACACATCCAATCATTTTTCTGAATTTTGTCAGGAATGGGAATTTAAAAGTATTAAATCCAGTCCAGAATATCATAGGTCTAATGTGGTCTTAGTGAAAGACATATTCAAACTTACAAAAAAGCTTTAAAAAATCTCACAAAGACGGCAAAAATTCATACTTAACGCTTCTACAATTAGGAAATACCTCAATAGATTCAAATTTATCTTCACCGTCACAACTCTTTATGCCACCAACACTTAGAACTAAAATTTCCACCACTGATAAAACACTAAAACAAAAATCGTTAATGCAAACTTGATAACTAATAAGCTTGAAACAAAACAAAATATTCAAAAATCATATTATGATAGAGGTACAATAAATCTCAAACCACTCACAGAAAATCAAAAAGTTTTTATTAAAGATAATGATAAAGTTGAAGAAGGATACGTTATAAATAAAATTAGAAATGAAACCTACTCTGTCAAATTAAATAATTATTTTTCTGAGATTGCAAGGAACAGACGATTACTAGTTCCAGTTCCTGCAACCTCTGATGCAAACCTTTCTGATAATGAAAACGATTTAGACATCACTGAAAATTACAGTTTCACTGACTCCTTTGAAAATTCTGACCTCACAGAAAATACAGATTCAGAAATTCCACTAATCCAAACATCTTCAGGTCGTCTAATAAAGAAAACTACAAAATTAAATCTATAACAATTTGCGGATTTTGTATTTTTCTTACTAATTTGTATTTTTCTTATATTTTTGTATAAAAAAAGAGGATATATGATATATATGATATATGATATATATGATATATGTTGGTAACACTGTACATGATTTGGCAGCAGTGGGTACCTGACAGTGTACCTTGTACAGTTGAAGGATAAAATAAAGATTCTAGATAGAGACACGAAAGTGAACACGTAGTTTTATTAACCTCTATCATCACAACTAGGACCTAATTTTTCATTCTGTAGTCTATGCGAAAAATACATAATATTTATGTGGATGTAAATAAATATACTGACAATGAGTTTGACAGAATTGTCAATAATTTAAAATATTAAAAAATAATATTCAACCGGATACTAAATGTTATGAGCTGTGATTGGTGGATTTTATATCCTTACTAGTAGTTTGTGCAAAAAGTGTGTGTTATAAATAGTATATTACATTACGATTGTGGAAAGTGACATTTTTCACACGAGTGTGCAAAATCACTTTTCACACAAGTGATGTACAATATTTTTCCTACGACCACAAAATAATGTCATCAAAAAAATGTAAAACCAAGGTTATTATTACTATAATAATTAAAATGTATTTAAAAAAATAATTAACAATAATCGTATTTATTTAATTTTCATATTTTCTAAACAAAAAAAAAAAAATAAAAAAAATAAAAAAAAAAACAAAAAAAAATTCTGTCCCGCCAGGATTCGAACGCGGTCGAAAAATGGCAAAGTTGATCAGTTCGATGTCCTAACCACCTGAGCTAATAGGCCTTATGTCAATTGAATGATCTAATCGGTTATGTATTTAACCAGAATAAAGAGCAAACATTATTTTAATAATAATTATTAAAGATAAATATCTAGGATCTAATTTACAACGATTTCAATAATTTAACAATTAGGTATATCGATTTTAGTATTAATATGGACATTACATAGATCAAAATAGAAATTAGGTTTTTGACATTTTGTGATAACAACTGCGGAAAGTAACATGTTCTCACTCGGGTAAAAAGTAAATTCTTATTCATACGCGTGTGATATAGGGCACTTTCCATAGGACTATATAGTGTGATATGTGTCACTTTCCTAAGTGGTCGTAGGAAAATATTTTATTTAAAATTTTATTTAATAAATAAACTGTATATTATTTAATTAATATCACTTTAAACAAATAAAAATGATTTAATTATTTAATAAACTGTATTTAATTGTATTATCATCATTTTAGAAAAATAAAAAAATATATCATATGTAGACTCGAACCAAGCTAGAACAATGTCTTTCGTCGAAACCAGAAGCGTACACATTTGCACTATTTCACCTTTTAGTACATAAGCGTAAAAGTTAGATACATAGGATAATCAAATTAAGTATCTTAATTATTTTTTACAATAATTGTCATTAAAATAAAAAAAAACATAAAGAAAGAGCTTTGCGATTCACTAACCGGTTTCAGACATCTGCTTACTGAAGATTAGGGAAACATAATATTTGATAATTGGTTATTTATCGTTTAAAAATTTTTGTCAAACGCGGCTATACCAAATAATTATTTGGTTGGTAGGTATTGGAAATATTTAAATAGCTTATTGTTTAGGGATTAGAGTTTAAGGTTTAGGGTTAAAAGAAATGGTAGATGTTTGCATGTCCACCTTTATTATATTCAACGCCCGCGTCCGTATCTGAGAGTTTACTCGGTGATGCGAAACAGCAAAACTTATATTTGTTAGGTAGTGGCTTAACCAGAGGCAGCAGCTGACGGGTAGATGTTTGTTGTCACTTTGTAAGAGGACTTGTTCAGACTTCTCACTTTCTTTGCACGGTCTTAAGACAGTAAACATAGATACTTTATTAAATTAATTTTATAAAAATAAAGTAATATACGGGTCTGTCGAGGGATCCTGAAGTGCAAATTATGCAAAAAGAAATTAAACCCTTAAAAGTAACTAGTAAATTTTCGTAAAAAAATCCTGTACAAACCAGTATTTTTCGAGAAAAAGCTATTCCCCACTCGACCATTCACTGTTGGGTTCTAATTAACAGTGCTGTTTCTAAAGTGGCGCTGGGAAACAGTAACAAAACCTACACAGAACACGAGGCTAATGGCTGTAGTAGTCGACGCCGATGACACCAAATTAAAAAAAAACTTCAATTTTACAGGTTATGTTCACATAACATTTACTCTATATGACAGATGCGGTCTTTAAAATGACATTGTTGCTAAGTTGTTAATAAAATTGTCAGTTTTAGAATTATTTAAAATGTCTAAGTTACGAGATTATAAAAAACCAGAAGACTTATTCTCGTGTGGCTTGGCGTCGCTACAAAAAATAAGAAAAATTAAACAAATAATAACTAATTTTCCTAACCTGTGCAGCCTAGAGACATCGTATGTTACTTCCCAAAAAAAATACATAAAATAAGAACAATTAAACAAATATTAACTAATTTACCTAACCTGTGCGGCGTGAAATCTCCACGGGTTGCTTCGCAAAAAAATACATAAAATAAGAAAAACTAAACAAATAAAAACTAATTTACCTAACCTGTACCTAACCTGTACGGCCTGGAGACATCTTGAGTTGCTTCACGAAAAAATTATACATAAAATGAGAAAAATGAAAACAAAATGTGTATTTTCGAGCTACACTTTATCGAACAAAACAATTTTCGAACATTAAACTTGGATATTATTAGACAGTGATTTTATGTTCAAGTGTTTGGCAAAAGGCACTCAAGGACCGTATATATCAACAATTGACAATTTCATGAACTAATTTGTTTTATGTTTTGTGGAAGGAAATAGTGAAATGATTCTAAAAGTTAGGTTAAAACAGACAAAAAATCGCATTTTATTTTAATGTAAATGAAAATAACAAGTGAAATATAATTTCAGTCAAAATGTTATAAAAAATAAGTTACTAGTGCTAAAACTCAGAATAGTAGGAAATAAACCGTAATATACATTAAAAAAAAATTTGGATTTCGCGAAAGTGAATAACTAAAATTGAGTTGTCACATTGTGTGAATTAAGTTAAATTTAGCATTGAGAATTTTCGAAGAAAAATTCTAAACGCTTATAAAATCGGTATGGATAAGTAATCGTTAAATAAAATTGGTGGATGTCCAACTAATAGAATCCATGCCATCATTTTTATAATATAAAAATCCGGGTAAGAACGACGTAAATTCTAGTAATCTGGCTGGTTTTGGAATTTTATTATCGATAAAATGGAATATGGCCCGTCTTTACGAGATTTCAGCTTGTTCGTCGAAAATTGATGATGGGTAGTAAAACTTACACTTTGCTTCTAAGTAATAAATTATTATTCGTATTTTATTTCATCATATTTTACTACCAATATTAATTAATACTAGAGGAAAGACACAAAATAAAAATAAATTTGTAAAATTGAAATGTATACGTGACTTTTAGGTTCGCAAAGTAAACTTGGTTTTTTAAAAATGTAAAAAACTTTACAAAAAGCGAAACTTTATTTTATGTCTTAACAGTATAAATGTAAAAACTTGAAAGCTAGATCTTGGTGGAGCCTTAGCTTGGACTTGCAGCGCCTGCATAATTCTAGTTGTACTCGTTAAGGCACGTCCACATCAATAAAATGTTTTTCTACACCCACATGAATACTAGCTTATCTACGCACAGATTACAAACAAAAAGGTATGCTATTGCCTTCAACTGAACGAATATATTTCATATCCATTCTAGGTAGTGAGATGAGAACACTGCAAAAAAAATGAAATCCACCAATCACCGTTCATATAATGATTAACCGACTGCTATTATTTTTAAAATTTTAAATAAGTGACAGTTCTGTCAAACTAATTGTCAGTATATTTTTTAGTTATTGAGATTAAACATACATTAAAATAGGTTATTCTTGTGTAGAATCGATAATATGTTTTTATTTCATCTATAATTATAAATAATTTGTTAATTTAATTAAAATTATATGAAGTCAATTTAGTTACGAATATTAAAGCAACAAAAATAAAAGAATAGATGGTCCTGTGGTCATCGTTCTTGCCTTCCACACGGAAACCTCAGATGGGCAAAAATGAAATAACTTTTCTTCTTTTTTTTTTGTTTATTTTATTTTAAAAATTATTAAAAGTCATAAAATATTTTAAAATTAGTTATTTTGTCTTAATAACCTAAAATATTTTTTTTATTTGTAAATTTTCGTTAGTGGGTCGTAGAAAAAATATTCTGTACAACTCGAGTGGATTGTCGTGCTCAAATTTCATCTTCGTGCGATATATCCACTCTTGCTGGACAAACTACTATTTCGTTGTTCATGTGTGTTAAAATGTACGTAGATGGGTAGAAGTATAATATTCACCGCATAAAAATGCACACAATTATCTTCGTCAGATACTTCAAAGATATTTGTGTGGAACGCTTGTGTGAATGTGGACTTGATCTCCGAATTTTTGTATTATTTCGAGGATACGAGTGTACCGTCATGTCTCTAAATCTAAAGAAAAAATGTGTAATTTATATATTAGTGAGGTTTAGATTTCATAATAATGAGAATAAAAAGGAAAATAAAAATGACAACACAACTTTTTAAATACAGAAACAAGAATGTTGGAGAAAATATACTAAAATTTTTGTCATTTTATGAGACAATAGGTCAGTTTCAAAATGCCCTGTTGCAAATTGATTTTGTCAGAATTACAAAATGGTCTTTATAAATTTGGGTCCCACAGCTACTAATACCTTTTGTTCTCTTGTATCAGAAGCAATTCATCTCCCTTATTCTACGCATCTCTTGAAAAAACAATGTTCCGCCTGCTCCAACGAAAATGGACTAATAACATACTAAACACAAAACAAAAGTTTTCGTCGAAAAATATCGAAAATAAAAAAAAATTCCACAAATATTTTCGTTAAATTCAAAATAAAACGCACAACACACCTTTAGAGAAGAATCCGGGAAACGTCTTTGGATTTTCTTCCTTAGAGCTCTTCTTCGATGAATTCTTTCTTTATTTTCTATATGAATAAATGCAAAATAACAAACAAAATAAAATAAATAGCTATTTGTGTATTAAGAGCAGAAAGTTGCATTTTGGCAGATGAGATAGAAAGTTGCCGCGTGACGCATTGGCGGAGCGCGGCAATCTGTTAAGGCTGTCAAAGGACTTTCTGCTCGAATTACACACAAGATATTTTCTACGATTACATCTAAATAAAATAAATAAGTATATTCTCACGCAACTTTGCTGGAACAATAACTCTATGACCCCACAATAAAACATTGTCAATTACATTAAATTGATGGCCAACCTGTTTTAACATAGCGTAACACCTTAGAAAGTACTGGATCAATTCCTGTTTCCTCCCGTATACTGTTTACATCAATTGCTAAATCTGTAGTGTTTGATATATAATTTAAACTAACATGAACATTACCATCCCCTTCCAATTCATCCTCAAAATAAAAATGTTTATCACCATCCTTTCCCTCTGAATTAACGAGTAAACGTGAGAGAAAATCTGCTATCTTTTCTGAAATTAAAACCACTAAGAAAATATGCATACCTCTGTAAACGATTAGCTGCCATGATGGGAATGTCCTTTTTTGGTCCAAAAATACTGACCAAAGGTTGATTATCCGAAAGAAGCATAAAAGATCTGCCGTACAAATATTGATAAAAACGCTTTACACCGAAAACAATGCCTAAAGCTTCTTTATCTAGTTGTGAATAACCTTTTTCACTCTCTGTCAATGTTCGTGATGTAAAACATACTGGTCTTTCAACTCCGTCCCTCCCCTTTTGGGAAAGCACTGCTCCTAAACCATAATCACTACTATCGACCATCCACTGTTGGGTTCTAATTAACAGTGGTGTTCCTAAAGTGGCGCTGGGAAACAGTAACAAAGCCTACACAGAACACGAGGCTAATGGCCATGGACGTCGTTTGAAGGGGGGGGGGGGGGGGCAAGGGAGGGCGGTTTCCCCCCTGGCTTTTACGACTTAATCAACAACGCGTAAGATATGCATTACGAACAACAATCTCATAGAAATAATAATATTCAGGCTAATATAGCTGAAGAATAATATTATAGGTTGTATCTGGATTCCCTTAGGTCGCTTAGATCACGCTTTTCTGAAGACTCGTTTGTTTTCCTTAAGCCTGTTACATCCCAAAAACATAAAAAAATACTTTTTTCACTACCGATTAGAAAATGAAAGTAGTGAAAAAATTTGGAATCGACAATTTTGAAGCTGAATACCAAACTGGAGTACGAAAGAGCTTTCTGCACACAATGAGCTCTCCATTAATGATATAGCGTCCAAACATTGTGAATTTTATCCAGAGTTGGTTACATACATACATACATACATACAAAGTGGTTTAAACATTATTTATGGCTCTTCCACCAACGACAGAGTTAATCGATAGAACGTTTAGCACGCTTAAGAGTTAATGCAAGTTAAAACAAGGCTGCGGTCTATTCGATCAGTGCGAAGTCATGGTAGGGGGAGCAAAAATGATACTAGCGCAAGCTGCAGATAATTTGAGGACTTTTAGGGCAATATTTTGTAATTTTGGCGTATCCAATACACGTATACATTATACATTAAAAAATAGGTTAAAAACAATAAAATGAGCAACCGGAGTTGCTATGTTGCAAATTATACTAGCAAAAAAACTAAATTATATAAATTTTCAGTAGCAAAATCGAAATTAAATCAAAGAAATAAATGGACAGCCGTATAATAAAAAGAAAAAAACCTTTATTTTTGTAATAATAACAGTAATACTGAAAATAATAGACATGAGAAAAAATAAACAATAAATTATTATTTTATGATATTCGTCAACATCCCTTAAATCTTAAATGTTTAGCAAATGATTAGATTTCTGTGACTTATCTTGTGACTTATTGATAGGAAATTAGTTTTAATCATTCATTTCTATGGGTTCTTTCGAACTAAAAATGAAGAAAATATAAATTAAAATCACAAATATACCAAATATTTTTGTTAATACGTTTTAATTCTACGTTATTATATAATGGTAATGTTTTTATTTTGACATTATTTAACCTATTCTTCAATGATAGCTTATTAGGCTTAGGCAAGATCTAATACATTTTCTCGTAAATACCTGCCTATGTTTTATTATTGATTTTTATTGATTATACCACTTTTTTAGCTGTAGTAATAAAAATATATAATAATAATAATTTGTTCACTTGTTTAACAAATCCATATACAGTTATTAAAATTAACGTATATTTTTTAATTACGAACTCTATTAAAAAATGTGTTGTCAGTATACACAAATATCGTCCGTTGGTTCATAAAATAGTTGGCGCTGCTGTCACGTACGGAGCGAATAATGAATGAAAATAGGCTAATTGAAAAATAAATGTTCTGTTATCGATGTTTTTAGTAGAGAAAAAGAAATTTAAAATTTGCATTTTCCTAGTTTTTTTTTGTATTCATCGTCGTGTTTGAGTGAGTTTTTTTGTTTTTGTTTTTTTTTATAAATTTTTATTTTTTATATTATTATGTATGATTGTGTCTTGTTCATATTTTTCTTTTATAACACACCTGCTGTTTGGTTTTTAAAAATGTGTTTTAAGTTTCTTGTTTTTTCTTTATTTTAGTTTTTGTCTTTTTTGTTGGGTTATTTTATTTATTAGAGACTTGTTTTGACAACTTAAGTATCCGTTCTGTCAAATAGGTCAGTGAAATTGTTAGGGTTACTACTTAAGTTCCACTCCCCCTTATCTTCGCTATTCAGGGAGATATCGGAATAATTTTGTTCTGTTTGAAAGACTAGAACAAATACTTTCTTATGATGGATTCAATTGTTCTGTGACGGGACATTTATGGATAAGAATCATGTGTTAAAAATTTCTGTCAGCTGTCAAAATGATCATCATATTGAAAAATATATTTTTTAATATGTTACTGACAGAAAATTTTTAATACACGCTTCTTATACAAAAATGTCCCAGAAATGCAAGAAAAAGGGTTTAAAAATAAAAAAATAAATTGCGCTTTCTGTTATTTCTGAAAAAACGGGAAGTAAGCCATGACGTCACAGAATAATTGTATCCATCATAAGAAAATTATCTTTTATTTTTCATTTTCTTTGTTTTCCAATGTTTATTTTCTTTGTTTTCTAATAAATAAATATTCTAAATTTTTTCAAAATTTTGCCCCCCCCTATAGAATTGTGTAACGACGCCCATGCTAATGGCCGTAGTAGTCGACGCCGATGACACCAAATTAAAAAAAAAAAAAAAATTTGATCAAAAGCCGTTTGACACTCTTGACTCCAATTCCAAAATTATTTCCTTTTTAAAAGTTGATACAATGGAGCTACAACGTTTGGCATACTAGGTAAAAAGAAAGAAGAAGAATACTTTATTGACTACTTTATGAAAAACATGTGTAGCAAGTCTAATACAATTTATAAATAATATATATAATAGAACAATTTTAGACAAACAGAATAATACTTTGATCTGAATTTAATTATTAAAACGCAGATCAGTCTAGTAACGCCATTGACTATTTAAATACTTACTGATATCGTAAAAACAGTGCAAATGTAAATAACTTTTAACATTACGTTTAAAAGCTAAAAAAATTTCATTTTTAAAAGTTTACTGGAATTTTATTATACAATTGAACATCTAATGAGTTCTTTTTCGATAATTCCAATCGAAAACGTGTCGTTCTAATTAAATCACCACTCCTGGTGGGATAGTTGTGGTAATCAGAATTTAAGAGTATAGTATCTTTTAGTTTGTGGATTTCCAAGACAGTGTGCATAATGTATATACAGGGCAATGGTAAAATATTTAGAGTCTGAAATAATTGTCGCCAAGAGTCTCTAAAGTGGCTTCCAGTTAGGATTCGTATGACTCTTTTGAAGACGAAAGATTCGTATGGCATTCGATGCGTTTCCCCATAGTATTATACCATAAGTAAGATAATCTATTATAATCTATTATATTATGAAATCATACCTAAAAAAGATTTTAACTGTTTCACATTGCTTGGAACAGGAACCTTTCTAATAGATTCCAACTTATCTGGACATTTATGTATAACATCTTTATCTAAAATCAATCCCAAATAAGAAATACTATTGGAAATGAATTTACAGTTCTCTTTCTTAATTGTCAACCCACAATCTTGCAATATTTCAAAAACCTTTTTTAAATTTTCAATATGTTTTTGTCTATTTTTCCCTGTTATTATATCATCCAAAAAACAAGCTACTCCCTGTAGATTCACAAATAACTGTTCCATAATTCGCTGGAACTGAGATGGAGCACTTGCAAGACCAAAAGGCAAACGGTTATATCTAAACAACCCCTTATGAGTAGATATCGTTGTCAAGTCGCGCGAATCCACATGCAAAGAAATTTGTTGATAAGCGTGTGCTAAGTCAATTTTTGAAAATTGCTCTCCCCCTCATAGTTCTGCCAGTACCTCTTTAACTCTTGGTAAAGGATATTTGTCAATAACTAAATTTGGATTAACTGTAACCTTATCCCCACATAATTTTACAGAGTTATCCTTTTTTAAAATCGGAACCACCGGTGTTGCCCACGGACTATACTCAACGGGAGAAATAATGTTTTTCTTTAATAATCTATTTATTTCATGTTCGACTTTTTCCTTTAAAGCAAAAGGCAGTGGACGATGTTTGAAAAATTTCAAAATACTATTTGGATAAACATGTAGTTTTAATTAAAATTTATTAAAATGACCTGGACTATCAGAAAATAGCGGTTTAAAATTACTTTCAAAATACTCAGAAACCGATGTATCTTTATCTATGTAATTGATTTCTTGAAGGGTTAAATGAAGTGCTCTCATAAAATTTCTTCCTAGTAATGGTGGGCATTGTGTGCCAACCACACAAAATTTTAAAATATTGTTTTTGCCCATACATCCAATTTAACGACCCCCTTTGGATAAATTTTATCTCCAGAAAAATCGATTAACGTAATGTTAGTGTCTAATAAGGGAGCTTTAGAAACATTTATTTTATAATTAGAAAGTGGCAATATGGACATAGCAGCCCCAGAGCCTAACTACATTTTTAACGAAAAACTATTTAATTCAACATTTATAACTATAGGCTTATCTGACTTCTGGAATAAACAGAGAATAGGAGAATCTCCTTCGTTTGCATTTGTGTTATCTATATTACTAGATTCTGATAGAGTTTTATTTAAATAATGCATTTTTTTATCTTTGTTATTACAGAACGAAGCCAGATGACCTTTAACAGAACATATATTACAAATATAATCACGAAATGGACATTTATTTGCATAATGATGATTACCACAACAAAAACACCTTACTTTACCACTTGAATAAGAACTGTCTCCTCTCCTGGAAGTCGTTTGCGGTACCCAACCCGATGACGTACCTTGATTTTCTAGGAAACTTCTAGTACCTTTTGAAATTAGATTTATATCCATTTCAGCTTTCATTTCTTCTTTCAACGCATTACCACACTTTAAAATACCTGCCTGAGCTGCTTCTTTAGTTAAAGCTATATTTAAAGCCTCTTTAAAACTTACGGAACAGTTTATTCCAACTTTTCCTGGATTATAGCTAGTGATACATTTGTTACACAATTTTGCATCAAATGCGACACCAAATTCACAATACATTGCCAATTTTTGAATACGTGCGAACCATTCCTGTGCACTTTCAGATAAACGTTTATTTGCATCATAACAATTAAACCTTTCAACAAAAACTACATTTTTCCTAATGAAAAAATCATCCAGTTTTCTAACAATATTTTCTAACTCACATTTTTCCGGTTCTTCAGGTATACAAAGAGTTTCTAAAAGTTCATATGCATCTTGATGTATGTGAATAATACACTACAAGTACCTCTCAAAAGTACTCCCCCCTCTCGTAAACTAGGCAATGAACAACTACTGATTTTAAATGAGAAAACTAACAAAAATTGGTATGTATTTTAAAATGGCTGTGGACAAAATGTTTACGGGACACTCTTTACCTATATTAATTCAATCCGCTTCAGACTGACCCACTTTTTCAATTTCGCTCACCTTAATCTACTTTGTAGTAGACTTTTTGCTCGTCCGATTTTCGTAATTCATAATTTATAAGGAACTAAGTAAGGAATGGCATGTCCGAGGATCCGTTTCGAATCATCGGTTTGCATTAAATTCTTTCTCAGACTTGCAGCACTTGCGGATTTGTTATTAAGGTCATGCTGGCGTAAATAAAATATAGGACAGGCTTCACCTCGCTTTAAGTATGGCGGCGGACTTTCCAGCTCGAAGCCCGGAAGTAAACAAAGAAAAGAGAAGATGATGAAGAAGAAACAGATGCTGAAGGGTCGTATTTTAGAAGTATTCCTTTATATAAATGGGAAATTTTTGTATGTTTAAAAATAATTTAACGTAACACCAGGTAATGAGGTTTGTATAGTTCCAGCAAGAGATATAGTGTGACTTTAAAGCCAGCCGGCAACATACAAAAAACTAAGGAAACTTGATATTCTTTATCTTTCGGCACAACAAAGGGATTCATATATAGACATCTACAACCGAAGCACAGGGACAGCTCTAATTAGTTGTTTGTTGTATGTTATGCTTTAATGTAAGATTATTATATACATATTTCAAGTGGAAATGTTATAAGCATTTAAAAATTATCACATTATTTGCATAATTTCCTAACTACAAATAGGTGTTTCATAAATGTTACTAAATTTAGTTTTAAAAGACAAATTAATCCTTAATAAATATTCGCGACTTGTAATCACCATGAAACTATAGTACTTTCATCTACTACAGGGATCGGCAACAAATTTGCATAAAAAATTTGCAGCATGAAAATGAATTTATTCGAAGAAATTACAAAAGGGATTCGAAAAAGGGCTAGTTTAAGTATTCAAATTGATGCCCATATTGATCAATGCATTGACGGCAACGTTTCGCAACGGAGAGACAGGTCAAGCGAAGTATGTTAAGGTATCCGCGACGATTTTCAAATTCTTCTTCAATTGCAGTTCAGAGCTGGGGAAGGATGCGCGTCTTGCAAAAACGCAGTTCTTGAGAAGGCCCTACATGAAGAAATCGCAGGGTGACAGGTCACAGAACCGTGCGGGCCACTAAAAGATTCCTCGTCTACCTATCCATTTACCAAAATGATCATTAAGGAACACATAACGCGTAGTGCGGCGAAGCTTTATCCTGCATAAAATAACGAATGTTCGCGAGTGTTGGATCGTTATTCATTTGCCCACGTAAATCTTCGTGCATGCATTTCCAGATAACTTTGGCCAGACTTATGCCGATTTTTCGAGTATTGCCATACTTATGCCGACCCCTGTATTTATATGATTTAATTGAAGTATTTAAATATTACATTGAATATTAAAAATCAATGTAGGATGTTACGAAAAATGCTTGAACAACTGTTATTTGTATCGTTTTATTATAAAAAAAATTAAAAGATTTTGGAATGTATTAATCTGGCTTTAATTTCTAAAGTGATTAAAGCACGCAAGCCTTCTCACCATATTAAGGTTATATTCCTAGAAAAGAAAAACAGGAACAATATCATGTTCCTTTCCAAAATAACGTAAACTAACAGATAGGTGGTTACGTTTAATAAAGTAAAAATATAACTAAAATGAAAAATCAAATCTTATCAGAACTATCATCTTCACTTGACGTGTCATTCAGGTTTATAATACAAGAATGAGCCGGAAATACTCGATGATTATTTTCAATTTTGGTAACATGGAGAACACAATTGGGCCATAGTTCTTAAGATATACCTCCAACAATTTCTCTGATAACATCTAAAACGCTTTCAGACAACGAAGAATTAACATTTTTTTCTCACCTCCCTTTTGATGTTACTTTAAATTAATTTTATTGCATTAATATAGTGGTAAACGTATTGCGGTATGACTGAATGCCACAACATAGCTGTTTGAGATTTAAGCCTTCCAATATTGTAAGCAAATTTTTTTTTAAACTGTAGGTGAATATGATACACCCATTCTGTCAGAAAACGCGGAAATTACCTTTTTTCGAGATTTTTGCTTTTGGAATTTCACTAGTTTGACAAGAGTAGTAGGGGGCATTATCCATTACTATTATAGCATTTGGTGGCAAATTAGGAATTAATTGTTCACCAAACCATTTATCGAACAAGGTAGATGTCATAATGTTGGTGATAATCTGCTGAATAACTCAAAATATTGTTTGCTGATAATAGCAAGAAATTCGGAACAAAAACCATTTTTATTACAGGTATATAATATTATAATACGTTTTCCTCTATTTGAAAGAGCCTTTACAGAACATTTAGCAGATTAATCACTCCATCCTTTTTTCACAATATCATGAGTGTCGTACCAAGGCTCATCAAGATACACTATGAATCTATCTTGCCGACGAGCTTCCTTTATTTTAGTAAGGTATTCATTACGTAAAATCATAATTCTTTGCGATTCCATAATATGCTGTTTTCTATTTAAGGTACGATATCTTAAACACACAGAATAAAGCACTTTTCTAGTGGTTTTATCAGATTCGTAAGGGAAACCAGGAACCAACTTGATTTCATTTTTAATCATTTGAAAAGATGGTATAATATTATTAGAATAAGAATTATAAACCTTCCTTCTAATATTTTCCATCATGCAGTGATTTAGACTTACTAGAGACCGTTCAAGCAACATCAACATCTTGTTTTCATTTATAATATTCTACGTAATATTTAGATACGTGTAACACTTGAGATAATTCCAAACATAAGGCGTAAACATAAGAAAATTTGGCTAGCTTCGGGTGTGCTTAGTTGCACAGTTTTTTTAAACCACCTCTTTATCCCACATTTTAAAAATCAGAAAAAAATGTACAACGAACTAAGTTAATTTTCTAAAAAGTTTATTCACAAACCTAGTCCGGTCCTGTCGGTTGTATTTCCAGCTACCTGTACAGCCATTGTATAAAGAACTAAATAGTAGTCTCACCTCATGGAAGTTTCATTGGAGCGAAATGGATACTACCAATAGATGGCGCTAGTGAATATGGATAAGTCGATATTCGTTTGCAGTGGGCGGAGTTGAGGGTCCAGCAGAAATTTTTAAGAATGACTGAGACCGATCGATGGATATTTCAATTTTTAGCTCTTGGATGAAATTTTATACACTCGTGATTGAATGTTTGGACTATTTTCTATCTAATGTTTGTTATTGTGCGTTAGTGCGTTTACGGGTAGTAGGTATTGTGAATGAGTTGTGTTTATGTTCTATTACTGAATTATTTTACTGTTAATAAAGGACGAGTCCCCAAAAAAAATTTGTGTATTTATAACTGTTGTGAAATTAATAAAATAGAAAATATACTTTTGTTTTTCGTTTCCTTTACAGATTTTATCCGAATTAATTTAAACTAAATTAAATATTATTAATAATAGCAATAATAATACATTTCTTAAGTTTTGAAAAAATTGTATTTTTAATTTAAATACCTAAGTACTTAGCATAAGTAAATATAAACAACAGGTTATTTCTTTAATCTGGTGCGTAACAATGAAATAAAAAAAACCCTTAAGATGGTTGGTAAATAATATAAATGAATTCTTAATATTGAAGTAAACACAATGGGTTCTATAAGGATTATTGGTTGGAGTTCGGCTTAGGGGGATAGGGTCGAAATATTGAAACTAAACTTGGTATAGGGATGTATTATCCCATAAAAATAAAAATCGCTTTAAAAAATTAACCCCTCCCCACCCCTATCTGATATGGTGAGGGTGGCATTCCCAAAAAATTAAGTTAGAACTTTTTAAATAAAACAGTTGAAGTCTACGATTTTTTATACATAAAAACACAAAATTCCAATTTTTTTGAAAAAAAAATTCCAAATTTTTTTTTGAACTTTTAAAAAATTTCGACCTTAATCTTTATAGTTCAGATGTGGGGGCTGGCATTTAAAAATAGTTACAAATACATAAAAATCTTATTTTTGGCATATTTACAATAGAAATGATTTGCAACATTTTTGTATAATTATCTTACCACCACCATCCCCTAGAGGGAGATGGAGGGTGTGGCATCCCCAAAAAATCAAGTTAGAACTTAAAAAAAAAACAGTTAAAATCTACAATTTTTTATACATATAAACCAAAAATTTCAATTTTTAAATAAAATTATTAAATTAAATTATTTTTTAATTTCTTTATTATATTTAATATTATTTCTACTTTTTCTAAAAATAATCAATTTAAGATATCTACTTTGAGCCAAAATATTTAGTAGGGGAAGTTTTTAATATTATACAAACATACTTTGTGTCCAAAAAAATATATGAATTTGGCTAAACATTAACCTTTATTTCTAAAAACAGGAGAACAATGTTACTTGAAAAATGTATCTAGAATTAATATTTACCACTATCAAATCCTGGACCTGGACACAATTTTTTTTTAGCAATACGGGAGAAGCGGAAGTGACATTTTTACAAATGAAATTAATTTCAACAAATTTATTTGAGATCATGTACAAGATTATTCATTATTAAAGACACCTTTTATAACCACTATTGCATATTCAAAAAAAGCTTTAAATAAAAGTTTGTGAATATGACTGACTTTTTTTAAATATACCATAAAAACACGTATTCAGATTTCACGGAATACAACACAAATAAACTTTTTTAAATGGGATACCCTCTATGTTATTAAATTTCTGGGATATTTTTTTTCTAATTTCACAAATGTATATTATTTATAACCCTATCTTATACCGTCTGTTCTCGAGTAATTTAACGTTGATAATCTAAACATGAAAAAGTTAACATTATTAAAGTAAAAGCTATGAAAATCACAACTATTATGTTTGATAATAAAATAATCCAAATAGGTAGTTTACAGTGAGAAAGAAAAAGTGTAAATATTTATAAGATATTCGACATAGATTATCTATGATATTCGACGTTTAATTAATTAATAAAAAATATTCATGTTAAATCCTGTGAAATATGCACACCACTGATATGGTCATTTGATGACATTTTTACAAAATTCGGTCAATGTAAACATTATACAATAATAATTATAGCATAAAGGGAGGGTAATTTATAATGAATAACCCTGTTAGGTACCATAAATTTTCAGTAAAAAAATTTTAATTCGCACTTTTTTACGTAGATTAAAGAAAAATGTAATTTTGTGCGTTTTCTTGGTGCAGACATTTTGCGATACACTGTATATTCAAATCCAAAATGATGTATTTTCTTTTAACACATACCTAATACAAATTTATTAGCAAAATTTAAATACTTGTTATTTTCGGTATATTTCTCCTTTAGACACACACATTTTTAGTTTCATTGTCAAACGGTTTAAACAAAATTACCGGACCTTATAATATTCTATTATAATTTGATGATCCCGAGTGGCTATAGCAAAAAGACGAAATTTGAGCATGAAGATTTAGATGTCATTAACGTAAAATTAATGTTTTCAAATTAATTTAAGTTTTACCAATTTAGAAAATAAAATTAAATAATAAAAAAAAAGTTTCCACTCGGGGGTTTGAACTCGGAACCCTTCGATTCGTAGACAAGTACTCTAAATTTTCGTTATAAAGACTTACGAAAAAGTTTTACTTTTTAACGCTGATAATCAGACTGCTTTTAGTTTCATTAAAATCTCAGTTTATTTTTAAATATAGACGAATATCTTGTGGAATGCTATTATTTATTGATTCTTTACAAGAATCACTAATTAAAAAAATATATACTGACAATAAATTTGACGGAATTGTCACTTATAAAGTTCTAACATCTGACGTAGAGGGCGTATCTAACCAGTAAATAAAATCGTTAGTTCAATGATTGTACCAATAGATGTCGGGCGCGATTGCCTCCAATAACTTTTACATGGCGATTATCCTACTATACAATAGTTCTTTATACAATGGTACAGCATTGTGAATCCACAGCTGTGGTGAATCG
This sequence comes from Psylliodes chrysocephalus, assembly GCA_927349885.1. NCBI lineage: Eukaryota > Metazoa > Arthropoda > Insecta > Coleoptera > Chrysomelidae > Psylliodes > Psylliodes chrysocephalus. The sequence continues at coordinate 59,700,934 of OV651815.1, read as the reverse complement.
TTGATCTGCTGACAAGTTACTCAAGACGCAGATCATTTAAGAGTACATTCAACACGATGACGAAAGTGGATATACAAAATTTTCTAATAGACAATGATTTGTATTTTAAAGACAGCTATAAGAAAGAAGAACTTCTTAAAGTTTTATGGACGAAACAATTTAAAAGAGTATACGCCATAGATAGATTGCTGAATATAATGGACATACTGTATTGAGATTTCCTCTTATTTTTGTATTTTTAATGGGATATTAAACCACATACTTTAGTGTCGTTTACCTTATTGTTCATCAATTAAATTAAAATTTCTTTATTTTGCAGTATTGACGATTAATTTCAATTATTTTAATCTAGAACCGAGCAGCTGACGAGAAAAATACAAGATGCCGTATTGATGTAGAATTGACCAGTCAAATGAGTAAAAATATTAACATGGAAAAATGTCAGTGGCGTACTACTTTTTTTGTAGAAAATATCAGATGACATGTTTGCAGAGACGCCACTGGTAGAGCAATAAAATAAATTTTCTAACTAAAATATATGGTTTTATATCCCATTAACACATGCCAAAATTGAAAATTATATCTAAACTATTATATTAAAAAATATCTCTTTAAAAAACAAATTTTCAACTGCCTGTAGCAAAAAATTGAAGCCGTTGCGGACATATGTTCATGTGAGTTTTTCTTCATAAAATGACTTGAGAAATCACACCCTACAATATTAGCATACCAATAAAAAACAACCTGTATAAATTGTAAAAACAGGGAAGCAATTTTGAATTTTTAAAAAGTAATTCTAGATCAGATCTTTGATCACATAAAATTTTTATCAAAATTCAATTTTAGTCGAAATCTGCTAACTTTTAAAAATAAATGTTTTTTTAATTGCTCACCCTGTATATATCTGATCGAAAGTATAACCGGTTTTGAGCCAAGAGGAAGCCTTACCTGCATACAAAATTTGAAGTTTTTTTTCTAAGCCGGTTTTGAGCTATTGTGCCAACAGGCAGATGGAGGATAGACCGACGGAATGGGGAAACCATGTTTTTCGTAATCTAGGAACCCGAAAACGTGAAAATCTAAATGTTCACGGTTGCATTATCGAGGGAAGTAAAAATAAAATAAGTATACTCAATCTCTTGAATGCTCCTCTACTAATTTAAAGGTGATGTATCAGTCTCCTTAGTTTTTTTTTTGTATGTTGCCGGCTGGCTTTAAAGCTTTAAAGTCACACTATATCGTTTGCTTGTACTATACCAGTAATTTATTTATTATAATAACCTTGTCTTTTCTCGTTTTCTGAACCTAAGTTAATATTTTTGAACGTCTGCTCTGACTGTTACGTCTCTAAAATGTTATAGCAGTCATTACACGTCTCCGTAGTCAATATGAAATTGTACAGTTCCATGAAAATTTAACATGGAAACGTACCCAAAGGATTGGCGTGGCGTTTACCTTTGAGAAAAGCGAGAAGCACACGATAATTTTAGCGAAAATAACCCTCTACCCTTCCGCTAGTCTTATTTATGGCTCAAATTATGGCGGAGGTGCGTTTCGTTTTGCAAGATACACGAATTTAGAAGACTCATCAACAAACTAATTTCGCCAGCTATTATGTGTGCCCGCCTTGCTAAATAATTCAAAATGTGCCTGCCTGGTGCTTGCTGTCGACTCTATATACTCATACTTACACTTAACTTAAACGTACAGGGGGGTTCCAAAATCATGCTAAAACATTCAGTTGGTGATTTATTATTAGAAATTAAGATTGGTCTTGAATTAAGTATGTGTTTAGCATTAAGATAACATGATGCCTTCCAATACTCATAGATAACGCTAGCATACTAATTTATGCAATATTAATATGTTGAATTGAAACGGTTATTTGAAAAAGGGCACATCTACTTTTAACTCTTAATTTTATAATAAAAAGAAAAAACATTTTTAAATTAAATTGCGTGCATATAATAGTTACGTACATATTTTTATATATTCATTAGTACGTGAGGAAACTAATTACAGTTACTTTTCATGGATGTTGGTACAGGATACAATTAATTTTAGGACATTAATGATTAATAGAATTTATTCAGGAATAAATTGACATATATACCAAAAACCTAAAATAAATGCTATTTACAATATATGTAGTGAATTATTTAATATTTAATCATTTGTTTACTTTCATTCCCATCTAGCACAAAAGATCCCATCTACGTTAATGAGCTGCAATTTTAAGCTCGCATGCAATGTACTTTTAACGTAACCCTCATATCCCTGCAACCGCCGAATGTCCGCAATGGCAAGACTTTTATAGCACATCTCACAGAGGTTACAAAGTGAAGTTCGGAAAACATCACACTAGCACTGTTAAGGAACTTACCCCGAAAATAGCTCTAAAACGTTCTATAGATGTTATAATGTGAATAAGTTCTACAGCATTATACGTTGTATCCACGAATGGACTTAACTATACTTGTGAAAATATTTATTTTAAATTAAAAAAGTAATTCTTCATTTCTTTTGCTTGTTAAATAAATTCGATTCACATTGAGAAATTATGAAAAATACCTTTTTTTTATTTATAATAAATATTTTTACAAGTATAATTAAGTCCATCCATGGACATACTATATTGTTCTTTGTATAAGGTAATACAGCGAGGCTGAAATTGAGGTTATAGTAAAATCTCAATCCAGACATGAAAATTTCAAATGAAACAAAATATTTATATAAATTTATTATTAAAATGTTCATGAAATCGAGTACCTATATGAAAATAGAGATAGGTATATCACAAATGCAATTACACATGTACATTCTTTAAAGTGAAAATGTGATCCCTACCTTCAACCTCTTTTGAGTAACAGTTACAACCCCTAATTTTTTAAATGGGAAGTATAGGCTTGTGATATATCGTTTGAAAGGTCTCTTTATTCTCTATCCAAAAATGTTATTGTTTTTAAATTTATTGCAAAAATTAACATAAAAAAAATAAAATAACTGATAACCGAAATTTGTTACAATACACTCAATATGTAATATTTAATTGTTCATAACGTAAAAAATATGAATGTCAATGAAGTAGATGTTCAAAATGCTCACCTCGAACGTCTTGGCAACATCCTAATCTTGAATAAAAATTAACATATCAGACGTGACCGATCTAATCTCAAGCATTATTCGTTCTCTTAAGTCATCTAAATCACGTGGTTTAGTTTTGTAAACAATATTTTTCACATAGCCCCATAAAAAAAGTCTAATGGGGTAAGATCAGGTGATCTTGCTGGCCATTCTATTGATCCTCGCCTCCCTATCCAGCGATTTGGAAATGTTAATTCGAGGTACTACTAAATAACATGTCTCAATCTTTTTGATAAATAATGGAACATTCTTTAATGTCCCCTAGTTTGTTTCAATAGTATGGTTTTAATGTAACATTCTATAACTAAATTACCTATTTGCAACAAAAATGATAATTATTTCAAATACTTATATCCGGATAAGTATTTTTTTTATTTGATAAAGAATCTAATTTACCTTCTTAAGCACGTAAGTATCACGGAACCCTTCAGTGATGGGGTCCCGTGGATTACAGTTTAAGAAACGATTTGCATTAATACATAAAATGTTAAAACTTACCAATATTTTGTCTTCAAACCTTCAGTTTAAGCCAGAAGAAGTAACTAATTACTTCGATCAACATATTCAATGTCTAAATCATTTGAAGTTAAATCTCAAATGAATGCAACCAAATTTAACAATATCAATAGATTCACAATTATTAGCCAGTTTACGCCATGACAAAAAAAATCATTATTTACCTGTCATCTGTCATTACCATAGATAAATTAATATGTAAGTAAATTTATCTATGGTCATTACACTCCTGCCACCCACCCCACAACACGACTGCAGCGCCACGTGGACATAGTTGATTTTTTCTATATCTTAGTCTTGCGCATAGGAGTTTCCCCCCTCTGGTAATGACACGCCAAATCGCGTTTCAGTGTAACAGTCATGGAGGAAGGAGAGTTAAGAGTTGCGGTGTCTTTGTATAACGGACCCCGCACACTGCTTATGGAAAAGTGGCGACCTGTTAAATGTCGTACATTTTTGATATGTTGCAGTTCTCGACCTCCTAAGTAATAGTGTCCACGGGACCATTCAAATCCTATGACTGGTTTTTGAGATACAGGTTGTTAAACTTAAAAAATACCACTTATTTGATAACGGTTAATATCTAATCGAATATAATTTTTTGTTTCAAATCTTATTGAAACATCGTTTGGCATTCTACAAATATAAAAAGAGGTCAAAAATTATTTTCTTTTACAGGGTGAGCCACAAATAAGGAAGGACGTGTTTTTGATAAATACATTTATTGTTCTAGAAGATGAAAATATTTACTAAAAAATAAATTATTGCTATATTTATTATGTCTGATGATAATACAAAAGATATTAGGTGCCAATTATACAGGGTGATTCGTAAATATTTACATAGGCCAATATTTTTTTTATAAGTATTAATGTGAAACGCAGTATTTTTACGGGACTTTCTTGTTTAGGTTATTAAACTTAAGAAATACCACTTATTTGATAACGGTTACTTCTTGAGAAAGCTACTCGATTAGAATTTTTTGTGCCAAATCTTATTGCATTCTACAGATATAAAAAGAGGTAACAAATTATTTTCCTTTACAGGGTGAGCTACAAATAAGTAAGGACGTGTTTTTCATAATTACTTTTTTTGTTCTAAAAGGTAAAAATATTTCCTAAAAAATACTTTATTGCTTTATTTATCATGTCTGATAGTAATACAAAAGATATTAAGTGCCATTTATAAAGGGTGATTCGTAAATATCGACATGGGCCAGTATATTTTTTATAAGTATTAATGTAAAACACAGTATGTTTACGGGACTTTTGTGTATTTATCATATGATTAATTATCCAATTCATTGACTACAGGGTGATTTGATAAATATATTGATAGTTAATTTAACGAATGTGTCAAAAAAACAATTTTTTAAGCACCTTATACTTTTTGATTAGTCCTTTAAAACTAGACATATTGTTTTCACTGGCGTATCAATTATTCTATAAAAGATATCTTTGAAAATTAAAGCTTTTTTTTGATAGGTTTTTGAGATACAGGGTGTTAAACTTAAAAAATACCACATATTTGTTAACGGTTATTTCAGGAGAAGGCCAGTTAATAATTTTTTGTGTCAAATCTTATTATAACATCTCTTGGTATTCTACCAATATAAAAAGCTGTCAAAAATTATTTTCTTTTACAGAGTGATCCACAAATAAATAAGGACCTGTTTTTGATAATTACTTTTATTATTCTAGAAGGTAAAAATATTTACTAAAAAATAAATTATTGTTATATTTATCGTGTCTAATGGTAATTAATACAAAAATATAAGGTGCTATTTATACATAGTGATTCGTAAATATTGATATAGGCCAATATATTTTTTATAAATAATAATGTGAAACGCAGTATTTTTACGGGACATTTGTCTATTTACCAATTTACCATATGTATAATTATCCAATTTATTGACTACAGGTTGATTGGATAAATATATTGATAGTTACTCTCACAATATAAAACTGCACTTAAAACTTAGATAACTATATTAATTAAGTCACCCTGTATAAAATATAATCTAATTTCATTACCGCTGATGAAAGGAAGCATGGCCCCTCGTCAGCATTTTCATCCTGTGTATATCGTATGTATGTAACATGTTTTTCCTCATTCAAGCAATAAATCTAGTAATAATTCATTTTCTTTTATAAGTATACGAGAATAATTTCACCACATAAACAATAAAAAACAATATCCAAAACATGTCATTCGGTAGAACAACTATTAATATATTTAACAAATTACTCTGTAGTTAATGAAAGTTATAAATATGTTAATAATTCAATACTTACTTGTACAATAATATAACTATTGTAGATACATACACATACCTGTCACTTAAAAATATTGCGTATCACATTAAAATATATTGGTCTACGTTGATCTTTACTAGTCAATCTCTATAATATGTTACTTACAATATTTTGTTAGGTTATTAAAAACGAAAAATCTACCAATAATTAATTTTTCGGGAAATATTTTCATCCCATAGACAGACCAATAAAAGAAATTACCAAAAACATATCTTTTCCTATTTGCGACTCATTTTATGGATAAACATATTTTAACCCCTGTGTATATTCGTGGAATGCCAAAAAATTGCAATTGATTAGCTTTTTCCTGGAATAACAGGTAACAAAAAGTGGGTATTTCTTAAGTCAAATCCTGTATCTCCAAAACCTATTATATTAAAAAGCTGTAATTTTTTAGAATTTATTTTTTACAAAATGGTTGATATACCAGTAAAGAAACACCTTTATAAGACTAAAAGTACAGGGTGATTTATCAAATTTTGTTGACACACTATTAATCTATCCATTTAATCACCATGTAATCAATAAATTGGATAGTTCTACATAATATGTTAATATTATAAAAAAATACACAAAAGTATCTCAAAAACCTATCAGAAAAAAGCTATAATTTTGAAAAATATCTTCTATAGGATAATTGATACGCCAGTGAAAAAAATATGTCTACTTTTAAAGGACTAATCAAAAAGTATAGGGTGCTTAAAAAATTGTTTTTTTGACACATTCGTTAAATTAACTATCAATATATTTATTAAATCGCCCTGTAGACAATGAATTGGATAATTATACATACGGTAAATACACAAAAGTCCCGTAAACATACTGTGTTTTACATTAATACTTATAAAAAAATGTATTGGCCCATGTCGATATTTACGAATCACTTTGTATACATGGCACTTAATATCTTTTGTTATATCATCAGACATGATAAATAAAGCAATAATGTATTTTTTAGGAGATATTTTTACCTTTTAGAACAATAAAAGTAATTATCAAAAACACGTCCTTACTTATTTGTAGCTCACTCTGTAAAGGAAAATCATTTGTTGCCCCTTTTTATATTTGTAGAATGCGAAAAGATGTTATAATAAGATTTGGCACAAAAATGTATAATCGAGTAGCTTTCTTCTGAAGTAATCGTTATCAAATAAGTGGTATTTCTTAAGTTTAACACCCTGTATCTCAAAAACCAATCATAGAAAAGAGCTGTTATTTTGAAAAATATCTGCTACAGGACAAATAATATGCCATTGGAAAAATTTGTATACTTTTACAGGACTAATAAAAAAATATAGGGTGCTTAAAAAAAATTGTTTTTATGACACATTTGATAAATTACCTATCAATATATTTATTAAATCACCCTGTAGTCAATGAATTGGATAATTTTATATATCGTAGATATAAAAATGTCCCGTAAAAATACTGCGTTTCACATTAATACTTATAAAAAAATATTGGCCTATGTCAATATTTACGAATCACCCTGTATAATTGGCACCTAATATCTTTTGTATTATCATCAGACATAATAAATATAGCAATAATTTCTTTTTTAGTTAACATTTGCTTTTTCTAGAACATTAAAAGTATTTATCAAAAACACCTCCTTACTTATTTGTAGCTCACCCTGTAAAAGAAAATAATTTGTTACCCCTTTTTATATCTGTAGAATGCGAAAAGATGTTATAATAAGATTTGGCACAAAAAATTATAATCGAGTAGCTTTCTCCTGAAGTAAACGTTACCAAATAAGTGGTATCTCAAAAACTAGTAATAGGATTTGAATTGTCCCATGGACACTTTTGCTTAGGAGGTCGAGAACTGCAACATATCAAAAATTTATGACATTTAACAGGTCGCCACTTTTCTATAAGCGGTGTGCTTGCAGCGACCTGTCGGTGCGGGTGGTTGAACTAATCCTACTCCATCGTAATGTAGTTGGCGGGATTTTTTTCTACTAAAAGGAGAATTTACATTAGCAATAATTATTTTCTATCTAATATGAAATATAGCTATCCAACATTTCAGTTCGTTGTTTCATTTTTAATGAAATAAAAAACATATGTACGTGTAGGTAAACGTTAAATATGTTCCTCTGGAGCCACTTTTTCAAAATTTAATCAAATTTTGATGGCAAAAAAATGTAAAACTTTGTTTGTGTAAAGATTGTCTCAATTTTTAGGAAAATAATCAAATCAAATTTCGGAATAATGTCACTTTTATCTGAAGGTACATATTTTTCATTTACAAAAAATTAAAATAAACCATCGAAATGTTTATGGCTCTATTTCCTATTGATTAGTAAAAGATAATTGCTGTTGTAAATTTTCCTCTTAAATACAATTAAAATTTTGCTTTATTATTAGCTGTTTGTAAAAATTATGAAATGTCAATAAAAATGTAAAATTCTATGACAAATAATTATGAGGGGTAAAATAAATTCCATACAAAGCTTTATATAATTATATTTACTAAAAATTCCCAAAAAAAATAAATCAATGAAATAAATGGAAATACAACAATAATAATAGATTTTTCTACACTTCACCTCCATATGAGTTAAACCCAAGAAAAGCTTGTGTGAGGCAAGAATGGCTATTATTATTTTCTATGGCACTCTGAGACGACTTAAAGATGACTGATGGTGTCATTTTATTTACAGGTGAGGAAAACCCGGATAACCCCACCTACCATCATTATTACAAAATACAATCCATTTTTACAAATGTTTACAAGTTTCTATAAAAAATACTCCTAATTTCATGAAAATATTATTCTCTAAAAATTATCTAATGAGTTTGACTTAAAAACAAATTCTAGTATTATAAATTATCTCCAAATATTTATCTTTAAGAAAGTTACTCTAATATCACAAACATTACATTACTATTTAGGTACGTTAACTAACTTTACTTAAAATAATGAAAACCAAAAATTGCAAAAAAAAAATAATTCATGTACTTGATTTGAAAAAAACTAATGCCTAATAAATTTTCTCTATAACAAAAAAAAATCTTGAATCATGGGAAATAAGATAAAAGCAACTATCCATGTAAACTGAAACAGAAAACAAAAAATTAAATACAGTAGCAGTCTTACTTTTGAAGGATTTGTTTGTAATCGATTTTGAATCAAAATTATCTCATAATTTATGATTGGTTTCAAGTGGAATGTTTAAAATGTGGCACCATTTCTTTCTTTGGTCAATATCAGAAGAAAAATTAAAAAAATATATTTGTTCTTAAAATTACGTTTGAAATGGACACATAAAATTTACTATTACAATGGAAATTATGTATTTATAATGAATTTTACCTGGCAATGACTCGTTAAAGCATCAAAATACGTTTACTTTATTTTAAATAATCCTAAATAACTTATATCTCATAACTAAAATAAATAAAAATACTCTCACTCACATGTTTTCGTCGGCAACCATAACCATATTGTTTTCTTGTTTACTTTTTGTTGACAACGCGTGCCTGTCACCGTTGTGGTCGGGCACACGGGTGAGCCAGCAGGCATGCAGCGGACAGAAAGACAGGTTAACATTGTACAAATAACTAAGTGAAGGCATGATTTCTTAATTTGTTGGAATATATCATAGCCCTCAGAAAGTCTAGATACCGCTTGGCGTATGCTGTCAATACAAAAAAATTACCCCATTCAAGCTTGTCGCCATGTTAGGTAAATTTATGTTTTGGCTACACTGATTTTTAGTTTGTGTGTTCTGTAATACGTGAACACCGATAATCTGCACTTTGTTATTAGTTATAAGTGAGTGAGACGCACAATTTCTAATTTCAAACTAAGAACAAAACTTTGACAAACCTATTTGATTTTCCTAGACCTGTTCAGACAGGACCGGTTTTATAAATTTTCTCGTTCTTGAAATGTTATTTTTACATGGTTATATATATTATTGGATACGTGTTTTGTGTTCATATTGCTATGAGAATTATAGAGAAATTCATGTAGTATAATTCAATTATAAGTAAACCATCTGTTCCTGTTTGGCAATATGGAGAAAATACCTACTTCAATGTCAAATGTACTATTTAAAAGAATGTGATTTAAAAGAATGTGATTGTTAACCGGTCATTTATTTATATTATATTATGAAAATAAAAACTCAAATTTTTTAACTAGGGAAAGATATACTTACATCGGTAACAAGGTATTTTTGGACAAACTGATAGATTACTCCTATTCCTATAGTTTATTTGAGAAGGAATAATAGCAAAACTATATAAAAATATGGATCTTTGCCATAAAAACTGTGCTACCAAGCATTTTCAAATAAACTATAATGATAATTTGATTTAATAGAGCGAGTATAAGATCTCACCTGTTAGATAAATTGACGCATAGGGAAGAGATTATGAAGCAGGTAAGCAATGTCGTTGCAAAAGATAAATATATAGAAGTTATTTTAAAAATTTGATAAAAAACTAGTGGAACAACAAATGGAGTTGTCGCTATCGGATATCCAATCAGCAGAAAGTAAAAAAAAAACAATTTGGGAATGTTGGAAAAGGGCACAGCAATAGGCCCAAAACAATTCCTTGGTTTTTTAATAAATATAATCTTGTCAGATGCAAAAAATACTGCTAGAGTGGAGAAGCAGTATTGTTCTAATCTAGAAAACCCAGGGACATATAGCAGTGCACTAACCATAGGCGAATAGTCACTAAATTATACAAGAGTCCCATCTCGATTTTATTTTTAAATATTTTTGAGAATACCTATTATTATTTGTTACATGAGTTTATTAAAACCACAGATTTCGAATGTGTTGTAAGTTATTTAAAAAGTACCTCTATAAATATATAGAAAATGTTTACATGAACTGGTTTTATTAATCTTTTTTTGGGGTAGGTAAATATATTTTGAAAAATGTACAAACTTCTTTTGAATAAAAGACAAAAAATTTCTGTTTTTATTAACTGAACAATATTTTATACAAACATAATATATACCTATTTAAAAGAAAATATTACATTTTACAAGTATCGCATATTTATATGAAATAACTTACTCAATAAGAAAGAATTAAATGAAACAAATTAATAAACAATGGATATGAAAAATTGCTTTAAGAATTTAATCCTTAGATAAACTTATTCTTACATATTGCTTTAATCAATTTATTTACTATAAAAGTATATTTCCTATCATTTATTACATGTAATAAAATAAAGCGTAAAACATACAAACTATAATATGTACCTACTTAGAACGGAACTAATTTTAATAGAAAAACCTGACCAAAAGATGTAGAATAAATTGTCGCAACGGTTTTTAAAAATTACGATTTTTATATCATTTCTTTGGCAGTATATGTCCAAAAGTGTACTAAATTTCTAAAATAATGCATTCACATATTTCTCTAAATGAATAAATAAAACTTCACCAAGAAAGGTTAAAAAATTCAAGTAATTTGATTGTGTTTACACTCATGTTGTTTAATAGCAATTAATAAATGGAGTGGTAATATATTTTTTTTAATTTGGTGTCATCGGCGTCGACTACTACGGCCATTAGCCTTGTGTTCTGTGTAGGCGTTGTTACTGTTTCCCAGCGCCACTTTAGGAACAGCACCGTTAATTAGAACCCAACAGTGAATGGTCGAGTGGGGAATCCTACCTATGCATTAGAATTCATATTTAATTTTTTTTTAATTATATAAAAATCCCTGACACCGGTGGGATTCGATCCTGAGACCTTCCGATCTCAAAGTCATGACTCTGACCACTGAGCCAACCCAGCCCCAAAGAGAGTGGTAATATTAATAATTTTGTTGCCAACAATTTTTCTTTCATAAATTCAAATAATAATTAGATATGTGACATTCATAACTAATATTCATTAACTCGAGAGATAAAAAAACCCATTTTGTTTAATAACATTAGATGATGGGGTGATAATATTAATAACTTTTTCTACACCCGTATTATAATAATGCACTTATATGCCCATAATCCGTTTCATAATGATACCCATTATGATACAGATTTTTCATTACGATACAGATTTTTAATCAATAGAAACCTACAATTTTTCAATCAAGCATGCTGTTTGACGTTTGTCCTAGGTTCCTATGTAATTATTTTAGTTGTCAAAACGTATTAAATTTTCGTAGGTAGCTAAACTTCGATAATTATAATATTAAAATGTCTGATATTAGCGATATAGAAGACTCCTCCACACATAACGGAGAAAGCAGAAAATACAGTACAAAATATTTTACCGCAAAAATCTAGGGAAATACCAATACCTGAAGTAATACCATTAATTACAATTTTGTAGAATTTTTTATAGAAATACGAGTAATTACTGTTATTGTGTTCAATACCAATATAAATATAATATTTATAGGTCTTGATTATTTATCGGGTGTAGAAAAAATAGCGTATGCAACTCTCATGTAATGGTTATTACATGATCGTTGCATAATATACTATTATTGCCAACAATTTTCTTTCTACATAGCAATTCACAAATTACATTATGCGTCAGGTACCTAAATAAGTAAATGTAATACAAAATAATAACCCCACTAGAGAAACCTAAATTAAACAATTGTGAGACCATGTTTCTAGGATCAACCTTATCCAAAGCTTTAGAACTCTTTATAAATAGATATAGCTCTTGGTTATCCAAAACATGAACATAAACATATTCAATTAAGCATAAGTTAATAACCATTCAATGATTATTAATAAAACTTTGAAGATCTTGTGAAATATTATCCAGGAAATAGTAAATAAATGCAATTGCAAAGAGAAATAATAAAAAGTACACAATAATATTGGTCTATAAATTGCCGTTTGATTTCGTCATACTTTTAAATATTATATTGTACATATTGTTTCTTTACACAATTCACTATATTTTCAAGTTTTTTGTTAATGCAAAAAGAAAAATTTGTTTCATAAGTTATTTCACTGAATAAGTTCTAGTTTAACAATATACATTCAAAGACTTAAATTAATGTCACCAGTGTGTTACATAGAAAGAGTTTGTTGGTGATTATCTTTTTTCAGCAAATATTTCATCATGGCTGAAGTAACAATGAACTTGTAATATAACTAGTGAATGATGCAATACACATTTCTCAACTTTTATAGGCTATATAAATCTAATGAGTTTATTACAAAGACCATAAAGATGCGATACAACAGAAAAGTTTTATTGTAAAATTACTTGGTTATAATTAAATTACAATGGCATAAATTAAGTTGTACATAAATAATTTAAATAAACACAAGTAAGCTATAAAGAGTTGTACATGGGCAAATAAAATAAGACAAAACCATATTCTGAAAAAATTATCATCAGAAGAAAAACTTGTATCAAGGTAGTAATAGTGGACATTTTCCGAATAAAAAAAAGTAAAAAAAGTAACGGTCGACACGTTTTTCTGACTATTGGTCTTCATCAGTACGGTGCAGCCAGGTTCAAAGGATCATGGAACTTGTGTTGGAAAAATTGTACAATAGCATAGATCACTAACAAGGAGCCAATAACACATTTGCCGTTTCAGCTAGTATCCCCAAATTTTCTGGGCTTATACTAAAGTCACAAAATGATTCAATGGTCTTCCTATGGTTATCAGTTATTCTTTCCTAAAAATTTTTGGTATACTACAACAGAACATACAAATTATTTGATTTTGTAAATACAGAAATATTTGTAAAAACTTACACATGAAATGTTATTCCTTCCTTGTATCTTCTACTGTTAGATGCATTGTTACATTCAGGTACAAAACAACAAGAGATTTTCAAAATCCTGTAAAAATTTAACACCAAACCACAAATGTTTTTTATTAAAATAAAACACTAAACGACTAAACTAAAAAATAAGGTTTTAAATAAAACCTTTTCTAGAAGAACAAAATAAACAACACAACAGATAATAAAATCGATTATAAACGTCGAACGCCGATCTTACGCTTATTACTAAACTTGCGCCGATTCTGTCTTGTCAGTAGTGCCAACTTAAAATTTATTGACATTTATTTATCATGGCGCCTATCATATGGGGGGTCAAAATGTTTTTACGATGCGGTATCTAGACCTTCTGAGGGCTATGGAATATATAAATTAACATTGTTGAATTGATACTTTTTTTGTGTTAAAGCCAGATATTATTAAATCATTCTTTTTAATACAATTTGGTTATTGTAAAATGGACTTCAGACCACCCAAGCGTCGGGTCGTGTGCGCAGTAAACGGGTTAGCATATTGTGCCTATGATATAAAGATCACATTTTTGTGTCGCATGTGACCTTTTCGATCCAAAAGCAGTGAAACGGGTATCTAGTTAATGCAGTTCTAAGAGTTCTATGGTGATATTTTGTTCCTTTTTAGTACCAAATGGTTCACGTTCAATACAATTATGGAAAAATCGCATAAAAAAATGGCCGAAATTATCGTTTTTGTACTTTTCCAAATAATCAATTCAATTATTTATGCTTTATTTACACTATCTTGATACGATTGATACGATTACTAGACATTTCTAGACTGTTCTTTATTCTTCTTTTATTTTAACTTTCACTTATGACAAGCGCAGCACACTGTAAGGTAAAAATCTAGTAACCTCACACAATTAATAAAAAAACTAAATGATCTTGACTAAATTTACAACCTAAGGTAGAACCACGAACAAAACGCTAAATTTGGTGTTTGGCTGATTAGCTAAATTTCTCGCTGTTCATGCTGACCAACATCATGCCTACCATGTAAGTTGTACGCAAGCGCAAGATCCCAATGGTACAGTATTTTCAAAATTAATATCATCCATTCGATATTGCATGGATGGCTTAAAATTTCCACGCGCATGTATTATTACTAGCGTTCCAGTAACAGTTACAGTTCAGTGGTTATTTCCCAAATAACAAATTAATTCATCATCATAAGATCCGTTATATTTAAAAGTTATCTAATTTAAAAAAAAATAATACAAAGAAAATATATTTACTGAGAAAATAGGACAATGTCACTAAAAATCCAATCGTCTTGAGCAAAGTTTAAGAGGAATTGGGTGCTAATCTAGCTCTAAATTAAATTTAACTGAGACCTTAGGTATTATTAAATTCTAAAACAAATACAAATTACTTGTATAAATTTCAAACCATAACAATGAAGTACTTTCGATAGTAACATTTAAATTATGAAAAATTGACATCGGGAAATTAAATATAATAACTAGAAAAATAAAATTTGAATTTCAACTATTTAGTAAACAATTATATTTAAATAAATTAGCCCAAAATTCAGAAATAATAATATTAATATCTATTACTAAATTATATCAGTTTAATAGCCTTTCGTTGTTACGTGAATCACCCTGTAGTTTGTTAGTTTCTATTGTACTAAAAATAATAAAAATGAGCAATACTAAAATAGTAATTTGGTTATAGATATCTAATATGCGCTTAAATAGAAATACCTAGTAGATATACAGGATTAATATGAAATGTAATTTAAGTGTGATTAATGCTCTAATCAAAAAAACCCGTAATGAAAAACCTCCATTAAACAAATGAAAATACCGTACGTAACGTGTACCGGTTCGATAGCGTGATATCTAAAAATGACTTTTTGTCCGTTTTTCACTTTAAAAACGTAAACAATCGTTCGGACCCATCCAATTATAGGGCTCATTAAGCGAGAGAGAGTTTAAACAGAGCGTTAGCCCGAATTAGGGTCATTAAGGCATTTTCCAGGATATCCTGATTTTTCAAAGGGTAATTGCTATCATTTGCCGGGAATTGTTGGATTTCTCTGAGCACTAGCTCGTTCGTATTGCGTGTCATTTTTCACCGGGTTTTACGACACCCCCACACTCTCAAAGAAGGCGGTATGAAAATTAACTAGAAAGATGTTTTAGATAAATTGAAACTGCCGAAAAAATACAATACAAAATAATTTTAGCAAATAAAAACATTCAGAATTATTAGAATGCTTTTAGACTAAATTAATAAAAAGTTTGAAATTCAAATCCAGGATGAAGACTAATTAAAATATATTATGTTTTTCCAAGTTTATTTTATTTTATGAAATATTTAACACATTATTTTAAAAATTGCTAGTTTATCTTAATAACCTCTAAATTCATTTTTGTTTAAGTTTTTTAGTGGATTGTAGAAAAAAATATTTATACTGTTCTATTCGAGTGGATTGTCCAATACGCACTCAGACGATTCAGCACTCTGCCTATCTAACTTCGTCTTCGTGTTATATACATAGTCATCATATATCCACTCATGTACTAACTACTGCTTTAGGAAAAAAAATATTAACTTTAAATTTATGTTAATTATACTTAAATAATCTTTAGATTAAATTTTAAAATTTTGTAATTGTCGTAGAAAAACTATACAATAGATTGGAGCGAAATTTTGGTTGGGTTACACATTAGACGCCAAAAGTTGCTCATTACTATACAGTTTTAATATTAAAAAAAGAGTTACTAAATATTTGATTATCGTCAGGGTCCACATGTAACACAAAGGAAGGCAAAACATTAAAAAAATATTTTTTATTTTAAGCAAGCATGCAAATGTTTTTTTTTCTTGCTTTATGAATTAAAAATAATAATAATAATACTCTCCCTAATTCACCCCTTACGAGTGAATTTCAACCCCTGAAGTCGACTGAACGACTTGTGTAGGGGAAGGGACGGTATTATTATTATTTGCCGTGGCGCTCCGGGGCGACTTAAGGATGATTAATGGTGCCATTTGACTTACAGGTGAGGAAAACCCGGAAAACCTCACCCACCATCATCGAAACGATAATGTATGGCGATTTTTATAATCTGCATGTCATATCAATAGAAATTGAATTTCTATTAATACGGCACACATCAAATCCTAAACCGAACCATGCAATTTAATTAAAAATCCACATGGTCTGGTCTGGGATTCGAAGCCCAGCAGTCTTCGACTCATAAACTTGCCTATAAATGAATATAAGCGCGTTAGACCGCTACACCATCGACCCGATAGATCACAAACCTTGTTCATAACTATAATACAAGTTAACAAAAATATTTACCCAATTTTCGATCATCTTCAGGGTTCGCATGAGACAAGAAAGATAGCAAATATTTCAAAAAATACGTCCTTTTTAAAAAAACTTTTAATCAAAAATTATCTTAGATCAAACACCGATCTGTCACAACTTGTCGCAATAAGATCTGATAGAACTGTGATTAATGCCGGCAAGAAGGAAGGGATACTAAAGCCTTGGTTTCTTTGAACACTTCGTCGCGGTGAGCGGACAGTCCGTCAACCGTCGCGTTTTGACGATTTTATCCAACCACAGTATTTAAATGGGAATGGTTTTCTTGAATCCGCTTAGCTGAACAGGACGGCGTCATGCCGCTGATTTGTCGCGAAGAGTCGGTTGATATCTGTTGAGTTTGATATCAGCGGAATCGTCGGCGTGTGCGGAGACTATATTGTTATTAATTTTAAAACAATGAGTGACAAATTCACACATACAGATGACATCATGACTTTATTTTTAGGTTTCTTGGAAATTATGTCCTTTATAAAACTCAACACGAATTCAAAAAGATCTGTAGAAAGTCTAAAATACTCCCTAAATTTGGTTTCATTTCCAAAAAGCCTCCGCTGCACAGTGATATTAAAGGCACCTTCTGTATCGCGACAGAAAAACAACTCAATTACTGGAAACTTTGACGGTTGCAATTGCCAGTTCCTCTTGTTCTTCCTCTTCCAACAATAATAACAACGCAAACAAGTTATTTGCAACCATTTTAGTACCTTTCGTTTACATTCATAATACATAAACAGCACGTACAGACATAGAGAAAGTATCATTTTCTATATTTTTTTATAAACCACCTCGGGCGAAAATTGCTGTCCTCAGCGGTCGACGGACTGTCCGCTCATCGCGACGGAGTGTTCAAAGAAACCAAGGCTTAAGACTGATTGAGTTAAACCTAAAACGACACTTGCATTGGTTCATTTGATAATTCCATGGAAATGAACTTTCTCTTCGACATTTAATTAATTAATTAAGACTAAAAAACAAGAGGACCAAAACATTTTTTGGTCCTATTGGTATTTTGTTACAGACTAATATATATGCTAATATAAGCTCTAAAATTATAACATTAGATCCAACCACTTTAAGCACAGATCAAAAATATTTATTAGAGATTAGTCTAGCTGTAGCTTCCGAAAAAGTTTCAGAAGACCTTACAAAAAGGAATCCTGGCAAGTTGTCACATGCTTGTTAGTTGACGTGTATGAGTAGGATATTACGAATATATGTAGCGACAAATGATTTTTCTGATATAATAATAACACTTGCCACATATGTCGTAAAAGTATATTTGTGCACTGATGGTGCAAAAAATCTGTTTTATTTAATAAAGCATTTAAGATATTTGAATGAATCTATATGAGAAGAAATCGATGCTACTATCCAAAGAAATGCGTATTTTGGTCATCCAGTAAATGTGTGTATCGGCATGGTTAAAGTTTCACGACCTCATGTAAGAGAACTTGCCTTCCGTCGAATTTTAAGAGGAAGAGACTATGAAAAGAAATATGACAATAAACCCAGGATCTTCAAAATACTTAAAATTTATTTTTGAGGCAGAACTATTGTAACGTGATACTTCTTATTTTATCTATTTGTTATAGTGTGTTTAAGCTCTATTGATTTTGGGCGTGGGTCAGGTTATTAAATAACTCGAATTACCTTGAAAAAGAAGTTGGGCACCACTATATTTAACTTACTATACTTGAGTTTAGATTAGTGATAAAAATATAGAAAATTACTAACCACTAACAAATTATATTTAAACAAAGTTTTAGATAAGTTAGTAACAAATTCTAATTCACAGAGATTTACTTAATTCAAATTTAGATAATTTATTGAAAAAAAAAAAAAACTTATCTGTTGTAACAGGAGGAGTGTGATTTGCACGGTATACTAGGCCTTCTTCAAATTGATTCTTATTCATAATTATGCACTTGAACGATATTGTGTCGATCTTCTATAGGTGAACTAAACCTCGGTCTTCAGATTGCACTAAATTCTTAGGTATAAAAACCATTAGATACAAATCTCCATAAACTTAAATCTCCATAAACTGTTTTAGATATAACTCGAAATAAACCGTCTAGATCAGCCATACTCAACCTGCGGCCCTCCAAGCTTTTTTCTGCGGCCCTCCAGGCTTTTTGTGCATCCCCAAACACTATTATTAGGAATTGAAATGGTTGATCTACAGTCCTTTTTTGAAATAAATTGTCCTTGTGAAAAATGCTTCAATTTTCTTGGTATTTGCCTTCTATACAGAATTTTGGCTAAAAATAATTTCTAAACAATTTGATTAATGGTTTGTAAATACTTCAAGTTAAGTTCTCAAAATTCATAGGAGACCTGAAAAATTAAAAGCATTTAGAACACAACAATAGGAACATAATAATTAAAGTAGTTACTGTTACTTACAAATGGAAAGATTTAACATAAAATTACCAAGTGGTTTTCAAGATATTCATTGTTTGTTAATGGTTTTGTAAACTGTAAGTTCGTAAATAATATCTTTGGGGACTGACTGCCCTCAGCGTTGAGACATTTTAGTTGAATAAGAGTCGTAGACAGTAGCTAACTTCACACCTGTTGGTAACTATGTACTCTGTATTACCGACCTTAACCGAGTTGCGAAGCTTGCTTAGGAGGCGTAGACAGTAGCTAACTTCACACCTGTCGGTAACTATGTAATCTGTATTACTGACCGACCTTTGATCCCCGTGGTCTGGTTATCAGTCTGGCTGGAGCGACGCATCTTCTACTTTACCCACGCCCGGCCTTAAGATCGTATTTACGTATCGATAAAGAGGCTTTAAATTAGTTTAAATATACATATTATTTAATCTATGACCTGCCGGAATCCAAATTTCCAACACGCATAGGGAGTATATACAGGGTGATAGTATATTTCACCGACAATCAACTTCAGAGAACTCTCTTTAACTGATGAATTTTGATATAGGAATATAAACCTACATGCTACGATTTGCGTGAAATTTGAACTGTCCATCGATTCAGTCCATGACTTAACGTGAAGTGCTCAATCTGACTCTCATCTAGTCTCTCCTCTTTTGTCCTTATTTGTCTAATGTGAAGATGAATAGTGAAATGAGCTGATTGAATCTTGCCTTTACATCAGAACTGTGCGTTTTGTTCTGCAGACCATATCGTAGCTTGAAGGGCCTCCATAAAGTGCTTTGTAATCGAAATAGAGTGTATTTAAAGTTCAAAATTCAAAAGTTAGTATAAATCAAAAACATTTTTTTTTAAATTTGATTTACCAAAACTTTGTCAAATACACGAGCCATTAAAAATTTGGCACCGCAAGGTTACAATTTATAAATATTGTGTCATTAAAAATTATCTAAGTACATGCATTCTTTTGTTTGGAAGCAAATTTTTGCAACACATTTCATTTTAGCCCTATAAAAGTTAGTAGTTTTTTAATTACAAATGATAAAGGATTAAAAAAATAAATAAATTGTTTGTTTGTTCCAGTGGCGTAAAAAAAAGGGAAAGTTGTCACTAACCCTGATAGCACGCCACTGGTTACATTTTTAAAAATGAGATCATATCAAAATATAACTTTTTCTACACCCACATGGATATTAGCTTCTCTACGCACAGATTACAAAACGAAAAAGTATACTATTGCCATTAACTGAACGATTATATTTTATATCCATTCGATGTAGTGAGAACACTGCAAAAAAATTAAATCCACCAATCACAGTTCATATTTTGGTTACCCGACGACTGGGGTCTCTTAAATTATTTTCTTTTCTTTATTTTATTTAAAAAATTATTAAAAGTCATTAATTATCAATTAGTTATTTTAGCTTAATAACCTAAAATATTTTTTTATTTGTAAATTTTCGTTAATGGGTCGTAGAAAAAATATACTCTACAACTCGAGTGGATTGTCCACATCGCACTTAGAAATTAGGTCTTCGTGCGATACGGCTATCATAATATCCACTCTTGTTGCACAAACTACTATTATTTAAGAGAATATTGGTCACTAAATTAGAATTTTGATTTAAAAACCCTGTATCTCGGTAACTAAGCTCTTTAAGGGCTCATGTTCCTATATCAAAATTCATCAATAAATGAGAGTTGTCGGTCGAATATTCCAACAACCTGTATTTAACTTTTTTGGATTTTTTCAGAAAATCCTTACCATTTACATTATTTAGGATGTATAGTTTTCACTGATACCTCCTTTATCCCTCTAATAATCGAGCCAAAATTAACTTTGATGATCGATTGTCCTGGTTTCGGTCCCACGTTCTAACTTTCGAACAATATTTCAGTTAAGGATAATGTAATATCCCTCCAAGAACTAATCAAGAACCTTTGCACCGCAGCCGTTCGGTTGACTTTGTATCTTCTTAGACCGCAGCTTGTTCTGCCTTCGAAAGGATGATGGTGTGCAAACAAGGATCAAAAATTATTAGAAACGTCCTGCGAGTGTTTAACATCGTTTCGCTTGAATTTTAAGTGTTGAATTGTGGCTAGACTAGTAATGGTAAACATTGTGGGTTTTAATTTAAAAAAAAAATTCTCTTTGTTATAAGGAATGTTGCACATAATTTAAATAAATTGTTCAAAGAATTAATATTAAAATTATCAATAATTGATATTCATAAATTTCTTGAATAAATGAATAAAGAGAGAAGTATTAGGCAAAAACAATAAAAATGTTAAGTTTAAGTTAAGTTAAAAGGTTAAAAATAAGAATAAAAAAACCATTTTATTATTATAGTCCTAATATACAGGGTGTCCCAAAAGTCACTAGCTGATTTAAAATGCTTATAACTTTCTAAATACTTTTTATTTTCAAAAATGTTTTTAACATAATAGTAATTCATGGAGATATTTTTTACCTGGTTCTTAAAAATTGGATTCTTCAAATGCCTCTCATTTTCCGCTTGACACATTCTTGCTCTTTTTAGTGCATTTTGCATAACAACTGCCAGAATTTGTTGATTTAAAATTCTTATTTCATTCCGAATGTTCTTCTTCAATTGCTCAAGAGTTCTGGGCTTATTTACATAAAATATTTCTTACAGATATCACCACAGAAAAAATATGGGACTGTTAAATGAGGCGAACGTGCGGGGTACGGAAATCTGAATTTCTGAAAATTATTCGGTAACCAAAAATTTCTCTTAGAAGCTCCATGGTTGCCCTGGCTGTGTGGACAACAGCGCCATCTTGCTGAAATTACATCTCTGGCATGTTTTCTAGAGCGGGCCGTGCACAATTTTGGAGCATGTCTCTGTATCGTTCTCCAGTAACGGTCTAAGCATTGCCGTCTTCATCTTCGGAGAAGAAAGGTCCAATGATGCCTTGACTGGTAACTCCACACCAAACTGTACACTTTATTAAATGAAGTTCTCGCTCATGAATCACTCTTGGGTTTTCTGTTTCCCAAAACCGATAATTCTGTTTGTTAACAAAGCCATTCAGATGGAAGTGCGCTTCGTCGCTCATGATTAATCTGTTCAGAAAATCATTTTGTTCTTTGCACGATAGGCGACTCTGTGCTCAGTGCTGACTGTTTCCATAACAAATCTCCCAAGCTTCTATTTTCTAAACCTGAAACAAAATTTAAAAAAAAATCAGTGTGCCCAAAATTATTAAATTTTGAAATCAGCTAGTGACTTTTTTTGGGACACCTTGTATTATTGTAAGGTATAAAAAAAACAACATTTTTGTCAAAATTGATAATAAGAGGAGTCTCATCCTCTCTATCAAATACCACTTCCCTATCCCACCAATCATATATTATTTTTTCAGTGTGTTGAACTATTCTCATCCAAATATTGTTGCCTTTTAATAAACATAAATAAATAAAATTAATCAACATCCATTTACAGGAAAAAATACATGAGATAAATGTCAAACATAATATTTTGACAGAATATAATATTAAGACAGACGTTGCATTAAATTGTAAAGTTAAGTATGTTAATATATTTCGTTATTCAATAGTCACTTTCTACTTCTTTATAAGTAATCTCAGTAATATAAGAATAGTATATTCTTCAACGAGCATAGAATAATAGCTATATTCTATGCGAGTTGAAGACTATATTTTCTCCACGACTATTATAGACTGTTATACAGGGTGATCTCAAAATCTAAAAATTTTATATAGTGGAGGCAAGAGAGTCGGGATTTTGGCAAAGAATAACAAATAAAAGATCAAGTAACTAAGTAAGCGTAGTGTTTTGAAAAGATTTTTATTGTTAAATAAATTAGTTAACTACATTGAAAACAAAAGTAGGTACTTAAAAAAATTATGAAAATTAAAGTTAAGCAACGATATTTCTTGTATTTATGAACAATTCATGTGAACTTAAAAATTCTAAATGTGGACAATATATACAGTTTTAACGCTTATATTAACCAATATTTATTGTTATATTGGAACAATCCGTGAAACTTAGCGGTATTGCGTTGCAATCAAAGTTTACATTTTTATTCACGGAGTTAACCGATGCAGAGGATAATGCAGAGGATGATGCTGGTAAGAAGTGGCGTGAGCTTGTTTAGCCAACAATGGAGTCTATTGGCTGTATTCATTTTATTTCTAAATAAAGTATCTATGTATCCTTCTGCCACAGCAATGATTTTCCAACCTCCATGCCTTTTTAAAGCTAATTGTTCCACCAGCATCAATCAGTAAAGTGGCAGACGATCTTCGGAAACTATGTTCGATATATTTCTCTGGGTTTAGCAATTAAAAAAATAGTATCTATTTGTTTTCCCATTGCTGCAAATTTATTTATTCCAATTCGTTGAATGGTGCATTTTCCTTTTTGGTAATTCAAGGAAAATGAAGATAATGTAACATGTGACGGACGAAGTTTTGCATATTTCTTATAAATTTGGTAAAAATGTCCAGTTACTGTAAAATTTCTAACAATTTTTGTTTTTGTTTTAGGAATTTTAACAAATATAGTTGACCCAAGGTCTTGAATATCTTCAACATTCATTGAATGCATTTCATTTACCCGACAAGCACCCATTAAGCCCATAATCAATGCAACCTTAAAAATTCATGTTATTAGTAATAATTAGTTAACAGTAGAATATACTCGTATTATTAATGGGTATAAAGGTATAGGTATTATTGTCTATTAAACCAAAATCTTAAAACACAAAGTACCTAATAGCTTTACAGTAGCTAAATTCACATTTTTCGTAAAAATTGAAAGGCTTTGGCCTAGTTTGTCTCAATTTTTTCTGATCCGAGACTTGCTCCCGACTCCCAACTTTTTTGGTTTTGAGTTTTTTTATCTAAATGAGCATATTTACTACCTATTAAAAACTAACCGGTAGTATTGTACTACCAACCGTATTTTTTAATTTTAATTTAAATATATTAATACCTTAAAAAATATAAAAAAAAAATAAAAAATAGACAAACAAACCCGAATCGTTTGCGTGGCAGTACAGAACGCTAACCGCTACACCAACCAAGCTACACGTTGAATTTTATCTTACCGGATAAATATGGAGTTGCATTATTGGATTATGAATGATAAAAAAATTTGACATTATTCGTCGGCAGGGCCGCTGAGAGCCAGGCCGGGCCCCAGGACAATTCTCTAGATCGGGCCCTATAAAACAAAAAACTATACTCCCTACTTCAATTACTTCTTCTTCTAAAAAAAAAAACAAAAAAAAAGTTCCCTATCTATCTCAATTGTTTCTCCTTCTAAAAAAAAATAAAAACAAAAATAAAAAAAAAAAAAAAAAAAGCCGAAACTTAACTTCCTACTCTCATCTTGTGTCGAATTTCTCATGCAGAACAGAAAATGCTGTTATCGGGCCCCCTTACAGCGCTACCGGGCCCCCATTTAAGTCCGGGCCCCCATTTAAGTCTGGGCCCCCATTTAAGTCCGGGCCCCGGGAATTCGTCCCGGCTACCCCCCTCTAGTCGGCCCTGTTCGTCGGGATTGGACTTAAGTCTTAAGTCAGGATTTTTCTGCAATTTCTACGAACTATCAAAAGAAACTCATTAGCAATTAAAATAAAATCTTTTGTCAAATTGATAAATTTAAGATTTAGTTCTTACGACTGTAGGTAGATACCTTCTATAAATTATATAAAAATATTTCAGCATAGAATTTATTACCTTCGTTACTAAATAAATATTATCTGTAGTACTGTGCGAATAATTCGAATTTACGAATTTAGAATGATTCAGAAATTTTTCGAATAATTCAAAAATTCGTGAATGGACGAAAAATTTTAAAATTTTCGAACTATTCGTCAATTTTTTGGATAATTTTCGAATTTTGTGAAGTTACTTTAATATGAATCCTTAGAAACTGGTGAATGCCGTACATAACCGAATGCTGATATGAAAAGAGTAAGATACTCTTTTTGAGTTGAATTAATTAGTTAAAAAATTTAAGAAAAAGTCTTACAATAATATTATTAGTAATATTTTGAGTAGGTAATAAATTAACTTATTATGCAATATAATTCACAAATCACTCGGAAACTTTGAATTACTTCTTTAAATTTACGAATTATTGGGAATAATACATAATTAATTAAAACAGAAACGAATTTTTTGAAAAATGAAAATTATTCGAAAAATAACGAATAATTCTAAAAATAACGAATAATTCGAAAATTTTCGAATAATTCGAATTTTTCGAATAATTCGTACATTCGAATAGTACTATTCGATTCGGGCGGAGGTAATTTGCCCACAAAATATTTAAAGCTGCTAATCTTATAGGTAATTTGCCCAAATTTATTTCTAACTGAATAAATCATAATAGATATATCTTTCATTTATTATTTTTTATATATTATCGAAAAGTAAAAACACATTATTAATTAAACTAAAAATTATATTAAACACTAATTTTTATTATTATAAAAAAGTAAGTATACATAAGTTATATTATATTTTTTATATATTTATATTTTATTTACATATTTTTCAAC
Source organism: Psylliodes chrysocephalus (assembly GCA_927349885.1). Lineage (NCBI taxonomy): Eukaryota > Metazoa > Arthropoda > Insecta > Coleoptera > Chrysomelidae > Psylliodes > Psylliodes chrysocephalus. Next base: position 59,674,887 of record OV651815.1, on the reverse strand, counting down.
TGGGAGGGATAAATGTGATATAAATTTTATATACTCTAATCTGCTGATTTGCTGCAGATCAAATCGCTGTATAAATTTTTCTAAACACTGAATTTTTTGTTTTACACTTTTGTCTTTGATTTTCTTAGGTATACTTAAGCTTTGTATTGTGACATACGTGTCGATTTGAAAGTCTTTAAGCTTTTCTATAAAAATATATACAGAAGGATGTGTACAGTAGAATGAAGAATTAAACCTTGAATGAAACGACTCACAGGCATTTGTAGTTCTTGTAATTGAAGCTGTTTTTTCTGCCCATATACTTGGAGGAAATGTAGAATTTTCTTCAATATATGTTTCTAATAGGTAATCGGCATACCTATCTGGTTTACTTGCCATTAAGTCAAACACAAAACAGTCTCCAACTTCATCGGCGTTTAAATATGTCAACCCAAATGATGTTTTAAGCCATTTTCCGGTATCACTGTTAGTTGTATATTTAGTCATTAATCCCAGAGACTGAATTTTACGATATCACGCTTGATGTAGATGAAATCGGCAGCCATTGATTACAGTATTAGGCTACATATAAATTAACGCCTTATGAATTGCTATTTCAAAATCAACGAACACTTTAGATGGATTTAAAGCAATACTGTAAGTTTCCAAAATTTTATAATGCAATAACGAAAACAAATGTTTGTATATATCGGTAGATTTGTTTGGTAATAAACAATATACCAGGGGCACATAGTGGGCCCATGAATGGTAAATAATTGTAGGAAAAACTTTGTACAATACGAAAATGTTCCATCCATATACAAGACGTTCATTTTACACAAAGTACGAATATTTGTCTCACATGTAAATACAATAATATTATTTTCTCTGCTATTTATTAAAAGAAAATGTTTACCTTTACTGGTTTTAAATGTATTAGAATATAAGTCAACTGCATCATGCACTTCTTGTATATTTGTAGGTAATGGACCTGGTAGTATTTTGCGACGACTGTTGTATATAGTTTTTCTTATGTAGGACACATCAATTGTAGTTAGTGACTCTGGTAAATTAGTAGCAAGTACTTTACGGATAATTTTAGAAGGTTTTTCCGAAATATCATCAACTGCTTTTCGCTTACACGAATTAGAAATAATTTTCCTGTTTAATTTCGGTTCATTTGCTTCATGGCTATGAATTAGGTTGCCTCTGGATACTAAAAGTTCAGGACCAATTGTAAATACAGTGGCATTACAAGCATTTGTTTTTCTTTGGGAGCATCTCCAAGAAACTTCTCCACTTTTCATTTCTCTATCTTTGGCAAACGTAAAATTCTCCAAAAGGAGTACATCTTTCCCGCGTGTGCTTTTAATCAATGTAGCTGACATTATAGAAATAATTATTGTTTATAAACACTCGAATTACAATCATCAACGTATAAAAACTGACTGAAATATAAACAGTAAACACCCAAAGTAAGTACCTATTAGAAATATTAATAATCAGGTAGGTACCTATTTGTGGGCGGATGTAATTTGCGGGTTTAGGTACCTGAATGCTACTGTGGGCAAAATACCAGTAAGATTAACGCACACCTTTACTTACACAGGTAGAAAACAGAGATTTGTCGGCAAAAAGGACTCGCCGTTCGATTTGATCCGATTCGAACGCTATTCGCACACCTCTAACTAGAGCTTTTTCTATAAATTTATTTATCTGTTCTAGAGTAAATGTTTTAGATTTTTTGCAGTGAATCCTGTCGATTTGATCTTGAGAAATGCATTTTAATAATTAATAATATTAATATAATTGTTTATAATTAGAGTGGTTTTTAATATTTAATATTCTTTCCATAATGTTGAAGGCTTGTATTTCTTCGACAATGCTGTAAAATAAGCCAGTAGAATATTTTCTGAAAAGGAGTTTGCTTTGTTATCAATACGCCACTTTATAAATATTTTGTACGCTGTTGAATATATTTTTGCTGATTTTTTGGGTAAAAGTTTAGAAATTGTTGTGTCATCTCTAAATAACTGGGGTAGAGTACCTCTAATGTCATTATCACTTTTGAAATTTTCAGAATCCATTATTTTGTATAAAAAACTTCGTAATAATTCTAATATCTTAAACACGGTCAGTTTGAATCACATTTTTTGGCGTTTATGTCAATTTACGGAAGTCAAAGCACACCTTTGATAATGATGTATTATCGTATTTCTATTGGGCATAAATGTGATATATGATATTTTGTAGTTTGTGATTGGTTGATTTCATTATTCCACTAGTTGAAGAATGTTTACATTACACTAGTTGAAGAATGTTGTTTCCATTCTTCAACTAGTAGAAGAAAGTATATCTTACTTTAACTAAATATGTATCTAGAATCAACTTATTATTACATAGTCGTGGAGAAAATATTTTTTATTAGATTTAATTAGCAAATAAGTTAGTGCTTCAATCTTCAACAAACTATTCATAAAATCAACAAACATTTAAAAACAACAAATTTACAAAATAAATCGCATATTATTAAATAACCAGATGTCAAAATTCAAACTTTTTAAGGTAATGCAGTGGAAAACAGAAGCTTAATGGATCTTATTTAAAGCACTCATTATAAAGACACAGAAGCGGTAGACGCTAAAAAATTTTATTTAAAAAGTTTTTTAGCTGGTGAACCACTCCCATTTGTCAATAAATTTCAAATCACAAACAATTTTCAAATCGCGCTTTACTTATAAACGTTTAATAATAAACGTCAAATTGTAAGTACTCACCAACAGTTTTTTTCATTCATTTCGAGAATTTTTCTTGTTTGGTAATAAAACCCTTTCTTTGACTTACTTAATACCTATCAAGTAATTTTTCCCACCAATTTTTAATTTTATTTAAAAAAAAATTGCCCACTAACATTTCAAAGCGATAGAATTTCGACAGTTCTACGATTTCAGGTGCGATATTCGAAAATAGCGAGGGCATTGAAAATAAATGAGGAAATAATGAGACAAAAGACGTTAACTGCGAAACTTTAAAGGAAAACGCAATAAGAATTCGGGTATTCTAAGAAAATAGCTTTTACGGGACAAAGCTACAGATAGGGAGGTGGATAAAGGTGTTTACGCTTTGGTGATTCGCTTATAAAATACCAACCTCTTTAAAAGCATCACGGTAAAGAGAATTTATTTAGAACGGAACCCTTTGCTGTTACAAAGAAGCCCATTCAATTATGTATCTCAGTGCTTTATTTTACCATTCTTTTAATGCCATATTCATAATTTTATTGTGATAATGTTTTTCTTTTAAGAAGAACTGAAGAATTCTATTTAATTCAACATTATACTAATAATACAGAAAGAAAAATACTTAATAACTAAATAGTAAAATAGGAGGGATAAAAAGAAAAGGACAGATGGGGAAAGGAAATTGAAGAGAAAATGAGAAGATCAAATGTTATCTACAGGAAATAATATAAAGAAAGACATGAATCTTAAAAAAAAAAATACTTGAAATGAGTAATTTCATTCTAACTCAACAATAGTCCTTAAACTCTAATAAATAAAAAGGTAAATTGTGGATTATGTTACTAATACTAAGTAGTTTGCAGTGATAGTTATAAGTTATAACAAAAGATTTGTTGAAGAAGTCCTTCAATAATATTGACTCAAACTTATGCAATAAACGAAAAACTATTTTAATAAATTTCGATGTACCTAGTATAATAAATAAATAAAAATTTTTTGTCGGTTTTGAAAGTTATAGATGAATATTTGCAATGATAACATCATCTAAAAATGAACAATAGAAAATTACATAGTAACTACAAAAACAAAGTAACAGACAATAAAGTCAAAAAATAAAACACGTAAAAATGATGTTTTTGAAGAGCTAAAAGTCATAGCATGTTGAAAGTGCAACTATACCTACTGATAACAGTTTTGCCTTTTATCCTGTATTCTGTCTAAAAAAAACAATGTTATACTTACTTGCATCAAAATTGATTTCTAATTAACAGTGCGATTCTTAAAATGGCGCTAGGAAACAATAACAAAGCCTACACAGAACACGAGGCTAATAACCGAAACAGTTGATGCCGGTGAAAAAACAAAATATGCATAAATAACGATTAACAAAAAAGTTATTTAGTTAAATAAGAAATATTTAGAATAAGTGAGATTTATTTTTATATAACTGTTAAATTTAAAAGATAAATAGCAACAACTGACATAAAAATAATAATCACCAAGATCAGGTTACTTTAAAATGGTTTCAAAGTGTAATAAAGTGTGTTAAAGTAAGATGTGATCGTTGAATTAATGCATCAAATTATCAGTTCCACTATCAGCGACATAAGTGACTCAAGACAAGCAGATAAATTGATTATTGGAATCAATCTACACAAGGTAATTAGAATTAAGAATTAATGGTTTATAGTTCACTATGTTTGCTCTACCAGGGCAGTCTTTATAGGCCCTTTATACTACATGTACCTACTATTTAGAATGTCTTTTTAAGGTCTCAATGTCTTTAGATAATTTTAACAAAGAATTCACTGTAATTAAACAAATTGTTAATAGCCACAATTATGATCAGAACTTGGTCGATAGTAGAAAACAAAATAAACTCAACCACAATAATAGTTACCCCCTACACCACACGAATTTACTAAGAATTACTACTAGAATGTCATGAAGCTTTGGTTGAAGTATAAAGTATCCATTAATAATGTGGTCACCTAAAAATATATAAAAGGTCACGCCACATCTAAAGGTAAGGTAACCGTCACTTGCCAAGAAAGCAGACAACCAAATACTTTTTGGACCTGGCTCTTCTATTGGTCTGACAAAATCGGCAGTGACACATCTTATTAAAGAACGTATCCTTGTGAAATTCAAGAAAAGATGGGATGAAACAAAAAACTGCAGAGTTACCAGGGAGCTTTTAGGTTATCCTGACAACACTACAGCAAATAAATATATGACTATACAGAATCTACGCTTGGTCACAGTCATTCTGACTGGTTATTGCTAAGTACGGAAGCCCCTCCATATCATAAGGTTGTCAGAATCCGCACTATGCAGGGGGTGCAAACAAAAAGATGATACAATCGAGCATATTCTCTACGATTACTTTACGCTCTCATTTATCGGCTAACACCGGCCGATATAAGAGAAGCACCTTTTGGCAACGTTGTCAGTTACATTAAATCTGTAGGCTGGCTCAATGAGCTAGGAGGTGCCATCACCTTAAGATGATGCATAATGGCCTTAGTGAAGTAACCCACCCTCTACACGTTACAGATACAGGTATCTTCTACACCACACTAAACCAGACAACTCTACGTTTCTTTCACTTATCTTTATAGGTAAATTTTCATATCGCTTAACGAACTTGTTCAAGGAGAGAAGAGAATGGTAGCGATTTTCCGAGTGAGAACTTGACCGGAACGGATAAATCCCTAATAAACGCCATTGTTGGATGTCCAAAGCGCTTTAAATTTTAAATACCTGACTTTCCTTTCCAATTTTAACTATCTAGAAAAAAATTTTAAGGATCACAAATTTGGCAGGTTGTTTCTTTTGTCATATATACCCAGATACAAATTCGATTCATTATATATTTCCCATTTCTTGTGACTTTTAAAACTTAGATCTCGTTATAAAGCACATATACATTTAGAGAAACCCTCGCATGAGTACAATTATTTACATCTTACATATTTATACCAGATCTAAAATACATCTGCAAAAAAATTTCTTTTTCGCTAAAAAAATAGGAATGGATCGAATTTTTGGTATATTCTTCATTATTTATGTATTTTCTTTTCACAGGAGAACTCCCCATTATTATAAATTTGTAATTTTGGTGTACAACTTTTAATTTTAAAATTTTATTAACATCCAGTATTAACGTAAAGATGGTGCTAAAAAACAAGGAAAAAACTAAACAAGCAGTAATGTATACGTTATACGATAGAAAATTTGGCACGCCACTAGAAAATCCTATACTTTATTCGCTTAGTAACGTATTTTATTTTTATTTTAAAGATTGTTTGATACCGTTACGAACTTCAGCAGGATTAACGAGTGAATTAAAGACACTTTACGATACACTTACGTCCATGTTAATATTAATATTTATACTAAATGTTTGAATAATAACCCACTAAACATGAAATATTATATACCAGTCTATTTTGTAACATTTCTCATAGAGACTTTTGTTGATATATTTTTAAAACGGTACTAAAATATCCCATAGATGTTTAAATTTTAACATCATATTAAAATTCCTCTCATATATCTACAAATGAAGTTTTATGTACACTGGAATACTTAAATTAGCAGTTAAATAAACATCTTTTGTACTTGTTTTTAGTTACTTCCTGTGACAAACATTTATGCAATGTTAATTTACCTCACAAAAATATCGCATACAGGTCAGCACAGTGATGTGTACAATACACATCTTTAGTCTTTACATCGCAGACCTGGCAGACCTAATAGTTCATAGATGGAGATACTTAGATACTTACGTAACGAGTAGTACTGTAAGTATTATAGAGCAGTCTGTTGCCCAGTATTAAGTATTTCAACAAAGTTCTTACATTTACCTTTGATATTAATTTAGACCATTGTATTATCATACTTTTTCTGTGATATTACCTGGAATTAAAAATTTAACTTGTCCTCTAAGCTTTTAACTTCAAGTTTATTTATTTTTATTATGTTTTAAATAGATGAAATTTACAAAATATTTTTTTTATTGGTACCCTATTTTACTTATTTAAAGTACGCCTCAGCGTGTTTAAAACGAACTTTAAAAAACGCGCGTGTTTTAAAGTTACCATGACAACATTAACAACCCGAGAAACGTGAAGTCTAAATGCCAACTTTTTAAATATTGATCTGACAGGAGTGCCTTGTAATGTCAAATAAAATATTTCTGAGAAATTTTTCAAAAAATGTATTTATCAGCTAAGCGTAAATTATACAATTCACATCTTCTACAAGAGCCAAAGATGCCACAAATAGCAACCACCTTCAAAAATAAATACGTAATGTCCGGTGCATCTGTAGAAAACTTCCGCAAATCGTCTTCCTCGAATACATATGCCTTCTTGACTACCTCATTTTTGCTAATTGCCTTCATGAATGCATGCACTTTGACGAACGATTTTATATCGACCCCTTTGTTTATCCTCAACATACTTTGTAATTTTGAATGGATAGTCCACATAGTCGATACTTTATACTGTTCCGACATTTTCTGGAGCTAAGCGAGAACAACTCGTTCATCTATATGTGTAACCATTTGCTCTTCCATCCACGTGTTGAATTTATCGTATTCTTTTTTATAAACCGCTTCTGATTTTTGTTGTATTAAGCGCGATTCTGCTTTATTATTTAAAAACTCAATATTTGAACTCATTTTAAACAATAACTACTGTTGCGACAATTAATCTTACGTGACAGATTGAAATTAAATTTTTGTTTGTCTCATTTTCATGACAACGAGTTACAGATATTCACAGGATTGGCTTGTTTTTTAAAAGCTTGGCTTGAGCTTGGCTTGAAATCAAGCCAAGCTTTTAAAAATACCAAGCCAAGCCTAACATCTTTTTTTCAAGCCAAGCCAAGCTCTTTCTAAAAAAACTTGAACTACCAAGCTTTTTCAAGCCAAGCCTTCAAGCTTTTTCAAGCTTTTGATGAAATTATTTAAATTAACTGTTTACAATAATCTACAAAATTTATTTAAAGTAACTACTAGATAATCCATATAATATTTTATAAGGAAATCAGAGATAACAGAGATATAGCCATTCATTAATAAAATATAATATTTACGCCAAGATTAAGTTGACAATCATAACACTCTATTTGTAGGTCCGCGGTGAGAAGGCGAAAGGTGAGAATTAAGAGAGAGGATAAAGAGAAGGATTTTACGCAGGTACAACTTTATTTTATCAATAAATAAATGTGTAAGTGAGGTGTGCTTATAATAAACACGGTGTAAGCCCTATTGCCACTTACAACCTTCGATTACTAGGTTTTGAAATTTATTGAAAATTATTATATTTAATTTTGTGAAATTACACCCCATTTAGTTAAATTTGATATAACTAATGATTCAAATTTTTTTGGATTCAGTTGCAATAAAATACGTTACAGATCTATTTCGATTTGGATTAAATTTTTTCTCCTGCGGAAAGGCTTTTTTATAAGAATCCTTATGTTTACTTTGTAAATGTCTTTTTAAAGACGAAGTTGCCCTATTTTTTTATTTTAAGTATTATTGATTTTCTTGTACACAAAGTGCCTACTACTGTTTTGTCTATTTTGCACTGTCTTTGACTAATTTTACAAAAACTAGAGACCTTTGGGACTTAATTCGAATATATTCTTCGCGAGAACTGCTGGAAGATAATCTTTCCGCTTTTTTTACCACATATTCAGATCCGCTGTCTTAAAAGGGTTCCTCGAATTCTTCGATAACTGATATATTGGTGGCGCTCATATTTGTAAGTACTTGCTTCGAAAGGCTAGCAGTGACTGAATTGAACATTAAAACAAAAGACGACAAGAGAACGGTTTAGTATACTTAACACGTGATCGGCAAGGTGGGGGAAAATCTTGAAAGCTTGATAAAGCTTGGTAAAGCTTGAAAAAGCTTGGTAAACAAGCCAAGCCTGGACTTACAAAAATCAAGCCAAGCCAAGCTTTTGCTTTTAAAAAAGTTTGATTTTCAAGCCAAGCCAAGCTTTTCGTTTTCAAACCAAGCTACTTGGCTTGGTGAAACATTGACGAGTTATACTGATGTTACATCACAAATTCAACCATTTTCAGTTATTAGTTCTTATTTCCATTTTTTTGTAGAAATAATACCAATATTTAGGATTTCAAAGTATACCAATAAAAAAAAAATAGCGTAAAGTATTCGTGGATAACTGCGCCGTCGTGCTCGAAAAATCGCGCGTGTTTTAAAGACCGTTACATCCACTTATACTTTAATATACTATACATAACATAGAATAGAATAAAATAAAATAGAATACTTTATTTAACTATGTTATTTAGTATTACATAAATTTATAGCAGGTCAAAAAAAAAAACAGAATAAACAATCATAAGATTAAAAATTACAAACAACAATAAAATCATCCAACATACATATAAAATTTAAAGGAAAAAAATAAAAGAAAAACTCTTAAAACCTAATGGTACAAAGATTAAAATATCTTAATTAAAATGTATTTCTAAAAACAAAAATATTTTTAGGGGATCTTGAAGGAGAAGACCCAGGGAGAATGTTCCATCAACAGGGAATGAATGAAAACGAACATGATTTAAAAATTCAGAAATATGATAAAAATTCTGGTTTTCAAAGTAAATTTTTAATAATTTTTTAAAGTAAAAAGTTTGTCGATTTTAAATTACTAGAAAGTGCATTATATAGACTAATGTTATATGAGTTTTTTTGCGTTTTTAATAACCTATAACCAGGTAGTCGAATTAGGTTAGCATTTCTAGTGTCATAAGAGTGAATACTGGTCTGAGTAAGAAATGAGGGAGCTCTTTTTTGAACTTCAATAAGACTGATATACATATACAGAGACGGAAGTCATGATTTTATGTGTAACAAACAAAGAGTCATTTGACAAAATTCTTATTGTTCTTTTTTGTTGAACGAAAATAGCTTCAGACTAAACCGAGTTTCTCCATAACGAGATTCCATATGATACATGAGAATGAAAAAGAGAAAGTAAGCTATTTTTAAAGTATGATAACTAGTTATGTTTTTTAATTGACGAAGTATGAACAAGGAGCTAGATAACTTTTTTTTCACTTGTCCAATATGACTGGACCAGTTTAACTTATTGTCTATAGTAAAATCTAACAACTTAGGATCTGGTAATGGTGCACGCAGCGACACATTCGTGTTTTGTGAATTATCTTGATTTAATTTAAGTATATTTGCCACAAACAAATAACTTGCTTTTTCTTTCAGTTCATTGGTTAGATTGGATAGTTGTGAATACCTATCACTTGAATAGATTATCGTAGCATCATCAGCAAATAATATACTATGATTAGGTTTCATAAAATTGCATGAATCATTTATGTATGTGATAAAAAGTAATGGTCCCGGAACTGATCCTTGCGGAACTCTTGTATTTACATAGTCCATATAAAATTTAAAAGACAAAGATAAAAATAAAAAGGTATGAACTCTATCGTATTTAGAACGTCACATTTGGTTCATTATTATGATTTTATTTTATTGGCCTTATAATAACATCTACAAGGAGTAAAAATACTTTCTTGGATATAACAGGAATGTCACATCTGGTTGGTTAAAAAGACATTATTTTTGGAAACTTCCAGTAACCTTTGAATAAGGTAGCGCTATAATATCACCGCAACGTCTACATTGTGTCATCACAAAAGTAAACGTCCCCACTCTGTGCTTAGACGGTTATAAGTTCATCCTATAAATGAAAACAAGAGTAAAAATGAGAGTTACAATGTAACAATGTGATGTAAAGTTCTCATTAATTTAACGTTCTTATGCATAGTGGGAACGAATTCTTTAGGGAGTACAACTGAACTTCCATTTTATGCCGTCACATGACAATGTCGAACACGGCTTATTGGTAAATTCGGGTATCTCTATTTTTGAAACAAGAGTCATGATGGAGATTGAAGTATTTCAAATGTAGAAAAACTGTTTTCTTCTGGTTTTTTTAGCGCAATATGGCAAAATTTGGTAATAATAAGCTTCAAGTAGAATATCCATTGATTGGTCTAACTCAATTTTTATGAAATGTGCAAATTGTGAGCTTTGACACTAATAGGCTTATTTGTTAGTAATCCAGTAGATAAAATTTAACATTTTAGCTATTTTTTGGTTGTTTCTAAAAGCTGCATTAATAACCTACTTTTCCTTATTCGAATCTCACCTTCGCTATGGTTTACCTTTCTGGGGTTCTTGTAGCTTATACCTTTTCGAATCTATTTTTAAACTGCAAAAAAGAGCAATCCGCTATATATTTGGTTTAAGTAGTAGGACACATTGCGAAAATTACTTCAAAAATTTCAAAATTCTAACCCTTCCTGCTCTATTTATTTTCGAATCCGTCTGCTTAGTTCGCAAGCACATTCAAAATTTATCCGAAAGACCGACTCGTAGATATCCTACAAGAACTTTAGAGACTGATGTTTATTTAACAATGCCCACTTCTGACCTATTAAAACATTCCATTACCTACAATGCCAAAAAATTGTATAATAACCTTCCGATGCAATTAAAATCTATAAATACATACGATAAGTTCCGAAGACTGGCTAAAGCTTTTCTTCTAGAAAGACCATATTACACAGTAGCAGAATTTTATAACGTACCTTAGACATTTGAGTTCCACATACAATGGCATTAGTTAAATAATTAAATATTAAAGTTTAAATTTAAATTTAAAAATTAAATTAGAATAATTATAATGACGGATATTGCATATCCATTGCAATTGTTATTCCTATTTTGTCTGTTTGTTTCTGTTTGTTTTTTCTGCTGTTTAGTTATTTTTATAATATGTTTAGTATTTAAGTTACACGCTTTGTCTATAAAATTTTTGTAAATTTTTTTACGACAATAAAGCATATATCTCTCTCTATCTCTTTCTCTCTCTCTCTCTCTCTCTCTCTCTCTCTCTCTCTCTCTCTCTCTCTCTCTCTCTCTCTCTCTCTCTCTCTCTCTCTCTTTTTATTGTTGTTAATCTAGACCCCCAGTACAAAACTTACGTAGTTAAATGTTGGTTATAATTAAATGTGCATTTTATTTTACGACTGAATTATTAATAATCGTGCTCAACATATACCTGCTGGTATTACGGCTTTATCAAGCGAGCAATATGATTTTCTTCAGCACACGGTTTAATAATATAATAGAATTAATAACCGTAAAATAACTACGGCAATCGAGAGTTGCATCAACAGGTTTATCGGAAAACGATTTAGTACTTTGCAGAATAATTTATATGGGTAATAGGCAAATTACCTTAGTAGAATTATCCGTTAGCTACCCAATGTGCACTTCCCATACGGCAATTTCATTTGTGCCAAAATTGCTTTGTGTACGCTCGTTTTATATTAATTTATCTTCCTAATAAATATAATACGGTTTAATTTAATCATAAACTGTTCATTATGAGTTTATTTGTCGAAAACATGAAAATATATATCAACGCAATTTATAACTTGGACGGCAAATTACCAATTCAATATTTTTAATTATCCATTCCAATAATTATCAATATTATTAGATAAATCAAAAAATACAAATATAAAAATGTGATAAAAAAATGTGTCCGTTCGTCAGATGTCACGTTATTTGTCCGTACCAAAGACAAAAACGAAAAATGAAATTTTTAGAAAAAATCCAACTCAAAATCAAACAAAGCGTATTGTTTTTGAAAAAAAGTTAATTGAAAATGGAGGGGGAATTAAGGGGAGTTTAAATATTAAAAATTAAATTAACTTGGATTTCTGGGAAAATCAAGTTCTAGAAGGAGACGAAGTATATTAATAGCAATAAAAATATAAATAAAGATAGAAATAAAAATAAAATAGAAATAAAAGAAAATATAATAAAGATAAAAATATATACGAATATAAAAAAAATAAAGTTAACACGTTAAGCGCCACGGCGGTGTACAGTGCCTGACTGTCAAGTTCTCCTGCACACAAAAAAATTATCATCTACATTCCAGAAAAGCTTTATACTTGGAAGATTACATTTGTTTGAAATAAAGCAAAATTTGCTTCAAATAATATTTCTCGATACAATAAGAAAATAAATGTTGAGTGAAGTATAGGCATAATCTTGTATTTTAAGAGTTATAATAATTAATCTGAGAATAAATTATTTCATTGTATTAAATTGGGAATTAATCCAAGAAAGCTCTTACGTTTATTATAAGTATGATATGCTCTTAAACCCGACTGTTGAGTAACTTGATTCAATGTTATAAAAGGATTCGATTCAAAGCGCTTTACTTTTTGTTAGAAATTCTTTGTGATTTAGTTAATAAGTGTATCAATAAATTAAATTGAAGTGGAACATTTGTTAAATGAATGGGGCCTCAGCGACCTGATACCAATATTTAAATATATTTAGTTCACTTCTTGTTAGGTATTATTATATATAAGTAAATTTATAACTTAGATTAAAGAAACCGAAGATGTAACATGTATATTGCAAAGAGCTGCGCCGAGGCTGCCAATTATTTTCAGTCGGAACTAGTAAGTAGGGGAACTTAACAGATACGTACTCAGGATAAATAAGTGAAGTGATTGATTTTTTGAATTAATAGGAATAATAAAAGAACATTGGTACATAATTTTATTTATTTGTAAATTATTAATTCTAACAAAATTTATTTTCGATCTAAAATTTATATACAGGATGGCCCAACGAAAACTTGACATTGGGTTTTTGGATATTAATATCGTGGATCTTAAAAAACGTTTGGACACGTCGATTTTAGTTTGAAGGAAGGCATCTTTTTATCATATCATTAACTGTCATACGTCGTTACTCTAATTAATGCAATTTATATGGAGAAAGTGCCAAGTATGATATATCACTGAAAACGTAATTTTAAGAAGAATTTAGTAATATATGACCATTTATTGCTTTACTTTTGATTTTAGCAGCTTCTGTCGGGATATAAACTGTTACCTATTGTAAAGTGTGGCACTTCATTTGAAAGCTATTTTTATTAGGAATTTAGTGCGTATCGTAAATTTTTTATTTTGGTTGATTGCAATAAAGTTTGTATTTCTTAACTTGTGCAATTATTTAAGTTATTGTTTTATTCAATTATATTTTGTTATATGACAGCATTAAATTATTATTAAAATTAGTTTTCAAATGAAATGCCAAATTTTATAGTAGGTAACAGTTTTGTATATTGCCAGCGGGCCCTTAAATCAAAAGTAACACATTGAATAGTCATATTACTGAATTATCCTTAAAATTATCTTTTTAATGATGTGTCATACTTTTGGTACTTTCCTTATTTAAATTGCATTGGTTAGAGTAACGGAGTAGAGGGCAATGACGTATAACAGTTAAAGATATGATAAAAAGATATCTCCCTTCAAACGCACAAAAATGTAAAAATATCTAGCTTTTCAAATTTGGCAGGCGGGTAGAAAACTAAAATAAACAAAGTTTTTCATTCAACATTTGTCGATATTTTGAGAAAATTTAACTTATTGTATGTTTTTAAATATGTTAAAAGTTAATAGAAGTAGATGATAAAAAAAAATCGAATATTTTTTGTTTTCGAAGTAAAACTGTCTAAATTTTTTAGTCATTTGCGTAAACTATTACAATTTTAGTCATTTATATAGTGATTCAAAAATGTTAAACCTTTGAAATATCTAAATTATTCTTAGTGACATATAAAACAAAATCAAACACGTAGTTTAAAAAAAATAGATATACAGTTTATACGTAAAGCGATAATAGTCAGAATGCATTAGTAATTTTTATTACCTATTAGTTATTAGCAACCAGAAAATAATGTAAGTTTAATATAAAATATTCTCTTAGTGTTACTCTTATTAAATAAAGTTTTATTATAATGGTGGATTCTGATATTAATGTAGGCGGAAGCAATTAATTTAATTAAATTAGTAAAATGGCTTGTTACAAAGTTTTGTTCGGAAAACTGGACTTTGTCATGTTCAAAGAGTTTTTTATTATTTAAAAGGCTGTATAATACTTGATTATTAACAATATTAATATTTATACATTTACCCCCAACAATAATTTCAGAAATTTCAGTTATTACAATTTATTATCTACAGTCCTGACTCCAGACCTGGCGCACCTCTCCTAGTTTCACTCAAAATAAACATGGCTACTTCGCATAAAAAAATAAAATATTAAAAACTTACCTAAATAAGTTAACAGACTTCTTGTCTCTCAAATAATTTGCGCATTTTTTGTCCAAAATAAACTCACTTAACAACACAGTAAACAATATTTAGTAATTTCACGAAAAGCAGAAAAATGGCGATACACTGGATACACACGTTCTCCGTCAGCAACTTGTTGTCGAGGACGGGTGGTGGCGGGGGAAGACTTCACTTATTCATTTTAATTGGTGGAACTTGGCAGTGGGAATTGAGGGGAAAAAGGACAGGGTGCGCATTTGACTATGTTACATCTTCGGTTTCTTTAATCTAAGATTTATAGTCATAAGAACACGAAGCTTAGAAATAAAAAAAAATGTATGATGCTGGATGATGACTTTTTGGAAAGACGACTTCTGCCTTGCTAAGACAAGAGGTCGTATCTACGAAAATTCTGATTTTAAATTTCTTACAAATTTAATAGGTTTACATTTTATTTTATTATAACACAAAATAATAAAGGCCTATTTGCATTAGAAAATACTATAATTATAAGAAAAGGTTAGTAAAATATGCAAAACTTATTTGCGAAGTCTAAAAGGACGTACTTATCTACCTACCCACATTTACTAAAAATATTCATTTTGTAGATTCGACCTTTTATCTTATTAGTACAAACATTTAGTTTTTTAAGTTATAAAATTATTATTTTTTAATTATAGGTGGGACACCTCAGAAGACAGAGTATAGAATATAGAATTTGGTATATTAACTAAAAACAATTTTTAAAAATGTTTTTCGGTGGATAGGTGCCAGTGACAACCCTATTAAAAAGCAAGAACAGCCTGATCTTATTTCAAGATTATTAATTTCTTCAATGAAACTATCCTATAATTCAACCAAAATCAATATATTATATTGTAATGAAGAGGATGTTATAATTATGTTTGAGTAGCTATATTGTAATGGGTAATGATGTCGTTTTTTTATTTTTTATTTTAATTTAATTATTCTAATTTATTTTAATCATATACAATTTTTTTTTTATTAAGGCTCCTCGTCTGGCACCATACTGTAATGAGCTTCACGTTTAGCAGCCATAAATTCTAGTGAAATGAATATTTTAATAAAGAGTAACATTACCCAAGTATTATTTTATTTAAAAGTAATTTAGATTACAAATCATCCTCATTCATCCAAATACTTAATGCTCCGGCTGAAATACTATCTGATATGCGCGATTGTGATAAAACGATATGACTTGATTCTTTCAGATAATAGGTTTAAAAGTTTTCATCTATGTATTTAAGACACTTACCTCTGCACCTCGTATATCGTCAACTCTTGAATTATTGAAATAAAAGTTAGTAAAATTTGAGACTCTGTATATAACTTGTAGTTTTATTTAAAAAATGTTAATATCAGGGTTTAGTGCGAGTTCAAAGATTCTTTATGGCTAATATGGGATAAAGAAACAGAAAATTGTTACATAAATATAAAAATAAACATAAAAAAATTTTACATGTCTTTCCTCCTTCGTTACATACTGCCGACTCTTTTGTTTTATCAACAAATTCTGATTTGAATTTTTCATCAAGTTGGATAAAAAAAAGGAATTAGCCAATCAAAATTTTGACAGTTTAGTTACATTATTGAAATTTGATTATTGGATTTATAAAGCCGAGTTTATTTAAACGGCTTATTTCATAATTTCGATGATAATTTATTGTTCATTAATTAATAGGTTATTTTGAAATCCATGTTCTATTTTTTTTATAAATTTACATTTAAAAAATTATAATTTTCGTGTGGTAACACTGTCTCACTACATTTAGTTACTTTTGATCTTGTCAAATTTACCACTATAGTCTAAATACTTAGATGAAACTTTTTAATTTTATTTCTTTGAAGACTTTTAATCATTAACTTGATATTCTTGGGATTTCGTGTTTCATTATAATATATATGTCAAAAATCATATTATTATTGTAACAAATTTAGTTGTATTGGATTTAAGAAGCCCCTTAACCTCCCATTTTTATTTATGTTTTCTTCAAAATCATCCCCTTGTAGAGCTTGATTTTCCTGAAATTTTTAAATTTATATCAAAGGCAAGGAAGCGATTGCATTATACTCTTCACAGACTACTGTGTAGAGTATAATAAGAAACAGTTTTAAACGTTTTTTCGCATGGCTCTAGAAACATTAAATAAATTACCTATATCTATATGCCTACATAAATAATGTAACTTCCAAATATGACTTTACCGGTTATAAATATTGACGTTTCAAAGGGCTTAAAGTTAAATATGACGTCATAGAAAGTAACTAAGAATAACCAACATCGCTTTAATTAAAACTGTAAATGCCACAAATTACCGGTTGTTCGCTTTAAAACAATTATTGTTTTTAACATTTTCAACATTCTATTACATTGTAATAACACTGACTCAATGATTTGTTGTGATCTTAGTCGTCAAACATTTTGTAATGCTGAATAATCGGTAACGATGAACTCTTAAACGCTGCAGCGCTTTGGATAATCATAAAATCGCAAATAAACTATACTTTTATGCTTTAAAGTATTTAGGATATGTATTGGCAGGCATACGTCCACACAGAAAAAAAGGTGTACGATATTCAAGATGAATGGTTTTATTTCAATGCTTTGTTGTATTTGTATATCCGCAAGTAAAACTCGTCTCGATCTGAAATTCTAGTAAAACTTGTTCAACAATAGCTAATAAGCCTTGCTTCAAGACTTGGCCTAACCAAAATACCTCTAATTAAATGAAGACTATCTATTGCTCAATTGAAGTATTATATACATTCTAAATGAAATAGTTTTACACTTGTTTTAAATATACTTTATTTATATTCAATAGATTGAGATATTAAAAAAAAAAAATACTAACCCACAAACAAAAAATCTGATGTGTCCAACACATGACTTTCCTATCTAGTTATTATAGGCATTTTCCGGTTATTTTGTACATCCTATTGCAGCATCTCTATAAATGTTTAGAGGATAAACTAAATATATACATTTTCCACATACATCTACCTCGAAACATTTTTCTATAGATATTCATTGAAAACGAAAATACAGAAAAATTTAAATTTAGCACTTTTCCATTACGGTCCATTTTAGAAAAATCATATATAAACAAAAATTATAGAAATCGATATCGCAAACAACTTTTAGTTCAACAATTTTCATAAAAATCAGAATTTTGCACATTTTGTCAAATTTCTCGAATACGGACCATTTCAGGAAATTTTGACATAGAACAAAAATTATAGCTAATAATATTAGAAGTAACTTTTATTTGAACAATTTTCTTCTCCAAACATAACAGATATATTCCATAAAATATAAAAACGGCCTCCCATAAAGTACCCCCCCAGATGTTCCGACTTTGTCCAAAATCTAATCATTTCACGTCAGGCCGAAATAAACCTTAAGTTTAAAATTTAATGTTTTTTCCTTTATCCGTTTTTGAGTTTTCTTCAAATTTCGAAATTTACACATTTTCTCAAATATCTCGTATACGGTCCATTTTGGAGAAATTATGTATAGGACAAAAATTATAGAAAATTATATTACAAACAACTTTTATTTAAACAATTTTTATAAAAAATTATTTTTTTTACATTTTCTCAAATTTCTCGAATACGGACCATTTTAGGAAAATTTTACATTACACAAAAATTATAGATAATTATATTAGAAGTAACTTTTATTTGAAGAATTTTCTTTTCCAAACGTAAATAATAGATATATTCCATAAAATATAAAAATGACCACCTATAAAGTACCCCCCCAGATGTTCCGACTCTGCCCAAAATCTAATAAGCTCATTGGATGCTGAAACAAAGCTTAAGTTTAAAATTTGGTGTTTTTTTGTGTATCGGTTCATGAGTTATGCGTTATACAGACACACACACACACACACACACACAGACAGACAGACAGACAGACATCATCGCGAAAATAGTCAAACCGGATTCAGGGGACCTCAAAACGTAAAAATCCATCGAAAACTCGAGGTCGAAAAAAATCATGATTCCTATACTTTCCTTATATCTGTATACAGATAGGAAAGTAAAAATGATATCAACTTAAAAATTTTAACAAAATCAAGCCCTATAATATAATCCTTTGATTTTGAAAAAAATCTGAATAAAAATGAGGGGTTAAGGGGGGTTGAAATTAAAAAAAAATCAAATCAAAAACGAAAAGCGATATCATCATAAAATTTTTAATAAAAATCAAGCTTTATTAGAAGATAAAGGCTATTGATTCTGAAAAATCTACATTTAAATGGGGGGTTGAAATATAAAAAAAATCCTAAATCAAAAATGAAAAAAGAACAGCTTAAAATGTTTAACAAAAATTCAAGTTTATTGATTTTATAAAAATTTGTGAACAAAATGGGGTTTCAGGGGGGTTGAAAACAAAAAAAAAATTAAATAAAATACCAAAAGCGATATCGATATAATTTTTTTAGTAAAAAATAAAGCTCTATGAGGGAATAAAGCCTATTGATTCTAAAACAAATCTAAATTAACATGGGGAGACAAGAGGTGTTGAAATATTGAAAAAAATCCTAACTCAGTAACGAAAAATTAAATTAACTTGAAATTTTCTGATTAAAAATGGGGCATTTATGGGGAGTTAAAGTTTAAAAATCATAAATCAAAAGTGATATCAACATGAAATATTATTTAAAAATCAAGCTCTACAAGGGAATGAAGCGTATTGATCTAAGTAAAAATGGGGGCATAAGGGGGTTTGAAATATTGAAAAAATACTAACTCAGAAACAAAAAACGATATCAAATGAAATCTTAAGAAAAAATCAAGTTTTATAAGGGGATGAAGCCTATTTATTCTGAGAAAATCTGAATAAAAATGAGGAATTAAGGGGGTTAATATATTTAAAAAACTTTTAACTCAAAAACGAAACACATTATCAACTTGATATTTTTAGCCAAAATCAAGCTCTATAAGAGAAAAATAAATTTAAATTTGAAAAAATATCCTAATACAAATGGGGAGTTTATGGAAAGTTAAAATTAAAAAAATCTTAACGCATAAACAAAAAATTTTATCAACTTAAAATTTTTAGCAAAAAACAAGCTCCATAAGGGTACACAAACAATTGCTTTAGAAAAATTTGTGAACAAAATGGGGGGTTAAGATGGGGGTTGACATAAAAAAATATAAATCAAACACCAAAAACGATATCAAGCTCTATAAGGAAATGAAGCCTATTGAATCTGAAAAAAATCTGAACCAAAATTGGGGGAAAAGGGGGATTAAAGTATTGAAAAAAAAAATCCTAACTTAGAAATAAAAAACGATATCAAATTGAAATCTTTAGGAAAAGGGGATGAAGTGTATTATTTCTGAAAAAAAAAAATTGATTTCAAATGGGGGTTAAGGATGGTCTGTTAAACTGTCAAGAGTATAATATAGAATGCCAAGCATTATATTATATCTTCATTCCAGTCTTCAAATCTAATTCGTTTTATCACACAAATAGTATTGAATAATTATAATTATTTTATAAGAAATGATTCTAAATGTAAAGATTGTAATAAGTTTTGTTGAATAAAAGTTGTAAGTTTGTATTCAAAGTTATATATTTCAAAATAACTTTATTGTTAATCAATACAAACATCATTATGCAATACTAAATAAAGTTTTAATGTATAAGATTGGGACAATTATTACAGGTAGCCTGATTAAGGGGGTTCAAATTACCGAACTCCCCTAATCAGGTTGATTAGTAATCTCTCAGGGTCGGGTTCCTGTGAATCGAGAGAAGAAAATGACTGATAGAATGTGAACGGGCCTTTATTATCTTCTAACCTCGTATTGTCAAAATTGAAATGTTAACCAACAAATTACATATATCCGAAATGTGGACTATTATTAGGAACAAAAGAAAATTATTATGTACAAGGAAGGCGTTCCCACAACTATTCTTACCTTTAACTTACATACCCTTATAATATATAACCCTCCAAGTGGGTGGTAAAAGTGCGGTTACGTAGAGTACTCTTCGTATTACAAAAGACAACTAAACCGGTAGGTGGATATTACAATTTAAATATATACATATACAAAAGAAATTGAGTATTTAATCAGGTATTTAACTCTGTTTTTTGTAGGCTGTCTCAAACAACCTAATCTCGTTAGTAGATGGGGGCCCTTCGAAATATAGGGTTAGAAAAAGGAACCGTCTTACTTGTGATTAAGTGAACTCAATGAAGGACGATGTCCAGTTAGGTAGCTTCCTCTTGATGTCGGTAGGTAGACCGCTATGAAAATTACTTCGTATTCGGTGGGGCTATCTAATGGTCCGAACTCTGTAGCTAGCACGCAAACGGTGCAGTGAAGAAGCCCTATTCTATATGTAGAAGTGGAGAGAACTTGCACACAGCCCACGTTGGGCGCCAATTTATTACAGGTAGCCTGATTAAAGGGGTTCAAATTACCGAACTCCCCTAATCAGGTTGATTAGTAACCTCTCAGGGTCGGGTTCCTGTGAATAGAGAAGAAAATGACAGAATGTGAACGGGCCTTTATTATCTTATAACCTCGATGCCTCGATCGTTGTCAAAAGTAAAATTTATAACCAACAAATTACATGTATCAGAAATGTGGACTATTATTAGGAATAAAAGAAAATTATTATGTTCAAGGCGTTTCCACAACTATTCTTACCTTTAACTTACATACCCTTATAGCATATAACCCTCCAAGTGGGTGGTAAAAGTGCGGTTACGTAGACTACTCTTCGTATTACAAAAGACAACTAAACCGGTAGGTGGATATTACAATTTAAATATATACATATACAAAAGAAATTGAGTATTTAATCAGGTATTTAACTCTGTTTTTTGTAGGCTGAGTCTCAAACAACCTAATCTCGTTAGTAGATGGGGGCCCTTCGAAATATAGGGTTAGAAAAAGGAACCGTCTTACTTGTGATTAAGTGAACTCAATGAAGGACGATGTCCAGTTAGGTAGCTTCCTCTTGATGTCGGTAGGTAGACCGCTATGAAAATTACTTCGTATTCGGTGGGGCTATCTAATGGTCCGAACTCTGTAGCTAGCACGCAAACGGTGCAGTGAAGAAGCCCTATTCCATATGGAGAGGTGGAGAGAACTTGCACACAGTCCTTAGAAGTATTCCTCTAATAAAAGCGTTACTCAGAATTGTAAATCGGAGCGAGTGAAGGAAGGAACGCACTAATGAAAGGAGCGAACCAAGGAGGTCTGAAAAACATTGACGATTGTAACTATTATGAATACAGAAGGCTGTTGGGAATATAGGTAAGTGAAATAATAATTCATTTTGAAAAAACTCACCCTTGATGATATGTGACCTCTTAGTTATTAATTTATTCACACTTTTAGGCCCGATACTATATCCACCACTAGGTGTATGAATCACAAAGATCACTAACAATATATCGGACTAAAGGAATCTATGGTTTTTGCACAGGAATAAATCCTAGAAAATCCTAGCTGAAATCTTGGCACATGCCACAATCAGAATCCAAGCAGAAACTGGGCCAGAAAGGAAGTTCCACAAAATGGCCAACAAAAGTCAATGTCTTAGCAAGAAGGCCCTGACTACAAAAGGGTAATAGGATAATTTCTGGTAAGACCGTGGTCATTATTAATAAATTTAGAAGAATCTGACATCTGAAGGAGTTAAAATTGACATGTAAACAATAACAATAAAAATAAAGCTTTTTAGTAATTAAATGAGATAGAGTTATTGTTCAAAGTAGCGAAATATATTTACTTACATTATAAATTATTTATTAAGGTATTAATTATTATTGAATACACTCCAGGTGAGATTATACTCTATTACAAAACATTATTTTATATTTTACTACAAAATATGTTTGATAAAAATGGATATTTTATGAATTTATTCAATGGACCCATTTTATTGATTTGTATACATTTATATACCGCACACTCTTAAATCGAAAGGTAACTAAAGAGATTAGCATAGGTTATAGTAGAATAGATAAGTAATAGATTAGTTTAGTAGAGTAGCTTAGGTTAGAATTAAATAGAAGTAGAATAGTGTACATAGTTAAGCGTAGGATAGATTAGAAGTAGAATAGTGTAAATAGTTAAGTGTAGGATAGATTAGAATAATTTACAATAGGGTAGGCTAGGAAATAGGATAGGTTAGAATAGTTTAGAGTAGTGTAAACTAGGATAATTTTAGACTGGAATAGATTTAGGGAGAATAAAACCCGTAACACAATACACATCAATAAAATTTCTTCCTGTTTGGATTCCTAGAGCACCCCATACTGAACTGCGCCTATATTGGACTTTCCGTTATTTTTAAAAATTATTTAATGTCTTCTAGTGAAAGAGGATATGATCTTCTTTATTATTATTTCTGCATATATTATAAAGTACTCATTGTGGTATCCAATTTTAACCTACAACCCTATGGTAATGTTTCCACGCTTTAATTAATCTTTCAAATGTATGTGTTTTAATGTATGATTCATTATACAGCTGCTATGTCCGCCCAACAGGGTTTAACAGTGGTGTCAAAATAGTTATTTTTGTATTAAGTGCGTAAAATTAGTGTTTTTTAATGGTACATGAGACCGCAGGTCGAGGCCAAAAATTCTCTCGAATGTGCCATGAAAACACGAATTTTACACACGAACTACAAACAACATTTTTTTGTACAACTGTCAATGTGAATTTACATCGTCTGAAATATATTAAAAATAAATACTTCCAATAAATTTTGACGAAGGTTTTTGTACCGATAGGTTATCGCTTTTAAACGACTGTTGTCTTGAAAATAATATTCAATGTTTTCAGTAAAATCGTATTTAAAAATTTTGAAATTTGCTTCATTACGTGCTGATTTATTAATGTTTAAAAATAACAAAACATCACAAATAGGAAAGCAACTAAACTAACAGTGACCTTATCTAATGGCAAAAAGTCTTACTTCACGTCTGAACCAAAACCGATATTATGCATGGCCGAATTTTAATTCTAAGGATGAGTGCGCTACGTTAATTTCCGTTATTCTGAAACAATAATTAGTCGAGAATTAACTAAGCAAATTTAATTTTTTTTGCACGGTTGAATAGAGAATAAAACCTCCTTTCAAATGAGCTATCACTTACCACCCCATGACATTTAAATTTTTAGAAAGGGTTGCTCCCCTCCAGTAAGAGATGAAATTAAGGGTAAACTATTCATACACAAATGTACATTGGAGAAATCAACAAGACATCAGTAACGAGTTAGATAGGGGGGGGTAAGACTTATGATGCTCACTGTATACAACGCAATGTAGAACTTATACCGATGATACTTTTGGCTTAGTTTCACTACTACTTAAGTAGAACTTAGAGTATTTGGATTATGGTCAGAAAATCAAAAGTTAGGGTTCACCTAAGAGGAAGTGGTGCAAACGGCCCTTAATAATTTTCTTGACCCGTAAACCTATAAAAAGAATATGACTAGTGAAAATTAAGCTAGGTACTCTGGTAATAAATTCCTAAGAATAACTAAGTTCTTGTGAAGTACTAAGTTCCTATGGGGTATCAAATTCGCAAGAAGCACGTGTTACTCAGATTATCTAAACATTCAAGTGACTGGAACTCAGCTTTTCCTTTCAGGGTTTTCGCGTCTTTTTGAACCGTCTCATCCAGCAATAGAGCTAACTCACGTGAATTACATTACAGATCTTTTTTTCTGAACTTAAACAGCAGCCTTGCTTACTTATACATTCTCGTTTGATTATGTGTTATAAATATGTGTTAGCAAGTAAATAAATTTTTGTTAATTGTAGTACCGTAAAGCACATTGGTAGTCAAGAGCGGGGAGTGCGGGGAACTGATGCGAACCGAAGTCAGCGCTCCTCCAGGCAGAACGATTTGAGTTGCCTTGAGTGTCTAGTGTGGCTGTTGTTGTTGGCTGATTCTCATGCATTGTGTTCTATCGGTAATTACTTGGTAACTAAATAATTATTTGACTTGATAATTAATAAAATCTAACATCAGAAGTAGAATTCACTCACTAAAAGTACCACGAAAGTACCTGGGGGTTGACTATTCCTGTGAGTATTTCCAAGATTATTATTCGTTAATTTTATCAGTTAATTGATTGTTTGAGAATGTTATTGGCCATATTGGCGACTGTCCTTTTTTTGTGTTTATTAAATTTGTAAATTGACTAATAATTGTTTGAAATTGTTATTGGCGATATCGGTGGCATTCATTTGAAACACCGTCATCCTGTAAAGGAAAATAATTTATGTTATTTTCGTGTTTAAAAAAAAATTGCCACTGTGGAGCTTATTGTTTTAAAAAGAAACTTACCAACCATCTAACTCTCGAATAAATTATATTATTTATTGATTTTGGTAGTTTTTTTTTTGAATAAATTTATAATTCAACTATCTGATAGATACCAGAAAGAAATGTAGAATGGTAAAAACTTCCAATTGCAATTTAGAGCACTGATAACGTTAAAAGGTGTACGCAACGTAACTTTTAAAAATAGTAAAATAAAAATTGAATGCAATGGTATAGGTTTCAAAATTTGTTTTTATGATGTGGACAATTTAGCAGTGGTCTGCTATGCTATTTTGGACAGATAGTGTGTTTATTTGCACTCGTTTAATTTGAAAATTTGGTAGAAATTCGATGAAAAAAAAAATGTTTTCTTCATTAAAAGGAATTTATATTATCTCTATCAATAACCGACTGAGAAAAGCTTAGAAAAACAATACGCAGAGAATCTTAAACATTTATTCTTACATTTATTTAAGTTTGGAAATAACTATTCAACAATACCACTGAGTTAAAAATAAATTTATCTAGCTACCAAGTCATTAATTATCACGTACTGTTTGTAGGCAACGAGAAAAAAAATTCCGTTTCATACAACTCCTATTAAGTGTGTTGAGCCGTAGGTTAAAATAACAAATAACCACAGATGGTTTTAAACACGATTTATTTATCGTCAATGGTTTTACGAAATATATAATTTTGTTATTTTTATTTTGTCTTTTCTTTTTGTTTAATATTTTTATAATTTAAAGTAATACAAATTAATAACCAGTCTTTACATAAAAAGAGAATATTTCGAAATATAGATCAGTATGGCCGTGTT
Organism: Psylliodes chrysocephalus; assembly: GCA_927349885.1. NCBI lineage: Eukaryota > Metazoa > Arthropoda > Insecta > Coleoptera > Chrysomelidae > Psylliodes > Psylliodes chrysocephalus. Next base: position 59,648,794 of record OV651815.1, on the reverse strand, counting down.
AGCAAGTAAACAAATTTTTGTTAATTGAAGTTCGTTATAGACTTAATAAAATATAACACATGTATATAAAATGGGATGGAGACTAAACTATTATCTGCCTGTTAATTTGGTTTTATGGTTTTCTTTATCAATTTACTTTCTGTATTACTTTAAAAACTGTTAAAAATTGAATAATTTTTTTAACATCGCTCCTTACTTACAGGCCCAAGGACCAAATGCATGTAAGCAACATCTCTAGAATTAAAGAAACATTCCGATTGATCCTATAACTCACCGAATCGAAAGCTATAAAACTTTCCTCATAAACTTCTCTCAGAGAAAAAAAGAAAAACATAGAGAAACACATAAATATTATTCACATCATGGTCGAGTTACTTCTCCAGACGTGTGTACGTGTGTGTGACAAGGCAATATAATAAACTCCTTCGAGAAGTTGTTTCAATCGATTCGGAACCAGGACTTCAGGACTCAGAATATCGTGTCCTTTTTTTATTGACTTTGAACTAAACTCGCGAAATTAAATGATTGCTGTGTTCTTTTGAAATCGGCGAAGAATTCGTTCGTGTAATAGAGTTGTGAGTTTCGCGAGAAGTTTTTCTCGAAGAGAAAATTGGACGATTTAGGTGTTACGGTTGTATTGATAGATTTTTGATAAACAGAATCGGTGATTGAATATCTGTGTGGATGCGGCTAGCGGAAACTAAGATAAATCAAAATCAGATCTATATTTAATGTGTAAGTATGCGAACAGATAAATCTTTCTAGACACAATCCAACACGGCATAATAACCGACCAGCGTTGATTTCAAAGGGACCGCGCATATGGGCGTACCAGATTTATTATTAAAATTAAATAAATTAAATTATTAATTGGATATAATCCTTCCATTATCAATTGCAGAATATAAAAACTCGTTCCAAACCCTTACCGACAATTTTGTTTGATCTGCCATAGGCATTTATTATTTTTATAAATACTTTTAAAAATATATCATATGCGAGAAAGTATTCGTTAAAATACAATTCCGTTATTTAGACAGATGCACTTAATTGTGGTTCTACTTAAAACTTAAAAAAAAATTATTATAGCTCGTTAACTTGCTACAACTGAATATTAAATTATAAAACGTAAATAGACGAGTGAAATGTACCACATTTGTTAAGGTAGGTGCAAAATTATTACGTCTCAGTTTTTGTTCAACAGAAGACCAAACAAATTCAATTGGATTAAGTAAACAATAAGAAGGAGTTAATACCAATACCTTTATCCTTTGCAAAATTATATTCTTACTTCTATCAATTTGTAACAATTGTGTTAGAAGTTGTTGTTAGAAAGACCCTTACAAACTCTGACAATCCGAAAAATCTATATAAATATATCCATAGTAGTCTAAACTCAAAAGTTTGTGTTCCTTTGTTACCAAAAGCTGATGGTTACCTTAGTTTCAGCAACCTCGCATCTGCAGAAATTTTGACAGAAACATTCAGCTTAACTTTTACAAACTAAGCAATATAGTCCAGGATCCGTAAGTAGGGTCGACTCATCTGTTTAATGGATAAAAGTTTTTTTTTTATTAAAAAAAATATGTTTTTAAATATACCGCAAATGGGTTGCCTAAGAAAATACGGTCACGGCAATTTTTTGCTTTTCTCTCTGTATACAGATAAGAAAAGTATAAAAATCATGATAAAAGTTACTTATGATGTCATTCTCTATTATTTTGTTTCTATACATGATTTCCCTAAAATGGACCTAATTCGAGATATTTGAGGAAAAATGCAAATTTCGAATTTTAAAGACAACTCAAAAACGGATAAGGAGAAAAGCACCAAATTTTAAACTTAAGCTTTAATCTATTCTACGGTGAGCTGATTAAAGTTTGGGCATATTCGAATCATCTGGGGAAGACTTTACAGGGTGTTGTTTTTTTATTTTAAGAAAATAAATAGTCTGGACCGTATTTTCTTAGGCAACCCTTTTGCAGTATGTTTTTAAACATATTGTTACGAATAAATATAACACCCTGTAACGAATTATGTTATGATTTGTAAAATTTTTTCCAAGGCCAGGCGCGCGTAACAAAGATTCAATAAAATAATAAAACGTGCAGTTGGACAAGATTTTATTAAATCATAATATTAAACTACATAGTCAAAAAGATCAACAGAGGATTCTTGAAGGATTACAGGTTGATATTCGGGGAGTTCCTTTTCGCCTACGTTGACGATCGGTCGAGTTAATTTTGAATAAAGGAGATTCCTTTTTTTGTGTCTGAAGTTAGGATCACGGGTCGGTCACGCGAAATTGCGATTAGTTTTTTTGTAAAGCCACACAGTGAGAAAAGTAACCTGTGCCTCAGCCTGCATCCTAAAGGATTAAAATATGTTCATGTAAGTAAATAGTTTTAAGGAATTATATCTAATTATTGTGTAGTCCACGGAGGCTAAGTAATTGCGAAAGCAATATAAATTGTTTTTTATTTGTTTAAATAAACCACAGTTATTTGTTTTATGCTTGTTTCAATTTTCTTTGATTTAGGAAAAGTTCCATCTGAACTTAACCCCCTAGCCGTGTGTTGTCTAGAGGCCAATTTAAATATAAATTGGGCCCCTCTATACAACTCGTGGTTACCGCTAAGAGTGGGCTTGGTTAGTCAAAAAGGCCTATAATCTCACTCTTATTTATTAAAAAGAAACTTTCATCCATTAAACGGATGGGTGAAGGTCGACCTTACTTCGGATCTTAGACTAATACGATTCCGGAAATAGTAGCTTTACGTTTAAATAGCACCTTAAGCGATTTTTTGTTTACCCCCGAAGTTGTCAAAAAGCAAGCACATTATAGAACTGAAAAACCACTTCTCACCCGGACTTGGTTGGTTGAATTCCTTTTTTTTTTAATATTATTTTCTTAGTACGCTTCTTTCAATATTTATTAAGAATTTGTCACTTCAAACATCAGGTCAGTGGAAAATAGTATCAGTCTTACCCATTTTAAAAAAGGCGACAAATTAGAACCTTCAAACTATCGCCCTATTAGTCTTTTATCAGTCCCATCTAAGGTCATAGAACCTATCATGGTTAATGCAATTTTTGAATTTCTAACAGAACATCAAATTATACCCAATAAACAACACGGATTTGTTAAGGGCAAATCTACCATAACTAACCTGTACTAGTAATTTGTCGAAAGCCCTTGATTGCAATATTCCTGTGGACATTATATATCTGGATTTTGCGAAAGCTTTTGATAGGGTATCCCATAAAAGACTGTTACTTAAACTAGAACATTCTGGTATCCGAGGCAATCTGAACAAGTGGATCGAAAATTATCTTGCCAATAGATATTTTACTGTCAAAGTTGAACAGTTACATTCCTCCGATTGACAGGTCACCAGTGGAGTACCTCAAGGATCGGTTCTAGACCCCTGTTATTTTTACTATATGCCAGTGATCTTGCCTTACATATTCACACCAGTAAGTCTTTTTATGCGGACGACACCAAAATGTATGCAAATCCACTGCTGAAACATAACTTACTACAAAAAGATGTCAATTCTATTGGAAAATGGTGCAACGACTGCTTACTACCGTTAAACGTTAGCAAATGTGTAGTTTTATATATGGGAAAGAACATTCCTTGCCTACAATACTAAACGACTATGCACTGAATAGTGTTATGTCTTATTCGTATTTGGATGTAACCATTAATTCTGATTTAACCTGGTCTGAGCATGTATTAATTCTGGCAAACGTGTCAATTCACTTATATATCTCCTTAAAAAGACCTTCGTAAAAATATAATTTCAGATTTTAGTGTTGAAATTATTTAAAACATACGTGTGACCCATATTGGAGTATGGTGCGCCAGTGTTCTGTCCACTGCTAGTGCATGATTAAAATTACTTGAAAATTTACAACTCGTATAAGTTTCGGACTAAATCGTCTGTCTTATGCCAATCGGTTAGCAATGGCTCATTTACAGACATTTCAACAGCGCCGCATGCAAGGTGCTCTAAATTTTCGCGTATTAAAATTTATTTAGGCTGACCTATTTTATTTATATTTGTTAAATCATGATAACAGACTAAGAGGTCATCAATTTAAATTAAAGAAAGAAAGAAAGAAAGAAAGAAAGAAAGAAAACTATCGTACTAAATACAGACAATATTTTTTAAAAAACAGAATCTTTAAAGTTTGGAACAGCTTACCCAATGATGTTGTAGACTAAACATCGATAAACTTGTTTAAAATTAGAATAGACTTTTTTATGAACAATTAATTATCTTAAAACCATAATAACTTACTATTATTTATAAGTCATTGTAAATTGTTAGGCTATATAGTTAGGCTATATAGTTCTCAGCCTTTAATTGTTATTAATAATAATATTGGTTGTTTTAGTAATAATAGTAATAAAAGATATAAAGAGTATTACAATGTATAATCTCTGTATAAATTTAGGATAAATCTTAATTGGAGGAGATTATCAAAAATTTTTATTGACTTTTAAAATAGCTGTATTATCCCTAAATAATGGAGAAAGTATCCCAATATTTCGTATAGCAGTGCCGAAATATCTCTACAGTTCCCATAATATTCAAACAAAATAGGTGTGTAAATCATTGTTGATCCGTGCGAAAAAGGCAGCGTGTGCCCGAAATTGCCCATATATGCGAATTTGGGAAATGGGTCCCGTAAGAGCCAAGCCATAGCCGGATTGATGGAACGCTGACATTACACATTTAGTCTATTCAATTGAGGGTCCATTTTCAAATTGGCATTCCGAACGACGAAATCCCCAGTTTTATACGCTCGACGGCAAAACCTCGCATCTCGTAAAATTTCGCCTACTTCATGATTCAGGTTATTCTTTTTTTCTGAAAAAGGTAACGGCCCAGTTTCAGAATGTATAAAAACAAAATGTAATCGAATTGAAATTTATACGCAATTTGAATAATAAAAAAATAGGCTTCGAGTAGACGTATGATGTGTCACTTGTAATAATACAAATAAGCTAAAATCCCTAATATTTTTAACCTTATAACACAATAATTTCGTCTCGTCTGTTTTCCCAGTGTAATTTAATTATTAATTATTATTGAAAGCTCAAAGGTAGAAAACACACTATTCAGATTATTTAATACAGTTTCCGCGTAACCTTATCAGTGTTTACTTGACCAGAGGGGGACCTATTGAGAGATTTAATCTAAGGATCGTGGATTCCAGCCCCACATTGTACGCCAAAATTTAGAGAATCTCTCAGGGGTTTTAGGGACCTGCTGATTAAAATACGTTTATGGAGCTCAAAGGCATTTATTCAAAATCCAGAATTCGGAAATTAGTCTAAATTATACAAACTCATTCAAAAATAAATAACACTATTGACCCATATAAAAACAAAAGATAAACAGTTGGTTAAATATTCCACCAGGATTTCACTAGCTAAATAATAGTTTAATTCATTTTATTTTACGTCTATTACATTTGAGTTTGATTTATTTTCGTATTTACAAATTGCCCGCCTGGTATTTTTGGTTCCACCTAGTTTTCTAACTGGGTATTACAGCGCACTTTGATTTTGCTTACTAAGAACAGATGGCGACACCATTTCACTACTTGAATTCTTATTCTCTTCATAACCAACTTTATTGTATACTGGTGAAATATGTAGCATTTGTTTCACGGGGGTCGGATTCCATGTAAATAGTTGGTAACAAGTTTGTTTGACCTCGACAGTAGCGCGCTAAGCGCTTACGGTTGAACTACACCTGTCAGTTTCAGTCGATAAAGTAGAACACTACTAATTAAAGCGATTTAAAAATTGGCGGGCTTGATATTTTAGATATTTGAAGCAATTTGAAGTAACATTTTCCTATTTGACAACTTTTACTTACAACTACTAAACAAACAACAAGTTTAGTGAATTTTTGTTGTAGGTAAATGTTGAAAAATGGAAAATGTCACTTGTTTTAACTGAAAAATAAAATTAGTTGAAAAATAAAACACATTTTTAACAAGTTTTATTTATTTAGAATTACCATGTAATTACATGTGTCTCATTATCTTCTAACTGCATATTTTGAACATAACAAGCACTATATCACACACTAAATTACTGAAAAATAAAAATATAATAGGATAACCAGCATAGCACATCACAATGTTTTTATTATTAAAAAAACCAGGTATAGTGTTTATGAAAAGTCAAACTAGTTATAAACACAATTGTTTTAATGTTTTAAATATCCCTTAATAATCCAAGGACAAATCATTCCAATTCTTATACGTATTGTCCCATTTCCCATCTATTTCAATCAAGAATAGTTGTAATGCCTATTTCGGTTACAATAAGCCTCCAGCTTCAATATAGGTGGGCTTTGAAATTCACCATAATTAAGAAACACATTTATGCACATTCCAAAATCTCCATACCCAGGAATATCTAAAACAAAACAAAAATAAAGTATCTTAAAATTAAAAATTAACAGAGTCATAACTTTTTTAAATTCTTACATTTTTCTTGCAATAAAAGGTATAAAAATTTCAATAAAAATAGAAAACATCTGATTTATGATCTTAATAGGTGAACTATGCAAAAATTAACAAGTTGACCTAAATAGCATATAAGTTTTTGAACATATTTGGGTATTACTTGATAAATATAATAATGAATATCACCCAAAAATTGAACAATAACTTTTTGAGCACAAATCATTCGCCTTTTTTCATCATGGTCTTTATGAGTAAAACTAGGATGAGGTTCTATCTCCGGTTCTACAATATTTGTTTGTAAATTGGCTTCACACATTTCGCTTACAACTCCTTTCATTTTTTAACCGCAAATGTTTAAAATGTGGATCCATGTATCTCTAGAATAATAGCAGGAAAAACATAACATTTCTTGTTAGTTTTGTGAGAAAAATACTTACTTCTGCAATTAAAATTTAAATGAATCAGAAGTTACTGATTTTCTTAAGAACCTCTCTATAGTAAAATTAGTTAAATCTAACTTACACTTAATACAATTTACTCACCTACATTTGAAAAAAATATATTTGAAAATGAAAATAATATCAAGCTGACATATTTATAGCAACATAACCTAATTTATTTTCAAAGCCAGATTTACACCATCTAATAATATTTAAATTTAGCTTTAACTTTAAATTTATTAACGATTATCCCTGTATTTGATCACACATTATATTTAAGTGAAATTTCAAGGGGTAAATCAGTAAAATGATTGATTCCTTTGTCATTATTTTTGAAAACATATTTTTTTGTGGGTGTAAAACGGGTTTGAATTTAGTGATAGCAGCGTGCTAAGCGCTTACGGTTCAACTACCAACAAGGAAACAAGTCCCGCCATTTATTCAAACCTTCTCTTTTTATTTTTCTATGATTTGTTTATTCCATTAGAGACTGGAATTAAGAACCTATCTATTTCTTGCTGAAGAGTGCTAATAAGGACGAAACCGGTCCAAGAATGATGTTCTCCTTAGTAAGCAAAATCAAAGGTAGAGAGTGTTGAAATTTAATTTCTACCTCTGCTGTCTTTCCTTCGGTTATAATACAATACCTGTTGCGGTATTAGCCAAAGAAGAAGTTGTTTTTTGAAGAAAGACGGTCGTTGGTATTTTATGTGATATTGGCTTGAAGTTTAATTCATTTTATTTTACGTCTATCACATTTGAGTTTGATTTATTTTCGTATTTAGTTTAATAATGCTCAACATTATGGGGTGGCACAAAATTAATCAAAAACATTTGGTCAAATACATTTAATCGAAAACATTTGATCGAATGCATTTGATCGGAAAAACATTTGATCGAATAACAATTGATCTAAAAGAAAAATGATCGAAAAGAAAATTGATCGAAAATAGATTTCATAGAAAAAGATTAATTAAAAAACCAAATATACATAAAATTATAGAAATATAAGAAAAATTAAAAGAAAAATTTAACTAATTAACCCAACCTCTGCGGACTAGAGTCATCGTTGGTTGTTTCGCAAAAACAAATATATAAAAAATAAAAAATAAAAAAATTAACCAACATACCTAACTTTTTAATAATTTTTTTTGCGAGGCAAACCACGACGACTCCAGACCGCACAGGTTAGGTAGGTTAGTTAAGTTTTTTATAAAAAAAACCTAACTACATTAATTTACTAAATTACCTAACCTGTGTCAGAGCAATCTGTTAAGTTGCTCCAGGCCACATAGGTTAGGTAAATTAGTTTAAATTTGTGTTGTCACTTTTCTATAATTTTTTTTGCGAGGCAAACCGCGACGGCTGCAGGTCGCACAGGTTAGGCAAATTTATCAAATTTTTTTATATAAGAAAACATAAAATAATTTACCTAAAATGTCCCATCGGGATACAAATCGACCTTATTAAAACTCATATTTTGTGTGAATTAATTTTTCAATCAACAGGATGAAGGATGAAGGATAAAAATTTGGTAAACGAGGTAGCTATCTTTTGAGATTATCGAAAAATTTGCGATTAGTACCTAATTTCGATAGCCGACGAGTTTAGTTCTTCCGGTAGTAGGGATTAGACGGACGGTTGTATGGTATCGTTTGATTTTTTGATATTTTACTATTTTAAATGTTGATTTTCGATATATTTTCCTTTCGATCTAATGAATTTTCGATCTATTTATTGTTTTTTTGATAACATATTATTCGATCAAATATATCTTCGATCAAATGTTATTCGATCAAATATATTTTCGATCAAATACCATTCGATAAAATGTATTTTCGATCAAATTTCTAATTCGATCAAATGTTTTTCGATCAATGTTGTGCCACCCAACATTATGCAAATGCTTGCGTAAAGTAGATTATTTTGACACTTGCTGCGATTTCAAAACATATCACTTTATAGGTCAAAATTAGAAAAAATATGTTAGTGTATTTAGTGAATATATATAAAATTAACTGTTTTTTAAAAATGAACGTTACAATAACTTAAAAAAAAAATTCATTCACATTTTATTAGAAATACTTTTACTTCTTTTCACTTAAATGAATATTAAATAAATTCAAGTTATGAACTTTTCCTAAAATTTCTCCAGTATAGTACTGTAATGTGAGCCATTTCATTATTCAGTCATGCTCTAATACTCCAAGTCCCTATCTGTATTATTTGCCCTTTGAGGCTCAACTTGTCCAATTATTATACATAATTAAACCCCTTAAGACCAAACCTATGTGACGACTATGGTGGAGACACTTTTGCGAACATTCCAGAGTCAACGAGATACTATTTCTAGTCTAAATATAACGTGATAACGTTTCTGGTACATTCTGGTAATTTTGGTGGAGGAGAATTTTAGACCACCAATTTGTATATAAATATTGGTGGAGGACCAACAAACGTTAGTTATTATATGGACAGTGAAGATAAATAGTAATTAGTAGATAGACAGTAGTGAATATAAATAGTGATCAGTTTAAAGACATTCGAAGTATATATAAATTATAATAGTTGTGTTATAAAATAAATAAGTGTTTAAATAATAGTGTTTTTCTTTAATCATAAATAATAACAAAAATATACCTAATGGTAGAAAAACGACGCCCGATAAAGGTTTGAAAGAAAATAGCAGGGTTACGTCGATCTACCGACCTAAAATATGGTGGTTTACTATGCAAATATTGAGAAAAACCAATGCCTATTGGTTTCCAAGAATTATCTAAACTTTGTGAATAATCTTTTGTATGGAAAGAAGTGGATCTATGATACACTGAAATTATGGAACTTTAATAACAATATTAATAGGAATTTTCTTTGCCGTATCTCCTGAAGACTTCGCAGAAAAATTTCTAGTTATTTACATATCGATACGGCCACCACAGCTAAGGGGAAATACACAAAATTTCGGTGTGGTGCATAAACTTTAATAACGTTTCGTTGTTGACTTTTAACATTTGTGCTCATCAGATACTACTGAGTCACTGGCCCTTGTATTTGACTAATCATTGTTTGATCCTGTTGTTCAAGAAGAGATTCTCAAACCTCGTGAGTCGTACCTCTCGGCAAATTTCCCTCATCAATCGCTATCACAACTGAAAATTGCGTGCTGTTGCCTTTTAACTTAAAAATTCGCAGGGAAACTGCTCTTAGAAAATAGCTATTTCGAAATCTGCAAACAAAAAAATCATTCAAGACAGCTTACAAAATTCTGACCACTATTATTGAATTTTGAGCCTTTTTTTATTTATTGTTTGTCAGGTCAACCCTGGTATATCTACTGTAAAGTGAAAAGTGGAAAATGTTGTAACAATCATTATTTCCGCCAATATGACCTGTAAAAAGTTTTTTATGGGACGGATTTGAAAGTCTGCTCATAAAAGTTTTTAGCGGTCATAAACCTCGTGTACGAAAGAACGAATAATTTAACAAATAATTTACAGGGAGGGTTCGAAGAACTAAGACCCTGGATAATATACTACACTACAAGATTTATTTACTTTTTATTTTTTGTTGGTTTACTGCGAACAACGGGCTAGCGACGACCTTGTTTGTTTAGGCCGGAATCCATTTTCATGGGAGTTTTATGAAAATTTTTATATATAAATATGCCAAAAAGCGGGTTACGGTTTTGGTGATCGTAAAAAAGGACGTTGGTTGGTTGTAGTTTCCACAGCTCGTTTATAACCTAAAATATTACTATCGTTTAATGCATGAGAAGATGGAGATTGCGAATTGAGAAACCAGGAGTCACGAAAAATGCTACTGAAGGACAACGAGGGTAACGTGAAATTTTATATATTTAGGCTTGAGGATTTTCTTTTTAACTTAAACGGAAGGTTCCAGAAAGTACTGGAGGTTAATGAGAACACCAAGAAGTGCTACTAGATGCCTTCATTTTAGTTAGCTTCTATCATTCCGATAGTAAATGCGTAGGGCGAGAGAAAACTCTTCTCTCGTCTTAGCTCGTCTCGTTTCTCGCGTGATGAAACCATATTACATCAAATGTAAATTTGGAAAAAAAACTTAGGACGAAACGTGAAAAATCTGTAAAATTTTGAAAACAAAACAAAAAAATTTTTAAGGAATTTGTTTCATTAGTATAAATTGGTAATAAGAAACAATTGATGTGGTGGATGAAGGGCTTATGTTATAAAAATAGTTTTTAAGCAATTAACTATTTAATTAGATTCATTGGTATTTTTAGTGAAAAATATGTTTAAAATGCGTTTTTTGAGTGTTTATCACTAATTAGACGCACAAGACCAAACCAAGGCAAGACACATATAAACAATTAATTATTCATCAACAAAAAATAGGACTAAAAATGTTACATAACCCCTTTCAATTATAGAAACACCTTGGTGTCTCTCTGTCTGTCCGTCTGTCACATCCGTTTTACTCAAAGAATACTCAGAGACTATGAGTTAACTAAAAACGTACATACCTTGTCTTGGAAGTCAGTTCCCCCAAATCCCATAGAAATAGTATAGAAAGCCAATTCCATATATCAAAAATGAAACCATAAGGAGCTCATGCGCATAACGGTGCTGGCTCGGAAAGGACCGGTGCAAGTTTTTTAGTGATCGAACAAATAGTTCACACGATGTTTCAGGTTGTAAGTCATACATTTTTAGAGATGAAATTATATAAAAAACGTTGAAAAAAATTTAAGTAAGGTAAATATGGTTCTTAAAGTCCTTATTAAGAAAGATATGGCATAACATATGAATTAGTTCATTTTTGGCAATCGTTAGTGCTATAGTCACGAGATTTTGCTTGTGATCTGACATCTTATTTGATTTAGTATACAAGTAAATTTAATCTGGGGAGTACAAAATAGGGGACAGTTGCGTTTCGCTCAGGAATATTATGTTCGATATTTTTTTACATTTTGTCAGCCGATACTATGAGTCGTTACTTACAATTAGACAGAAAACCTTTCATGTAACCATTTTCAATGTAAATTATCCAAAGATGAAATCTGCATCTCTCAAGATTCAAAATTAAAAAATACAACTACATTTACTTGGTACTTGGTACATATTTTATTTTAATTTTGAACTCTTTTAAAAGAGTCTTTCGGTTCCATAATCAAAGTTAGTCTCTGCTTACTAGAAACAATTCTTTATAGTCTAAACCAATTTATGGATTGTTTTCGATCAATTTAGTACAAAGATTTAAAGTTTTTAGTCAATGATAACATTCCACATCAGCACATTGCAAACCTATTTATATAGATAACAAGAATAAACTTTTAAATCATTAATTTAGTAGTTATCTCACTTATAATGATTTTTTTGTTTATATAACTCTTTTGATTTTTAAATATAGTTTAGCCTTACAATACGAAGCGTTTTGTATCTAACACTTTGACGATGCATGTTGACAGGCGTGTACCTTTTTCGGAACAAGAGGCGCTTTAACGACGGAAATGATTTTCAAACTATCCAGTTAGTTTTTGGAAAACTAGAAAACGTTTGAAGAAATTCGTCAATAATAGCGTGTCGTTCATGTGTTTCATTTTGATCAGTTTTCATTCTAAATTGCATAGAATACTCTTCATCCGATTCAAAATTGAGATTCTCGATATTTCCACAGTTTATTTATAAAACCATCTAAACTGGCATTATATATCATTTAATATACTTTATAATATGTTCACGCCCTACTTTGCACTTTATTAACAATTTGTTTTAACATACTTCAAAATAGGAGGATATTCTCAATTCGTTGAAATATTGTATGTATGTTAAGCGATAATTCTTTACCAGGTTGCCCGATTTCTATGATTCTCTTTTTGTTAGAAAAGTAATAGTTCCATAAATATAGTTAATATCTAAAGATGGGATCCATGAGAAACTCAATGACATCTTCATTTTTAAAGTAGATTTTTTACAAGTTCTTTAAACCATACTGGTTCGCACGTAGTATGGAATGAACAAATGTTAAAGGGCGTTTCCTTGAAAATCTAAAAATGTGCGTTATCTTATTTTTGCAATAGCCCGACGAGATATATGTACGTTTTGTGTTTTATTGATTAGAAGTTCTCACTAATTAATTTTAAATGGATGACCTAAATAAAGGGCATTATCCAAAAATATTGAGGCCCCTGTAACAAAGCAAACATACGTATGTGGCCCAAAGGAAAAAAAGGTTGAGTATGGCTGGACTCTAACCACATTCAAGTGCTAATGTTGAGAGGGTTTTTTCAACTATAAATTTATTAAAGACTAAACAAAGAAACCGTTTGAGTACTAAAACTATAGTAGGATTATTGCACAACAAGCGACTTATTACCAGTACTCGTTTTAATTTTAAGGAAAACAATGAATTAAGAAGGCTTTTGACGATTGATATTTACAAAGAATATTTGTTATGCTTACTTTGTATTTAGATGTTTATTTTTGTATTTTGATAGGTTTAGTTTTTTAGTAAAACCTCTGGAAGGAAGATATAAAGATATAAAAAATAATTATACATATATATGTTAAATTTCACAAATTCACAATTAGATTTAGATATAGGCAATAAACCATTTAATTTTAGGTACCTATATGTAATTAATAAAAATGTATTATACTACTAAATTAAACAATCCACTCTACAAAAAAAATATTTAAATGAATATTTGTTAAATTTGCTTCATTTAGTTACTAGATGTCGCCATTAATTGCACTGTTTTTCCATCTGCCGTTTTTCTACCGCTATTTCGAGCCAAGTTATACCGCTTTTGAAAATTTCATCTGGCAACACTGTTAGTGACCCTCTGAGAGGTAAACGAAAAATAGGATGCATAATCTTTTTGATTCGAGTAAGCAGGGGTGCAGTTTTACCTATAATAGAATTAAACGTTCATGTTATCAGTATATAGTTGAATTGTAAAAGTTGAGTTGAAATAAATTGAGTTACCAAAAACCAGCGTAACAATATTTAAACCATAAAGGTTATAACTTTTATATGTTATTCTATCGATTTCATTTTTTTGTTTTTTTTTAGAAAAATTATTATTTTTCTCTGATTTGACTACTCTTAACTCAACGTATTCAAAGCATGTTTATAATTCAATTAATTAACATATTCAAAGCACATAGACGATAAGTTGATAAACTTTAAATAACTTTTTCTATCATAAATACTTCGGCCTTAAATCGATATCGCCTTTTTAATGAGAAGACTAAGAAGTAGAAGAAGAAGAAAATCAATTTCCCATGACGCTTAAAGACCAAAACTCCGAAACTTTTCCGTTTGTTCGGGACTCTTTAGTCGCACTTTCAATGACACGGCCTCCTCGATGTTGTTATTAATCGATTAATCGGCTTGGAAAATTGCAAGATGTCTCTAGAGATGACTAATTGCTTTACAGCTTTTTCTGATGTGTTTGAAACTGAGACATAATTCTATTCTTTCGTTATTTTATTTTCTCGCTGGTATGGATTTATCCGCTTTGTGAAAAATGACGTGGCTAATGAGACGATTAATTTTTTTATCAATTTTTCGTTGTATCCCATTTACATAGCGCAATGGATAAAATTTAACAAAATAAATACATTTATTTTCTTATGTATTGAAGATTGTCAATACAAAATAAATATTTGGATGTGATTAAAAATTAAATAGAAAACAGAGATATTTCATTGTTACACAACGGAAATAATTTTAAAAAAATGTTATGTAAACTTTGAGGTACCTCAGGGACCTAATTTGGGTTCTATTTTATTTCTATTGTTCAACAATAACTTGTCTATGCGGTGTATAAATATTTAGAATATTTATTTTTTACAGATGATATAATAAAAATATAAGAATATACAGAGAGTAAGAGACTGTGCTTCTTAATAATATTGTTGAATAATTATTGTAGTTTGATTGATGTTATTTATTTTTATAGAAATGTAAAAATGATCCAAAGATTCAGTAATGAATTTGAATTGCCCTTAAACACAAATAGTTAAAAAATTAATTTTTGGCATCAAAAAAATTACACAGAAGACTTTTAATATTTTTAAAACTTATTATTTCCTTTGTTCCAGGTGGGTCATCTGTAGGTTAAAAAATTAACGAATAACACATACCTAGAAAGCGGTAAGTTTAGCAAACATATTTTTCTAATTATATCAACTGTTTTTTTTTTTATATTTTTCTATTATAAAACCATATTTCACAACGTTTTCCTTATCTCTTGTTGCTCTTATAGTTTCTCGCTTAACACGTTCTATCAAATGGGAAGTAAAAATGAATATTATGCAGGTAGGTAGCAAATATATACACATGCACATACTGTCGAAAGAGTTCGACAAGATGCTCCTCTTTAATATTAAATCGCGAGGCACGATGTGCTTTTTGAGTCCCCGTCGACTTTGAAGTTTACCCACCTGAACTTCTTTCATGTCGATCTCTGGATGTGGAACATGGATGTCGCTGACGCTGTCATTCAAAGCGACTTCTGTCGCTGCTTGTTTTTCTACGGTAAATATATATATTTTTACCAAAAGAGATAAATATCAATGAGTCACCGAAAAGTTTATTTATTTTCTTATTTTTTGCCTCTCTATACTCCGTTTTTTTTATTTGAACTGGAGGTGGCGCTGAAAATTTGACACATTTCACTTTCTATAATATTTAATAATATTTTTTAGAGGTTATATACTGCAACAGTTTATCTCTAATAATTTTATTTAAAAATATCGAAACTAAAGGAATTTATGATCAGTGGTTATAAACATACAGAATTTATTTATTTATAAGAATAACTTTAAAAACCTACCAGATCACTTTAAAAGCTACAAATAACAGTTGTAAAAAAAGTCAAAACCACTTAGTAATTGTTGACGATGGGAATAAAGATTTCAATACTGACAAAGAAATGGCGAACTATTATAATATAGTATATTACATTACGAGTGTGGAAAGTGACATTTTTCACACGAGCGGGAAATATTATCGCACGAGGCGCAAGCCGAGTGCAACTATCACACGAGTGTGGAAAATCACTTTTCACACAAGTGATGTACAATATTTTTCCTACGACCACAAAATAATGTCATCAAAAAAATATAAAAACCAAGGTTATTATTACTATAATAATTTAAAAGTATTTAAAAAAATAATCAACAACAATCGTATTTATTCAATTTTCATATTTTCTAAACAAAAAAAAAAACTAAAAAAAATAAAAAAAAACAAAAAAAAAATTCTGCCCCGCTAGGATTTGAACGCGGTCGAAAAATGGCAAAGTTGATAAGTTCGACGTCCTAACCACCTGTTGATAAAGAGTTTTTTTTATGAAAAACTAGTTTAATTTATCGAAATAACCATAATTTACATTTATTGTTAAAAAATATCGATAAATATTAACTTTGGGTATAGGGAATGCTTTATAAAAATGAAAGACTTGGAACAGATGATTTTACTGGTGATATAAAATATAGGGTGTCCCATTTAAATAAAACAAGAAATTGAAGGGTCTGAGTATTGAGTCTCCCTGTATACAAATAAACAGATAATAAAAATATAACTAAAAAAAGTATAATACATCATATTATAAAATTCGTGTGGGTAAAAATTTTTTTTATACAGTGTGTAATTGGCTGCTGGACGTTGAATTATGTACGATTCTCTCACAAAAATGTCAATTCCTTGAAAAGTACCCTATATAACATAGACAAACCATGTATAACAAGAATGGAAAAAAGATGAGTAAACAGAATCTAAAATAATACACTGGGGTTATCATTAAAAAAACATATTTGGTCGTACACGAGCTATGCAACACCCTGTATACCTCCCAATAATTTTAAAATGTTAACCTCAAACATGTCCATAGTTTTCTCAATACACTTTTTTAATATCTCTTTCAACAAGGAAGATATCGAACTTTTCCACAAAATTGGTCCACCCTGTATAAATATATATAAATAGCTTAAAGAACAACAGTGCCCCTGGATTTGATTGTGTATTAATGAAACACTTAAAACGATTACATCCGTTCATAGTAGTCCCATAGTAGTCTCTTAAAACATATAATTAATACAATATTCAGCACTGCGATTGTACCCAAACACTTTAAAAAATCTATTATAACCCCGATCTATAAAACCGGTAACCCAAACTTAATAGGCAATTACAGACCAATCAGTATAATTATAAATATCGCAAAAATATTTGAGAAATATTTAAAAGAGAGACTCATCGAATACTTCACAATCCTCAGCATCAATATGGTTTTACAGAGGGTCTTAATTAGAGTGATGCTATGCATGCACCAATATCTCATGTAGCTGAAGAAATTAACACCACTAAAAAATGTTTCGTCATCTTTTTAGATTGAGCAAAGGCCTTTGACACAGTTCCACACCAAAACAACAAGTTAAAATAAGAGAAAGTCTTAGTAGTCTTGAATATGTACAAATTGGTGTAACTTAAGGTACGGTCTTAGGACCAATATTATTCAACTTATACATCAAAGGCTTGACCGAGATCGACATTCAAGGTAAAGTAATTTCTTAAGCAGACGATAACGTGCTTGTCTTCAGTAGATTGGGATTCTACAAAAATGCAAGCCATAAAAGGAATTGAACATTTAAAAACCATCTACCTCCAAAATGCCAGAGGATGCAAATGGTCTATTTTCAGATATAAGTGATCGTGACGACCCTACATACAAAGTAGACTAGCTAAATCGGAGTTCTTTTAATTCAGTTGATACCATCACAAATAGGGAATGATTTGCCAAGAGATGTATCGCCGCAGCTGCAAGAAGAATTAGAAAATAACGTTAATGTGACTCGAAAAAAAAAAAAACGAAATGCATCTCTATGGAAGAGAAAGGTGCAAAAAAACTTGAGGTTGGCAGGTAAAGAATATGTGACACAAAAGGGCACGGAAAAAGGGGTAGGAGTGTGATTATAGCCAATTGCCTCTGTCATTACAAATGTAACACAAATTTTACTTAAGAGGAAAGAAAGCAACTCCTTGAAAACTATTTGGAATTAGAAAGCGAAGAGTTGTGATGGAGCTACATAGCTAGAAATGTGCAAAACATGTCGAAAAAGCGATAGAAAACCTCCACCTCAAAAAAAAACGGAAGCAGTAAAAAATATCATACGGGGTCATATTAAATCGATACCTGTCGTGTCTTCTCATTATTGTCGCATTACTACTAAAAGGAAATACCTCCCATCAGGTTTATCAGAAGTTAGGCTTTATAACGATTACAAGGAATATTGCAATGAACTTGGTGTAGAACCACAAAATGCTAGTTTTATTACAAGCATATATTTGCGACGGTGTTCAATCTTGGATTTCACAGACCTAAGAAAGACCAATGTGATTATTGTATTGGATATAAAAATAAAGATGCTACGGATCAAGAAGTTTATCGAGAAGAATATGATTTGCACTTGTTGAGAAAAGGGGAGGCTAGAGATCATAAGCGTAATGATAAAGATAGAGCTAAAACAGTTCCTTTATAGTATTTGCGATGGATATGGAAAAAGTTTTAGTTACACCCTCCCTAAATGTAGGCAAGTTATATTATACTAAAAAACTGAAAACATATAATTTTACGGTATATAACCTAGGAAATTCTGAAGCCAAAAATTATATGTGGCAAGAGGGTGTGGGTACAAAAGGTTCAGCCGAAATAGCTTCATGACTTTGGAACTGTTTATTAAATTTAAGTTCAGATATAAGAGAAGTAACGTTTTATGCAGACACGGCTATAGGGCAAAATCGCAACTGTATTGTTTCCGCTATGTTTTTGAGGGCCGTTACTTTGTTGTCTATAAAGACCATAAATCAAAAGTATATGAAATCTGGTCACTCTGAGTGCGACAGCGTACAGTCCAGCATTGAAAATAGAAGGAGAAAAATAGATGTATTTACGCCAGATGGATGATTTATGGTAGCGCGCACCGCAAAAATCAAAGAACCACTGTACCAAGTAACGGAAATGAACTACTCAGATTTTCTAAATTTTTCGAATGGGATAATCATCAACAAAAATAAGGCTGATGAGCGATCGCTTAACTGGCTAAAAGTTAAATGGTTTCAATACCGAAAACAAGATCCAACAAAAATATATATTAAAGAAAGGCTAAGTTGCGAACTTTTTAACTCTTTACCTATTAAAAAGGTTATTACAAGAAAAGAAGTGTTGCGTATAACAGATAGAATTCCTGCATTATACACACAGTCATTGCCAAATAAAAAAACAAAATTGAAAACGTTGCTTAAGTTATGCTCGTCTCTAGTTATTCAATCAATGTACCATAATTTCGCAAAGTAATAATGGTAAGGTCGTGAATAGTGAATTTTATCTGTGCTCATTGTTAAATTAGAACTTTATTGGTTTAATTTCAAGTTATAATAGTGTTTTTGATAAAAGGGTAAAAAATAACGCATATACATACACTCCTTGTGAAGTATCTTCTAAAATAAAAAGTCTTGACTCTAGTAAAATTGTGGGCCCTGATAGAGTACCACTGTCGTTATTGAAGGGGTGCTGTGACTCCTTGTCAATTCCACTTAGCCAAATGGTTCTTATTTTAACTGGATAAAATCTTGTTTGAGTAATCGGTGTCAACGTGTCATAGTGCATAATTTCGTATCATTTGACGTTTCAGTTTTATCCGGTGTTCCTTACGGTTCACATATAGGTCCCTTATTGTTTTCCTTATTCTTTAATGATGTTACGTCCTATATTCTTAATAGCCAATGCCTTCTATTTGCGGATGATTTAAAGTTTTTTAGTACACTGGTAATAACTCCGCAGTACAGTCCGACCTAAACAGGTTTGCTACCTGGTGTAAAAATAACGCTCTTTCTATAAATATTTCTAAGTGCACAACCATGCATTTTACAAGATTCCACAATCCTACTCTTAACTGTGACAGTACTGACAGCGTCAACCTGTAATAGATCTTCGACAGTTATTGATCTGGGCATTATTTTTGATACCATAATATCTTTTAACAACCATATAGATTCCATAGTATGAAAAGCCCTCAGAATGCTTGGCTTCATCAAGAGACATACTAGGTACGTGAATGGCACAAAAGCAATCATGACACTTTACAATGGCTTGGTAAGAAGTGTCCTGGAATACTGTTCTGTTATTTGGCAACCTACTTACACCTGTCATATCAATAAAATTAAAAGGGTGCAATGTAAATTCGTAAAATACCTGCTCTTTAAACACCGATTTCGTAGCTATAACTCATGTTATCAAATAATATTAATGATTTTCGGCATGCAGAGCCTGGAATGCAGAAGAAAACAGGCTTTACTCCTATTCCTGACTAAATTAATAGGTGGTTCCATCAAGTGCGGACTACTGCTTGAGAGAGTTCAGCTATTGGTTCCTATCCTACGGACTCGGCACATATCATTTTTGAATGTAAAAAGAAACAGAACCAGTTACGGTCAAAGTGTATTTATTGATCACTTATCGCTATAACAAATTTTACTCACGACTGTGATATATTTGTTATATTTTGGCGCTGAAAAGGAACTTGCAACTCCTGAATGTCTAAGTTTTACTCGTGTCGTCCCGCGGTGTTGTGTTATTCTTCCTTTTCTTAATATTTCATAATTTTTTTTTTTTAATTTATTTTATATTGTTTTTAAATCTACAATTGTTTGTGTTAGGTTACATACTCGTATACTGTACTATTTGGAATTTTACATTCTGTAAGTGATACATAAATAAATAAATAAATAAGTAATAATTTTTATGATACTCTTAGGTCTACAGAAGAACACGAACCCATTGATTCTGCTGAAGACTAACATTTGTCTTTAAATTAATTACTTTATTCCTAATTTAAGATAAATAATTAATAATATCTTAACTTTAAATTATTACTTTGCCTTAAGAATATTATAAGTTCAATTATCAATAAATAAATTATATTGCTGGAAATAAAAAAAAATATGTTTTTAATTTTTCATACTAGTTATCAACAATTTATCAGTTGGGTCGTCCCTATTCTTGTACCGAAATTATAAATTGGTGGTGGTGAAAATGTCTAAGCCACTTTCAAACTTTGTATTCAGGAAAAACACTGCAGGTAAAAAATTTTACAACAGAATACTAAAAGTAAAATACAATTTTAAAATATTTATGTATAAAAACATTCAAAATAACTAAAAACTATAAAATATTTGAACTTTTACATAACGAAATTATTTAAAATCGCATTTACTCAGAATGAGCTGCAGATGGGTTAGGCTCATTCACGTCCAAGGCGACGATATATTCTGTCATTTTCATTACTACAAAAAAATATTGTTAAATAAAAAAAATATTTTTTATAATAACTA
The DNA here is from genome assembly GCA_927349885.1 of Psylliodes chrysocephalus. Taxonomy (NCBI): domain Eukaryota; kingdom Metazoa; phylum Arthropoda; class Insecta; order Coleoptera; family Chrysomelidae; genus Psylliodes; species Psylliodes chrysocephalus. The sequence continues at coordinate 59,627,480 of OV651815.1, read as the reverse complement.
TTGTACTATTTGTGGTTAGTATAATAATTCTTTGTTTTTTATCATAAAATCTAATTTTTCTCAGTTTTAAATCTTCTTAATTCCTTTTCTTTTTGCGAAATTGTATGTTTCGGCTTCCTGTTATGAAAAAAAAAAAAAAGATTTACTCTTGTCTTACAGCTTCAAAAATTGTATTATTATTCGCGTGACCTGACAAAGTTAATTCAACAATATGATATACTGGTGGCGGTTAAAGTGAATTCCATGGAAGTTTTGAGTGCCCATTATAAATTATGTCCAATTTTAAGTACCCTTTGTTTGTTGCTACCCCATTGGCCTGCCGAATATTTACTGGTATATGTACAATATTTCCCAGTATTGATTTTAGGGTAGGATGTAAATAATAGCCAGTTTCAGTAATAGTAGATAATTCTATATTGACATGGGGTGTATTAACAATTTTTTTGTTTTTGTTTTGAAAGTATTTTGTTTCTAAATATATACACTGTGCTGTAATCACCAATAAGAAAAACAAGCATTATCTAACAAACAAACTTTATTAAGAAAAATACCCACCCAACAATTTAGCACAAACGATTTACATGAAAATCTAGCCCCAAAAAAATAATTCAAACCGACTTACAGAGCGTTTTAGTGTCAGTAAAAAAAATCAAGCTACGAAAAACGTGGCTGGAAAATTCATCGTGACGAATTCGACAATAAGGGAATTTTCATTTCGAGCATAATCATAATCCTGAGCAAAGAACAACAAAAAGATCTTTAGCTAACGCTCCTTCTAGTCCTATTTTGGGAAGATGCGGGTAGGGTTGGGTTGGATTGTGTGAAAGCAAAATTCGTATATATATATTTTAGAAATGAGAACGTGACGCGTATGGGATTAAGAATAAAGATGTAGGTTGAGTGTAGGCGCTAAAGCAATGGCGGCGAGTTTTGAAGGATCAACTTACATAAAGGATTATAACTATGAAATTAGATATAAAAGTATTAAAATAATTGTTGATAAATAGTCATGAGCAAGGTACAAAAAATTAGCAAAAATATATTAAGAAAATTATTATATATGTCTTTAGGATCGAAAACTTTACAATCTAGTACCTATAGATAAATGAAAATTGGTTACCTACTTTTATGCCAGTTTATCATATTTATGAATGATCTAGATATAAAGGTTTACGATAATGGCACTTTACGGCATTTTACATTATATTGTATATTTTTATGCTGTAAATAATGTTATGAAATAAGGACACATAAAATGGTTAAATTTTGACGTAACACATTTTTCAACCTATTACAATAGTATGGCTACAATACAACCGAATCATACAAATAAAAAAAATTTGGTAAATATTTTTTTTGCTTCCAACCGATTTTCTCAATAAAACCAATAACAAACGCGTACCGAAAATTTATGTCGTTAGGTATGTAAACTCTGAATGCAAGATTGCAAGCCGGTCTTCGACCTTCAACACAGAAAAAATTATAAATATACTCGTATACGTGAAATTATAAAAATAATCATTACTTATTTTTTATCAGAATAGATTGTACAGTTCATCAAATTTCTAGAGGTGTTCGACGCCCAGACAGAGAACGCGCTACCTGTGACTAAGATAGCTATTGTACAGTCTGCTAAACAAGTTATTTTAAATAGTTTTTAATATTTTTAGGTAATTAAATTTTAAAAGTGTGGAATAGTTTAGGGATTAAATTGGTCTGATTGGACTTTCTTAGAACGTTTTTAAAAGCAGCTAAAGATAGTATGTAGAATTGAAAGTAATTATTATGCCATAAAAGGTGTTTTGGAATTCCTTCAACCTTTTGAAATTGAGTCAGAAAATATAAATTTTATAGGATAGCGGAAAATACCTATAATTTTTTTGTAGGCCTTTGTAAATCGTGGAAATAGTTTATATTTTATTTCTACCTTATTAAGGAAAATTGTACCTATTATTAATAACGGTTGTTTCTGAAACATTACTAAAATTTTCGAAATTTTGTTTTTCTACAAAATAATAAACTATACTATTTAGAAAAAAATTTATTTCTCTTATAATTTTATAAAAAATAACAGGGGAATATTTACATTTCTTGATCTATTAAACAAAACGATAAATTATCTCGACGAATGACACCATGTTCTAGTACGGAAGCTAGCTTTACATTTTTGTTGGTGGTTTCATGGGTTTCATATCAATTTTTTATAATTGTAGTTTACACGTACATATACCTCTTAACACTTGTTTGCTTTATTAAAAAAATGTGTTGTTGTGATTTACGTCGAAATAAGTCAAAAACAACTTGAAACCCCATATAAAATCAAAAAGGAGAAACGGAAAAAAATTGAGCCTGTAAATGAACACAACTCAGAAACAAAAATAGCTATCTAATAATAAAAAAATAAAATTTGATTCTTGTGCATCTTCGTTGTAAAAATAGATAATACTTTTTTGATCTTAGGTACAGATATAATTTTAATGGTCTTCCGAAAAACTTTCTTCAGTTTCCATATCAGATTCAAAATCAGTCTCACTGTCACTGTTTAAGTTAATTATAAATCTATCAGTTGCCTCATCCAAAGTAACTTCTCTGTCATAAAATTTAGATTTCCACATTTTAGCATTATTACAACGAGATTGCCACTCCTCTTTAGAAAACGTGTCAAAAAAGTCTTCACACAACAGTTGTACGTCTTACCTCTTAAATGTAGTGTTGTTACTAGCTACATATTGTTTTAATGATGCCCACACTAATTCGATCGGATTAAGATCGGGATGATACGGTGGCAAACGCAAACAACTAAAACCATGTTCATTTATCATTTCTTCAATTGCATACCTCTTAAATCGTGACTTATGCAATTGCACTAAACTGTATAATTGCGTTTTGAGCATATCCTCTTCGTAAGCAATATTATGATTCCTTAACCAATCCTGCATGTCAGCTTTTTTAGAAGTTGACGTTGGTGCTTTATTTACCTGGACATTATGGTAAGGAGCATTATCAACAATAATGACGCTTCTTGGAGGGAGGTTCGGAAACAGCTTTTCTTTCAACCATTTAGAAAAATTATTAAAATTCATTTCATCGTGGTAGTCTCCACTTTTGGTTCCAGATTTGAAAATTAACCGGGCATTCGGAATAAAGCCCATTTCACCTCCTACATGGACAATAATCACCTTTATTAATTGGTTTCTTTAATCCCTCATTTGAATTATCACTCCAAGCTTTCTGGTGTGTGTGGGAGGCATGTTTCATCTAAGTAGACAATTGGACGGCCCTCTGCTCGATAACTTTTTAAACGAATCAGATAATCTAAACGTAGCTTTTGAATATCAAACCTTTCCATTAATATTTTTCTGTTTGTTTTTGTTTTCCGCCAACGAAATCCTAGCGACTTTATTATTTTTCTTAAACTTTCATAGCTTCCTTTGTACCCTGTAGCTTCTCTAAATTTAGTCAGAATTGTTTTTAATGTTGGAACAATATTTTCCGAGATTAACATGAACAGAATAATTCTTTTTAAAATACCTTTGTCAGCTTTATCTATATCATTAACTGTTTTTGGTTTTTTAATGGTTTTTCTTGGTGATGAAAATTCCGATATCTCACGGTTATCGATTCTTTTTTTCTCTCCAGAAATGCGGACGACAGAGTTTTTAGATACTCCTGTGGCTGCAGCAACACGATCATTTACATTTTTAAATGGTATTGAAGGTGAATTAAAGTTTCCTTTTCTTCTCATAAACTCTATAACATTGGCTATTATTTCGCGAGATTGACTGTTAATCACGCGGCCTCTTAATTTGCTATTAAACTCAATACTTAGGTTCTATTAAACTGTAATGAGCAAAAAACACAAACGAAAATAAAAGAAATGTTTTAGCGAAATTTACATCTCACATTTACATCTGAATGAAACAGTGAAATACTTGATGCGCAGAGTGTACTTTCATTGCGTAAATCCATCGGGATGCCTGTCAGTAGTGCTTTCTCTGTCTAGCCGTCGAAAGCCTCTAGAAATTTGATGAACTGTATAATCTTTTTCTTTTAAAGTTTTTTTATTTGTTTAACTTATCTCGTTACTTTTAACATCTTTTTCCTGTGGAGCAAAAAAACCTTACAATAACAACACCTGAAATTGATTTAGATTATGTTTTTAATATTCATGACTTAACGTATCTGTAATGACAAACAGGGTCATGAGCTCACCTGTACCAAAGGTCATCACGAGATGGTGCCCACCTACACAAATGTCATTTGTCGTTTATGCCTTATGTCAAAAGGGTAATTCATTTCGATTTATATCTGTCATCGAGCAAGTTGATTTATTGAATTTTAATTATCTTTTATCTTGGACATCCGATGTACTAATTGTCTATTAATATTTTTAATGACCGTCTGATTTTAAAAAGGTAAGTTTCCTACCGATATTTTGTTGAAAATATATATTTTGTACAAGAAATTCTAATTAAAAGGTCAAATTTGAAACATAACCTCAACACATTGAATGACACAAAATCACATGTTTTATATAATTTTATCTATTATTTTGTTAGGAAAGAGATAATATGCTGTACTATTAATTATGTTAATTAAGATTTTTCCTTTTCATATTAATTTTGGTCTCTGTGAAACTATTCAAATAATAGTTTAATAATTGTTCATTTAATAGTAAAAAACACTTATCTGTTTCCTATGTAAACTTCCTAGTACCTTCTTGATATTTTTACCTTTTTCCTTGTAGCCTGGCCGTATCTAGATGGTTTTGTAGAAGTTATATCGAAAAAGATTGTTTAGAAGTTTGGAAGAACGTACTAGCTGCATGTGTAGAAGTATTGAAACTTAGAAGTTTAGTTCCAGCTACAGAAGTTGATTTCCAGTGTATCAAGAGGTTTAGTTCGAGTCATCTAAGAAATTTATGAGATTTAAGTTTACCTAGGAAGATTTATACTTGAAGAGTTGGTGATATCCGAAGTATCTCATATGAATCCTCTAGAAGAAGGCCTCTACAGTCACTCCTAAAATACTACCTGTTATACCACAGATGAGTCTTTAATAAATCATTTAAATTTGAATAAGTAAGTCTCTGTGAATTAGGATTTGTCGCTGCCTTATCTAAAACCTTATTTAATTATAATATCTTAATGGTTAGTGATTTTCTATATTTTCATCACTAATCGATTGTCAAGCTTAGACAGTTTTAAATATAGTTGGCTTAACATTCTTTTTCAAAGTAATACGAGTTGTTTAATAACCTGACCCACTGCCCAAAATCATAAGAGCTTAAAACACTATAAAAATAGATAAAATAACAAGATCATATTACATAGTGTTGAGAATTGAAATTGGAATAATAACAAGACAAACGGTACTCTGAAGAAAACGTAACGTTGATTGAAGTTAAGGAGAAAAATTATGCACAGTGGCAATGCCAAAAGGGCACTAGTGATTATTTCAGCTAATATTAGTCAAATTCGAATGGATAAAACGGTACTATGAAGGAGACGTGATGTATATATTAACGTTGAAGAAAAAATTATGTGTAGTAGAAAAACTTAAAGAGCATTAACGTATTTCTCCTATATTAGGAGAACGATTCAAATGCGACAAACAATACATTGAAGGAAACATGACGTAGATCAACGTTAAAGACAAAAATAATGCGCAGTGGAATTACCAAAAAGACTTGAAGTTTGGGGATACCAAGAAATGGGACATGTAAAGAAAGTAAAGAACGTAAAAAAATATTACGAATTTGCAATATTTATTTTGTAACAAGAAGCGATAAAATGCGTTAGGACCTTTTAAGTAACAAAGTCATTGGATGCTATCTTCGTCTATGGCAAACTTTTAATAAGCAGGTGTTGAAAAACATACGAAGTAAAAAATACAGGATGTAGCTTCTAGCCTTATCGCATCAATAACAAATAACAAAATAACGATTCTAATAATCCAGCGCCCTTGAAATACAAGTGGCGTTGGTTCCTTTCAAAAGAAACAAACCTAATTCAATGTAGAAGGTCATTAAAATGTAATTTATACTTAAAAATCATACGCAGTGGCATTTTTAAAAAGACGTAAATTCATATTTCTGCTATTATTGGTCGGATTCAAATGGAACGAACGGCATTTAATATACAATAATATTTAGATGTCATTTAAAATGAAAAATCATGCGCTGTAGACTTACCAAAAAGCCTACATAAGCTTATATATCTATTTTTAGTCCAATTCAAACGGGACAATCGGCAGTTAACTTCAACTGTCTTTGAGAATGAAAATTCATATTAAAAAGGCCTAAGCTAATGTTGTCACGTTAAGCGTGTTTTTAATAAAAAAGTTCACGATTTACGTGTTCTTTAATTTTAGTGAAAACTATAAATAATTTTAACTGTGAGGCTTTAAAGAAAAAATACAAAAATAGGTCAAAATGACTTAATATAACCCAGTTAGACCTCTTTATGGGACATATTGAAACCAAAATCTATTCAACGTACCAAAATCCGTAGACAAATACCTAAAGCCATAAATGTTACGTAAAGCTTGGTTGTATCATTGTATGAAAACTAATAGAAATCAGTTTCAATATCTAATGAAATAACTTATTATTGATATTATATCAGTTCCATTAATTTGTTGAGAATTTCAGAGAAACAATTTCTGTTATATTAAATTGAAACTATCGGTAACTTCCAACTTCGAACTTAGAAAATGCACAGAGTGTTCTATTGAAAAAACATGTGGGTTGTTATGGGGAGGAAAGTAAAAGATACAATGAATATAATATTTTTGACTTATTTTTATATTTTGTCATGAAAGTTTCACCTTTAAAATTATTTCGAGTAGACAGTTTTTAATGAATTTCTCTATATATTATGTAATAATTCTTTGATCTAAAATTTTGAACACTCTTCATTCAACTATGAAAATACTACATTATTATATCTGAATAAAATAAAAAGGAATGCTTCTGTGTCAGTTTGAAATTTCAAATTTAAAGATATATCACTTACCCGCATACCTACATTGTTTTGTTCATATTTTCATAACATAATTACGAAAGAGAAACAGAAATTCCAATCCCTCGTAAGCGCACTTTGTCCCAACTTATGTATTCCAAAATCCCGAAATTCTAAACCCATACCCGTGGAACAAATAGCATAAAGTAAAGAAGACGTAAACGTAAAGACATATACGGCATTCTAGGCTTTGAAACCCCCCATCGTAAAGAATAAACAGTGTAATAAAGAGGACAAAAATACTATAACACAAGAGGGTTACATTTCTACTTACTTATGATCATATCTGTGCTGCTTGTAAAGTGGTTACGAAAAGGGATGAAAGCTCTTACGATTTAAATAAAAAAGATCTCCTAACATTTATAAAAATGTCAATTGAAACGTCCATCTAAATGATTTTGTTTTTTATTTGATTAAACGGAAATTAGTCTTATTAAATAGTTTTCTATTATGAAAGCACCAATCAATCAATTACAAAACGGTTTTAGTAAGTTCCAATAGTCCAAATTTACGTTCTAAAAAAAGATGACGTGCTATTTTAGCTGAGGAACTATTAGAGAAATTAACATAAGAATAATATTGTGTTTTGTATAATCATTGAAACAGTAAAGTATTTATGCAATGAACCGTGATATTGGTAAAGAATAGCTTTAATGTAAAAGAATTCAACGAATCTAATGTATTAATTGTTTAACACTGTCGCTGTCCAAGCTTTACGGTCATATACACCATTCTTCTGTTAATAATAATCAGGGAGTTAACTACATAACTGACTGTTAAATTGACAATTTTGTATTCACCATTACAAAATATGACTAATAAACTTAAAAAATAGAAACGAATGAAAATAAAAAAATCCCTAACCTAACAATTGCAAATCGTAACACACCTAAAGTTAGGTACAAATGGCATCCAACTAAAAAGACAGTAATATTTACGTAACAGACGCATTTCTAAATAGATGGTGCATAGCAAGTTCTGTTAACATACTGTTATTTTTTATATTATTGTTAGATAACAGAGGATTTATCTGGACAATGGTGCATATGGCCGTAAATGCCCCATCTACACGCTCTGGTCCGTCGCTATACGAAGTTTGGACGTTCATTACGTCATGGGCCATACACAATGCAAATATAAAATATTTGTCTGGGGAATAGCTATTATCTGTTCAGAGTGATTATAAATACGGACAGAAATTAACACAAAAAAGAGAAAATAATATAGACCTCTATAGGATATCAAGTACTGATGTCAAAGAAGTATATTACCGGGCTGTTGGCTGACGATGTACCTATATAGGTATTCATTTATCGATCAAGGTAGTCAAGCACTTTAAAGATGAGTGATCCGAGACTATAAGTTCTCGAGAGTCCATCTAGGAAGTAGAATGAATGAGAAATTAATAAATCTAAAGAAGCAGGATATCCAAATGGTGGTACAATTAGCCAATGAAGTTGCATTGTCACCATGCTAAAATCCCTTAGAGAAGGCTGGACTATTCAAGGCGGAAGTCAGGAACAATCAAGAGTAGTTCAAAAGGATGCCTGAAAGGATGAAAAAAAGACTTAAAATCTTCGATGTAGCTTTATATAGGGTGTCCCATTAGTGCGTTATATCCTGATATTTTAATTTGTGTTATAGACACGAAGACACGAATAAAAGTTATATGAATATAATATATAAAACATATAATTTAAAAATATTTTTGGATATACAGGGTGTAACGCTTTTGCCTGGAAATTAAAAATCTGTTTCTAATTGGAACACTCCGTATTTTGTTTTAGTTTTACAGTGTCATGGTAATATTGTATTTAAACCTATGATTTAACCTTTTTAAAAAATAGTACATGGTTGCGAAATTATTTTGTTTTTGTTAAATTAGAGAAAGATTGAACATTACAAATAAAATTATCCTAAATGTAGGCAAATGATTTTAAAGCGGTGATGGTATAACTAGTTCATTTTATATAGGGTTTTAAATATGGCTTATTCAGATTACTATTTTGTTTTCAAATGCAACACTCCGTAGCATTAGATACGTTTATTATAAATTTACCTATTCAACGATACCAACATGTTAGCCTATTATATACATGGTATACATGGTACTCTATAAATGATGGGAGAAACAAACATATAATTTTTTAAACTAAACACCCTGTAGGTAGTACGCATGACAGATTTGGTTGTTCTCACATTGTTTTAACATTTTAATATACTAATTGTTTCTAGAAATCTTTTGCATTTTCATTCTTGCTGTGATGTATAAAGGGTGTGTCTAAACTCGAGGTTACAATATTATTATGATTAGTTATCTCTTTCTAAATTCGGATTGAAATTAGGTTGGTACATGTGTTTAGATAAATAACAGACACGTTGTGACGTTGTGTTTATTTTGATTTTTTCTAACATCAACCTCAATTGTAGAAAACATTGAAATTGTTTTTAAACAGTTTAATAAAATAAAAATGTGTTTAATTTTAATTTACAATAAAAATATGGTTACTATTTGTAAAATAAAAAACAGTCAAAATGTTTATAAAACTTTCTCAAAATCTAGACATTCAAAAATGATGGTGCGCAAAGGGCTGCTGCAAAATACATCGTGTTTTTGGGTACATCCAATTTGGGTACTTGTGACGTAGATTTCTTATTTTTTCAGAAAAACCTGTAAATTTGTTAAAAGTAATAAAATGGCCTCAATTTTTTCGTCTAACCAATCATCTTACTTACCTATTCAATACACATAATGCTTTCATTGGAAAATATGTATACATTTTTTGAAATTTGATTTTTTTTTAAAACAATGTCAGGTGTCACAATTACCCTACAAAAATTCTATTTGTGACACTTTTTGGTTTTACATATGACACATCACCAAAATTAACATTTATATCCATAAAGCTTGGTAGTTTTAATTGCGACTTAATGGTCTAAATGTGAAATTAAAAAAATATTTGAAAAAAAAAAACTTTAATGTTTTATAATAAAATTAGCACTAATTTGTGCATGAAACTAAAAAAAAATCTGTGTCTTATAACAAAATAAGTATTTTCACTACAAATAGGGAACACAATAATAATGCCTATGTATAAGAGTATGTACATAAAACTAAAAAACATCTGTTTTATAACAAAATAAGTATTTGCTCTATAAATGAATACAAACTATTTATACCCAAGTACACAAAACTAAAAAACATCTTTGTTTTGTAACAAAAAGGACAAAATAATAAAAAAAGTTAATAAACATTGAGGCTATCAAACTTCACTGACAAGATCTTTTCATTTCGTCTTCCCTCAGTGGGTTTTGTAAGTATAGTGTATCTCATCAGTGGACACACTATCTATATCTTCAGAAATTGACCAAACAAATAGATTATTTCTTATTTTTCGTAAAAACTTAACCAATAGCTTATCTTCTTCTGCAGAAACTTCCAATATAAGTCCAACATACATTTTCGTAATTTTGTTTGTTTTATAATCTACTAGGGCCCAACTACCCCCCTTTACGTCATAAGGGTTTTTCAGTTTTTTTTTCATAATTTAACTCCTCTTGTTCATTTTTTACTAAATATTTGAAAGTTAGAATTTCATCGGGGTCACTACTGCTTGATATTTCGTGTTCTATTTCTTCAACTTCATTTTCTATTTCGTATTTTCTAGTAAGTATCTCGGCAGTATTGTTGCTATTTTTTTGCGTTTCTTCGCGTCTTTATTTTCTGTTGCAATCTTGGCTATTAGCAGAGATTCAAAAGAGGTAATTGGGTTTTTACTAGTACAAGGAATTGGGCTTTTACTAGTAGAAGGAACCGGTTCCATATCTTCTTCAGAGTCCATTCTTGACTCTAAGTTTCTTTCCCCTTCAACTTTAACGTCACGAACTGGTAAAGCTTCCTCTTGAGCATTGTTTGTAATTTGTTTTTTGAAATATTCTTGAAGATCATTTGGTCTTAAGATTGATTCTTTAACAACAGTTCTATCTACAGGGTTATCTGGATTGTTATGATTAAATAAGCCAGTCAACTGAAACGATTTTTTCAATAATTTATGTGGAAATTCTGTCAAAATTTTTCCTACAAAATTGGAGAAGTCTGCTTTGGTTAGGGGACGTCCGTAGTGTTGTCGCTGCCATACAGTTAACTCTTCATCCTATGATTTTTTAGAAACAACAAACGCGAGCGAATCCAACGGCTGCATAATATGCGTCGTGTGCGGAGGTAGTTTGAGAAGATAAATGTTTTCCTTAGTAGCTAGTTCGATTAGATCCAAAGATGAGTGCGATAAATTACCATCGAAAATAACAAGATGCCGTTCTTTTGGGCAATGCTTTAAAAAGTGGTTTTTAAACAAGTAAAAAATGCTATTTTCGTCATCCATCCGCGTGGGGTAGCAGCATATCCAGTGTTTGAATAAGCTTTCTCAGGCATCCAAATATCCCACAGGTGCTTCGCATAATACAAGATAAATAAAGGCATCTTGTCACCATTTGCCGAAATTGTAAATAATATCGAAGTGTTAGTCCTACCAGTAGCAGCATTTTGACGAAACACAGATTGATTTGTTGCTGATACAACCTTGGTATTTGATGAGTCTGAGCATAATGATGTCTCGTTGAGGTTAAAAATTTGGCTTGGTTTATCAAGTAATCCCAGTTCTTTCAATGTAGACTCATACAAATCGTAAATAACCATAAATTATTTCCGGCATCGTCTGTTCTGTTCTAATAATTGGTATTTTTATAGGTTTTTTACAAGAAAGACCATGTCGCTTTCTTAAACCCAAAAACTAATCCTTTCGAGTTACTGAGTTTTTTAAACGAGTTTGCACATTATTTTCTTGTACATATCGTCCAACAAGTACCAGTATCTCTTTCCGGGAAAGACCGAAACCCCATTTACTTAGTGTCTTTAAATACAACGCCAACTTTTCTTCTACTTCGGGGCTCCAAGTCTACAATTGTCTTTTGCTGATTGTTTTCTATTTTTACAATCTTTGGTACGAGAAATTAATGTAGATCGGGAAACGTGAAAAACTTCCGCTGCCTTTTTAACAGAATAGATATTTTCTCTAATACTTTGTATTGCTTTTGCTAGATCTTCTGGTGTGAAGGATTTCACCTTTTTTTTTTCTTTATTCTTTGACATTTTGATTGCGATCTGTAAAAAAATGTTCAAGTTTTTATGGATTATGGACTATAAATGCTTTTTTTTTTTTAAATAATGATATTTCGTTAGTGTGTAACTGTAATGTGTATGTACTGTATCCTGATACAATACAATGAGGTACATACTATACACTAATCGAAAAGATAAAAATTAAGATTTTACTCTTGTCAATAAACTCTCAATTTTGTCACATTTAAAAACCGTGGGATTCCGTTCTGTGTCGAGTAACTCGATCTCGATACGATTCATAATTCGATCGAATTATGAAAAGCAATTCTATCTGTTTTCACTTCGGAAATCTTCGACTCGGATTTGATATCAAATTCCATAACTGCAATTCCGTTCAACGAAATTCGACAATAAACTCGATAAAATAATAATAATTCGATATCAAATCATTAAAGTTGAATTTTTTTTGACATTAGGTATGAACCTTTCCTGCAGCAATGTGCTTTTTCTGAATAACTTCTCCTTGCATTAAGGGCCTTATTGTCTCTATTAAGTATATACGGGGTCATTACTATTTTATAGGGACATTATCTATAACTTGTCGAGGGTGGGTTAACTCATGACATTTAGGCCTCACTAGGCCCATTGTCCATCCTCCCAATTAAATAGGGACCTACTAGCTCGTGAGTCAGGGATAGTATTGCTATTTCTTAAACAATAACAGATAGAAAAATGGTTGAATTTGATAAAAGTTGCGCAGTTTTCTGCTTATTCAAATGGTGCCAAAAAACATTTGATATCTACAAATAAATTCAATATATCTGACAAAAAACGAATTAATTAATTTTAAGAAATGACAATGCGCTAGTTCAGTATGATGTCATTTTGGTTCCACTGACATTTAATTCTAACCAAACTTTTAACAAAAACATCAATAAATTTGACATATACGTTTTTAATGTTTTTATTTCATTTCAAAATATTGTTTACAGGTCATACAAAATAGTTTAAAGGTATGTAATTGGTAACTAAACGATTGTATATTTGATACATGCTATCTACTTACTTTAGGAATATATTTATAAAAGTGAAAAAAACGATATAATTTAGGTAAACAAAACTATCAAAACGTACTCAAAAAATCTACTGTCACTTTAATTGTCAGTGGAACCATAATTACATCATCACTGAACTAGCGCATTTTCCTTTTTTGTCCGATATTTTAAATTTCCCTATAGATATAAAAGGTTTCTTGGCACCATTTTAATAAGCACAAAACTGCGTAACTTTTCTCTTTTTTAACCAACCTTTTATCTGTTACCGTTTAAGAAATATCAACACTGTCCCTATAAAATAGTAGGGACTCTGCATACTACTTGAAACATCAATAAAAGAATTTATTAATTTCATAAAACGCTATAAAATATAAATTAATAAAAGTAGGTAATTTTTATTCAGCCAAAAAAGCTATCCACAGCGATTTTCAGAGAGTTCGAAAGGATCGCTTCTTTCCCTTAGGTCATTCTTTCTTTAGCACAATAGTATTAAATAATAATATTTTTACAATTTACCCCATTACGAGTGATCCCTGCAACTCTGAAAGCATATAGATGGTATCGGGGAGGGACAACCGTATTATTATTATTATTATTATTATTTGTCATGGCGCTCCAATGGAACTTACAGATGGTGTCATCTAACTTATAGATGAGGATACCCAGAAAAAACCACAACTATCATCATAAAAAAATAAAATATTAATCTTATAGCTTATGGCTAAACCAAATACAATACAATTTAAGTGTTGTCGGGGAGGGACGACTATTATTATTTTCCATGGCACTCCGCGGCAACTTATAGATGTCATTTAAATTATAAATGAAAACACTACGGAAGAACTCCACCCATAAGAATAAAACCTAATAAATAATTAACGTCAAGACTAAAGAAATACAATTTAAGTTTTGTTGTTTGACGTTTAAAAGTCAGAATAGTTTGAATGCTTCATTATTTTGTCGAATTTCCGAAGATTTCCGAAGTCAAAACAGATGGAGTTATAGAATCGCTGTTTTTAATTCGATCGAATTATGTGTCGAGTTACTCGACACAGAACAGAATGTCACGACTTTTAACGTCAAACAACAGACATTAAATTTTAATTATTTATTAGTTTTTATGCCTATGGGTGGGTTTTTTCAGGTGAGGAATCTATAATTCAAATGACATCTGTAAGTTGCCTCGGAAAGCCATGGAAAATAATAATAGTCATCCCTCACCGGGCACAAACAACTCTGCATTTAGAGTTGCAAGGATCACATATTTTTATTTATTATTATTAGGCTAAAGAAAGGATGAGTTAAAAAAAAAAACGTTCCCTTTGAACTTCCAGAAAATCGTCGTGGAGAACTTTTTCAGTTAAATAAAGAGACCCTATCAATGTTTATAATATGTAGCATTTTGTATAATACATAATGAATTTATTGATATTCTAACTTCCTAGACATGCCAGTTATAGTTTGAGAAAAAGATATAGTGTGACTTTAAACCTTTGAAGCCAGCCGACAACATACAAAAAAAAAACTAAGGAAACTGATACCCCTGATACATCGCAATAAAAAATAGTAGAGGAGCATTCAAGAGATTGAGTATACTTATTTTATTTGTACTTTCCTCGATAAAAGGGAAGTTTTGTAATCGTGAAAAAGTCACCCTACGAGAATATTTTAGATTTTCACGTGTTCGGATCCCTAGAATACGAAAAACATGTTTTCCCCATTCAGTAGGTCTATGTGCCGTCCGGCGTCTGTTGTCTGCCGTCTGTCTGTTGGCGCGATAGCTCAAAAACGGCTTAGGAAAAAAACTTTTTGTATGCCGATATATACAGGGTGAGCAGTTAAAAAAACATCTATTTTAAAAGTCAGTAGATTTCGACTAAAATTGGTATCTGATCTAAGATAACAGACATAAATTACTTTTCAAAAATTCAAAATGGCTTCCCTGTTTTTACAATTTATACAGGGTATTTTTGAATGATATGCTCACATTATATGGTGTGATTCCTCAGGTTATTTTATGAAGAAAAGTTCATATGAACATTTGTTTTTTAAAATCTCTGAAAATAGTTTAGATATAATTTTTAATTTTAGCATGTGAATAGGATATAAAACCTATTAACACATATCTACCAAAATTGAAAATAATAAAAGTAGATCGAAAAATGTATGCAGTTTTTAATCCTTTTCTGCCAATCTTCTTTGGTAATATTCGATACTTCTACTTTAATTAAATCAATTACCTTCGTGTCGAATTTTGGAAATGTATTTTTACGTCTAACGTTTTGCTTCAGCTGCGCCCAAATTAGCTCGATGGGATTAAAAATACAAAAATAAGGGGGAAGTCTCAATACAGTATGTCCATGATATTCAGCAATACTATCTATGGCGTATACTTTTTTAAATTGTTTCGTCCGTAAAACTTTAAGAAGTTCTTCTTTCTTATAGCTGTCTTGAAAATACAAATCATTGTCTATTAGAAAATTTTGTATATCCGTTTTCGTAGAGTTCTTATTTGGAATCTTAGTGAGCTGTCGTGAATGGTAGGAAGCGTTGTCAAGAACTATTACACTTCTTGGCTTCAAGTTTGGAATTAATGTTTTTTCAAACCACTCTTCAAAGATGTCGGCGTCCATGTTTTTATGATAATCAACATTGCAGTCTTCCATTTTTTTACCACATAACTTCAATGAATTGTGAACCCAACCTTCGCTTCCTCCGCAATGTAAAATAACCAGCCGTGATCCTTTATTTGCTGGCATTTCGGGCATACACTTCCTTGATCCATCTGTCCATCCCTTCTTAACTGTGTCGTGCGTGTCATATCATGTTTAATCCAAATAGTAAATTTGTCTATTTTCTTGTCTATATTTCGTTATTTGTTCTAAGTATCCATTACGAATATCGATTATTCTCTTGCTTTCCATAACTACTTGCCGTTTATTTATTGTTTTAAATTTAAATCCCATTTTCTTCAACCAGTTCTGAAGAGTTCTGTTACAGCAGCCCAAGTTATATCCCGTGTTTTCCAATTTTTTTCTTATTATTTCAATTGTAGGTATCTCATTGTTCTTGTAACTGTCGTATATAGTTGTTTTCAATATTTTTACCAAAGATGTATTTAAATGCTTAGTTAATCCGATATCACATCGCTTCTTGCGTTCATAAGGTCCATTTTTTACTAATTTTGATATGGTTGAACAAGGCATTCCAGTTAAATCAGATGTTGCTTGTAATAGTATTTTTGTGTCGAAACCAAACTTCTCGTGCAGATTTATGTACACGTTGAAACATATTTTCTGTGCTTGATAATTCAAATGACTTCGTTTTTTCTTGACTGGGAGCTCTTCATCTAAATCACTACCACAATCACATTCAAAACTACCACCGTCACTTCTACACTCAAAATTTTCACCTTTGTCATTGCACATCACAAACTCGGCGTCGGTTTCACATTCTAAAATATTACGGTCGTTATCAAATTCTAAAATATTATTGTTATTATTATTAATATTATTATTATTATTAATATTATTATTATTATTATTATTACCATTGTTATCCTAAGGCCTCCATAACTCCATCGTGTTGAATGTACTCCTAAGAAGATGTTCGCTTGACTAAATTGTCTATACGAAGTGAGTATAAATAGCCATAAAAACGTAAAACTGGACTGGCTCCAGGCAGAGGCGTGCAATGCAACAATATAAATGAAAAATGATTATTTTATTTAGGTACATTTCTTATAGAACCTACATAAAATACATCATATTATTATATTATAACGCTTGATTGCGATCGTAATAGTGTTTAAAACGCACTTTGTTATGTGAGTATTATATAAAATGGTAATAACAAAAATAATAATACCTACCAGGTGGGTGGGTGGCTCAGTGATAGAGCCCAATTTTTACATCTCGATTGAAATGAGATGTGAATGAGATGTTCGTTCCATGCCAAAAAGTAGGCGTTCTGTGAAGCCAAGTTTATCGATTTAGCCTTTGTTTATGAATGCATGAATATAAAAGTGATTTGTTTGTTTAATTTTTGTTTAGATTTCATTTTATCACGTGACCAATAAAGTCTAGAGCTTTTGTTTATTACATCTACTAGTGTTGGGAGAATCGGATGTTTTTCAGAATCGAACATTTTGAATTCGATTACTTTTGAGAATCGAGCAATTATTCGAATACAAAAGAATCGAATTATTTACGTTTCGTTTCGAGGTCAGCGTCAGCGACATGAAAATAAACGCAAGCACAAGCGATTCAGCCTCTCGACTCGAGTTCCCTAGTGCTCTCGGCAGTCTCAGTTCTTGTCTCAGGTGCCGCCTACCGATTTGTTCTATCTAATAATATATGGATTATTATTGAATAAATAATAACCATTTTTTTATAGGTCGGTGTCGGCAAATATGTATCGCCGTGACTGCCACTTTTTTTTTCATTGATTAAGTTATGACTTGTTCATAAAATAATAAATCGCAAAATTCCTATACTTCTAAAAATATTTACGTAATATGCCGCAATCAGAACTACTAAAGTACTATGTTAAATTAAAATTAGTAAATTACGCTTCCTTTGTAATTTTAGTCGGGTCGAATGCACGCTAGAATCGAATACTTTTATAATTTGTATTCGAATAGTCCCATCACTAACATCTACATTTAGATCTAATCCTTTACAACGTGACAAAAAATTCACAACATCTCAGATGCATCCGATGTGGATATTATTCAAACGCGGCATTTATTTAGAAATTCTAAAACTTTCGATGTTACGACACTGGGTCGTGCCACATGTCACAATTCAATTTCTTGCACATTTCTGAATACAGTATTCAAGAATTTGACCAATAATAATTTGGAAGCGACCAATTACATGCGCCGTATTAAACGTGGGAGGTAACATTTGCTGACAGGTAGATGTCCAGTCCATGTGGACCATTCAAATAAGCATACAGGGAGCGATCAACACAAATTTTATTATTTTATTTCAGTGTGTTATGCAGTAAATTAATCGTGCCTCGTATTTATCTACTATTTTTAAAGGTGATGTATCAGTCTCCTTAGTTTTTTTTTGTATATTTGCCGGCTGGCTTTAAAGGTTTAAATCACACTATATCTTTTTCTCCAACTATACACAATTTGTTGTAAAATTATCATAAATTACGTTTTAAAACGACATTTTAAACGACTTACCTCGGACGAACCGACAAAGCAGAGTCAACATGAAATCTCATCTGTGTAATGGGAGACGCTGAAAAACGAGTGCTACATGCGTAGCGCTCTTAAGATGCGGGAAATTTAAATGAAAAGAAAGTGTCACAATTACGCGGCTATCACAAATACGCGAATGCACTAGTAAATATATTCTTGAATTGTTTTTGTTTCCAATTTAATATCAATTTATAAAACGAAGTTGATCGACTTCTAGGTCAATATACCTTCTTACTCTGAGGGTACTAATAAATTGTACTATTTAGTTTTCATTACATTTTAGGTGGATGCAGAAAACTGAATGCAGTTCAAAACTATGGGTAAAAATTTAAAAATAAAACAAGAGTTGTCCTTTAATACCAACTAAAATTTCTATTAAACGGCTCTTTAACTTACCCTGCCAAAAAATAGGTTACCCGGAATTTCAATAATTCCTTACAAGAAACGGGAAAAAGGTAAACACATATCGTCTGGAACATTATAAATTAGTCAATAAGGTTTAAGGCTTCATTATGACAATGCTTGAATTTTTTGGAATTTAAAAAAATTCTTGCATGAAAATTTGGAAAGAGAAAAACTAAAAAAAAAATATTAATTTTACTAAACACGTCCATTGGAAACTATTTTGATTTTCCCTCGTATGTCTTTTAAGTTAATAGGACATTCAGAAATGTTCTTGATGAATTATATTCCTTGGAAAACTTTCTTGAAAAGTTAATTTACTACCCTTTAGGACGTCAAGGAAGTGAGAGTGGACTCGCCTTGGAATTAGGCATATAATTAGATTGTTATTCTTTGACTTAACAAACTCAGACATCACTGATTAAAAGTTTTGGCCTAGGAACTCGATAACTTTCGACAAACTTCCAACACACTCTCTCTTCTCTCTTAACCAATGTAATATTAAATTGACTTTCGCGCGAAGAGTCAAAATGGCGCACCCGCATGTTAGAGAGGAATGTCTAATGGAAGAATTTGGTTTTAATTAAATTTTCGGAATGACACCGACACCCGGGTCCTTTTAAATAGCGTTCATAATTTTTGTGGAAACTTTTCCGGTGTTCTTTTATACTTATTTTCAAGATGGAAATGAGGGATAATAAAATTGTTGTTTTTTAATATATTTGATGATACTAATAATTAACCACCAGATAAAATTGTTTAACGACAGAGGAAAACGATAATAAGAAATTTAGATAAAAATAAATTTGTTCTACACCAGTGGCGGCTCGCTAGATGACGCAGGTGACGCGCTGCCTCACCAAAATTTCAGTAGAAATTAATAAAAAAATCAACCGAATAGCTAAATATTTCTTTTTTTGTAACAAAATTCCCTGCATTTTTGTCTCTATACAAATTACAAAACATAAAACCTCCAAAACTGTACCTTTTTTTTTGGACCACTGCATGAAACAAACAAGGCGCTTGATAAAAAAAAATCCGACCGTTCGGGCTCGCTTGTTTTTGGAAATATAACACAATAGAAAGATTTCCTAATCAGAGCGAACGGAGCGCTTGACGCGTTATGCATAAGGCCGCCGAACACGCGTCTCTTCTATCAACGAGTTTATAATGGTTGGCCATGGTAATGGTACGTTTCGATCTTGCCGATTAATGCACTTAACGCGTTTATTCAGTTTGCTTCTTCCGGTCGGGACTATTTTTATACAGTGGTTGGACTAGTTGGTCAATTGCGACTATTGCGAGTTTTTTATTTTTTTTATTTTTCTAACAGTGTTTCCAGTACATGTTCCAGTATGTATGCTATTGGAGATGCCATTCTGTAGATGGGGAAGTGAGGATAAAAAAGTCTTTTTAAATTCGCCAAAATCTGAACCTTTACTAAATGTAAGCAAAAAAACTTAAGTCAAAAGACAAAGTGTTTGTGCGAAAATTTCGGAAAGAGTGGTATCCCGAATGTAAATGGTTGTGTGGTAGTTTTTATTTAAACAATCTTTTTTGCGTACTCTGTTTACGGAAAGATGTCATAGACGAACTACCTTAAGCAGTTCGAAACAGCTACCAGAGCAAATAAATGGTCTGAACGAGAGAAGGCAATAGATTTGACCATCGCTCTTCGAGGAGACGCTTTGGATGTCATTCAGACTATACCCGTGGAAGAGACAGATGCTTTTGAGCAATTCAAAAAGAGACTAAATATGCGATATGGCCACGAACACTTGGAGCATTTATACCAGTCACAGTTAAAGAATCGTAAACAGGAACGAGACGAGACTCTTCAGGAATATGAAGTAGATATTGCCAGGTTGGTGCGATTTGCTTACCCATCGGCCCCGGAAAATATGTATGTATGTATGGAATGTTTGGCAGTACAAACATTTGTTGATGGACTCCGTGACCACGAGATGCAGAAAACACTTCACTTAGCTCACCACAAAACATTGGTCGATGTCTTGTCCGCTGCTTTAGAATATGAGGCAGCTACGCAGGCTTCTGGTGGTTACAGTAAAGTAAGGACTGTAAAAGGAGAAAAAGAGGAAGGTAAACTCGACCAACTGGTAAACATGATGAAGAGCCTTACTGACAGAAATATGAAGACAAAGACCATCAGCTGCTGGAATTGCGGTGAACTGGGACATGTACGCAGTTCCTGTAAACGCCCTAGGGTCACAACGAATAAAGACAACACGCCGCAGGAAAACTAGAGCGGGTCGGCGTAGAGGAGGCAGCTTCGACCCGAAACCGTTTCAAAGACCCTCTTATATTGATAGCCTCTTTGAAATATCGCGATAATAGTGTATACGTAGACGGAGAGGGACTTGGAGGATTAGACCATGACTGATTAACAAAATGGCTCACAATACAATAATAATTGGAATTCTCTAAAACAAATTTTTAATGACATTTTAAACGACCCAAATTCTGTTCAGGCTTCAATGAGACAGAGCCAGGGCTACTTAAATATATCTAATGACTTTAAATTTGTTCTTCTAGTTATCATTTTTAACGAAATTTTTTCTATCAGCGATGTACTTTTTGATGTATTGCAAAAACGTTCTCTAGATATAAATTACTGTGTATCTCAAATTAAAAATGCGCAGAATCAACTAAATGCTAAAAGAAGTAAAGTTATGTTTGCAAATATAATTGATTCAGTTTCCCTAAGAACAGAACTGCCCACTGAACACCGTAATGGGCGCATAGGACAAGTCTTGACAAGAGCTCAAGTAGTTCAAAAATATAAAATTCTGAATTATGAAATCATGGAAACAATTTTAGAACAAATCAACATTCGCTTTCAGGATACTGATAA
Source organism: Psylliodes chrysocephalus (assembly GCA_927349885.1). Classification (NCBI taxonomy): domain Eukaryota; kingdom Metazoa; phylum Arthropoda; class Insecta; order Coleoptera; family Chrysomelidae; genus Psylliodes; species Psylliodes chrysocephalus. Next base: position 59,605,795 of record OV651815.1, on the reverse strand, counting down.
GCTTCAGTTCGTAACATTAATGGACACTTCCAATTTTTCTGTATATTCGGAGAACTTTCCTACAGAAGCACTGAATAATTTAGTTCAAATGTATTCTAGTAAATTAAATGACTTATAAAGGTTAAAAAATGAGTTACAATATGTTTACAGTGATGAAAACTTCCGAAAAAGAAATCCAATACGCAATTATTAAATTTACTAGCAATATTTAATTAAATTATAATACTATTGACTCAGAGATTGAAACCAAGTGTAAAAATGAGAAGGTTCAATATTATTTTACATCTATATGATGCAAAAATGATATTTCAGACATACGTACACAAATTATTGTGGTAAATATCATGGAAAAAATAAAACATTCGGAAGATTAAAAAAATGGTTAAAAGGAGGATTTCGGTAGTGACTTATATACTTTGACATTAGGATTTGCTTTGTCGGTTAATTTGTATGTAAGTAACCAGTAAGCCTTTGAAAAATCATTTTTTTATTATTTGGTCTGTAAACCTAAAGATGGCTATGTAGGCCGAAATTACTATTGATATTTTAATATTAAATATAAATTCTGGCATTTATTTCTAAAACAAGGTTAATTAATTATATTTTAAAAATATAAAGAGGATCTGTTCTAAAATACCTAATCGAACTCCAAGGCATACCTTTTAAAAACTTCATTAAGCATAAAAGTTTACATTCCAGAATATAGTAGATACATAAAATTCACAATTTACGTCTCAATATAGATACTTTTTATAACCTTATTTACCTCAAAGTAAAATAAGATGACATGTCACGAGAATGAACCCGTGATAATATGGCGACAGTAAAATGCATCACAACCTCCAATTTCCTTACCCAATTTTACTTCTCATCTATTCCAAACCCCGTTTCTTTAACAAACATATTTACTAACGGTACGTTGAGACATGTATTACGTTGGGTAATACAAGTCTAGGGTTCTAGTTAAAGCTATAGCGCGCTGTGATATGTGCACAGTGTTGCCAGAATAAAGAAACAGAACGTAATAGATATTTTATGTAACAAATTAGACAGAAACGTAATACGTGACCAACCCAATATCACACCGAAGGCGAAAAGAGTTATATACTCTCTTATAGTAAAACAACTTTTATTTGAGGGTGACTCTCTAAACAGGATAATATTAATACCATATATATTTTACTGGAAAAAGAGAATAATTTTTTAAAACGTGAAACCAATCTATTAAAGGTTTTAAATAAATAATTAAAATACAGTAATGAACTTTTAATAGAAAAACTAAATAACATTTCCCTCAGTAACGACTACAAGTGCCTTATCTCGGCAACAAAACCAGTTAATATTTCTTATAGTTCAGTAATTGAAAACAAACCCGCCATTATCATAAGATCGCAAAATAGTTCTTTTTCAAACAATGACCTTATAAAGGATGTCCAAAGTCACAGTAACCCGATTTTAAATTACGTGTAGAAGGAATAAAAAATACTAGAAGTGGTATTATAATTAATTGTGAAAACGATAAAGATCTTAGTCTACGTGGGGCCAAGATAAACGATACCTTTCATGGTAAATACAATGATCAAGAAATAAAAAGTTTTAATCCTCGTATCATGGTAAAAAATGTATATCTTCCAGACAATCCTAATCATGATCACTTGATCATGGATATTTTTGCCATAAACGACTTAAGTAACTTTAATGGAACTAAAATAAAAATTATCAAAATTTAAAAGTTCACCTGAAATTTAAACATCGGATTGGAAACATCTACTTTATTATGGAATCATAACTTCCAGGAGATTTCTCTATATCGGATGGAAAAAGTGTTGGTTGAGTGACTATATAAGAGTTATGCAGTGTAATAAGTGCAATTCGTCTAAAATCAAATATTAATTATGGTTAATATTCTTCACTTAATTTGAAAATTGGCCATGTCAATGTTCGATCATTATTACCTAATTTTTTTTGTTCTTAGTAGTTAGCAATGACTTTGACATAATGGCAGTTTTGAGACGTGGTTGTCAGTAAAGAAGCAACAATAGTACTTCCTCATTCCTTATGGAAATTAACATGGGAAATCGCCAAGGTTCATTCTAATAAAAAGTGAAGTAGTTTGCGCATGCGCATTTATAAGATGTGAGATTAGAAAGATTAAGGTAGTTATAATTATTAATGGATGTTAGGTGTAAAAGATTTTCATCAATTAATAGATTAACGTTGAAAAGAAAAATCATGCGCAATCAAGGACAGAAGCACGTAATGATTAATATTGGTCAGATTCAAACGGGGGAGTGGGGTGAATGAAATCTCTATTAACGCTGAAGATAAAAATTATGTGAAGCCGTAAGGACCTAAGACTTATATCTTGATTGTTATTGGTCAGATTTAATTAACAGGTTGTAAGAATGTAAGACAAGAAGGTTAAATCTTTTAATAATGAATGTGTTTTGGATGCAAGAAGGGTCATAGGCTAAAACTATTTTTAAATAATAACAAAAAGTCTAGAGTTTGGAGGGTTTGCAACTTAGGTGTTAAAGTTTAAGACTATTATAAGTTTTATACTCAAAGATTAATGTGAAGGTAATTACTGTCTACATTAACACTTAAAAATTTTAAAAAATCAACTTATAAGCTTGTAATAAGGGAAGGAGGTTTCCCCTCATTAGCACTTAGGCCTCATCGGCACCATTGCACATCCTCCTCAGCTCATCAATTCAATTCAATTCAATCATCAATAATATAAAATCCAATGTAAGCGGTTGTGATGGCATAAGCTTACAAATGTTGAAACTGTGTCTCCCTATGATTGAAATGTATATTATTCATATTATAAACGTGTGTTTAGAAAGAGGATATTTTCGTAGTCAATGGAAAAAAAACCAACCCAACCTCTGTAAATGAACTGCGCCCTATAAGTCTCTTGCCTCTGTTGTCTAAAGTTTTAGAACGCGTTGCTAATTTCCAAATTTATGAATATCTTAACTCCTTAATACCTTTGCATCAATCGGGTTGCACTAGCAAATTTAACTGAGAACTTTTTTAATAGTATCGACAATATATGACTGGTATCTTAGTTCTGCTTGATTTAAGTAAAGCATTTGATACTCTTAATCATAAGTTACTAGCTGCAAAGTGTTCTTATGGGTTTGGTGAGGTGTCACTAAATTTCATCAAAACCTAAAAAAGTAAATCAATACTCTACGTCTTCAATGATTAAATTCGGCGTGCCACAAGGATCACTACTCGACCCTTTATTGTTTCTTTTGTATACGTCAGATCTTTTTAAAACGGTAAGTCAGTTTAATGAAAAGTTTTTTTGTCGATGATACGTTGCTATTGTACGAGTTTTCTGTAAATAACTGTGTAAATGCTGGTTCTCAAATAAATCCAGATCTGAGCAATATTTACAACTATTCCACTAAACACAATTTACACATAAATGTGTCCAAATTGAAAGCGTTAGTTCTTTCTAATGAAATCTCTAGGGAGTTTGTTAAAAAAAACGCAATCGTAAAAATCCAGGAAAATCTTATTCTTATCTTCTTATACTTTGATGAAGACCTCAGATTTCATAAACATGTAGGTGACGTATTACAATAGTGCTACTATGCCCTTCGTCTCTTATACGTAAATAAATACAGTTGAACAAAATATATCAATAAAACAGAAACTTTGTGAGAGTCTAGTCTTATCTAGAATGGTATACGCACGGTAACATAATATATTATCCCTGCTTATCAGCTGTCAATTGCAATAGTCTTAAAATTTTACAAAATACATGTTGCAGGTTCTTAAGGAAATACGACCATATTTCTAAATCATTAGTTAAAAATGGCTGGTAAATTGTAAAAAATACTTTTATGTATTACTTTGTTTCTTTTGTTCATGGACTAGATCACCACCATATCTCAACAATAAGCTCATATTTAGGACAGCCCTCTATAATGCTAATATTAGTAGATCTATTTTATATAATGCGGTTTTTCTATATAATTTTCTAAATAAGTCATTGAAAATGATATATACTATTCACTCATTTAAAAGTAAATTAAAAATTCATTCAAATTCTGAAATATCATAAATTTTATTTTGTTATCAGCACATTTTATAAATATATTTTTTTATGTAATATTTTCACTTTTTTTTTGTAATTTTAATTTATTGTTTATGTGCTTTCTTATATTCTCATTTCATCTGTTTATTACTATTGTTTAATACTATTGTTACTCATTATGTCTATACCGGTCAGAAAAACAACTAAACAATAACGATGAATGAAAATAATTGTGGCCTGTGGTACTCTTTATCAAAATGTCGTTATCAACTTTGTATATTTCTTAAACAAAGTTAAAACGTAATATTTGGACCATGGACCAAAAAGTAATAAATGTAATTACAATTAGCTTATTTGCGAGAATACCTACATAATTCAAAAAATCATAACTGAAAAGCAACATTCTTTATACAGAAACACCACAACACTTCCGTTCGCGTAGCGGCGCTACTATCATTGACGCTTTTCAAATTTCAGCCTGTTAAATCAATCATGTACACTTGATTATCTCGAATTAAAGTTTTTTGAGTTGTGTCGGTATTTTTGCAAATGAGTGATTTAAAATACGCTGGCAACACTGAACGAACATGCCCTCGCTGCACGGTGATAAATGCAACGAAAAACAGTAAGACAGGGACGCACGAATAAGCGAAGCCAACGAAGGGAAAGAAAGAAGAAACGAAAAGTAAGCAATAAGCAATGTAACGTTTGCACGTCAGCGTCAGTAGTGTGCATCGGCGTCGGTCGCTTTGGATCGATATGGGGTGAGGCTCGAGATCAGACCAACAGGTAGCGTGACACGCCGTCCTTCCGCCGTCTCCCTTCGACCTCCCACGCCATTTCGCGCCCACCTGCCGCCTCTCGGCCGGTTTTTCGACCGCTCCAGCCCGCCCCCCTGGAGTGTCGAGGGTTTGTTGTGGGCCGTGGGCCGTGGATGGTCGTGTTTCAGATAGAAATGGGATTTTTTAATCGTACTAATTTTTTTTTTATTTTAGTTTATTGGAAAAAGAAAATAGTATATTATTCAACAGGCATATACAGGGTTTCTTCTTCAAAATAATTTTCCTAAGTCCTAACATACAAAATTTTAAAGATATAACAATAATTTTTTGGGTAAAGAGAATAAGTGCAACTAGCCCTAGTTTAGCACAACTTTTGGATTAAATGGCCTGTTGTAGAATTCTCTCTTGTGGGTGGGGTTCTTGGAGGAGAAACCAATTATTAAAACACTTACTTTCTTCACAAATTAATTAACTTTATTTAAAATGAACTTTTTAAATAAACGTAAAATCAAACAAATTAGATTTAGCTCAACGGAGCTCCACAAAAAAAAAACAGATTCTATGATCACCCTGCCTGTAGCATATACGCCAGGTGACTGACCTAATTTCAGTTCGCTCATCAATGTCTCATTGTCCACCATTTCCGTCTGGCTGGGTACACTCCCGGTACGCACTCCACAAAACACTCAGTCGGTACAGACGGGTTAACAAATTTATGTAGGAGAGGCTGATTACACTGTTTCGGCAAAAATTATAAAATATATAAAATTTTCTAAAAAACGGACAACTTTTAATAGAGAATTAACCTTATTAAACAACATTATTCTTTAAATGATCAATTTGCAATAAAATGGAATATATCGAGTTCTGGTAGATAGGCGACCATATTACAGAATAATATTCCAATTTGTTTCTTACAACTGTTTAAAAGTTTCATTATTAGCCGAACTAGACCAATTTCTAGCACAATATTCCAGCGGTAATATCTCCAATATGGCCCTTAAAAGTAAATTTGTTGTCGAATTTAATGCCAACGTTTGTAAATGTGTCACAACGTTGTAAAACCTCATTGATAAGCAAATAAGCAAATTCATAGGGCTCTTTAAGACGAGAAAATGAGACAATTTTGCATTTAGAAATATTGAGCTATTAACAGTATTTAATGATTGATGCAATTTGTAACTATCCTCTGGACCATTAATTTACAGTAAAGTTTTAGGTCATTGGCAAACAAGAGATGAAAGCAGTCTACTTTCGAAGAAAAGTCGTTTATGAATAATAAAAATAATAATGGTCCTAGATTTGATCCTTGTGAAACATCTGAAGTAGCTACATATGGATGAGACCACTATGTTTAACAACCTGAGAACGTCCACCGGCTTCTTTTGGGGAGCTATTAAAGCCTTTTAAATCTTCTACATTATGGTTAATTTACTCAATGTTTAATAAAAAAATGAAAATAATCACAACACAAATTCCTAATGTAAGATAGGTATATATAACAAACAAAAGTAAGTGAATAAATTATACATTTTAAAATTTAATTTAAATTTAGAATAAAAAAAAGCAAATATGTTACAAATTTAAAAAGTGACAACAATAATACATATTTACCACCTCTTAATATTTCTAATAAAACTATTGAAAAAAATGTGAAATTTGGGTTTTAGTCATTGTGGTCGTAGGAAAAGTATAGCATGCCACTTGTGCAAAAAAACGTATTCCACACTCATGTGATTGTGGTACTCGCATTAGCTCGTGCCACAAGTTTCACACATCGTGTGGAATTGGTTACTTTTTACTTTCCTATCTGTATACAGATATAAGGAAAGTATAGGAATCATGATTTTTTTCGACCTCGAGTTTTCGACGGATTTTTACGTTTTGAGGTCCCCTGAATCCGTTTTGACTATTTTCGCGATGATGTCTGTGTGTGTGTCTGTCTGTGTGTGTGTGTGTGTGTGTGTGTGTGTGTGTGTCTGTGTGTGTGTGTGTGTGTGTGTGTGTGTCTGTATAACGCATAACTCATGAACCGATACACAGAAAAACACCAAATTTTAAACTTAAGCTTTGTTTCAGCGTCCAATAAGCTGATTAGATTTTGGGCAGAGTCGGAACATCTGGGGGGGTACTTTATGGGTGGTCATTTTTATATTTTATGGAATATATCTGTTATTTACGTTTGGAGAATAAAATTCTTCAAATAAAAGTTACTTCTAATATAATTATCTATAATTTTTGTTTTATGCAAAATTTTCCTAAAATGGTCCGTATTCGAGAAATTTGACAAAATGTAAAAAAAATAATTTTTTATAAAAATTGTTCAAATAAAAGTTGTTTGTAATATAATTCTCTATAATGTTTGTCCTATACATAATTTCTCTAAAATGGACCGTATTCGAGATATTTGAGAAAATGTGTAAATTTCGAAATTTGAAGAAAACTCAAAAACGGATAAAGGAAAAAACATTAAATTTTAAACTTAAGGTTTATTTCGGCCTGACGTGAAATGATTAGATTTTGGACAAAGTCGGAACATCTGGGGGGGTACTTTATGGGAGGCCGTTTTTATATTTTATGGAATATATCTGTTATTTATGTTTGGAGAAGAAAATTGTTACTTCTAATATTTTTATCTATAATTTTTGCTTTATGTCAAAATTTCCTGAAATGGTCCGTATTCGAGAAATTTGACAAAATGTGCAAAATTCTGATTTTTATGAAAATTGTTGAACTAAAAGTTGTTTGCGATATCGATTTCTATAATTTTTGTTTATACATGATTTTTTTAAAATGGACCGTAATGGAAAAGTGCTAAATTTAAGTTTTTCTGTATTTTCGTTTTCAATGAATATCTATAAAAAAATGTTTCGAGGTAGATGTATGTGTAAAATGTATATATTTAGTTTATCCTCTAAACATTTATAGAGATGCTGCAATAGGTTGTACAAAATAACCGGAAAATGCCTATAATAACTAGATAGGAAAGTCATGTGTTGGACACATCAGATTTTTATACTTGTTGCTCAATATACTATTCTCGAATATCTGTTGTGAAAGAGTATTTTTTAATTCTAAAATTTATCAAAATTTTGTATAGAGAGTTATAAAGATCAGGTCTATAGTTAATAGGCAGAAATTTCGTGACTTTTGCAGATGCATAAAAAACAATACGTAATTTATTTGGTATATGCGGATTTGTTATTCCAAGTTGTTGTTGACTGAAGAATTATCTTTGTCAATAACTAAAAGATTAATAGCCGAAACATTTTTTTGCCTTTCATATGAGATTTAAAGTTTCCACAGATGTGGTATCAAAACTCTTCTTGGACAATAATCATCTGACGCGAATTCGTTAAAAGCTTGAAGGTTTGAATTTAAAATACCATTGTGGAATGTATTTAAGATGATCTGTTGCTTCTTGTTTCCAGTCGAAAATATCTACATCGGTTCCTGGTCATCTAATGGTTGCATATATTTCTATTATATTAATATAGCCCTGAGGATTCTCGATAACTTCTTATTTCTTGAATTCTTTTTTACAAAGATCAAATAAACAGTCAGGTGATATAAAGGAATTGCCTCTTAATGGAAAACTAACTCTTCTTCTTCTTCTTCTTCTTATTCTTCTTCTTCTTCTTTTTCTTCTTCTTCTTCTTCTTTTTCTTCTTCTTCTTCTTCTTGTTCTTGTTCTTGTTCTTGTTCTTGTTCTTGTTCTTGTTCTTGTTCTTGTTCTTGTTCTTGTTCTTGTTCTTGTTCTTGTTCTTGTTCTTGTTCTTGTTCTTGTTCTTGTTCTTGTTCTTGTTCTTGTTCTTGTTCTTGTTCTTGTTCTTGTTCTTGTTCTTGTTCTTGTTCTTGTTCTTGTTCTTGTTCTTGTTCTTGTTCTTGTTCTTGTTCTTGTTCTTGTTCTTGTTCTTGTTCTTGTTCTTGTTCTTGTTCTTGTTCTTGTTCTTGTTCTTGTTCTTGTTCTTGTTCTTGTTCTTGTTCTTGTTCTTGTTCTTGTTCTTGTTCTTGTTCTTGTTCTTGTTCTTGTTCTTGTTCTTGTTCTTGTTCTTGTTCTTGTTCTTGTTCTTGTTCTTGTTCTTGTTCTTGTTCTTGTTCTTGTTCTTGTTCTTGTTCTTGTTCTTGTTCTTGTTCTTGTTCTTGTTCTTGTTCTTGTTCTTGTTCTTGTTCTTGTTCTTGTTCTTGTTCTTGTTCTTGTTCTTGTTCTTGTTCTTGTTCTTGTTCTTGTTCTTGTTCTTGTTCTTGTTCTTGTTCTTGTTCTTGTTCTTGTTCTTGTTCTTGTTCTTGTTCTTGTTCTTGTTCTTGTTCTTGTTCTTGTTCTTGTTCTTGTTCTTGTTCTTGTTCTTGTTCTTGTTCTTGTTCTTGTTCTTGTTCTTGTTCTTGTTCTTGTTCTTGTTCTTGTTCTTGTTCTTGTTCTTGTTCTTGTTCTTGTTCTTGTTCTTGTTCTTGTTCTTGTTCTTGTTCTTGTTCTTGTTCTTGTTCTTGTTCTTGTTCTTGTTCTTGTTCTTGTTCTTGTTCTTGTTCTTGTTCTTGTTCTTGTTCTTGTTCTTGTTCTTGTTCTTGTTCTTGTTCTTGTTCTTGTTCTTGTTCTTGTTCTTGTTCTTGTTCTTGTTCTTGTTCTTGTTCTTGTTCTTGTTCTTGTTCTTGTTCTTGTTCTTGTTCTTGTTCTTGTTCTTGTTCTTGTTCTTGTTCTTGTTCTTGTTCTTGTTCTTGTTCTTGTTCTTGTTCTTGTTCTTGTTCTTGTTCTTGTTCTTGTTCTTGTTCTTGTTCTTGTTCTTGTTCTTGTTCTTGTTCTTGTTCTTGTTCTTGTTCTTGTTCTTGTTCTTGTTCTTGTTCTTGTTCTTGTTCTTGTTCTTGTTCTTGTTCTTGTTCTTGTTCTTGTTCTTGTTCTTGTTCTTGTTCTTGTTCTTGTTCTTGTTCTTGTTCTTGTTCTTGTTCTTGTTCTTGTTCTTGTTCTTGTTCTTGTTCTTGTTCTTGTTCTTGTTCTTGTTCTTGTTCTTGTTCTTGTTCTTGTTCTTGTTCTTGTTCTTGTTCTTGTTCTTGTTCTTGTTCTTGTTCTTGTTCTTGTTCTTGTTCTTGTTCTTGTTCTTGTTCTTGTTCTTGTTCTTGTTCTTGTTCTTGTTCTTGTTCTTGTTCTTGTTCTTGTTCTTGTTCTTGTTCTTGTTCTTGTTCTTGTTCTTGTTCTTGTTCTTGTTCTTGTTCTTGTTCTTGTTCTTGTTCTTGTTCTTGTTCTTGTTCTTGTTCTTGTTCTTGTTCTTGTTCTTGTTCTTGTTCTTGTTCTTGTTCTTGTTCTTGTTCTTGTTCTTGTTCTTGTTCTTGTTCTTGTTCTTGTTCTTGTTCTTGTTCTTGTTCTTGTTCTTGTTCTTGTTCTTGTTCTTGTTCTTGTTCTTGTTCTTGTTCTTGTTCTTGTTCTTGTTCTTGTTCTTGTTCTTGTTCTTGTTCTTGTTCTTGTTCTTGTTCTTGTTCTTGTTCTTGTTCTTGTTCTTGTTCTTGTTCTTGTTCTTGTTCTTGTTCTTGTTCTTGTTCTTGTTCTTGTTCTTGTTCTTGTTCTTCTTTTCTTTTTCTTGTTCTTCTTCTTCTTCTTTTTCTTCTTCCACATTCTTAGAAGCTTGCAGCAACCATCGTTGTGGCATTGCTATCATTGTTTTATTCTTATTTTGTCCACCACATCCGGCAGCGAATAATTTTATCTTCTTAATCCCCGATAAATCTAAGTTCTGCAAGTAGTGAAAAACACATGAAGCTACCTCATTTGAACCTTTTGGGTAGGTTCTTGCTGTCCATACATAGCTGAAGCGATTGTCTTGAGACATTTTGCATCGAGAACTCCCAGAAACAATAGAAAAATTGAACAAGTAAAGCTGATGCCGGTAGTATGCTTCTAGATCTTGAATTTTCGGATTGGCTTAATGTTTTAAGTGAATCAAACGAGAGCATTAGACACCCCGGTTCTTTTTTTTAGTAATAAAAAAAGCTTTAGCTCTCTTTTTATGAATAGCTTCGGTAGCTTGTAGTGACGATAATTTTCAAAGATCCGTGTTCTCGGTAAATTCAAGGTACGTCGAGCATACATCGACTCGAGGTGAGCAAAAACCCAAACTGAAGTTATGATTAAAAATATAGAGAAAATATGAATTTTTCACTTTCAAATTCTCCTCGGCCTGAGCATTGTACATACATGCTAATTTTAGGTAAGTTCGACGAGTGTTGTTGCGACAATAATTAGATTGTAATGATTTTAAAGAACTGATGTATCCTATAACAGCTTCTTTTTTTTCATTGAAGTCTAGAATTACAAATTTCTACGATAAGAGAAAATGACTTGAATTTTTTTTCCTTCCTAGAAATTCCTGACGAATTCCAGTGAATGTTTTCTTATCGGCTTTCAGCAGTTTGTGTTTGATGACACCTGCATGGACCATAATAAAGCTGTCTTGACTGCTTTTATTGTTAGTGGCATCTTTATCTTTATCTTTATCTTTCTCGCCTTTGATGGGCACACTACCAATGGTGATTGCTCCATATTAAATTAAATGAACAAGGGTACTTATTAAATTTTGGTCACTATAAACAATCTTCATTCAACTTTTAAACAAACGTCTTCAAACGATAGTCTTCGCTGTACTAAAATTGCAGTGTATTACGTCACCGACAAGCGACAAATCCTCTCATGTTGTGCTTAAAGCGAGCATGTGATTAGTTGCGGCGGACTTACCTGTTTTGATTTTCAAGCACGTATGTCTTTATCTATTTTGCTTCCAAGCTATGATTTTAAGGACTAAAATGTATTGGATTTTATGTGTTTTGCTGTTTATCGATTTGTCACACTAAAAGATTACAATTATCAAGTACCATTTTACTGACTCATTAATTTTTCGCAATCAAAAGTGGATTTTATCCGGTTTGCTTTTAGGCCTCTCAGTTATCGTAAACCGTAACTTAAATATGTTAGGTCTGTTTTCAGCTAAATGTATTGTATGTATTGTATTCCACAAGGATCAAATCTTGGTCCCCTATTTTTTGTACTCCTTATAAATGATCTGCATATGGTTTTAAAATACTCAGACCGTATACGTTTTACAAAAAATGATTGTGAGGGATTGTGTAACGGTACAAAAGGAAATTAATAAATTTTATGAGTGTAGACAACGAAATAAACTTTATTTTAATATTACCGAGTGTTCTGTAATGACATTAACGAGTCTATAGGAACCAGTTGGTTTAATTATAGGATGAGTAATGACAGATTTAAAAGAAGTGTAATTGTTACTTCTACTAATCAATTATCATTTATTCTTCTTGTAAAAATAAAATTAAAGCTTTAATTACTGTACTTTCTAGTTCGAGGAGAAGAACCAACTTTTAAAAACTTGATAATATATTTTTTAAATAGAATTTTTTTAGAAATTTCCAAATACATTTTTTATAATAAAAATGATTTTTGAACTTACAAACCTTTAAATTCATCTATCAATTATTAATTATTTTTGTATACTTTACACTGTACAACTTTCAGACAAATAAACAATAATATCAAAACGAAATAAATACAACAATGTATTCGAAAAATAATAAATTTTTAGATAGGTAAAACAATAATTGGATTTCGATTTCAGTGAAACAAAAATATATATCATTTTACTACATTTGGATATGAAATATAATTTAAATTTTGCCATGCCATACACGGATGGTATATTTTACTTGAAATAACATCAAGACCAGGACCAGCAGCTGAAATAACACACAGAGGATATAAATAAAAGCCAAATATCTCATCGATATTCAATTTTTCTTGCCTAAGGGATGAAATAGCGTATTCGGTACAGTAGTTTCAAAAAAAAAATTAGATTATTTTTTTAGATGATTGATTTCCGTTGTAAAGTTAGAAAAAAGAATATTTCCATCAGACCGTTGGGATATAGAGGAACGTTATATTGATTGATTATTGTTGGGATTCCTAAGTGGCGCAATCAGTAGGATTGTCGGAAAAATCCATCCGTGTATTTCGGTTTCGATTATCGAAAAACAATTTGGTGTGATCATAGGTAAATAAATGTTTAAATACAATACTAATCATTTAAAATGGGAATATAAATTGATAATTTTAAAATGAAATTACCTTTCAAAAATTTAAAAAACACTTTTCTTACAAAGCGATCCATTAAAAAACTAGACAAGTGCGTTTTTTGTAATAAATTTTATTATCTACGGGGTCTCTACCTAAATTGGAAATATATGGAAAACTTTTTTAACTATTAGTTTTAGAAAAAAAGATTTGCATAATCCAAAAAGAGTCTAAAACTTGTAAAGAAATTAAAATATATACGGAACCATAAGTGTTGTAACTAGCATTTTAAGTTTTTTAATAATTAAATATTTATTTATCGCCTTTCGAAAATTTACAAAGTATAGGACAAGTCACTACATTTTATCATCATCATATTTTAGGAGTAAAACATTTACCGTTGCATTATTAAGAGTACGAAAATAAATGCATTCGGTTTTTTCAATATTTAAAATTAAGGCATTGGCATTACCATTTTATGACAGAATATACTGCCTTAGTTGACTGCGATACTAGTTCCGCAAAGGATGTGTCATCAGCAAATAAATATATAACATACAATCTAATATGAGTAGTTAGATCATTAACAAAAAGCAAAAAATTAATGTTCACAGCATGTAAATCAGAGTTAATATCATTATTATTGACGTACATTTCTCTATCTTTATGGAAAATAATCAGCCAATCCAAGTAAGTTGCAGGCGACGGATTGTGTAGAATGACCTTTACTAAATTCATGTTGACACTATGTTATTAAATTAAAATGAATTAAGTAATTTAGAATTATATTCTTTCAAATAATTAGAAGAAAAAACATACCTAAAATAGACATTTGGCGATATTAGCGATATCTTGTGGATCATATTTTTAATCTGTATGGAAAGATTCTCTCAGCAATAGATCAATTTAATAGGAAACTACAATAGATTCAGCAATGGCATTTAAACTGAAACAATATCAATACCACAGCTTCTGATTTTTTTAAATAAGAGATATTGATACCACTGTATACAGAAAAAAAATACTTATTATTCGGTCCGATGCATTGCTTATTTTTTTTTTTTATTAATATTAAAAAAATCATTTGCAATAGCCCTTGCGGCAGAAAAAAAAAACTTAAACGTAAGAGTTTGTTGTGCAAGAGGCTGAGTGAAAATTTCAATTGTTCAAGCTATAAAACATTTTAATAAAATATCAAAATACTCCGGAAGTATTAATGATTTGACAAAAAACAGCACAAGATTAGATGAGTGGTATTTAAGCTTAAAAAAATGGTGTTAGGACAAACACATTTTTGTCAAATCTTTAACTAACTAACGAAAAAAATTAATGTCACTAGATGAAGAATTGGTGGTTTATTTTAGTGAAAGAGCTTAATGAATTTTAAATTTTTAAATCAACGAAATCAACTTCCATTTGAACTAAGAAAATTTTCGGTGCAGAAATAGAGGCCTTAAAATTAACAGCAAAAAGAAATAGTCAAACGGCTTTGATGAGTTTTTTAAATATTGTAGATACTCCAGATTTTTATAAGCTATTATAGAAAATACAGGACGATCAACAGAAAACTCAAAAACTTCTCATTTTTTGAATGGTCAACAGCTTCTTTAAATTTTTTTTATCAGCCAAGTATATAAATAGATGCATTAATTATACCGAATTATTTAAGTTTAAGCTTAAAGCCCCCCCCCCCTTAATTCTACCAGAAAATGGGTATCTGGACGCCCCCACAAGTAAGAGTTCACTGGGAAATATTTTAGGGCTAAATAGAGTTACTTACAAAGACTTATCTGCGCCTATTAACTCTGACAAAACATCACATTTTTGAAGAGAAAGTCCAAAAATTGTACTTCATTTATGGAATATAAAGTTAGTGCTCAAAGATAGATGCGGTATTTGATTATTTAAAAAAAAATTATATCAAAAATACAAACGTCATAAGAGAGGGTCTCAGAAATCAATTAATGTACAAATTGATTTTACTTTTGCAACAATGGAACTTGTCCATTCATTCGATATTTAACAAAACACGTTTAACACATTTTCTGTCAGAGCAACTTGCTATAGTTTCCATTTAGCAAAAGCATGTTTAATTTGCGATTAGTGGTAGAGTAGCAAATAACAATAAAAATCAAAAGGCGTTTGTTTAAATTTAAATCACGAAGAAGCCGATACAATAAGATATTGTCGGAATGGGACGTTTCGACGCAGCCGTTTCGACGCGGCCGTTTTGACGCAAAGACATTTCGACGCCGGCCGATTCGACGCTGGG
The DNA here is from genome assembly GCA_927349885.1 of Psylliodes chrysocephalus. Classification (NCBI taxonomy): domain Eukaryota; kingdom Metazoa; phylum Arthropoda; class Insecta; order Coleoptera; family Chrysomelidae; genus Psylliodes; species Psylliodes chrysocephalus. Next base: position 59,590,616 of record OV651815.1, on the reverse strand, counting down.
CCGTTTCGCCGCCAAATGTATTTTTTTTCAAGTGGGTAATAAATTATTTAAAAAAAATATTTGAAATGTCTATTTTTTGCAGATCTATTCTTTGTATAAAATTGGGTTAATTTATCTTGTTCCTTAAATATTCGCAGTAAGCATTGATAACTAGCTGCAGTAAATATGTAACCGTTAGCTGGCTTATGGTCTCATTTCTATGAAAGGCATAAACAATTAATCCCTATAAATTAGGTTACCTACCTAAAAAGATTTTAAATGAATTACCTAAATATTAATATTGATACATAGTGTTATATTAAGTAGTTCATTATTCCATTTTAGGTACCTGAGCCTACTTGTTAACTAATTTTTGATCTTAAATGTCGATAATTTATTTCCAATACAATATATAATATTTACAAATTTTGAAGGACTCAAAACATTGGTTTGTTGATGGCACATTTAAACCAACTGCCTCAATTTTTTACCTACATAATTATGGCGAAATAATTCGGGGGAGTTCATCCTGTTCTTCATCATCTCCTGCTCAATGAACGGCAAACTACATATGCCCGAATGATTGGTGAGACATTTACAGCCAGCTGCAAATTCGGAGATTTCATGCGATTTTGAACTGGGTGCCATACACGCTTTCAAAGAAGAGTTTCCAAATGCAGAGCTGCTAGGTTGTTTTTTTAATTTGGTGAAAAATATGAAAAAACATTTGGCGCAAATGAATTTGCTGGATCGATATAATACCGATACTGATTTCAGTCTTCATGCACGAATGGTGACATCTTTGGCATTTGTTCCTAAAGAAGACATGGATATGGCAACCGACCATTTATTTGTCTAACGAGTTGCAACCTCTAATAGAATGGTTCGAGGACTCATACGTAGGACGTCCTCAACGACAGGGTCAAAGAAGGCGCAATTCATTGTTTCCGATCACAATGTGGTCTGTCTATACCCGCGTTTTATAGGGTACAGACAGAACGAACAACCACGCCGAAGCTGCACAAAGACGGCTTCAAAACGAAATGTCCATGGATCATCCAACGATATGGAAATTTATTGATGCACTTAAAAAGATACAGGAAGGGACTTGTTTTATGAACAATTACTGTTAAGCCAGCAGACGCCAGCTAAATTAAAAAAAACATCGCGATTGTGACGGGAGGATTTTAAAAATTGTTATCGATTATAAAAATAGAAATATAAACGAATATTCAAAAAGCAATATCGCAATTATATTATGCATCTTAATAATAAAATTAAAAAAGACATTTCAAATATATTATTTTGTATGAACTATTACCTACCTAAAAAAAAAATACAGTTGGCATCGAAACGGCTGGCGTCGAAATGTCCTCGCGTCGAAACGGCCGCATCAAAATGGCTGCGTCGAAATGGCCGCGTCGAAACGTCCTAGACCGAGATATTGTATATATTGTTTGCTAAAAATTCTTTTTATTCACCCTGAATTATTGACTGCAACAATACAAATGTTCCAGTCATATCAATTTGTTTTAAAAAGTTTTTGTCCAAAAATATATGGTTCAGAATGGGACGAGGAAACTTCAGATGATTCCTAGCAGTACAAGACTTAAATTTGGAAGACAATCTAAAACATTTGCCCTTTATTATCTGACTGGTTGTAATACAACCAGAAAATTGTCTGGCATTGGGAAAAAAACATATTGGAAAACCCACCGCCTGAACACAATTAATTTTTTGATTGACTTGGCACTTTGGTACTCTGAAAATATATTTTCTAATCTTGAATATTTATTTATAATTTTAAGGTGAAGTTCATGTACCAAATTAGGATTATTAATATACCAATGAAACCATGAACTAACCACCAGTAAGAAATACATTTATCTTACCTTTATTGGAAAAGCATCGTATAAAGTGGCAAGCTTACTTAAAGACCACTTTAAAGTATCTTTCAAAACCCCCTCCTCATTACATAAGTTATTTGTTCATAATAAAGATAAATTAGATCCCTTTGACTTGTCTGGAATTTATAAATTGACTTGTAAATCTTGCCATTCTTTCTATGTGGGACGCACATTTCGAAATTTCAAGATCCGTTTAAAAGAACATTTCGTTGTCTTAACCAAAATACAACAGGATTTTCACATTTTGCCAACCACCTACTGGACTCAAATCACGACTTCGATTCAACTGAAGGTTTCGAAATCCTACATAGTTCCTACCATAGATTTACTCTTAATAGCTTCGAAAGCCTCGAGATATTGAGAAATTTAAAATTAAATCCTGTTGGTTGCTTAAATGCCCAGATAATGTCAGAAACTCCTCCAGTTTTCTCAACACTAATCTAAATTTATCGTTCTAACTTCCTTTTTAACCTCCCCCTTTATTTCTATTCACATATTTTCTTGCAAGGGGTACATTTCAGTAAGTAATTTCTTCCCACAAAAAACCAACGTGCATGTTTAAGGACTAGGTTAAGTTGTGTGTTTTCACATCTGTCATTTTCTTCTTTTCTTCTTCTTTTATTTTTCAGTTGCTTCACAACAGTTAACCCAGTCATTTCTTCTTCTTTCTTATTTTATCCTACAACATCACATACACTTGGTGATTGGTTCATGGCCCAAATCTTATATATTATATAATAAATAATAAATATTTCTTCACTCATAGTTTACATCTTATTACATATACCCTGTCATAAGTTTATCCAAAAATTTTTCGTTAGTACTTACCACCACCTGTAGAGGCCTTAACTTGACAGGTCTCCTTTCAAAAATGTTAGATTTTTATAAAAAACAGCAATGTTGCTTAAAATAGGCCTTATCTTTTAATCTGTTTAATGTATGCGATTTGTTTTTGTATAGTCTTGAATATTTTAAAATTTTTAACTGTTTATATCGACTAATATTTGTTTTTCAAATATTTTTAACTTTTTATAACTTGTAACATTGTTTTGTTTTACAATTTATTTCATCCCCCACGTTTTGATGAAACTTGTCTGTAGTATTCCCTAGTGGATGGAGAGTATGGTGAGTTTTTCTATTTTTTACTATTTTATATATTGTGGGCTCAAAGTCAACACACCTTACACCACATATTCTCCTTTTCACTAGGCGAGCCTGAAAATGAAGTGATGATACTTCGAAACCGGTCGCACTCAATGTTTTGTTGAATAATTAAACATTGACTTTCCTTGTGAGATATAAAGGACTTTTTCTCCCCCCTTCACCTTAAAATTACCTCAACTCACACATGGCTACCCCCCTTGTCAATTTATTTATAAAACTTTATTCATAAAACTTTATTCATAAAACTTTATTCATAAAACTTTATTCATAAAACTTTATTCATAAAACTTTATTCATAAAACTTTATTCATAAAACTTTATTCATAAAACTTTATTCATAAAACTTTATTCATAAAACTTTATTCATAAAACTTTATTCATAAAACTTTATTCATAAAACTTTATTCATAAAACTTTATTCATAAAAATTTATTCATAAAACTTTATTCATAAAACTTTATTCATAAAACTTTATTCATGAAACTTTATTCATAAAACTTTATTCATAAAACTTTATTCATAAAACTTTATTCATAAAACTTTATTCATAAAACTGTTTTCATAAAACTTTTTTCATAAAACTTTATTCATAAAACTTTATTCATAAAACTTTATTCATAAAACTTTATTCATAAAACTTTATTCATAAAACTTTATTCATAAAACTTTATTCATAAAACTTTATTCATAAAACTTTATTCATAAAACTTTATTCATAAAACTTTATTCATAAAACTTTATTCATAAAACTTTATTCATAAAACTTTATTCATAAAACTTTAATCATAAAACTTTATTCATAAAACTTTATTCATAAAACTTTATTCATAAAACTTTATTCATAAAACTTTATTCATAAAACTTTATTCATAAAACTTTATTCATAAAACTTTATTCATAAAACTTTATTCATAAAACTTTATTCAAAAACTACCAATGTTACTTTCATTAATATTTCGAAAGGATTAATGACCTTTCCTAAAACCATCGTTAAATTGTCACCGACTGAAGAGGTCCTAAGATTAAATTGTTTTTACCAGCTACACATTTAGCTAAGCTCATGAAGCCGCAGATGCTTGAAGAGTATGGATATCAATTAGAACAAGTCTAATACCCACTCTTAAGACTCTGCCCAACCTGCCACCAGACATAACAAAACTTTTGCTAGAAAGTGCAAAAACGGTACCATATCTCGAAAATTTTCATAAATGTACAAAATTTTAACAGAATTATTCTGTTCTAAACTGTGGAAGAAAAATTTGTAAATACAGGAAAAAATATTGACTGTATCGGTTCCTGCACCTGTATGATACAGAAAAAGTGCAGCAACCGCTCCTACTAATGTTTCAAAAACTCTTGATGTGTGATTAATGCGTCTGATTAGTTTGCAAGCCTTTAGGGGTTGCATTCCAGAACACAATATCCTCTAATCTGGAGGATCTGGAATCAATATACACTTACTGGATCCAGTACCAATATACCAGATCCGGTGATTGCATATTTTGGGAAAATAACCGCGCTGTTGATGAGTAGATACTTTGAACGCGTGGTGCTTGTGCGTGCAAATCGTTTGACGCAGAAAAAGGAAATGACTGTATTTGATAGTGAAGGAGTTCGAGAAGAATACTTGTCAGCTATTCATGATTATTTGCTGACAAGTAGAGGAGCTGAGAGAGGCTATTCGGCCGCATACTATATTCACAGAATACATATTTGTAGCTTTGTTAAGGTGCGTATAGATATAACGGGCCGGGCTCCGGCCAACAACTGGCCCAGGTTCGTCAGATTTGTACGGTATCGTATGTCTATCGCGCGATGGAAAGCAAATGAACGTACTTCCATTTGTATTTGGCCCAGCCCATGATAGGCCCATGCTTTCCATTCAAACTGAATACCATTCTCAAATATCTCATTACTGACATTGTTAAAATATTAGTTAAGATTAATTATTATGTTATGTTTAATTTTATAATTTTAAATAATAATATTGATATTTAGTTTATTTTTAAAATCTAATTAAGAAGACTAAACCACCAATTACGGTACGTGACAATGTTTTTTTTGAGGTTTTAATTGTTTTGACTTTAAAAGTTTTGATTTTACTTGTTTTGACACTTACAATTTAATTGTTTTTTCTTTTTAAAATGAGTCACAACAAAGTTTTTTGTATACGTATCGTTTTTTTACATTTCATAAGGGTCCATGTTGGAACGAAAAAGGAAAGTTAAGTTATCCTGGTTAAATCAATCCAGCCGGATCCGTCTGGGACCCAACCGGATTGAAAATGAGGCCGGATTGCCATATCCCTACAAGTCTTCTACCTATATATTTTAATAATATTATTAATTTATGCTTTACTTAACTATTTTAATTATTATTAAACAATATATTTTAGTTTTAGTAATTTATTGTTTTTTTTACAAAGCAATAGTCTTATAGTTTATAGCCTACACTTTTACATATATTATCTGGTTATTTTTTATTTACATCAGATTCTATTCCAAACGGTGCGGAGGCGTGTCATTGTCATCAATCAACCTTCTTGATGTAAATATCAAGGGGAGTGAGACTAATAATGACTTCCATGTCTCTGGTCGGTGTTGTTTTCATGGCTCCTGTTATGTTGAGACAGGCTGCTCTTTGAATTTGTTCTAGTTTATGGTTAGCTGTTAATTTTTGGGCTTTCGGTACCCAGACAATTGCACCGTATGTTGGTATAAGTCTTATGATAGCCGTGTAAGTCCATTCGACGGGGAGAAACCAAAGGTGCGCCCCACGATTCGGCGGCATTGTTCATAAGCAATGTATGCTCTTTTAACTCTGTTTTATAAATGCGAGTTCCATGTTAACTTGCTGTCAAAGGTGAGACCTAGGTACTTCACCTCTGTTGCAAAGTTTAGTTTTCTGTTTAGGAGTTCTGGAGGTTTAAATGCCACTTGGACCATTTCTTTCTTCTTAGGATTGATAGACAGTGAAGTGTACTTGCACCACTGTTCTATAATTTTTGAAGCTACTTGCATTTTTTCGCAGAGTATGTTCTCAAAATTCCGTGTTTGCAGAATGACCAGGTCATCTGCATATGCTATTGTGTAGTGACTTTCATTATTGAGGCGGCTGATGAGGGTGTCGAGGACCATATTCCACAGTACAGGTGATAGCACCCCTGCCTGGGGACATACCCTTGCAACCAAGCCTCTTATATTCACATCTTCTACACTTATCTTTACTGCTCGCTTTGAGAACATGTTATGTATCCACCCTCTAACCATTTGTGGAACATTCCTATTGGTTAGTGAGTGTATTTTCTTTAAGAAGGTGGTTTTATCAAAAGCGCCTTCTATGTCTATAAAAATACCCTAGGCGGACTCTTTATTGTCCAGGGATCCTTCTATCCGACCAGCAACTAGATGAAGGGCTGAATCAGTAGATCTGCCTGGGGTGTACGCATGTTGGTTTGGGTGTAGTGGTGTTATTATAATCACCGCATTCCTTATGTACTTTTCACATAACCTTTCCAATGTCTTCTTGGAAAACGATGTCAGACTAATTGGTTGGTTTATTTTTGGGACAGTGTAAGCCATCCTTCCAGGTTTGGGTATAAATACCACTTTTACCTCTTTTCATTTTTTGGGGAAATACCTCAGAGCCAACGAGGATCTGAATATACCCACCAGGGAGGTGTGAGTTCTTCCAGACCCCATTGAAGTAGGGCTGGATAGATACCGTCAGGTCCTGGCGATTTAAATGGAGAGAAGCTGGAAATTGCCCATCTAATTGTTTCATCGTCTACAATGTGTTTGTCAGTTTGCCAATCATAGACAGATGGATTGTATTCTTCCTCTGCCCAGTCGACCACGTCTGTGATGACCGAGTCAGGGAAGTGTGTTGACAGCAGAAGTTTGATGCTAACTTCGAGGTTGGCAGTTTTCGTGCCATCCTCTTTGATTAGGGCACCAATGCTTTGGTGTGGATCTTTTGAGAGAGCTTTTTGAAGCCTAGCTGCCAGCGAGATATCTTGGATTTCTACGCAGTAGGATTTCCATGCATCTCTCTGTTTTTTTCAGAACCCGCACTCTGCAGAGGGTGCGAACATAAAGATGAGATCATCGAGTATATCCTTTACGATTGCTTAACGCTCTCATTTACTAGAAAATTTGTGTTCGGCGAGTATCAGCTAACACCGGCTGATATAAGAGCAGCACATCTTGGCGACGTTGCCAACTATATTAAATATGTAAGCTGGCTTATCAACTAGGAGGTGCCCATCATCTTAGGAGGATGCACAATGGGCTTAATGAGGCTTAAGTGCCGTGGGGGTGACCCACCCTCAACACGTCACAGATACAAAGACAGAAGGGTAACCTTATCATGTACTTTTGTCCCTTAATAATTCAGAGCTTGTGATAACGAGGTGGGAGACAAAGCCAAAATAAATTTTAATCTACAATATACAACATTTAGCAATCGACTGAGAATTTGGAACCCAAAATACTACATACTACATTTGCCACCTATAGGTCTATTTGAGTTCTTCAAAAATACGTTAAGAACTATCAGTGTACCAGCGTACCAGTGTACAGTTTAATAATTGTATGCGACGAATAATTTGGAATTTAACTGTTCCACTGGTTCTCTGGCGGTTTGTATCAGATTTAAAAGGAACCCGAATAAACCCTATATGTCGAATCCTTGGCCGGGTATGAACGATTCATCAAAAGCTTGTTGTTTTGGTTCTTTCGGAAACTAGTTCAGAATCAATGAATTGCACTCGAACAGCTAAGAGGTTGTAAAAATTAATTCGTCTACTGTAATTGGGAACTGGAATCGACGGTTCTGTCTGAACCAAAACAAACCCAAACATTGCTTCTCTTATTATATTCATTTACTTTATGACTGTACCCTTATGACTTCGACTGATACGACAGTAAGATGATACTTGCTCGTAGGCAGGAATTGTCATCACTTTTAACCTATTCGGCAATAATTTCAATATCAGAATTTTATTCAAGAAAAATAACCTCCAAAATAATAAGTTTATTTAAAATACATATCAAATGACGTAATTTTTTGCTTACAACAAAAACTTGCACAAAATTGGCGACAAGAAGTCGAAGTACTTAATTGCCCGCATCCGGTTGCTTGCGTAAAATACGTGACGAATTAAACGTGCGCTTCTTGTCGTCTGTAGTTTTATACAGTACCGTACCTAGTTATTTTGTTGTGGTTAAAAATATGTATCTAACAAAAACTATATATCATCTTTAAAACTAGCTATTAACGATAATAGTTATTGTTAACAACAACCTCATCAGGAGATGTAATAAACTCACAGAAACATTAACACGTATGAAGAAGTTATTCCTCTTACCGAAGGACATTAAATCAACTTTATACCGGAATAAATTAGTTGGAAAACTAGTGAGTAGGTCTACGTATATGTGTGTCCTTATCAAAGTTTATAGTTTAATAGACTAAGTTTGCTTTAATCTCAGATCCGAAACTGGGATAGCAGATCCTGTATTCCTGGAATTATGGCGCTTTTGGCGCTTTCTGCAATTTACTCAAAGTTCCCAGTAACAAGAAAGGAAATAATATTTTTGTGCTGACTATCTGCGATATTTTATCGGGATTGATATCGTGTACGTATATGTTCGTATAGTGCATACTAAATTTGTTCAAATACAGGGTGTTCAGAAATAAAATACAGTAGCTAACAGCCTTTGTTTCTTTTTTTGAAATCTGCACTTTGAGATATCGACATTATTTGAGATTTTATTAAATTCATTGGCTATAACATTGTTTTCCTGTTTTAATTATACCGGTACCCTTTGATCGTTTTTCAAAAACATCCTTTATTCATAACCTACAGTTAATATTTTTTTGTATTTTTATTCCCGCAAAGATCACGGAATCAAAACCTGTTTTAAAACAAAGCGGGGGCTTTTTGCTTTGTACTTATGCCAAAACAGAATCAACACAAAATAAGAATCCTTTTGTTCCTGCGTCCCTTATCCTTGTGCCGGTTGACCTGGCGTGCGTTTTAGTGGAAATGGGACAAGCTGTCGATCCTCCTGGCGTCGCGCCACGCCTCTCTCCTTTCAAGTTGTGTCAACATCAAGTAAGTACGAAATTCAAGAGAAAAGGTAAATAAACAGAAGGAACTGTATATCCCTCGAGTCGCTTCCTTTTGTTTCAAATTAAGAACTGAAGAATTCGTTAGTTCGGCTGTTCGTTCTAGAGTATACTTTTACAGAAATTACAGTAAATTCTATTAGAATTTTATGAGGGAAGTCTTGTTTTCTGTTTTTCGTAAGATTGCCATTTACTGCTATTGAAGTAAAACGTTTTTTCTATACCCACATTCATATTAGCCATTCTACGCACTAACAAAAAACATTTCTAGAAAAATCATGAAAAACGATTTAATATTTACTAAAGCCGACAAAGGTAACTGTCTGTTTGTACTGAGACGATTGTTTACAAATTTTTAAACAACAATGACTTTGTAAAAATCAACAATCTGTTAAATAAATATACCTCCAAATTTAAGGCTGTTCTACTGCTTTCCGTTCGGTCGAAGTTGAGATGTACCTCATCCATTACATAAAATATCTCTGTACGCAACCTTCTCTTTGTTGGTGTAAAGACATTTGTATGTGTAATAATTATATCTTTCTCCTTTTAGTCTAATGGAACGCCAATCTTTCTCGGTATTCAACTCCATCTGAAATGTGGGCTGGCCAAATTTGTCTGTATATTGTAACTACTGTGTTGATAGTAATTTCTTTGCATAGAATATTTTTATTTATTACCTCGACGACTTATTCTAAGTTTTCTTCCTTATTTATTGATTAACGTTTTTTGAGGTTCATCTAGTGGAATTATTTTTTAAATAAATTATTAACTATATTTAAATTGATTTTATTTATATTCTAAGATGAAATAGTAAAAGATTTTTATATATATATAATTATTGATCGTATTTTTTGTAAATAAACATTATTGTTGTTATTATTACTAGTATTCGATAATATACACTTGGTATCCGCGAGAAAGGCTTTGGATGGTTTTATTTATGGTACATTTAAAGTAAGAAACTGATTTTTGGAAAGTGCTTTAATATACAGTGGTACATAATACAAAATATTTGTTTTTTTAACAAAATCGCATCAGTTTTACAATTAATTTGTAGTGTAGACGAAAAATTTTTTGAAAACTATTTTATCGTACGCTTGTATTTTTTATTGTACATTAGGGTGTTTCATTTTTGAGTAACTTTTTTTTCAACTAAAAAACAGGCTTAAAACTTTCAGGAAGGTAAAAAAAGAAGCCTCTAAAAATTTGAGCTCTTAATATTATCATTTAGTGGTGCCTGTTCCATCTAAATAACATGGAAAAAATTATTTTTTTTATTTTTGTAGCTTGACATTTGAGCATTGCAAAAATAAAGTGAAACATTATTTTGGTAGGAAATTGAACGCTCTACAAAAAGTTCTAATATATTTTTTTCATATAGTGAGCCTTTCTGAAGATATTCAAACTTAAAGTTGCAAATGCATGAAATTAGAACTTTTATTTTAAAAACAAATCACATTTGCATCTAATTTTGATATTTTATTATAAAGGTAAATGTATTGTTAAAATTTTTGATAAAAGTGGGATTCTGGTTTTGTATGTAGATTCGAGAAAAAAAAATTAAAAAAGTGTTTCACAATTGTGCACATTTCTCTTTTTCCAAGATAGAACGACTTTTTCAAATAATTCTTTTTTTTTAATATTTCCTAAAGTTTCCATAACTTAAAATTAAAGTAAAGAAATGAAAAGTCGGGTCCGAAAGGGGTACACGAATATAGAGATAAATCTGACAGAGATAATGTTCACACAAAAGAAAAAGACTGTAGAATAATTTTGAAAATTTGGAAACAAATCTCAGAATTCGTCATACGAATTTTAAGGACCATCTCAGAACCTCAAAATTGAATACAAATACTTAGATATTTGTAAAAAAAGCCCGTTGTCACCGGGATTCGAACCTAGACATCGTTGCTCTGTACCCAAATGCTCTTATCGCTAGACCATGACGACATTGACTGTTGAGATTCCAATACATTGATGTACTAGTTCGGGCCAGACACCGTTTCAGTCTCGTTATCAAATCTTCACATTCCTCTTTACTTAATTAAGTCATTTCTTACATATACCCATGCTGAAACGGCGTCTGGTCCGAACTAGTACATGAAATTGCTGTCTAGGAATCTCGATATTCAATATCATTATGGTCTAGCGGTAAGGGTATTTGTGTATAAACCAGAGATGTCTGGATTTAAATCCCGGCGGTGACAGGCTTGTTTTTAAATCTCCAAGTATTTGTTTTTACTATTGGGGTTCGGGGATGGTCTTAATAATTTGTAGAGGAATTTTGAGAATTTATTCAGAATTTTCCAAATTATTTAGCAACTTATTTCAGATATTTCTGATTTTTGGTGTTTATCTATGAGATTTTAAATTCATCATTTTCATAATAGATACTCAGGTTTACGTCTCTTAATCTACATTAAAAACTTAACTCACGGAGAAGATGCATAAATACATTTCTTATCAAAATGGAGACAAAACTGGACAAAAATTGTTCTGGTTGTTTAAATATACATTAGAAATAAATAATCGACATCATTTTCGATTCCATCTTACGAAACAAAGCAAATGTTTATAACAGTTCTGTTTATATTGTTAAATATTCTTTCCATACGAGGTTGGTTTTTTTTTAATAATAAAATTTGCAAGTTTTCAAAGAAGCAACAAAATGTTCTTAAAAAGAAACATGATAGAAGAATCGTATACAAACTACTAGAAGTCATCAAAAGAAAAGTAATGAGACAAGATAAAAACATTCATTAAACCATTTTAATCCCTATACCATTATAAATGTTTCAACCTGTATATTACCGACATAAACTACCGGGGTTTGCTGCATATTTATCTTCCGGCACAAGTAAGCGAATGTCAGTAATTTTAATTGTTTTCTGTATAAAATGAAACTGGTTGCAGTTTTGCAGTAAGCTAAGCCATTAAGTTACGAAATTATATATTTTGTTTCAAGGCTTTGTAATAAATCTGGTGAACCAACAGCTTAAGCGTTTTAGATTTATTTCTCAAGAATTTCGTTCCAAGTTTTCCGTGTTCTTCTCATGAAAATTCGGTGTAATATTTTACATGTAAATTTTTCAGAACAAAATACGTTCCTTCTTACTCAAAAAATTGTCTTTAAAACTACAATACATTGTCAAATCACACAACATACAATTAAGATTTAAAAAGAATATAACTTTAACTTTGGTCTGCGTTTTATTTGAGAAAAATATCGTTTTCCCCGGATTTGGTTCTTTGTTCATCTCGATGGCACAACTGGACCGGTAAACCGACGCACACTGGGGCAACAAGCCCTCAAATTTGGCAATAAATAACAAAATTAAATAGCATATACACTCTACCCCAAATTTTTTTCTGATATATTACTGTTCACTACATAATAAAACGAACAAGTGCGATCTTCTGTCTTACGCGTTTCATCACCACCCTCAGTCGAAGTTACTTATCTGAGGCGAGTATATATTCATTGTTATTTCGTAGTTTTTAACTTGTTTTTGTGCTGTGTTTAGGCTGTATTTTGATTTTTTTTTTCAAATTTCCGCCACGGAACCTTCAAGTTCAGCTATGTATTATTATTTTAATAAGTAAAAAGTTGTAGAAAAATAAACGTAATATTGGGGTTGTAAAATGAAGGTTAAACGTTAAAATTTTAAAATATTCTTAAATACATGAAGGCTATTTGTTGTGTTCCAAAGCAGTCCAAGCTTTAAATTTCGACTTTTCATATTGAATATTGTTTGTACTTTCTGAAATCGTTTAGTTTCTCTGCACTTATTTGCACTTTTCTTCACTAATTGGGTTTTTTCAAAGTATATAAATATATGGCGCGACGATCGTCAAAAACGAATTTTGGTTTTTTAATATATTTCGTTTATTAATCAATCGATTTTATTATCCTTAGGCTCATTTTACAGGCAACTAAATATCCTCCCAGACAGACATAACAAAATGGCAGAAATTTAAGCTGGCCGACCTAATTGAAGAAAAAAAAGAGCCTAAAAGTAACCCATTTTAAGCTCGTTTTGCGTAATAATTATAAATTAAATATAAAATCTAATAACAAAAGTTTAATATATAACCTATTTTCTTTATTTTAAGACCTCCCCAAGCACAATTGGTCCATTCAATCGTAAGATATAGACAATCAAAGTTGTCTGGTTTTTACGTTTTCATAGAAGCTTATAATTATGCTTTGCAACGCTGCTATTTTAGTTTTTGACCGATTTGGACTCAATGGGTCTAATTTGGTAGGTATGTAAATATACTTTCTGACCATTAAATTAAAATGGCGAAAATTTGAAATTCCAGGATGGCGAACCTAATTGAAATATGACTTGATTTAGAGCTAGTTTATTTTTGGTAGATCTGGGAACATGGTTAGTTATCTATAACATGAGCCTAAGAACAGCAAAATCGGTTTATTATTTAAAAAATGAAAATAAAAACAAAATACAGTTTTTTATAGCCCACCCGGTATAAATAAAACAACACTGTTTTGCACATAACTACTTAATTTATTTTTTATTTTATTTCAGGAACGAGGTTGAACACTATATTTTTATCGAGATAGAAACTTCTTAATATCATGAGAAGTTCTGGAAAGAACGAAATTAATAGAATTTGCTCACAACACCGCTAGATATTTTGTTGAAAAGTACCCACGGTCAATATGCCTCCGACATTGCACAAATACTCTATACATGGGCCTGAAATAATATCTTCTGATTTGTTGCCTATAGACCAATAACAGAGAAAACTAATGAGGACGTCTTTAATTCGTTTTTACTTAGTTTCGACCTTGTAATCACGAGCAAACGAAAATTAAAAAAGAAAGAGCCTGCAGCACTTTTCTAAAGAAGCAGTAGATTTGTTTAAATCTGGACTCGTCCAGCTTCATAGCCATGGTATATTCATGACACTGATGATGACCGTGGAGACGATGAAGAAAATGTCTTATCACATTCTAAAGAGGATGAAATTTGATTACAATCATCATAGCTTTTCTAAATCAAATTATTATAATATAACATTTTTATTATCTGTATCTTTAACTTGTGGAGGGTGGATTACCCCCCCGGCACTTGGGCCTCATTAGGCTCATGACATTTTTATTATATTATATATTAGTATTACAAAAGAAAATACATAGAGGGCTTATAAAGTTTTTAGTTGCTAAAAAAAATAGATATTAAAAATAGATATTAAAAACAGAATATACATTTTTATTATATTATATTCTTAATAACTTTTTATTTTTTTTTTTTTTTAGCAAACAAACACATTATAAGCCCTCTATGTATTTTCATTTGTAATACTAACACCTCTACAAAGCAATATTTAACTTACAAATTCATAAAGAGAGTCTGTGATTTATTGCCAACTTTGATGGCTTGTTGCCCCAGTGTGCGACGGCCCAATCCGACACTGATCCTTCTGCTTACGCCTTAAGTTAAGCACCTTATGCACAAGAATAAATAATAACCAGAAGGATATCTCCGATCACGTGATCTTCGAGTGCTCGTGACCTTCAAGTACACCTACACCGATATTCTACACCGAAACTTTCAGTGCAGTAGCGACCGGCACGGGCGCTGGTATCGAAATCGTGAATTTATAATTTTTATTATTCTGTTGTTTCTGTTATTTTGCTTAAATATTTTATCGTTGACTATTTTCTGATTTTGTTGTGCTTTAATGACAGTGTGAGTTATGGAAGAAGAAAAAAAAGCTGGATTTGTTTGTAGTTATAAAGACTTCAAAAATAAATCTTATATCGGTGCACATTCATTTTACAGATTTCCTCAAGATGTTGAAAGGAAATATAAATAAAGTATATTATATAAGTCAAATACAGGGTGTTTTAAATTAGCTGTTACTTCGGGATATTTTCTGTACCTTTACTTAAGGTATATCTTAATAATAGTATATTTTGCAACGAATATGTATTAATAGCCATTACATAAGAGTTTCATACCCTATTTTTTCTACGACCAAGAACCAGTTCTTCAATCGAAAATAGAATAATTTAAAAAAAAATTATAATGTTTTTAATCTCTCAAAACCTTAGATAATCTAATTTGTTATGACTACTTGTTAAGACAAAAGTGTTTCGGATTTTTTTTCGCTATAGCCTTTGGACTTTCTCTTTTTATTTGATAGCAATTTTGGATATTCTCTCACATATCAGTTTTATGTTTAATATTCAGTTGTGTTTTTAAAATGGAGTAACGATTATTTTAATTTGGTTGAGAGTTGTTCATATTTTTAGAAAAGGATGTTACTTCCTTTGTTAGCTTCCAGTCTAAATGTTGACTATACATTTTATACCTTCAATTTCGAGTAGTGTACATAGAACATTATCGTTGCTGGACATATTTTTTCAAATTTAAATTACCAAGATATATATTTCAAAATCGAAAATCTAAACTGACACAGAACTTAAATCTTCCAGAAACTGTCAAAAAACTATTTGGAGAAAACAACTGGATGCTTACATGATTATTACAAAATATAGGTTTCTATTGATCAATTTTTCAGTTTCATAATGAAAAACCAGTGTTATAAAGAATATCATTATGAAACTGAACATTAACATTTAATTAACAAATGATAGTACTTGAGTAGAAAATAATGTTTATATGCTGGTTAGCAAGAACAACGACGCAATTAAAAGTAGTCGATTTAACAGTATTTATTTATAAATGGTTTGGGCGCAAGTAATATACAAAAATACCTTTTTTAAGAATCAAAATGTTTCTTTTTACTTTCCTATCTGTATACAGATATAAGGAAAGTATAGGAATCATGATTTTTTTCGACTTCGAGTTTTCGACGGATTTTTACGTTTTGTGGTCCCCTGAATCCGTTTTGACTATTTTCGCGATGATGTCTGTGTGTGTGTGTGTGTGTGTGTGTGTGTGTGTGTGTGTGTGTGTGTGTGTGTGTGTGTGTGTGTGTGTGTGTGTGTGTGTGTGTGTGTCTGTGTGTGTGTGTGTGTGTCTGTATAACGCATAACTCATGAACCGATACACAGAAAAACACCAAATTTTAAACTTAAGCTTCGTTTCAGCGTCCAATGAGCTGATTAGATTTTGGGCAGAGTCGGAACATCTGGGGGGGTACTTTATAGGTGGTCATTTTTATATTATATGGAATATATCTGTTATTTACGTTTGGAGAAGAAAATTCTTCAAATAAAAGTTACTTCTAATATAATTATCTATAATTTTTGTTTTATACAAAATTTTCCTAAAATGGTCCGTATTGGAGAAATTTGACAAAATGTAAAAAAATATTTTTTTTAATAAAAATTGTTCAAACAAAAGTTGTTGGTAATATAATTCTCTATAATTTTTGTCCCATAGATAATTTCTCTAAAATGGACCGTATTCGAGATATTTGAGAAAATGTGAAAATTTCGAAATTTGAAGAAAACTCAAAAACGGATAAAGAAAAAATCAATAAATTTTAAACTTAAGTTTTATTTCGGCCTGACGTGAAATGATTGGATTTTGGACAAAGTCGGAACATCTGGGGGGGTACTTTATGGGAGGCCGTTTTTATATTTTATGGAATATATCTGTTATTTATGTTTAGAGAAGAAAATTGTTCAAATAAAAGTTACTTCTAATATTATTATCTATAATTTTTGCTTAATGTAAAAATTTCCTGAAATGGTCCGTATTCGAGAAATTTGACAAAATGTGCAAAATTCTGATTTTTATGAAAATTGTTGAAATAAAAGTTGTTTGCGATATCGATCTCTATAATATTTGTTCATACATGATTTTTTTTAAATGGACCGTAATGAAAAAATTGTAGGAAAAGTGCTAAATTTAAATTTTTCAGTATTTTCATTATCAATGAATATCTATAGAAAAATGTTTCGCGGTAGATGTATGTGGACAATGTATATATTTAGTTTATCCTCTAAACATTTATAGAGATGCTGCAATAGGTTGTACACAATAAACGGAAAAAGCCTGTAATAACTAGATAGGAAAGTCATGTGTTGGACACATCAGATTTTTTGACCTATAAAACTAAATTATCTCTAACATTTTCTTGTTATGATACATTTTAGGTAATTTTCAAAATTTAAAACAAATGCCAGGTAGTAATGACCTATCAAAACTGAATTATATCTAATAATCGCTTGTTATGATACACGTTAGGTAATTTTCGGCATTTCTATATTTTTTAAGATCCAGTATCTTTCTGGAATTACTCTTATTATACCCTTATTATTTATAAATACCTTATTGCAATAATTGTTTGTTATGATACACTTTGGGTAATTTTCGGCATTTCTATATTTAATCTCTAATATCTTTTTGGAATTACTCTAATTACACCCTTATTATTCATACATACCTTAATTTTTATTTTATTAAATCAATAAAAATAATAACCTATTTTTTTATTAAACTTTATTGTAGTAAAACTCTTAAGACCAAAATTTTTAATGAATATACCAATTAGAAAAATTTAAAAATTATAATTATCGCGCCCAAATGTCCGGTTTCGATCTCAAAGTGTAGTTAATTTTAGTTAATTTAATGTCTAACTACTTATTAAATTTACATTTAAATTCAAAAATATATATTTTTAGTGCATATTTTGAGTGTTTTTTGTGCATATTTGCATCCATATTTTGTTTTATCTCCCGAGCTTTATTAGTTATCCCAAAATTTATACTCTATCCCAGACAATGGAAGTCTGAAGCTATCAGGTTAAATAACATAAAAAATAAGTGTAAATCTTTTTTCAGAGCGAAATCTTGGCTCTTAGCGTGTTATAGACCAGAATTATTATACAAAGTAGACATTCTTCACAACAGCTATAGAATTTGTGATGTTTATTTTTCTCCACGGATGTTTCAAAAAGGAAAAAGACAAATACTGCAAAAAGATGCTGTTCCAGTGGCAATATTGACAAGGCAGTTCCAAGTACATCGACTTCTAACACTGAAACCTCTCAATTGCCATGTACGAGTATTTTATATCAACTTTTGGAAACATCAGCTTCAACCATTGGCAACTCTTCCGATAAAGCAGAATCGATTCAGCGGTCTTCAATACGTTTTCCTTCACGGAGTGTCCAAACAAGGAAAAACTAAGGGAGAGCAACAATGCCCTGAAATTTGAAAACAAAGCGTTAAAAAGAGACAACCAGGTCCTTCTTAATAAATGTAACAGTATTAAAAAGAAGCTTTAACAAAAATTAGAAGACACGATCACATTACCCAAAGCATGAAATCAGCTAAAGGTCGAAGGTATTCAGACAAATTTAAATTTAAGTGTTGCCTGGGCCGCAATCCCTTAGAATCTTATTACGTGGGATAGACATCCCTCCAGGTTTGGAAGTCTCCAATGTGTTCAAAACACTTAAAATTAAAGCTGACAATTTTATTGAAATGGACAAATATTGTGTACTGTGTGTGAAGGATATAAGCATAAAGGCACATTTTTTTTAACCGTAGTGCGGATTATGTTGTAGGCGTGGAAGATCCCAGCAATGGGAAAAGAGTATTTAAACCAGCAAGAACAGCCACCGTCTTGTTGGTCAGGGGATTTTCTCTAATTGAAAGCAACCTTTGAGTGATTTTTTTTACAATAGTACATGCCGTGGTTAAGAGTTAAAGTATATAGTTTTTGATGCTATTAAAAAGTTTAGGAATATTGGACAGAACGTTATTGTTACCGTAAGTGATATAGGCTTCAATAATATTCAATGTAAAAACTTTTTGCAAATAACCCCTGAGAGACGTTATTTTATTTTTGACGATCAAAAAATTTTTTTGTATTCGATACACCTCACCTCATTAGGCTATGAGAAACATGTTACTGAAACATACTTTTCTTGTTTCTAATAACATAATATCATGGTCATATATTACGCAATTTTATAATATTGATAAGTCGTTAGTTACTAGATCAGCGTCTAAACTATATATTCTTTAAACTGTGGTAATGCTATCATGCTCTAGACCAGCGTTATTCAAAATGTGATCCGCGGAGCCCTCGTGCTCCGCAAAGCTTGTGAGGGCTCCGCGAAGAAAATAAGCAGTACCTATCGTTACAACGGGACTTGGCTTAAGGATCTATTGTTTTTTGTTAGAAGGAGTAAATAAGTTTAGGTATTTCGGGTTAGAGGACCTTTTTTTGGAATTTTTTGGAAGTGAGGAAGAGGAAGGTAGTATATGATTTGGTATTTTCGGCTGGAAGACCTTTTTTCTTTTAGAGGTCAGGAAGAGGATGGAGTATATGGTTTTGGTATTTTTGGTTGTTTTTTAGAAGTCAAGAATACGAAGGCATATATGATTTTGAGAATTTTGTTGTAGGGGCTTCGCAAAGAAACGGGAGGGATCTGGCAAGAGGCTAGGGCAAGGAGGTTTTTTTTTCCGAAATAGGTTTGGGGCTCCGTCAAATATTTCACTTTTCAAAAAGGTTCCGTCACCAAAAAAGTTTGAGAACCACTGCTCTAGACACTCTAGTGACTACGAGAACCAGTGTTGTGTTCAGCATTTTTATACAAATAGATTAATTTTGACGGCTGAAGAAATTTGATAGAAAGAATGTGTTGTGTAAAGTTAAATTTTCTATATAAATTAGTAGTGCTGATATATAAATTATTATTTAAGCATATATAAATTAAGTGTATTGTGTTAATAAATTAGAATAATCAACTGTTTAAAATAAATAAACGTTACATTATTATTTAGTTGGGATCTACTATCTATTATTTAGCACACTTTGCTAAATTTTATTCCAAATTGTTTTATCCAGGATTGTGCTAATGAGAGTATATCGAATTCGGCGTGTTATTTTATGTTAAGAAAAGAGTGTTTTTGTGTTATTGAACAGAATTAAAATGAGTTCAGGTTCCAGTTCAAGAAGTTGTGTAAATCAACCTGGTGTGTTTTGCTATATATGCGGAGAATACATGTTTCAACACAATAGACAAACTATAACTGACTTTGTAAAGCGAGCGTATCTTGGATATTTTGGAGTTAACCTTGGGGTGATCAGGACAAAAAGTGGGCCCCGCATCTCGTATGTAAAACTTGTATAGAGCATTTACGGCAGTGGACTACCGGGAAAAGAAAATGTCTAAAATTCGGCGTACCAATGGTTTGGAGAGAACCAAAAAACCACTTCAATGATTGTTATTTCTGTTTAGTAAATACTAAAGGAATCAATCGAAATAACCGTAGTAAGTAGATCCCAATGTAGACGCCCTATCCTGCATTCCAACATTTCATCAGCTACCAGATATCTCTGATGACGAATATTTTCCCTCTGATCGCTGTTCTGATGCTAATAAAAGTTCTGATGCTAATAAAACTAATAGTGACTATGAGGAGACGTCATCAGTTCCTCAACGCTTCAATCAAAATGAATTAAATGATCTCACCAGGGATCTCAATTTATTGAAAAAAGCTTCTGAAGTACTGGCTTCTAGGTTGAACGACAAAAATTTATTGGAACAAGGAACCAAAATTATCTTCTACCGTACAAGAGAAAAGTATCTGCTACCATTCTTTTCTCAAGAAGACAATCTTGTATTTTGTAACGAAATTAATAGACTCGTGAAAGAAATGGGACTTTCTGAATATATTCCAGATGATTGGTGCCTATTTATTGACAGTTCAAAGAGAAGTTTAATAAGTGTTTTTCTACATAATGGGAATAAATACGGTTCAATACCAATAGCTCACTCAACGAAACTGAAAGAAGAATATAATACCGTAGCTTTGGTTTTGCAGAAGATAAAGTATCACGAACATCAATGGATGATTTGTGTAGTCTTAAAAATGGTAAACTTTCTTCTTGGGCAACAAAGTGTTTACACGAAATATCCGTGTTTATTGTGCCTCTGGGATAGTAGGGAGTTAGAAAAGATTGGCCTTAAAGAGAAAACATGGACGTTGGGGAAAATAATGTCATTAACGACGCTTTGGTTAAAAGAGAAAAAGTCATACTTCCTCCGTTACATATAAAGTTGGGCTTAATGAAGCAATTTTTAAAGGCTCTTGATAAAAATGGGTCATATTTTGCATATATAGGGGTAAAAATGCATCAATTGAGTACAGAAAAATTCAAAGCGGGGATATTTGACGGTCCATAAATAAGACAATTAATTACGGATCCTGCCTTTATAATTTTAATGAATCAAGTTGAACGAGAAGCTTGGACATCATTTTCTGCAGCTGTAGAAAATTTGCTAGGCAAACATAAAGCTCAAAACTATGTTAAAATGGTTAACAAGATGCTTAATAGTTTCAAATCCTTAGGGTGCAATATGAGTATTAAAATACACTATTTACTATTTACACAACCGTTTTCCAGAAAATTTAGGAGACATGAGTGAGGAACAAGGTGAAAGATTTCACCAAAATATTAAAGTTATGGAGGACCGCTACCAAGGAAGATGGGACATGCACATGATGGCAGATTACTGCTGGAGTTTAAAAAGGGACTGTTTAAAAAAACATTCAAGAATGTCGCAGAAAAGAAGCTTTCGAAGTGTTGAATAACTATTTGATTTCTTCAATGTTTTTTTTTATACGACATAGTATTGTATTTTGTATAAATAAAATAAAAATTTCGTATCTACTTTTGTTTACTACACTTACGGATTTGAGTTAAAATAATGTAACTTATATTTCTCTAAAATCGTATATCTTAAAAATTTGAGCTCCTAGGCGAAAATAAATTCAGGATATTAAATTGATATAGAATCAGCTCAAAAAACCTCGACACCAAAATAGCTGTTCCCCTGTGAATCAGTAGGCTTGATTTTGAATAATAATCCATCCATAAATAGTAATTAAAAGAATTTCTCTATCAATATGTATCTATAAATATTATATTTTGAATAAAACATAGACAGGTGTAGTAATCAAACGGTCGGACCTTGGACTAACAATATTAGCAGCAAAATAACAAAAATAATGCAAGTTTCGGTATTTTTTGCAGTGTATCCTAGTGAAAGAACGAACGATGATCAATTTGCGCGACAAGGCCCAAAGAAATTGGTAGTTGATATTGCGAGACGTTTTCTCGTTATATATACGTCGTCAGCAGAATCGCGAACGGTGTGGCGATAAGGACTCTAAGGGATGTGTAGGGCCGTGTGTTGTTGCCTCCAAGGAGGGCTGGTTGGTTGGCGAGCTCATAATGTATTTATGGCGGAAGCCGTGACTGATAAGAAAACACGTGTATTTACCCTCCAACCAGACTGTTTATTTATTTACGACGATGCGGGGGCCGAAAAGTTAGATACTTGCTATTTATATTGTCTGTGCCAGTAAGCAAAAAAGTTACTTAATATACGATATACTGACAGAGACAAGTTAACTCCCTAACGGTATTAGCACAAATACTGATGAGTTTTAAATATTTATCTTGCCACAAAAATAATTGGTATGTTCTTCAGTTTCTTTTAAAACCAATTTAATATTTTAATATTAATATTTTTGTTTACGACGGTTTTGTCTAATATTTTTGAAATCTGATAGAAAATATTTAATATTATTTTTAATTTTTTGTTATTTTACCATTATATCAATTAAATTAAAATGTTTGTTATGAACTTTAGAAAAAATTCAAATGTACATTTTTTTTCTAACATTTCAATATTTTTACAAGGTTAAGTATGCATATTTTCTTAATTTACAGTGAATTTGTCCAAAAAAATCCATTAAAATCACATTCAGAATTTAACTCCATATCTTTCAAAAATAAAGATGAAGTTATCGCGTAGACCAGTTAGGTATATATAAATTAATTGTGCAACATAACCTTGTTTTTATGTCGGTAAGACCTTCCGTAATTTTAAAGATCATCTCAAAAAACACACACGTTACTTTAACACAACACTTTTCTTTGCAGTTTTTGGACACTGGACATTATTTAGATTCTAATACAGGTTTTAAAGTTTAAAGCAATAGCTCTTTTTTGAGTAATCCCTCTTCTGTCATTATTTCTTTGCTTATTAGCCAATCGAAGAGTTATTGCTTTTTCAACTTAGTGTTAGATAATGGTTCCTTTAATCTTGAATGTTAACTGACTTTGTCCATAACTATTACAGAATTAAACGGTAATAAATCTATCATTTGACTGAAATATTCCTCAAAAACATCAGCAATAATTTCTTCATGGAAGTCTTTTGTAGAATTTGAAACAAATTTTAAGTGGCCTCTATCAACAAATCCTTTTTCTCTTCCACTATGAGATGAGTGATAATTAAACGGCGACCTTTACCATTTGGAAATTTTAAGCCGGTAGACAAACCTTCTATAAATGTCTGACGAGCATTTGTATCCTGTTTTTCTGGACAAACTCTTTTTACAAAAAGTCCTTTATTTATTCATGTTTCATCCAAATAAAAAATATTTGTTTCTGCTCTTCTTCATTTTTTAATTTCTCTTAAATATTACCTCTTCCGACAAATAATTTTACCTTTCTCTATGAGTTAGATTTTCTATCGTTCTTCTCTCAAACGAAGTCTATTCATGTAAAGTTTTCCGCAATTTGTCTCTTTTAACGTTTGGCAAAGTTTCGTCTCCATTAATGTCTACTAAAAGTTTATCCAAAGTAGGTACCGTTTTTTGTATAAAAAAAAAAACTTTTCTTCGAATCAGTTGTTTCATACTACCGTCTATTTGAATGAGTTTTCTACCAGTTGACGTTTTAGGTACTACTGTAATACTTCCATCCTTTCGTTGCGTCAAAAGTCTATAAATGGTTGCTTCTCCACCTACAGTCATATTTGAGCACTTAGAAACTATACTCTGAACAGTTCCGTTGAAATGTTCATTAGACATGGGTAACGCAGCGCTGCGTTGCGTTATTGCGTTAACGCAGTTGTATGCGTTACGAGCGTTGATACACCAGTTGTTACTGTATCAGCGCAACGCAATTTTCGATACTGAGTCGAAAGGATCGCGAGTTGTTGGTGCGCCAGGCTGATTCCGTTTTCCGTGACGAGTTGAGAATTTTAATTTACGTAATTGATGCAACTCGTAATGCAGATTACCCAAAATCTATCAAGTAATTATGTTCTTTGCAACATGTCACATCATTTGTAGGATTGTAGGTCGAATTTTATGAATTTTAATCTTGTACACTGTCAATTTTTAGTTCTTCCCAATTTGATTGGCTACTAGTATACAAAATTTATATCCTTTTTATATAAATTGGAATTTTTATATTTTTTGTAAAATCCGAACACAATGAAATAAAAAAATGAGTGCATTACACTGTTATATTTTCGTTTATTTTTAAAGATATAAAAAAAATTTAGTTAAATTCCCAATTGCGTTATTGCCTTGAACACGGTTTGACCCTTATAAAAGGACAGCCCGCGCTGAATAACACCGGTATCATGCGATACACCGAGGTGCATCGACTTCATTCGGCGCAGGCAGTGGTGTGACGTAATAACGCAATTGCGTTAACGCAATGAGTTGGCGCAATAGAGTGCGCCGGAGTTAGTGTATCAACGCAAAGAATTTTAGTGCGTTACCCATGTCTAATGTTCATGTACATTTAACACTAAAATTTTCATATGTACGATTAAATTGTACTTTAATTTTACAGTTTTATTGCACAAATTCACTTGATTAAATATTGCTTTTTATCGCATATAATAACAGTACTAACAATTCTGCGATTGTCAAATTATATTGTTAATCTTGTATTAAATAGAGGTACCTACTCTTTAGTTGTCGACCTATATTATAGATGGAGTTCATTAATTTTTATTTTATATCTATATTTTTTTATTATTTTTTATTGTGAAATTAATCCAATCAATGCAATTTTAGCTTTAGTCTTCGTATTAATGTCTTCGTATTTATTTTATAACTTCTTATATCTAGAATTCTGTGCTGCGTCATAGACTTTCTTAAGTACATAATCATAGAATTAGCATGAAACTTTTCAAAATATGCTTCCATTACATTTTAGCTGTTGTGTTCCACATCGTTCTCGCAACATATCTACTCTTTATAATCAAACCATTTTTTTTTTAATATTAAAACCCCAATCCATCAATATCCTTTCCAAATCTTCTACAGCCTCTTCCGTATACAAATCAAATTTTCGTTGGTTACAAAAAGCACTAAATTGGTTCAGAATGTATGATTAGATTTTTTTGTATTTTCAGAGGTAGGATTTTCAATCTTGCTAAATATTTCTGCTTCGCAGATAATTCAAAACCTCGACGTATTGAAACATTAATTTCTTTTTATAAATAAAATCTTGTCTTTGTCTATTAATGTTTGCAACAGTAAGAAAAAATAAAAAACAGTACTATTATTATTATTACTCGTTGTACAATGATCATTTATTAGTTGACTTGAAAGTATACTGGCGTAAATAATATATTTACCTGAGTGCTTTTACATAACAGGAATGGGCGTGTTTATAAGTCGTGTTCTATACCAAGGACCTTCGTGGTTTTAATATAAAAAAGCAGATGCCATTTTTCCTCAAAAGGGAAATTTAATTTTGAAAGTGAAAGCAGTAAAAGCATGGGACCTCTTTACTATATTACGTCAAAGTCACACCAGTGATCTAAAATGTTCGCATAAATATTTTTTTATGGCTTTACCGAATACTAACAAAAACAAATCCGATAATAGTTTTATTTGTGTTTTTTGTAGAAATATTTCTAAGAATAGTTTCTTCATAAAGCAGTTAATACAATTGGACTCGAATTTGATATAAAACTCCATAATAGCAATTCCGTTCAACGAAATTCGACAATAAACTCGATCAAATAAGTTGACATCTCCAGAGTAGTCGATTCGATATTAAATCGGTATAGTAGAATTTTTTTAACATCAGGTATTAACCAATCAATAAGGTTAGGATAGAAAAGAAATTAGAAATTTACTATCCGTAAAAATGTTTTTTTCGGAATAATCTCTTATGTTCTCTATTATATTCTTAGAATATCAGTAAAGGGATTATTATTTATTATAAAATTATACAAAATATAAACATAGGTAAGGATTCTTTATTTAACCAGCAAAAGCTATCCACAGTGATTTTCATAAATCAAAAACGAAAAGTGAGATCAAAATGAAATTTTTAGTAAAAATCATTCTCTATCAATGTATGAAGCTATTTTTTTTATGGCTTTGCACTTGCCATTCTGCAAGTCTACTTTGGCAACGGGCAAGAATAATGAATAGAACTTGTGCATATAAATCTTTAACTCGCAATGCCAATTGGATCGATCCTTTTTTTAATAAAGTCGCGCCACCATGAGCTATTTACCCTATCAACTATACAGAACATTATAATCCAGTAAATCACTTTCTTTTAAAACCATTGACAATTAATGAATTAAATTATGCTTTAAAAAATAACAATAATACTAGCCCTGGATTTGACAATATCAAATATCCCATGCTCACACATTTACCTCTAGCAGTCAAAATATTACTTCTTGATATCTTTAATGATTTCATATCACATGGAATAGATGAAGATAGCCTAAAGAAAGTCATTGTAGTTCCAATTTTAAAAAGTGGAAAAGATCCAAATTTGGCCCAATCATACCGGCCAATCTCACTCCTGTCTTGTGTGCTGAAAACCTTGGAGCGCATGATCAAGACTAGACTCGAATGGTGGTTAACTAAAGAAAAATTACTTCCAAGTAATCAGTTTGGATATGGAAAAGGATATGGAACGATGGATGCTCTCTCTACTCTGACCACAGACATTCAGAACAATTTCTCCCGAAAAAACTATTTATCTACCCTTTTCATAGATATAGAAGGTGCCTATGATAGTGTAGATCTATCAATATTAAAGATTAAGATGATTGATGAGTGCAAAATTCCTTCTTCAATTGCTAATATCATTATAAAATTTTATTCCAGCAGGTGTATATATATAAGAGACAATGAAAATAAGCTCCTAGGTCCTCGTTACACCAGCATTGGTCTACCACAGGGATCTGTTTTGAGTCCCCTACTTTTTAATATTTATACCGCCAGTTTACATAAAACTCGTTTGATTAATATACCGTTCAAAGTCATCCAATATGCAGACGATATATGTATCTACACGGAACAAAAGAAATATGACTCTTCCCTTACATCCTTAAATACAATTATGTCTAGTTTCCAGTCTTGGTGCCGTATTAATGGTTTTGAAATTTCTACCAACAAGACTGTTGTATGTATTTTCACCCGACACAACACACCTAATAACAATACAATTAATTTAAAACAACAAGAATTTTTTTTTCAAACACACGCTAAATACCTTGGAATGATCTTCGATAAGAAGCTCACGTGGAAACATCACATTGAATATGCGTTGAACAGGTGTCAAACAGGTCTTAATTTTCTAAAATCTATCTTGAAAGTTTGATTAGGTGCCGATGTTAATACAGGCTTACTATTTTATAGATCCTACATTCGATCTATACTGGACTATGGATGTATTTTGTATGGATCAGCCAACAACTCTTTACTGAAAAAGTTAGAAGTTTTTCAAAATTCTGTACTACGCACATGCTTGGGTGCTATGAAATCTACTAAAACTAAATCCCTTTATATCGAAGCTGTAGAGCCACCCATTAAATATAGAATAGAATACCTAAGTCAAAAATTTCTCGTTAAGGCATTCTTACATAACTCAACCTTATTTTCTGAAATTATTCAACTTAATACATATGATCTAACAAATAAATACTGGATTCATAAAAACTCACCGCCATTATGTAAATCTGTTCAAAATTGTGAGATAGCGTTCGATTCCCTAGGTTCTTTCGACCAATTCTTCATTACATCCGACTTTCCTTGTTTCTTTACTAAAGTCTTACTTAGACAACCCAATTATGATGAAAATCCTCATAATTGCTCAAATCTACTCCTTTGTAACCTAAATGTTTTTCCTGAACATATTGTTATATACACCGATGCATCCAAGTCAGACTTAGGCACTGGTTGCGCCTACTACGTCCCGTCTCTGCATATTAAAGCTCTTTACAAATTACCTGATAATTATTCTAGTTACACTGCAGAAGCGATTGCGATACTAGAAGCCTTACAATTTGTAACAGAATTTAATACTAAAGCAGCTCTAATTGCGTCAGATTCTTTATCTGTTTTAAAATCGGCTGTAGCTCTGGATATTCCTAATTTTAATTCTAATCCATACATTCTCTTGATCAAAAAGGCATTGTTCCAACTAATTAATAATAACGTAAAGATATGTTTTATATGGGTAAAGGCTCATATTGGGCTTAAACACAATGAATATGTTGATATGCTAGCAAAATCTGCAATAAAAAAAGGAACCAACACCGTTCATAACACCTGTAGCCCAGATATTGTCGCCTTGATAAAAGCCAACAATATGAGAAAATGGAGACATGATTGGTCACAATTCTGTTGCACTTATTCGAATCAGTACACTAAAATTCAAAGACATATTCCAAACTCACCCTGGTTTAAAAATCATATAATTCCGAGACACTACATTACATCTTTAATTAGAACCAGATTTGGTCATGGCAGTTATCCCAAACACTTGTTTAAAATTAATGTAAAAGAAGATGAAAATTGCGAGTTTTGTGAAACAACCGGAGACCTTAATCACGTTTTCTTCGAATGCAAGAAATACTCAGTACATTCAAACACTCTTTATATGAATCTTATAAAAAATAACATTCCATCCCCCTTAAATATTGAAACAACTTTAACACATTTTTCTGATGATATTATCAACTGCCTCTTACAATTTCTGAAAGACACTAAGATTCGTCTATAATTGGAATCTTAATATTGTTTCCTCTGTATTTTACCTATTTGTTTACCCTCTTACCGAGGCCTAATTTTGTTTGTCTATTAAAAAAACGTCCTGATGGGTCCCTGGACGAGAAGCGAGTGTCCCCGTTCTATATTGTTTATTTTTTTTTTCTTCTTCTTACACCTTTTGCTGTTAGGAAATATTCTTGGGTAGTTCTTATTATGGACGAATCTGTGTCTGGCTGAATGGCAATGTGCCTATGCCAAAACAAAAAAAACAAAAAAAAAAAGTTGCGAAATATATTATATTAAAGGGAAGTAAACGGCTCAAAGTCTGTCGACCACATAAATTTATTAGGTTGGGTTGTAAGCGCTTTCGACCTAAAAGGTCATCATCAGGCAAAAAAAAAATTTTGTAAGTGAGTAGGTAGGTAGGTACAATCTGCAATAATAATTTAGAATAACAAAACGTTTTTATAGAAATGCTAGGTGTCTTACCACTATGTGTCCACAGAAAAAATTAAGTATGTTGAATTAAAAATTTTTAAATTGTAAAAATTGTTGTAAAAAATTGTAAAAATTGGCACGTACAGCCTCCCTCATTCGAGGTTAGATACTGTTTAATCTTAAACCTCGCCTGCCTCCATCTAATGAAGGTGGTTACGAAAGAGATCAATTTTTAAGTTCCACATGTGTGCTTAAGGCACCATGTGGAAAGTGTTACTTTTGGGGAAATACCGCTACTCCCCCTATCCCCAGTACAAATGAGGTAGACGGAGTTCAGTTTGTGTACACCCTTAAGCCTATGCTTAAGGGGTATCATTAATTAATAACTTGACTTTACTTAGAAAAATTCACTTAGCACTTTCGTCATTCAACGGTGAAGTTAAATGAGAAAATGGTGGAGAATTTACGACATTTGACAACTGACATATGATGGAAGACACGTAGTTACAATTATGGTTGAGCTAATAATAATTAAATTTGACATTAGTTAAATTGAATATGTTAAATTAGTTTTGTGACAAATTTTATAGTATAAATTTAAACAATTTGACAGGATGTCCAAGACTTTGGAGAGGCCACGAATAAATTCTGTTGGTGTTATGAAGTTAGAGTAACATTTGGTTTCTTAAAAAAAAAGAATTTGACATTAGACATTAGATTGAGGTTAAGGAAATTTATAATAAATATGAATTTTTTGAAAAAAGGGGCTAATATAAACAACTTTCTATCAACAATGGTTTCCCCTTAGAGCTTCTTAATAAAATGTATTTCAGATTTTTCAACAAATTTAGATTGTCATATCCCACCATCTCACTTAATTCTTCTAATTCCATTGTTCCTAAGGTTTATTCTGGTTCTATTCCTTTCTTGGGCCGTGTGTCATATGAACTAGCTAGAATATTCAGAAAATTCAACATAAACATAGCCTTTAAAAGTACCAACTCACTTTACTCACTTCTAGTACGGAATAAAGATCTTGTACCCACTTTCCATAAACCAGGGGTATATCTACTGAATTGTAATGATTGCAATGCCATCTACGTCGGCCAGTCAGGAAGAAAGACAGAAACCCGAATTTTAGAACATTACAAAACCATCAACAGATATAAATCCTCGAATATTTCAGATACCAATTCCGCATTTGCTAATCATGTTCTCTATAGGAAACATAACTTCACTTTTCCAGATAACGCCTCTCTTCTTATCCAATGCCCCAAAGGCATTAAGCTGGACTTACTTGAAATGTATTACATTCATCAACATATTAATAACCCAGATGTGGTTTGTTTAAATAATCAATTACAACCTACATATAAGCCTATCTTTTCCAGATTAACCTTCTAAAGTTTCCTAAATCGTTTGTAAATCCTTCAACTTTTTACTTGTAATAATATATATAATAGCCCCTTTTTCAAAAAATTCATATTTATTATAAATTTCCTTAACCTCAATCTAATGTCTAATGTAAAATTCTTCTTTTTTAAAAAATCAAATGTCACTCTAACTTCATAACACCAACAAAATTTATTCGTGGCCTCTCCAAAGTCTTGGACATCCTGTCAAATTGTTTAAATTTATACTATAAAATTTGTCACAAAACTAATTTAACATATTCAATTTAACTAATGTCATATTTAATTATTATTAGCTCAACCATAATTGTAACTACGTGTCTTCCATCATATGTCAGTTGTCAAATGTCGTAAATTCTCCACCATTTTCTCATTTAACTTCACCGTTGAATGACGAAAGTGCTAAGTGAATTTTTCTAAGTAAAGTCAAGTTATTAATTAATGATACCCCTTAAGCCTAGGCTTAAGGGTGTACACAGAACGAACTCCGTCTAACCCATTTGTACTGGGGATAGGGGGAGTAGCGGTATTTCCCCAAATATAACACTTTCCACATGGTGCCTTAAGCACACATGTGGAACTTTAAAATTGATCTCTTTCGTAACCACCTTCATTAGATGGAGGCAGGCGAGGTTCAAGATTGAACAGTATCCAACCTCGAATGAGGGAGGCAGTACGTGCCAATTTTTACAATTTTTTACAACAATTTTTACAATTTAAAAATTTTTAATTCAACATACTTAATTTTTTCTGTGGACACATAGTGGTAAGACACCTAGCATTTCTATAAAAACGTTTTTTTATCCTAAATTATTATTGCAGATTGTACCTACCTACCTACTCACAAAAATTTTTTTGCCTGATGATGACATTTTAGGTCGAAAGCGCTTGCAACCCAACCTAATAAATTTATGTGGTCGACAGACTTTGAGCCTTTTACTTCCCTTTAATCTACTTCGGACCACTTTGAGATATGGATAATATTTGGAATTTATATTATATTAGTTTAAATAGCATTATCACTCTAAATACATACACTCAATCATACACACTTTTGTACTAAGCAAGAAAAGAAGAACAATATAAAAAAGAAGATAAGGCAAGCAAGGAATAAACCAAGGAAAACATTTCTTCTTGTCTAAGGGCTCATCAAGACATTTTTTTTGACACACAAAATTAGGCCACAGTAAGGTAAGTATATAACAATTGGGTTAAAACATAAGTTGCAGGACTAATATTAATTACAAACATACTTTACTTTCATACACAAATTTTATTAAGAGGTCATAATTTTTTTTTATTAAGTGGGAGGAGATGACAAATCGTCGGCCTAATTTTAAATCCCCGTAACTCAAATTTGCATAATTTTACAGGGGAGCGAAAAAACCGCTCCTTACAAAATTTAAGTCAAATCGTCAGACACTATACCTTAAAATAAATTTATTAATGTTCAAAAAAACTTTAATTTAATAGGTTTTGCAAAAATTTTGAAAAATGTTTTTAATAAAGGACTTACGAGGTTTTAGAATACAAAATGCTAAATTTCTTAGACATACGAGTTTTTAATAGAAATGAATCTTAAAACAGGTTACATACACTTACACTATAAACTAATGAAAAATATAATTAAAATAATATATTTTTTCTAAAATGTTAACAAAAGAAAAGGTTTTCAAAATGGTACAAATTATGTGTCTTTATGTGGAAGCTGGTCATAAAAAAAATGATAATCTTGGTCAAGAACACCCTTTAATTTCTGCAAATTATCAAATTTTTTTCTATTTTTAAAGGCTCTTTATAAAGATTAGGCATATTAACATTTACTGAGCATTCTTTATCCTTTCTCCTTTTAGGCAATACTGTCCATTCGTCACTATAATTAAGCTTATATTCGATTATTCCAGATGTATTATATTTTAGACAACTAATATCGGTAACCACGGGGTCACCTTTTTTAAACCCAGGTCGTATGGTAGTGTAAAAAGAAAGATCAGACATCTTTTTAAAAAAATCATAACTAAGATAATTCACATTATAGGGTCTGGGTTTATTTCTAGCAGATTTACAAATAGAAACATACCCAGCTGGAGTGTAAATATCCGTATTGCGAAGTTTTCGTTCAATAACTGAGTGCATGGAGTCACACTCATCTGAGTATGTCCTTTTTCTAAGTAGTTTTGAATAATCGTAATTTTCTTTTTCATACTGCAGAACAAAAGGGTGTTACTTATAATCGCATTGCGGTTTTGGTAAGTACAACCGTCGCTATAAAATGTCACTTCATCTCCGTCCTCAGTATGAAGATCGAAAATAAAAGAGTGAAGAATGGAAGCGAACTCATTTGCAGTCAAACCACCTTGACATTCGTGCCACAAATAGCAGTGGCCATCGAGATTCTTTAAATTGAAAATCGTGAAGTTATGCACCACAAGCTTACTTTTATAATACATTGCTGATGCCTTAGTTAATGGAGCCATGAGTACACTTTGCAAATCCATAGTAAACACCCATTTTTTTTCTTCCTTATCTTGGTTTTTGGTATTTCGAGCAGCATCCTTTCGTTTCATATGTGCATTAAAAACTATTTCATCGATGTTACCAATTTTAAAACCAATGCATGTGTCGCACTGATCTTTTTTTGGGCGAAACAAACTATAATTCAAATCGTAGAACACATGACTAAACGAAGCATCAGATACTGCATATATTCCTACCCTACTACATTCTTCTTTGTAAAAACTATATAGTTGATTTTTTGACGTCCAAATGGGTTCTAAGTACTTCTTGCTAGATGTCGCGCGACAATAGTGTGATTCTAGATTCGGAAGACTGTTTAAAAAATCACGCAAATAGTCCATTTCGATTTTCTTGACATGATTTCTTTTTGGTTTAACAGTCAAATTATTTTTTCTTTCGACTACATCATTTTTTGCTTCTTTGTTCATTTCATTCGTCAATTTCTCTACTTCTTCATCTGGATTCCCTTGGTTACTTTTCACCCAACTTAATACTGACCACTCCCCTATGCAAAGGGTATTCAAAAATTGAGTTTTACAGTCCCGAAACCTAGCACCTCTAGCAACCTGTAAAAACCAAAACGAATTAGAATTTTGCTTTGCTTAAGGTTTAACTAACTTACCTTTAAGAAAAAATATAGAGAATTTTTCCTACGAGATACTTGCGCTTCTGTTTTTCTTTGTTTTACTGGCCCAAGATCAACTAAACTTCTAACATACTCTTTCTTTTCAGCCCAAGATTTACTCCAAAAATTTTGAAAAATAACTTGTCTGTCTTTCTCTGTTAATAAATTACAATTTAACTTTGATTTTTGTCTACTCTGTTTACAAAGACATGATGGCTTCAATTGTCTTGCATTTCGTTTTTTGTTGAAAGTCCATTTTCCTTCCTCCCTATTCAGCCCTTTGTATTCTTCTCCTTTGCTACGTTTAAATTTTTGCACATTAACGTCCCATTCTTTATTATTCACATGTCTTCTTTTTTTCCACGCTTTTCTTGGGGCATCTTTGATTGCAGTGTCAGGTTCATCCATATTTTCTGCGTTTTCAATACTGCTTTTATTTCTTGTGTTAGGTGTTACATCAATGTCAGTTTCGTCTTCAAACTGTTCTAAATCGCTGTCACTTTCATTAGCTATGGCGTTGAGCTGATCTTCCGGTTCTGTCCAGTCTGGGTCTTTTAATTGTTCGTTAGGATCTGCTATATCATTGCATTCTTCTTCAACATCGACACTGTTTTTATTAACATTTTCAAAAATAATTGTACTAGACATTACATTGCTATCAAAACTGGGACTGGGCGTATTTAAAGCATGCTGAAGTTGGTTTTCTACATTCATTGCATATTGAAGTAGTGATGCATCGGAAACCGGTAAGCTTTCTTCAATGTTATTTGAGATTGCAGTGTTCTCATTAGAGATGAACATGTTTAAATGTTGAGACGGTTTATTAAAATTCGTACTAGCCATATTATCGTTTGATGCCATTTGCATTATTTTTTGCGTGCGTAAAGACATTTTGCTAAAAGACAAATAGGTACTTTAATGTATGGAAAAAATTGTTAAATACCCGTAAGTCTAATGCGAGGTCTGATGTTTTTAATGTGTTTATAACTTTTCATGAATTTTAAAAACTCGTATCTCAAAAGAGAAATTAATCGGTTTATTATCATTGTAATATTATTGTAAACCCATTAAATAATTACCACAAACAGAACTTACTTAAAAAATAACTTAAAATAGTACAAATCTGGCTTATATAAGTACAATTTCTTACCTGATTTGCAAGTTTTTCACGGAGCACTCAAACAGGCGGTTGTACGCAACACTGAACTAATGACTTACGAGGATTTAATATGATCGAATTACATTGCCGACATACGAGCTTCAAATAATAACACATAGATGTCGCAATATTCGGGCGAGAGTTACAAGGTTTTAAAATATCGTAGATATAATTATTACGTTGCATTATGACAAAATCTAAATTTCACAAAATTGTTGACTTACGAGGTTTAAAAATTAGGCCGACGGAATGTTAAATGGAAGAAATATATTATTTTTAATTAGATCTTGTCTCAGATCTTGAGATTGTTGGGTATAGTTTGCACAACTAAAGAAAATATGATTTAGATCGCCTTTCTCTTGACACATTGTACATATCTCCGAATCTATAACATGGATTTTGAATAAATGTACTGGATAACATACATGTCCAAATTTCAATCTAATGATAGTTGTAATATACTTTCAAGGAAGTGAATAGTTTTTAAACCAATGCACATTCGGAATTTTGGGTTGTATTTTTAAATATTGAGTTGTAGTAGTTTTGCAAAAGTCTGTCCAAGATTTTCTCCACTTTTCCATTTGATGTTGTTTCTCAATTGCAAAAGCATCCAAATTGCACAGCTGATAACTTGTCGGTAAGCAATTAGTAGTTGCTCTTTTAGCCGAAAAATCTACATACTCAATATGATCGAGCCCTATATGTGCTTCAACCCATATTAGTTGAACCGTTTTCGATATATTATGGATTTCGAATAGTATCTTTTTAATGAGCAAAATGTAAGCATTTAATGAATTGAAAGGAAGCTTTGGGCTTTGAATAGCAAGTAATACAGATAGGGAATCAGATAAAATAACTGCAGTATTATTATTAGATATTTTAAAGTATTATATAGCTTCATATATGAGGAGCAGACCTGCAAAACGCAGTTTGTTCGAAATTTCAGTTTTTTAACTATAGATGGCGATAAAATATTGAATTGAATAGCTATCGTTTCATAAAATCTTGGATGTACAAATCGCATTATATTCTGCTTAAAATGTATTGTGAAAACCACTTGGACATGCAAAATGCATTTAGTTTATCAAGATCTCCGTAACTAAGGCCGTTTCCAAGCACCAGTTTTTTGTCATTCCTGAAAATTTACAATTTTGGACAAACTGCGTTTTGCATGTCTGCTCCTTATATAGCAATTAAAAAATTTGATGGTAATTTAAAAACGTTCTCTGTAGATGTAGAAGGGATGGAAAAGGCACATCCTGTACCAGTTGAAGTTTTGGAAGCATCTATGTAGATCTTTGTAGAATCAGGCCAGTTTTCTAGTTGTGAGTTTAAATAATTGGAACTTATTTTATGATGAATTGGTTGTATAACATTAACATTGTTAAAAAAGGCAAAGAAATCCTCAAAACCTAAGCAATGATTTATACTGATGAGATCCTCATAATTGCTTATATTTCTAAAAGCTTTACAAAGTGGATAGGGTTCGTACATTTATTAGAAATTTGTTACTGAGATATTCTCTTCTTTAACATAATGGAGGTTCTAATGCTTCGACATGCAGTGGATCGATAGGAGTTGATTTCATAGCATCTATACAAATGCGAAGTATCGTATTTTGAAAGACATCAATTCTTTTTAAAATGTGATTACTTGCTGATCCATAAAGTATACATCCATAATCTAAAATGGATCTAATTTACGATCGATAAAATAACGAAGACGTTTCGACATCCTTTCCCTGCCAGGTTTTCTAATGATGATTTTTGTTTACAATCTTTGAAAAAACTTCATAAATACTCTTCTAATTGGTATATAAGTAACGGTTTCCTAATGTCACCCAGTAAATCTAATGTCTGCATTTTTTCTTGACACAATGTCCCAAATATCGAAAAACTAAAATTAAACGGTAACGATTTCCCTTTCTGCAAATCAATTAAATATTTAGGAATGGTTCTTGATAAGAAATTGATCTGGAAACTACATATTGATCATATGCTAAATAGATGCAATAGGGGTTTAAATTTTTTGAAAACATGAAGCCTATTGATACTCAAAAAACGGAGGTCTGTTAAACTGTTAGAATGGCAAGCATTATTATCTTTATTCTACTTTTTTATTAGGATTCAAACATATGTATAACTTAACCTTTACTTAAAAATTCTTTGTGAATGTTTATAATAATTTACCTATATAAAATTTTATTATTATCTACGGTGTAATATCAAAAAATATGTCATTAAATGCAAACAATGCAAATGCAGAAACCATATATTTTCGAGGCCATCTATTTTAAAGTTCCTTGTTTCCTGTAAGGCTTCTCATTATCTTTTATTTTAAAAATGTTTAAATATAAAAATAAACATTATTGTTCACTTTGTATTCAAACAATTACAAGTTTGATAACAATAAGAAAAACACAAAAATATATTTTCATCCCTCTTTCGAGTAATGATTATCTTTCAATTTATTATATTTTAAACCATACTGCCTTTTCAACAATAATGTCCTAATTTGACTTCTGTCGTTGTTGAAAAGAATGTTCTCACTTATTTTTAATAAAACTCACATATTTTGATTTATGTTATTATAGCTGAAAATTGACGATCTTGTCTCATTGACTGTCGAAACACAACTAGATTTTTCATAATAAACTCGCGATTCTGTAGTACAGGAAAAACAACATAACCGCTTTTAAAAGGTTATTTTTGGAAGTAGTAATATGTCGTTCTTCTACATAAAAATATATTGATTTGGCTATATATTTTTACAATAGGCTCGAAAATAATAAATTTTTAGTTGTGTCATTATTCTTGTGCATCAAAGATATTGATAGATGGGCCCTTTTCCCTGCTGGACCGGTGGGCTCAAAAGATCCGAATCCGATACTGAGTAGGATCGACTTAAAAATACATTAAAATAAAATTCTAAATTTATTTTTAGTTGTATTTGACACAATCTTAAGATAAAAACAATTATTTTCAAATTAAAATATCGTGTCATAAAAAAAATAGTTCGATTACGCCCGTCCCTATTGACAATACAAGGCAATACAAGTGTTCCTTCTCGAAAATATACTAAGTAAACGCTAATAGCTTTTATATAATTTTTTATCAACTTCTTTTGTTGATGAATTATTTTTCCAAAATTCCTTTAGAGATAGCGCGTTTGCTCATAAAATTAAAGAATTTATTCAAACCGTGTTCACGAGATAAGAAAAGTAATTCTTGGGCGAAGCACATCTATTTCGCCTCAGTAATCATTCGCATCCATTTTGGTTTTATCAAAATTTAAGCTTATACTCTTTCAAGTTTTTATGCACCCTGGGGATTTTTCTAAATTCGCTGCACTCGAATATATGTGACAGCGATGGTATTTACTGTTTAATACGAGGGGTTTAGCGCTAGAAAATATTATGCCCCAAATAGACCGAAATAGTACTCATAGTACGTAAAAATCATGCAAATAGTACTCATATAGTACACAAACTGTACAGAAATAGGTGAAAATCAGGCTGATATGCTAAAACAAAAAGGTCAAGTAAAGAATCCAAAAAAATAGGTCATTACTCAACACAATTTACACATATAAAATTAAAACTAGCAAAGCTAGAGACCTCTAGCGGTCGACAGATTTAGTTAATACATATTTAGGAAGATCACAACTGTGGTGCTTTCTTATCGGCATTTAGTTTGATTCTAGATCTCGGAGAAGACAGTGGGGGTGTGATATACCCCGGTACACTATTTATATCATTTTTAGGGTACATCGTTTTAAATGGTAAATGCTTATCTGTTACTTTGCTACATTTTAGCAATATGACATACGAAGAAGACCAGCGAAGGCATCAGAGGTTATGGGAAGAGTTTGGTGGGTTGTCCGATGATGATGTACCTGTTGTAGGCAGTGAGTCTGAAGGAGAAGAAGTAGAAGAAGAAATAAACATAGAAATCGTTGAAGAGGTGTCAGAAGACGAAGAGGAAGTGGAAGTATTACCTGAAAATGTTGTGGAAGCGGAAGACTCTGAAAATGATAAAGACAATAATAATAATAGGTATTTTTCAATAAAGTTAAAAAACGGTGAAAACTTCCAAACGCCCGAAATGTGATGTTTAAATTACGGTCTATTGAATGGGTAAGAGGTCCAAGTGAATTTCTTGACAGTTGCAGGTAGAGTACCCCTACACCAACTAACACAGTTAGTTTATTTCTTGGAGCGGATTCCTTTACGTCTATCTGATTTTTTTCTTGTGATTTGTATAGTATCAGATCACATGGTAAAACAGTCTTTACATGCAGCTTATATGTTTTTACATAACACTTTCTAGGGTGTCTGCTAATTAATGATACACAGCAAAATTGCAAATTTTTTGGGTAAAAATAATATGATTTAACCAAACTTACCAAAAGTTGATAACCGAAGTACAGGGTGTTAAAGTTGAAGAGTCAGAAATTATTAATGGCTATAATTTTTTTACTTCTCGGTATAATTTTACTGAATTCGGTAAACATTTTTAGTATCATAAGACAAATCTATTAGAATAACAATCAGGTAAATAAACTTTACCAGTGACGTACGGCATGGATAAGTTAAACCGTCTTCTCCTCTAAATTTCACGCCACTGTTCAAAAAGTTATTTGGTCAATATTTTTACAATTCTTGATATCTTTTAAATAATTTGTATATTTTTGTTGGGAACTCATAATGTTATTGGTTTTCGAGATATTCACACTCAAAAGTGGGTATTCTTCTTTTTAATTTATTTAAAATTATTTCATTTTTGATATTTTTATAAAATTATACGCAAAAAATCATTTAAATAAGCTTTGCCAGTGGCACACTGCATGGGCAAATACAACTTTATCCTTTTTAAATGTTACGCCACTCTCCTAAAACTTATTTGGACTACAATTTTGAATTTTTTAATTTTTGTATTAATAAACCATATACGCTTGTTAGGAATTTATAAAAAAATCTAAAATTACACAATTTCCGCTATCCTTGTGTTTTTTCTAGATGCTAGTTCCAAGTAAGCAAGTAAGTCTCGAGTCAATCAAAACCTTGAGATATTTTACCTCCCCCTTAAGCTGGATGCTTGCACCTCTTAGGTTTAGAGGCCCTTGTGTGCCCTTGTGTTAATGTTTAGTCCTTCCGCCTGTCCATTTTGTTACTATATTTAGAGCCTCTTGCATTCGATCTTTTACTATAATGTTGTATTTTCCCTGTGCTATTGTCTCTCCCATAAGGGTTGTGTGTATAGTTCTCTTCCTTAACATAGAGTCGATCCAGGACACGCACGTGTCCTCGGTTCCTCTGTGTTTGAGAGATTTAATGTTCGATTCAACGGATATAATGTCAAATGCACCCTCGATATCCAAGAATGCTCCCAGCATTACATCTTTGTT
The DNA here is from genome assembly GCA_927349885.1 of Psylliodes chrysocephalus. NCBI lineage: Eukaryota > Metazoa > Arthropoda > Insecta > Coleoptera > Chrysomelidae > Psylliodes > Psylliodes chrysocephalus. The sequence continues at coordinate 59,550,073 of OV651815.1, read as the reverse complement.
TTCCAGTGTGTTCTCCTCCCCTTTTATTAATTGATGGAGAGCTGTTTCAGTTGATTTCCCTGCACTATAGGCGTATTGGTCTTGGTATAGTGGCCTCTAAACCAATACCCTGTCTCTTATATGCCTATCTAGCTGTTTTTCCAAAGTCTTAAGTACAAAGGACATAAGACTTATTGGTCTTAGGGACTTTGCCGTTTCCTGTCCTATTTTCCCGGGTTTTGGTATAAAAGTTACCCTAATATTTCTCCAAGCTTCTGGTATGTGTCTAAAGGCTTCTTAGTATGTTACAGAGTCTGCTGTATAAAATATCAGGACCTCTTTGTAACATTATTGGATAAATTCCGTCCATGCTCGGTGATTTATATGGTTCGAATGAGCTAATTGCCCATTTCAGTTTACTATAGTTCACCACTTGTTTGGCTATCCTCCAATCTTCCCAGTTGGCTCTATTATGAGCTTCCAGTCCGTTTAAATTCCGGTTAGCCGGTGTGTGTGCTATGGTTTGTGCACTAGGGAAGTGAATCCTGAAGAGTTCCTTTACTGTTTCCTTCCCTGTGATTGTGTACTCCCACAGTTCATTCTTAAGAGTGTTTATTGTATGTTTTGTGTCTTTTGAGATAATTTGGAGCCTGGCACATTCTTGAGTGCCTGCTCCAAGACTCTCTCTTGACTTTTCGTAAGGCTATGTTGTAACAGGTGCATATGGTTCTATATAGTTCCCCTTCGCTGGTTTTTTTAGCCTTATACGCTTCTTGGGAATTTATGGAAAGTATCTAAAATTACACAATTACAAAATACAATAAAATATCTTAGTATCTATCTTTGAATGTGAATATCTCGAAAACCAATCACTTTATGAGTTCCCAACAAGAGTACATAAATTATATAATAAATATCAAAAAATTTAAAAGTATAGTCCAAATGAGTTTTTGGACAGTGGCGGAAAATATAGAGGTGATAAAGGTATTACTTAACCATGCCGTACGCCAGTAGTAAAGTTTACTTTAACTGATTGTTTTGCTGAGAGGTGTATCTTATGACACTAAACATGTTCAACGAATTTAGTAAAATTATACAAAAAAATATAGCCATTACTAATTTGCTGTTTACCATTAATTAGCATTTAATAGTTCTTCTTGAAAATCAAACAACAAATAAAAGAAATACAAAAACGCTTAAAATTTAAAAAAAATTAAAAAGATTATTACAGATACTGAAAGTCAAGGCTTGAATAAGTTTTTGAAATTCAAAAATAAAGATAATTATTCCATTACTTACATAAATAATGTACCTTAGACCCGTTGCGTCTAAGGGTCCACATATAATATGGTTCTATGTCCATGATAAATGAGAATCTGATTAATACAAGAGAAGAAATTGATAAAATTGAAATATATCAATTATATTGTTTATAAATCGCTTTTGTTATAATCAGGCGTGTTTTACTTTGGGCTCCTGGTCTTTAATAACTTATTAATTATATATTATAGAAATATAGTCAGAATTATATTTTATACCATGCATTAATTTATTAATTAACATAATGAAATATAAAGTTTTTAGTTCAAAAAACATTTAAAAATTTTTATTGTTTAAAAAAATTCTAAATCGATTAGTTTACTTTTCGAAAATTAGATGATTCGATAAGTTAGAAAACAGATTTTTCAAAAATGTTAATAAATATTACTTTTCGAGAAACGTACGTTTTTGACAAATTATTTTGCAAACAAATATCGAAAAAATTTCATAAAATTAAAAACTGACTATGACCCAAATTACATAATTTTTTTTGAATATTGTGAATTAAATATAAAATATAACTACGAATTTACACTAAGCACATTACATTTTAAACAGTCTCATTAAATTTATGTACCTATGGCATGCAATAAACGCTTGCAAATTATGTTTAAATGAACGTAAAATGAAATTATATTTGCTCCTGTATAACAGAGTACAAAATACACCCAACCTTGCCTTTACATTATCTACCAACATTCATCCACTTGCAGCTTATTAGTAGTAGCTCGTATTATAACATTAGAGAACAACAATGATGGCCCGTGCTTGTATTCCCGTCGTGGTGTTGAATTCAGATAAATATCAAACGTGCAAGATTTCCTATTGTTTAGCGTAGATTAACAGCATACCAGCTATTATCACTTTGTTAGTTTAATAATAATAATAATAATTGTGAATTAATATGATAAAACTTTAAATTCACGCATATTTTCTAATTTGTGTATTCATGATAATGGTAAAGCACCAAGAGCACTTTTCATTCTTGATGATATTCAGAACAAAAAATCTGATGTGTCCAACACATGACTTTCCTATCTAGTTATTATAGGCTTTTTCCAAATATTTTGTACAATCTATTGCAGCACCTCTATAAATGTTTAGAGGATAAACTAAATATATACATTTTCCACATACATCTAACTCGAAACATTTTTCTATAGATATTCATTGAAAACGAAAATACTGAAAAATTTAAATTTAGCACTTTTCCTTCAATACGGTCCATTTTAGAAAAATCGTATAAAAAACAAAAATTGTAGAGATCGATATCACAAATAACTTTTATTTAAACAATTTTCCTAAAAATTTGAATTTTATTACATTTTGTCAAATTTCTCGAATACGGACTATTTAAAAAAAAAATTGTGTAGAACCAAACTTATAGATAATAAAGTAATTTTTATCTGAACAATTTTCTTCTCCAAACATAAATACCAGATATATTCCATAAAATTTAAAAACGGCCTCCCATAAAGTACCCCCCCAAATGTTCCGCCTTTGTCCAAAATTTAATAATTTTACCTCAGGCCGAAATAAAACTTAAGTTTAAAATTTAATGTTTTTTCCTTTATCCGTTTTTGAGTTTTCTTCAAAATTCGAATTTTATACATTTTCTCAAATATCTCGAATAGGGTCCATTTTAGAGAAATTAGGTATGGAATAAAAATTATAGAGAATTATATTACAAATAACTTTTATCTGAACAATTTTTATAAAAAAATAAATTTTTTACATTTTGTCAAATTTCTCGAATACGGACCATTTTAGGAAAATTTTGTATAGAACAAAAATTATAGATGATAATATTGTAAGTAACTTTTATTTGAAGAATTTTCTTCTCCAAACGTAAATAACGGATATATTTCATAAAATATAAAAATGACCACCAATAAAGTACCCCCCAAATGTTCCGACTCTGCCCAAAATCTAATCAGTTCACCGCAGGCTGCAATAAAGCTTAAGTTTAAAATTTGGTGTTTTTTTTTGTATCATGAGTTATGGTGGATACAGACACACACACTGACACACACACTGACACACACACTGACACACACACTGACACACACACTGACACACACACACACACACACACACACACTGACACACACACACACACACACACACACACACACACACACACACACACACACACACACACACACACACACACACACACACACACACACACACACACACACGCACGCACGCACGCACGCACGCACGCACGCACACACACGTACACACACACACACATCATTCCGAAAATAGTCAAAACGGATTCAGGGGACCCCAAAACGTAAAAATCTGTCGAAAACTAGAGGTCGAAAAAAATCATGATTCCTATACTTTCCTTATCTGTATACAGATAGGAAAGTAAAAAAAAACAAAAATGATTAAAAATGGGGGTTTAAGGGGGGTTAAAATTAAAAAAGAATCATAATCCAAAAATAAAAAGCAATATCAACATGAAATTTTTAGTAGAAGTTAAATAAAAATGGGGGGTTAAGTGTGGTTGAAATATTTAAAATAAATCTAACTCAAAAACAAACAATAATATCAACTTAAAATTTTTGGAAAAATCAAGCTCTACAAGGGGATAATGCCTATTGATCCAGAAAATAATCTGATTGTAAATGGGAGTTAAGGGGGTCTGTTATACTGTGAAAATTTTAATTTAGAATGCCACGCATGATGTATCTTCATTCTAGTTTATATCTGTGTAATATTATGTATTGTGATGATCTTTATAAAATACACATTTTAGTTCCCTTGTTTTTTGCCAATAATGGGTATTTAAAAAATATATTATTTTATTTAACATGTGTGATAAATTGTGAAAATGGCTAAATTTACAGTAAAAACTGAAATATGGTAGGTAAAGTTTCATATAATATTTTTTACACAAAAATCAATGGCAAGCTTTCCACATTTAAACATATTCTCAAAATATGAATAAAAGTCAGGTGACTAACTAATAATGTTTATAGATGGTTTTCTACGTATTAAAAACAGAACAAATATTACAATAACTAAAATATTCTTTAATAGTTGTTGTTCTTGAAAACAGTATTATATTGATAATAATAACTACACTTGTACAAGGTTTTGAACCGAACTTACAAATGATAAAATTATTGGAAAAAGTGAACATCCATTTTAAATTGCCAGCCGCCACTGATTCTAGCTCGTAACATTAAATCTGATTTATCAAGATTATCTTGATCATTTTACTTACACAAGTTCAGAAGGTTTGACTCTTTTAAGCCTACGCACTAGGTCTTGATTGTCTAAAAGTTGCAGTACTTCACTGTTAATGTATTTGTGTTCATGTCTTTTATCAATTTTCTAAATTTTATTTAAAACTGATTTAACTTGGAGTTCTTAGTGCAGGTCTTTATTCTGAACATACCAAGAAGCAATAACTATGTTCGTGAAATAGGTTTTTTTTCTGGTATACACCGCATAATTTTAGGCCATAATATGACCATACTGGCTCTAGAACTTGTTTGAAAATCAAGACTTTATTTTGAGTGGAAAGTGAAAAGTGCCTTCCTATCAACCAATATATATTTATGTATTTATTCTTTAGCTGAACAGTTTTCATTTTTACACGCTTCTTCTATTTTAATTTAGCTTCCATATTTAGACCCAAATATTTTGCTTGTTTTCTTTTTTGGTATAATATTGTTATTTAAGTTTATTGGTATATAGTCTATTTTTCTATTGGTTAAGTTATTGTAAGCATATTTTTCTTGGCTGATTTTTCTGCGCCGCTAATTAAACCAGATTTGTGTAATATTGATTCCGTTTTGAATATTAGCTATTGTTTCTTCTATAGTTAATCATCTCTGGAATGTCATAGGTATATAGTTAATATAATAGTGGCACAAGAACATTTAGCTGTAGGACGCCAGCATTTATTGACTTGAGATCGGATTAATCGTTTTTCATTTTAACTTTAATTGTTCGCTGTGATAGATGATTCATATTGCATCATGAAAAATTTCTTTTTGTTAAATAGGTCTTGGAGCCACACTTTATCGAAAGCTTTTAAAATATCAATAAATACTGTGGAACAATTTTTTTTTCTTCTAGAAAATTATCAATTTTATTTATTATGCGATAGATCTTATCAATTGTAGATTAGTTATCTCGAAATCCAAATTGATGTCGATTTTCTTTTCAGTATTTCTCAAATAATTTCAATATCACAAGTGGAAGCAAGATTGGTCTATAAGATGTTATTTCATAATTGGGTTTCCCCAGCTTATGTAACAATATTACCTTATTGTTAATATATAAATTAAAAAGGAAGGAGTGAGCCTAGAATGTTACCTTGGGGAATTCCATATATTACCGTTAAGAGACTATTGTATATGTTACTTACTCTAACAATTTGTGATCTTCCATTTAAACAGGTTTAATGGAAATTTTCTTAAACTCTAGTTAGTTAGTTAGTTAGGCAGTTACGGATAGAACACAGCCAAAACAAATTCGAAGAACTCTCATTCTATTCTATCGTTGTCAAGAGTAGGGCTCCAACATTAGTAATTACAACATTGAACAAATTCAACTTTGTCAACATTACGCCCCATAAAAATACCCTTTTAACCTAATTAAGAACCCTTTTATCGTTCAGCCCCGATCATCCCCACGCCCTATAAACCAGCGCCATACGGTGGGCCGCTAAAGAAATAGCAAAATAAAAGACAAAAGAAAATATAAAGCCCGGAAAACCCTCGAGACCAACTGACGGCGAAATTCGAATTTATTAATTTTTAAGCTCGATGCCACACTACGCTCGCGTCTGTTCTGTTGATTTTATTGCAATTCTGGAGATTTTCATGGTCCATTTCGTTATTTTGAATATGGCTAGTGTTTTATTAGATTTACTGTGGCTTAAACGGGATTTTTTTATGCAATATTTATATTTTAAGTTTCCCTAAACAACTGACGAAAAAATAATCAACTATTGTAGACAATCACGTGTGGAGGGTGGGTTACCCCACGACATTTAGGCTCCATTATGCATCTGTTTAATACGTGATATTTAAGCATAGTGGACTGTATTTTCGTGTCGTGGATTCAATATTCTCGTGAAATCTCCAAAATTTATTCATACAATTTCTATATGACAATTCATATTTTGTGACATACAAATCAATAACTACAATAATGAAATGGCGTGCAATATAACTTATTCCATTACAAATATTCATATTTAATTAAACATGCCGGCCACCTTAAAAGACTTGGGCTTTCAAAACAAATAATAAATAACAATTAATTATGTACACATTATCGTTAAATGTCTATAGGTAACATACATTTTTTTTTTTAAATAAACGCTTCAAAATGTGCCCATTTGCCAATCTTACTGCTACTACTCTTGTAATTTCATCCTTTCCAGGAAATAACTTGTGAATTCTACCCATAGACCATCGTAATGGAGGTAGATTGTCTTCTACTAAGAACACTAGCGATCCTTCTTTAACGAAAGTTCCCGGAGTGTTCCACTTGTATCGTTTCTGGAGTATGCTAAGATATTCTCGTTACCAACGGCCCCAGAATTGTTGTATTAGTTGCTGAACTCGTTTGTATCGTGACACTAATGTAAGCTTCTCTCCTGCTATATTTTCTTGTGGTATCGACTTAAGCGAGTCACCCAGAAGGAAATGAGAAGGATTTAAAGGAAGAAAGTCATTTGAATCATCAGATAAAGGTGTTAATGGTCTAGAATTAAGACATGCTTCAATTTGTGTTAAGATGTTATAAAATTCCTCGTATTTAACAAAGCTATCCACTAATACGCGTCTTAAATGAAATTTAGGCTTTTACAGCCGCCTCCCAGGTACCTCCCATATGAGGTGACCTGGCAGGAATAAAATGCCATCTTATGGATTGGTGCTCGTTATTTTGAAAGGGATTGTAAAGTTCTAGAAAATGATTATGCGCTCCTATAAACTTAGAGCCTTTGTCCGAGTAAATGTCACTAGGTTTACCCGTCGAGATACAAATCGTTTTAATACATTTAAAAACCCTTCCGTTATTAAAAACAGACAAATATACACATATACGATTTAACACACTTTGCGTTATGTGTTGATCCTTCTTTAACAAGTATGGGGCCAGCATAGTCTACTCGACATTTATAAAATGGTCGAGCAGGAGTAATTCTATCACTGGGAAAATTTTCCATAAATATTGAGGAAGGTTTAGGCTTAACCTTGAAACAAATTATGAACTCTCTAATAACTCGTTTAACTAATAATTTTCCTTTTATTGGCCAATATTTCAGACGGATTATTGATAATAGGGCTTGGGCTCCAGCGTGAAAATTTTGAAAATGTTGTGATCTAATAATTAAATATGTCAAAGGATGGTCATAAGAAAGAATAATTGGATATTTATGCTGATAATTTAGATTTACGTTTTAGCCTTCCACCTACTCTGTCCAACTGTCTTGATCAAGAAATGGGTGCAGATTTACAATCTTACTAGCTGTTGATTTCTTAGATTTGGTTAACGCTTTTACTTTTGCATGAAAATGTTCACGATGGGCAATGAAATTTAATCTATTTAAAGCAACTACCATTTTCTCTACCACAATACTGTTACTACTGTAACAACTCGCTGTAATTTAAACAAGCTTGATAACTTATTAAATAGGCTTAATGTCTCCATTTGTTGTGATACCAAAGTTACTAATTCAACGGATTTCGGTTCTACCTTTAATTCGGGTAATTCAGAAATATTGTTTGTAGGGTGCGGATTAGTTTTTACAGAATCTATATATTTATTTATAATTAAGCCCGATCCGTGCCACCAGATGCGATTATTAGCTAATTGTTCTGAAGCTATTCCTCTTGAAATTATATCAGCTGCATTACTTTTGCTAGGTACATGTACCCATTCGTTAAATTTTGTCAATTCTACAATTTTCATAACCCGATTAGCTACAAACGTTTTTAATTTTTGTGGATCGATTTTTAACCAAAAATTGTTGAATCGGAATAAAGTGTTATTCTATCAATTTTGATATTAATATAATTTAGGACAGTATGAGCTAATTTAGATAGTAAATATGCAGCTAATAATTCAAGAATGGGAAGTGAAATAAATTTTACCTTGGATTTAGCATATAAAAGATTTGAAAAGCGTTGACCGTGACAATTTTCTAAAACAAGATAGATACAGGTACAATCATTCAAACTGTTTAAGTGCACTGAAAACTGTAACCACTGATTTAATTCATCATCAAGAGTATTATCCCAATATAATTTTAATTGAAATAAACAATAATTTTTGCTTGTATCATAGCTGGGCCTATTAATTCTAAAGGATCAAACATTTTTGAAATCGTTGAAAGTATTGTACGCTTCGTGACAACTTTTTGAATATTTACCGAGAACTTAAAATTGTCTGATTGAGGCAACCAGGTTATACCTAACGTTTTAAATTATTTTGCTTTCGAAGTAATGGTATAATGTTCGAATTTTTTTCAGTCCTCTGCAATAGACTCAATTATTGAAAAATTATTGGAATTCCACTTTCTTAATGGAAATCCTGCCTTACCGAGAATATTAGTTAATTCGTGATAGACTTCTATTGTTTCTTGTTCTGTGTCAAAACTTGTTAATAGATCACCCATATAAAAATAATATAATATTTATTTAATTCGTATAACTTAATAGGTTCATTTTCGTTTTTGCGCCATATAATTTGTTGATATTTTTGATTATCTGAACTTACTAATATTTGACGGTACATCATCTTAACGTCGACATTTTAAACAAACTTTCTGAGCGGTAAACACAAAACTATTTCCACAATAGTATCTTGAACCATCGGACCTATCATTAGATTGTCATTTAAGGAAAGACCGGTACTAGTTTTAGCCAAAGCATCGAATACTATGCGATATTTCGTGGTAATGCTATGCTCCTGAATTACTGGATGATGAGGCAAAATAGAAATAATTTCTTTATAGTTTAAGGAAAGTTCACGTTTGAATGACATGTGCTTTAACTGCTCATATTCTTCCAGAAATTCAGTTTAACTTACTTTTAAATTTGTATCGGTTCTAAACCGCAATTTCAATCTATAAAATCTTTTTAAACACGTTTTTCTCGAATCTCTCTTGTATTTCGCGTTATCATTTTTAAATGGAAGCTTAACGATAAATCTACCTCCTTCATTGCGAATTGTAGTATTTATAAACAACTCTTTGCATTGGATTTCTTCTTTCCGTAGAAGTTTCTGTTGAGGAATCTCCTCTATTTGTCAAAACCTTGTTAAATTTTCCTGCAATTGCTCATTAGAAATACATGTAACGTTAGTTTGTAGCGATTTCTTTCCACGGGTTGATTCATAAATGTTCATTGGACCTGATATTATCCAACCAAACACGGTTTCTATAAGTATCGGCAAACGATATCCTAACTTTATTTTGCCATCTAAAACTAAATCATAAAAGATTGTAAATCTTATCTAGAGGTCAATTGGTTTTTGAATATTAAAGTCATCATTAGCTAGAATAATTAATTTTGGTATATTAAGAATATTTTTATCAAAGGATATGAGGGCAAATTAGACGCAATATTAGACATAACCAAAAAACCCATTTTAATTTCATTGCAGTTACCTTATGTTTTTAGTTTACCAGATTTTCATTTATTCCTGCATTTGGAAATTCAAATTTTAGACGATCTAGATGCAAAGTTGACATAGATTCCTGTAATCAAATTTACTTGACTACCTGTATTTAGTAATGTCGTAGCTTCATGCCAATTATTATACCTATCCATAATAATAAGTGTTACTGTTGACAACAAGACCTGTGATATACCTATGTTGGTGTTTACAACAGAACAAGCAGCTTCTTAAATCTCATTTTTAACTATCTGATTACCAACGTTACAATCTATTAGACTACGTGAAGGTCCGGGTAAATTCTTTAGCGCATCTTCATTTGATAAAGCACTACTTGTTTTATTTGCTTTTTCCCTGTTGTCATTGCGATTGAATTTCATCATTGTTTTTATTTTTTTTCGATTTATGGCGTAGATGTATATACCTAATATGCCAGTCTCAAGTTTGTGTTTTTTAAATTATTAATCATGTGTGTTCTGTGTAGGCTTTGTTACTGTTTTCCAGCGCCACTTCAGGAACAGCACTGTTAATTAGAACCCAACAGTGAATGGTCGAGTGGGGAATCCTACCAAGGCATCAGAATTAATTTTTGTGAAGTGCGGTATTATGTTTACTCTTACAACCACTTGATCAGCAATACATTTTTACGTGACCTGCGTGATGGCAATTTGTGCATAACTTTAAACTTTTAACCTTATTAAATCTATCGTGAGTTAATAAATTTAGAAACAATAGACAATTAAACAAATAATGATTATTACTACACATTTGACAGTTGATTTCTTTCGTGATAGTATAAACCTGATTTAAATTGCGATTATTAGAAAAGGAACTGAACCTATTTTATTTTGGTTTATTGTCTCTATTTTCTGCTAATAAATAAATTTTATCATTATCAGCTTTATCGTTTTGCCTTTCCTCTATTCTAAAACACTTTTTATTTAAAAATTCAATGAAGTCTGTCAATTTGGGTAATGTATTTTCATTTTGTATATTATCCCACTCATTTTTTGTGATGTTATCCAACTATTTTAAAATAATTAAAACTAGTATTATATCCCAGTGTTCAGTTGGCTGTTTCATTCTTTTTAAAATATTTATTAACGTGGTGGTCAACTGGACATGTATAATTTTGTTTTGAAACGTCGAGCAGATTAAACAATAAACCTTTTACATAGTGCATGATAATATCTCGTTTATTTTCGTATTTTTTCTTTATTAAACTCAACGGTAATTCATAATTTGTTTTAGTAGTATCGATATCTTGTATGGTTCTAAAGGCGGCAAGTTTACAACAGCCTTTGAGATAAATAAATTTTTGTGTATTTGACAAATCCGACTTGTCGTGCACCAATGATTTAAATATGTCAAAGAAGCTTTGCCATGTTTCTATCGTGCCGTAAAATTTTGGCAAATTAATATCGGGTAGAGGGTCAAATTTCGTTTAGTCGAAATCAGTTACGTAAGAATTGTTGCCATGGCAACCGTTGCCATAATAACCAGTAGGTTAGGTTAGGTTGAAAATGAGTGGAATGATCTCATCGCCTTCCACTGCGATCCAGATGGGTCTATTGTGGCTCATGACTAACTTATAGTTCACCGTACAAGCCACACTTTTTGATAAAGGTCATGGTTGAATTGGGTGAGACTTCTTTAAAGTCGGTAGGCTCCAGTCGGGTAAATCCGAAGATCTGGAACCTGGTTCTTTCCAGAGCGGAGCAGGTACATAAAATGTGCTCTGCAGACTCGTCCTCCACGCTGCAGAATCGATAGTTCGATGTTTGTTGCAGACCTATATTTATCATGTGATCAACTCTCTCGCTCCCAATTCTATAGCAATCATTTCTGCTTGGAAGATCGTGGCCAGAGAGCCTAGGTTTATTGATATGTCAACTCTAGGCCTCTGGCTGAAAACTCTCGCTCCTACTCCTTTTTCAGTTTTAGAGCCGTCCGTGTACAACGCATAGTCTGCCTGAAAGAGGGTTTTTCCCCTTTGCTCCATGCGTCTCTGTCTGGAATGAGGACGCTGTATGGCTTTTCTATGTGCTGTCGGGGAACTAGCGAGTCTGAGACCATGCCGAGGATGGGTGTAATAATTGGCATTATTATTAATTGGAAAAAATCTAAAGAATTTACCAAAAATTCTAAACAAGTATTTAATGTTTAAATTAAATAATTAAAAAGACACTTATGACAATGGAACAAACCTTCAATTTATTAATCTACATTGAACGTGACATTGTTAAATACAATCAACAGTCACATAAATTTTGGTTTATATAGAAAGGATCACTTGGGAAAAACACTCAGTCGGGTTCGGACTAAGGTCCAGAACTTTCGCCCCTTGAACGAAACCCTTGTTTTGTATTGTAAAGTAATGTGTAAAGTTTTTTTGTGTACGATGTGAATTATGGGTAAATATTTTAACTTAATTTTGTTTAATAATAATTGATTAATTGATTTACATATAAATGCCAATTTTACATTTTCGTCCCGAATTATATTTATCTTATGCATATCTTTATTACTATTAGTTATAGTGCTTTATTCCCTAAATGGAATTTTGTTCATTTTTTCTTAAGACTATTTGTCAAGTTTTATAGTTATTGTTAATATACATTTGTTAATGTTTTAATACTTATTATTAATCTCTCCTCCCTTTCCAAACCAGCAAAATACTCCGGGATAATCTGGCTTTGTTAATGGTTTTATCCAATTGGGGATTCCAGGTGAGATTTTTATCTAGGGTGATTCCCAGATATTTCACCTTCTCCGCAAAAGGAATGGTTTCCCCAGCCAAGGTGGGTTGTCGAAGCTTGTCGAGCTTTCTTCCCTTGGTGAAGGGGACAATAACAGTTTTGCGGGGGTTTACAGACATCTGCTCCCTCTCGCACTATCTTTTGATCGTATTAAGGGCTTGTTGAAGGATGTTGGAAATCACCTCTTCGAACTTTCCCCTAATTATGATAACCAGATCGTCCGCATAGCATTGGAAATCCACCCCCTGTCGGGTGAGATAGTCTATTAGGTTATCCACCAGAATAGTCCACAGTAGGGGTGAAAGGACGCCGCCTTGTGGACATTCTCTGGCAGGCCTGAAAGTGACAGTCTCTCCTTGCAGTGATGAAGTGATGTTCCGGTTTTCCAACATGCTTTTGATCCAATTACACATTAGTTTGTCGATTCCTCTTCTTTCAATAGAAGAGAACAAAGACTGAGGAAGGGCGTTGTTGAACGCGCCTTCTATATCTAGGAAGGCACCTAGCGCAATCTCCCCGTGATTAAGGGAATAGCCGATTTTGCCTACTAGATTGTGCAGGGCATGATCTGTCGATTTGCCTGCTTGGTAGCCAGTAAACAAAAACTTAAATCTCGTGGTGAGAAAATGCATAGTTGCTAAGTTATAGATTATTTATTGTTCACTTTAGTTTAGACGAAATCAGTTATGGTAAAACTGTTGCCATGGGAACGCTTGACATGGTAACGACTAAACAGAAAGCCAAATCCTGTGGTAAGAAAATGCATGGTTGGCAAGTTACAGGTCATTTAATTTTCACTTTAGTTTAGCTGAAATCGGTTATGGATATGTCGTGATGTCAACTAAACAAAAACCTAAATCCAGTGGTGAGGAAATGCGTGTAGTTGCCTTTTATATTTAGATTAACTCTCAACACAATATCCTAATCTAAACTAAAGTGAAAATGAAACCATTTATAACTTGGCAACTAGGCATTTTCTCACTACGGGATTTGTTTAGTAGTTAGCATGATAAGCGTTTCTATGGAAACAGTTTCTCTATAAGATCACGCAATCCTCCCACCCATAACCTAACTACTATAGAGGAAAGCGAGCGAAACGAGCACGTCCAGCCGAAGTTCCGAAATTCGCGCGCGTAAATTTCGAAACGTCGGCCGGGCGCACCCTCTTTTCACTTACATCGTAAGATCATGCTACGCTCCTCCCACCCACCTCCTAACTACTACAGAGGAAAGCGAGTGAAGCGAGCGCGCCTGGCCGAAATTCGCGCGCGCGAATTTCGAAACGTCGGCCGGGCGCGCTCTTTTTCCACCTACATCATAAGATCACGCTACGCTCGTTCTACCCACCTACTAACCACTACTTGGCAACTACGCATTTCCTCATCACGAGATTTTAGTTTTTGTTTAGTCGTTAGCATAATAAGCGTTTCCATGGCAACAGTTTCTTCATAACTGATTTCGGCTAAACTAAAGTGAACATTAAATAATCTATAACTTGGCAACTACGCATTTCCTCACTGCCGGATTTGGATTTTTGTTTAGTCCTCAGCATGTCAAGCGTTTCCATGAAAACAGTTTTTTCGTAACTGATTTCGGCTAGACTAAAGTGAACATTAAATGATCTATAACTTGGCAACTACGCATTTCCCCACCACGAGATTTGGGTTTTTGTTTAGTCGGTAACATGACAAGCGTGCCCATGGTAACATTTTTTGCATAACTGATTTCATCTAAATGAAATTAAACAAAAACCGTAATCATCTACAACTTGACAACTACGCAATTCCTCACCACAAGAATATGGTTTTTGCTTACTCATAGTCATCACAATTGTTATTATGACAACAGTTTTTGCATAACAGATTTCGGCTAAATAAAAGTTGAGCCCGGGTAGTTGAACAGTTGACGCTACAGAATTTAATTGGTGTTGGAACAACTGGGGTTGCGATTATTGTTTGCTTTTTATTAATTCAAACGCATTACTCGAACATTTGAAAAACCTAGCTTCTACAGTATCGCGTTCTTTTAACAACTCTTCCTCTTTTCCTCTTTATCTAAGAGTTTCAATTTCGATTGAATAATTTCAAATTGTTCAAAAGCATTTTCAATCGCCTTTAACCTGGTTTCTATTTCGATAATAGCACCTTGATTATTTTTGTCTGCTAAGAATTTTTCAAATCGCGTGAGTTTTGCTTTAAAAATACCCCTTTAATGTTTAATTTTAATTATTTCCTTTTTAGATTCAGTCATTTTAATAATAAAGTGATTAAATTCTGTGTGAGATTACGATTGATAACGAGTGAATAATATACCGAGACAATTCTACCACCAGACCAGAGTAGGGAAATTATGAGAAAAGCGAATGGAGACTTATAAAGTAAAGAAATGAAGAAACTGACTCACTCAGAT
Organism: Psylliodes chrysocephalus; assembly: GCA_927349885.1. Classification (NCBI taxonomy): domain Eukaryota; kingdom Metazoa; phylum Arthropoda; class Insecta; order Coleoptera; family Chrysomelidae; genus Psylliodes; species Psylliodes chrysocephalus. The sequence goes on along the minus strand of OV651815.1, from coordinate 59,534,951 downwards.
TGTAGGCTGGTATGCTAGTATTTTTCGTACCTGTACATAATCTGCATCTACTTGGTATTTATAGATCGTGAATCTCTATCCGGCTCGTAGCTAGCCAAAAATTGTTTAATACGTGATGTTTAAGCTTGGTGGACTATATTTTCGTGTCGTAGATTCAAAATCTTAGTGTGTTCTGACAGCCCCATTCTGTATCTGTATCTAAAACGTGTGGAGGGTGGGTAAACCCACGGCACTTATACCTCACTAGGCCCATTTTGCATCCTCCCAAGTAGATAGACACCTTCTACCTCGTGAGCCAGCTGACACCTTCATTATACAGAGATACTTCCGTACTTGACAATGACCAGTCAGAATGCCTGTGATCAGGCGCAAATTCTGTCTAGTCATATTATTTGTTGACTGTAGTGTTGTCAGCATAAATTAGAAGCTCTCTGGCACCTCTGCAGTTTCTTGTTTTATCCTATCTTATCTTGAATTTCATAAGCGAATGTTTCTTAATTAGGTCTGTCACTACCGAAGGGCCAGGTCCAAAAAATACTTGGTTGGCTGCCTTTTTGGATATTGATTCAGCAATATGGTTATATTTCGATGTGGTGTGACCAAATTGTTGATGGATACTTCGATCAAAGCTTCGTGACATTCTAGTGCTAACCCTGAGTAAATTCGTGGTCTGTTCAGGGTGAGTAGTGCTTGTCTGCTATCTGTATAGATGAGCATTTTCCTTACAGTGGTATTATTTCTGGTGATATCGGTGAGATCGGTTTGAACGGCAATGGTACTATTGCTCACAGCCCATTTTATGTTTAGATTTAAAGATCTGGAGTATATTCCACATCCTGAGCCATCTTTAGTTTTAAAAACAGTCTGCGTATGTATGATTTTTAAATGAACATTGTACTAAAAACAACAACAATTAAAAATAAAGCCACCCATTTAATTCATTAATTGTATTGATGTCCTTGATTTGAAGATCACCAAAAATAGAATTGGCGAAAATAAAAAAAGTTATATAAGTCTTATGGTTAAAAAAATCGTTTATAAAAATATAAATAGCAGATGTCCAATAACTGACCCTTGCGATACTTCATGATCCAAACGATGCGACTAGAAGTTACATTATTTTATGTTACTATTAAAAGACAACAGTTTTTCTAGAAGAGTAAAGAATAAGACAGGAATAAGCATTATTACCACGAACTTTAAAACTTAGTCGATTTTTAAATAAATACAAGAAACTTTGGACAGATACTTACCTTTTAAATAAATAAAAAGATAATTGATGATTTGTTTGTTTAAGTACATATTGTATTTTATAATGCTTTCGAAACTATAATCAATATAATGGTAATTCAAAAGTCATTTTAGAATCAAAAACTCAAAGGCACTTTATATTATATCTAGTAAGAAAATGTGTTTTTAATTGTCCTAAAATATTTTATTTTAATGACCATTTCTGATATTTAAAACATTTTTCACTTTTTGGCTAGTAGAATATCGAAACAAAAATACTCAATCATTCATCGATCCAACTTAATGGACTGTTCCCATAAAATGTTCTCTTTAACGATTTTAACGATACTGCGTTAAATGTCAAATAGTTAAAATTCACTTATAAATGCCCTGCAGCAAACTACTATTCAAATCTTCTCAAGAAAAAGTATCCCTAAAAATGGCATTTTGTATCGCTAGAAAGAATCACTTTTTTATGGCTCTTTTAGTTTTGAATGTCAGCTGTAACAGTGAACATCAAATGCTCGTTATAAAAGTTTACAGCTTAAATGGGTCTAGAAATTGTTTATTTTTAAACTTTAGGAGAGAGTGGGGCAATAAGTAACCAAATTTACTTTAAGTACCTCCTTACCATTGTATATTCAACTTTATTGAACATGTTTGGGGCATCACTAAAAATTATTATAGAAATGATGTGGAAAAGGATGGTACTTCAGCAGAAAAAGAACTAGCTACATGAAAATAAGCTTGGCAATGTTGCAACACGGCATAAACTGTGCTTTTTGCTTGCATTCTAAATGTATATGTGTTAAGTTGTAGTCAGTTTGAAGGAAATGCGTTTTAATTAAAAAAGCGAATTTTCGATGCTGATCTGGTGTGTACAGTATTTTGTTAATCTTAAATATTCCATTCCTACGCAGTTATAAAGTTGTTTCTGCTAAACAGAGTTGCTAGATTTACAACAAATATTTCCTACCATCAATATATCTTCGTTCAACTACATTTGTTGGTATAAGTAATTGAAGAACATAAACCAATTTCTTGCGTGATATGTAAAAATAATTTTTATTACGTTTGTGTTGAATTATCATCGTCGGAAATCAGGAGTTTGCCTTGGACCTGTTCAAGTTGTGAAGATTCAGGGATCAATAAATGAATTAAAATTATTGATTCTATCGCTTAAACAAGAAGTAGCCGATCTCACAGCCACTACCAATGCTAAAAAGGGGAAAATGCACCGACAATTTCTAGAAAATATTCGAAGGAAATCAATCGAAGAAATGAGAAAAAATAGTCCATTGTTATTTGGTATTATAGAAAGCACCAATACCAACAATGCTGATGAACGTCAAGTTGACAACAAAAATAAAATTGGGGCTATTTTTGAATTTTTTCTTCTGGAATCCGACTTGGTAAGCTTGATCCGTAGATTAAGATTCGCTTTTCAAACGCTGAAACTACATAGGTGAACTTATTCGAAAGTCAAAAAACTTAAAAGGCGACACTGTATTACAGCCAAGTGTCAAGGTAGATTATCGAGGTGCGAAGCATCGAGGTAAGCTACAGACCCGAGGCTAAAATGAGTTCCCCCGAGGTATGTATACGATTTAACTCACAATTTCCTATTTTATATATGTTTTAAATAATAATATTGGTGTTAATCTCTATCATAACTTTATAAAATCGTTTTACATAGTTACATGTGAAACCGTGGCACTTTTAATAATAAAATTGAATTTATATAGTTACAAATATGCGCGAGAGATAACTTTAATGTACCCTCAACAGAACTACGAGTAGCTGCAAAAGCTACCTAAGGCATGTTTCTAGAAAAAAGCAGAGACCGGTACGAAAACACTTATGAAGCATAAAATAAGTGACATTTGCTAGCCGGGAGAGTGACACATGCTAGCCGGGAAAGTTACTTCCCGGCTAGCTGGGAAAGTGAAGTTAGTATTAAGTCGCCTCCTGATTGTTTAGAAAGATTCAAATTAATTAATTAATTAGTAACCGATTCTGAGTAACAGTTTCTATCTTGTTGGTACTGATTCTGAGTCAAGATATCAGTACCAGCGAAGAAAGCGATAATTAAAAAAATATATTAATAAAAAATTGTCTTGTTCGAATATTTTTGAATATTTTTATATTAGTATGATTTTGTTCGTATTTTACAATAAAAATTAAAAAACTACATAACTATTAATTTTTATTTGAATGTTAAAACACTTTTCTTACTATTAAAATCAATTTGTAACTCAATTAAAAGCACTTTAAAGTTGACAATAGATGCACTTATGTTCATGCTAGGAAAAAAGAAAGAATACTATCACAATGTTATTTTTAGACGAAGGAAAAAAATCTTCCTGCCAACGCCGCAGGTTCATTTATCAGGTGACACTTTTTGAAAAGATAATGCAACATTTTGAGTATATCATGATCATTTTTATTAGATTTTAAACAGGTTCCTTATAGTTCTCAGTAAAAATGAATGATTTGTATTGTTACGCAGCACCCTGCAGTAGCCTGCGGCTATTATAGGAAACGTACGAATGGAAAAAGAAGTGGAATGTTACTCATCGCCCATAGTGTGCTGCGGTCGTCATAAGTAAAAGTACAAGTAAAAGAAGATAGAATAGTCTAGAAATATCTGGAAATGTCATTATCTGTCAAAGAAAAATCCGGATTGTTCGAGAAAGTTCTAGAAGGTTGAGGCGAGCTATATAAATCGACGACCTGACGTCAGAGATCAGTTTTATGATAGGCGTTATAATATGTTAATGTTATCAGTTATATAGTTCTTGTAAAAGTTGAGTTGCAATAAATTGTGATACCAAAAACCTGCTTAAGAATATCATGAATTCATTTCATATTATGCTTTGTTGTTTATCCTGTCTATCTAATACAAAATCATAAATAACTATTCAGTCTAATCCCATTCATAGAAAGTTCCATGTACAATATTGTACATTGTACATGCCCCGAGAGGATTTCACTTTAACCGGAGTCATTGTTGGGGTCTAAATTATTGTAAATTACGTCTGTCTGCTGCTCTACACGAATAATTTGAATCTTTGCAAGTGTTTCCAAATTACGGACCCGTTTAATCATTTACTATTCATCAAATTGAATCTTTTGTGTGTAAAGGAAAATCGCTCGTCCAGACATTATTACTATTTTTAATTTCGCAGAGATGGTGCAAGTTCGAATTGTCTGTCATGAAAACTTAATGATACTTTTAATTGGTAATTTTATTGTTTCCTATTTTTTTAAATTCCCTTTAAATATCTTCTATGTCGAATAGACATGTTAAGGCGTTACGTCACAGAGTAGGGTGGGGCATACAAACCTTTCCAAACAAACTACAAATACATTATAAATTCCAAAAAGATATTTTTAATTGTGTTTGTTTGAAAATTGTGTTTAAATAAGAATTGTGACTGTTAACAAGTATTATTTTAGAAGCGACTTCCATTTAGTAAAACATGACAACACTGTCCTTTGTTTAGTGTATAGAATGTAGAGGTTAGGAGAACTATGTTTGTAAACAAAAAGTGTCTTTCAAATTGTATAAAACTAAGATGACGCTTCTGTACCAGAGGGAGGTCGACAGTCGATAATTCAGATCACACAATGACACTAATGATGTATATAGTTATTGATTTGGTTTATTAATCAAGCCCAACGTTGGATATGGATTAAGCTGTATGAATATTATTAATTTTATTATTACTTATTATTGGTAAACATGTATTTGGTATGAATAATTATTAGGATATTTTATTTATTTAATTTAATAATAATTTTAATAATCTTTTATATTTGACCAACTATCATACATCCATATCATTAATTGTACGAAATACCTTCATTTAATTTTGTTTCGCTCCGGCTATGACTCTTATTAATTTTTTCCCATTGTCTTTATTTTATTTCTCAGAATTCTAGGATGCATCTTCTTAACATCCCCATCAAATTTAATAACATTTTCTTGGTAGTGGTGAATGTTATTTATTATGTTTCTATCTCCATTAAATCATGTTCCTTTAATAATTTTTATTATTTATTAACTGACTCGTACACCGTCAAATTTTCGAGAAAACTTTGAAAAACCGAAAATTTGACGGTGTACGGGTCAAACGGACCTCAGAGTCGGATTCAGCGGGTCGAAATACATAAAGATGTACTGGTCCCGTCAAAAGTACTGACAACTTTTTTTTTGTGTGCCGGTGTAATTATTAGGATATTTTATTTATTTAATTTAATAATAATCTTTTATATTTGACCAACTGTCATACATCCATATCAATAATTTTACGAATAACCTTAATTTAATTTTGTTTTGCTCTTGCTATGACTCGTATCAATATTTTCCCAGAGTCTTAGATTAAGGAGTAACAATATTTTAAATTTAAATTTCCCTTTTTGAATTAAATGATTATAATGATTATAATAATTATAAAATCTCAATTATTAATAAAATATTCCTTCTTACAGAAAATTAACTTATGTAAAGTATTAGTTTAAAGGAAAAGCACAAAAAATTGATCAGTTATAAATTTAAAATAATTAGATGGTTTAAAAATGTATCCAGTTTTATTCAACAATTACACAACATAATGATAAGAGTTTAAATAATCAAACAAGTTAAACCTAAATAAGTAGAATAAACTGACCATTTTAGCCAGCATATGAAAATAATTTATAACTTCCATTGCTGTTTTAAGGACCAAAGTCTAATCTGTTACTTCGAATAACAATTATGTGTTCAAACCACATATTATATCTTTTACTATCCATATTTCATACTGGTGGACTAGCATTAACGGCATAGTCCAAATCAAAGGATTTAATCGTACATGAATCTAATTCTCTTATTTTCATAATATTACTGCAAAAATAATAAGAATATAATATGTTTTATTAATCTACAATTTAACAAACCAACTAACTAGGTATATGCATTAAAGTAAACCTTAAATAATTACTGAAGTTAACTAATTGTACTTTCAGAAGCACAAAATAAAAATCAATATTTTTCTCCCTACCTTCTTACAACTAGGTTTTTCAATAATAACTTCTTTAAATAATCATTTTGCATGACTATACATATAAAAAGTCTAAAAAACGAACTAATAAATGTAAAAAGTGGAAAGATTTCCAAAAATCACTGAAATAACCCAGCCAAATGCAATCCAAAATAACAGAAAACAAATGTAGAGTGGTGGAGCTAATTCATCTAAGTGCCAAAATTTCGTGATTCCGGATTTTTTCACCAAAGTAATCTATGTGCCAAGGCCAATGCATAGATATATGATTTAAGTGCTAATGGGCTTTACTTTTCGTTTTATAGGCCGTCAGAAGGTGTTCAGCTGTTAAGATCGTGATCCGTTGCACGTCTAACAGATCTAAGTACCACGAATGCCTAAACAGAAACGTGTCGAATCCTGCCATTATTTTATCGATCAGTTTTTATAAAGGAATTTCCCAAGTTATCTTTTAGAAAACCGCGAGTTGACACGTGCAAGACGTGCGTCTCCCTCTAGTTGAAATCGAAATGCACAGACCTCACTATTGAAAATCAAGCCAAAACTCATCTTGAATTCCACCACAGATAGGTGAAAAATGTGTTCAAAGCTATAAAGCAGGATGCTGAAAATAGCTCTTTATCAGAAAGCGACACTTGTACCGTGACTATAGACTTACAAAAAGTTTTTGCCATCCCGAAACTTACCCACACTAGTAAGTATTATAGTCGCCAATTGTCGTGCTACAACTTCGTCTACCATGTTACTGCTGATGGAATTATGTGCGTCTGGCACGAAGGGCAGTCTGGTCGAGGTGGAAACCAGGAGACCAATGGACTCTTGCCACCTATAAACGCAAGTTGTGCGTATTTAGTGATAACTGTGCTGGGCAGTTAAAAAATCTTATGTTATTGTTTTTGTTCATTTTCCTCGTGGCTACTGGCAAGTTCGACACGATTGATCATAAATTTTTAATTTAGGGACACAGTTTCTCTGCTTTAGATCATGACTTTGCCATTGTAGAGAAACATGGAAGTTTCAAAATCAAATAATGTTGAAGACGTAAAGAAATATATCGTTACTGCAAGACCGACACATCCCTTCACTGTACTAGATATGGGAGAAAATGTTTTTATTAATTTTGACAGCGCCTCTTCCAAATACATTGACAATATTGACACCTCGAAATTTGACATTAGCCAGGCGTCGTGGTTGTGAATCACTAAAGATGATCCGAGAGTGGTGTTTTACAAAAATAGTTTTAGTGAGTTGTTTTAATGGGAGAGATATGTACTGAAAAGGCATACAACGTTCACCATATCAAGTTTACCTAATACAGTACCCTTGAAGACTTCGAAAAAAAAGAACTTAAAGTATTTAACTGAGGAGAACCAGGAGTTTTTAGAAAAATGCTAGATGCCTAAAATTGATATGGATCATGGAGATAGATCACTTCCAAGAGAGCACAAATTTTATTTTTCTTTAAACCATTCAAGTTATATTTGACTGTTTATGTTAAATAATGGCTTCATGCTATTAAACATAAAAATTTGTTTGCTTTCAATGAGGGACAGTTTTTTTTATTTTCCTGAGAAAACGATTTTTGGCACTTAGATCAATTAGCCCCGCCACTCTACAAATGTAGAATTCGATTGTATGCCATCAGGCGCCATATTGCACCCCAATTTGTCGTAGTTTGGATTGCCTAATAAAATTATTTATTTATTGAATAAAAAGCACACTTTGAATATTATTCGCGTAAACTATAATCACTACTCTCTACCCAAATATTTAACCCAGCAATGTTATTAAGAAAAGGTAACACAAAATTTTAAATCTCTTAGATACACTTGTCTTTGATACACTAGATTAGGAGTTGAACGTTGTTTGTCCTTGTCCACCGCGACGTTTTCAGATCCATTGTGAGACTCCGTTTGTTTTAGAGTATGTCGTATAGATTGGTCTTTTTTATTAGACTTAGTAGCTTTGACAGTGGTTCCCGCATGTAGTTGCATACGTTTGGCTTTTCTTCGTCCAATGTTAAAAATATCATTCCAGCCAGGCCCTCACATTGGCACAGGACGTGGAATGATGTTTCCTCTTCTTCTTCTTCAAAGAACCTGCACAGAGTTGCTTCTTCTACTGCATTGATGACACTCATGTGCCTTTTGAGGCAACACTGTCCAGTAAGAAGGCTTACTGTTACCTTAACGATTTGACGCTTTTGATCCAGTAGGTCTTTCGTGAACTTGGTCGAAGGTTCCTTGATGAACTATTTGGCGTGTATCAGTCTTAAATAGTTGTTCCACCATTCCTGATACTCTTTCTGCATCCATTGTTTGATGGATGCCTTGCACAATGCCTTAGCAACTCCACAGAAATGTTCGAGGCCTGTCATGGCATTATCTGAGCCTTCTCGGGCTAATTTGTCGGTCTTTTCGTTGATCTGATATCCCTCATGGCCTGGCACCCAGGCTAGAGTTACCTTGCTTTGACTACTTAGTTCTGCCAGGTCTTCGAGACAGTCTTTCACCAATCGAGATTTGAATTATGGTAAGAGAATTGCCTTTAGAACTGCTTGGCTAGCAGAGTATATGACAATAGTTTTACCTGATACTTGCTGATTTAATATTTCTCTTGCACAGTGTTGTATGGCTATTAGTTTAGCCTTGAACACTGTTGCATATTTTCCTAAACTCAACGAAATAGTTATTTTCGACTTGGGCGCACCGGCTCCTTCCTTGGTCTTTGAACGGTCTGTGTACCAGATGAGATCAGCCTATATGGGAGGTCCCTGTTTCCAGGATTCTCGTGCTGGTATTTGAATTTGAAAATTTGTTTCAAATTTGTATGTGGTTATGGCTCTATCAGTAGGCATAGCTAGAATATTATCCCTTTTTACTTTCTGATATATCCTTATGTGGTCGGCGCTATGTAGTTGGCCTATTGAATTCTGTCCCTGCATTAGCCTGTGAATAGCTGACCTGATTTCTCCTTATATGAAGATGTGCAGTGGCGTGAGATTTAATAATATCTCCATTACTGTAGTTGGGGTAGAGCGCATGGCTCTAGTAGCACTTAGACAGGCAAGCCGCTGAATGCCAGTGAGTTGGCCTATTGCACTTGCTTGCGCAGTTTTGGTTACCAACGCCACTGCGCCATAGGTTATAATGGGTCTTATCGGCCTTGTGTAAAACCATATGGTCATTTTAAGGCTTAGACCCCAGTTTATCCCACATATTCTTCTATAGCTTACGAGAGCTATTGTAGCTTTGTATGGTTTTTGAAATGTTGATTTCACGTCAGCCTTTGGTCAAATATGACTCCGAGGTATTTGGTTTCTGTGACGAATGGGATAACATGTTGTTTAGTACTAGTGGTCTTAGTCCTGTAAGTTCCCGTTTTTTGTAAATGGTACAATTGTTGTTTTTAGTGCGTTATTGGACAATTGTTCATTTGAGATCGCGACTGACGATAATTGCTAGGTCTTTTGAGTAAGTCGTCCATAAGAACTGACCACAGCATTGGAGGTAATATTCCTCCTTGTGGGCAGCCCCGTGTAACTATTGCCTGTATGTTTGCCTTTCCTAGAGTGGATAAAATGATCCTGTTCTCTAGACAGGTAGTGATCCATTAGCATATTGTAACTGGGACGTTTCTCTCTCTAGAGCCTTGGTTATTGACCTGTTCAAAGCATTTTTGAAAGCTCCTTCAAAATCTAAGAAAGTGGCTATTGCGATTTCTTTGTCATCTACTGACTTTGAAAGCAGCCTGTTTAGATCGTCCAGCGCTAGGTCAGTTGACTTTCCTGGCTGGTATGCATATTGATGAGGATGATCCTATCTCTGTATACAATGTGTTGGATTGTCGAGGAAACACATTCTAAAGAAGATCCAAATATATCTAACGAAAAATTGATTTCAGTCTTTAAACATTTCGATCTATCTTTACTTATCATTTTAACTGAGAAACTATTTAAAAGTGGATGCAATATAAACCAATCGTAAACAAATTAATATAAACATCGACTAGTAAATAAATAAATAATTATCCTGCCTTTAAAAGCATCGTATTGTTAGAATACGAAAGAAAAGCTAAAGATCCTTATACGAACTAAACTGGAATTTCCTTGAAGTGCTCGCACACATACAACTTAGCAAACAATTCCACATATAAATCTAAAACCTCTATTCTAGAGTCTTCGGAAGTCAGGGTTAAGACAGTTATCTGATAAATTTAATTAAACACGAGCTTTTGTGTCTATCTAGCGAGCTTAACTTTTGTACGAAAACTCAATACCACAAACCGCACCGCATCATTTCATTCAAGATACGGAGAGTACATAAACCCGGCTTTTCTATACTCCGGTTATTGGTTTTATTAAATTGCTCGGTAAATATTTTGATGCCGGATAAAAATAATAGAAAAAGATAATACAAATTTTAAATATCTATTAGAGGACTTTTAAAAGATGACAAGGCAATTTTCTTGGAGACAAGAAAATAAATAGGAAAAATATGTAGGTATAGCATAGTAGTACATGATCGAAACAAGTGAGGAATATACAAATTCATAAAAGTAGTTACTGTCAAATTAATAAAAAAAAAAAAAATTGAAAAAAGATTTCTTGATTAGCTACCTAGATAATATACTCGTAATACTATTACCATGAGAATTGAAATATTGAAAAAAATTTAACCCAATAACGAAACATGATATTATCTTGAAATTTTTAGCAAAAAACATGCTCTATAAAAAGAAAAAGCCATCTGATTAAAAAAAGAGTTTAAGGGGGATAAAAATTTAAAAATCATAAAACAAAAATGAAGCCTATTGATTCTAAAAAAAAATCTCAATAAAAAGGAGGGGTTAAGATATTTAAAAAAAATCTTAACTCAAAAACTTGACACTAGTTCTCTAACTTCGATACATTCAAGGATAGTACAGGCCCATTCCCTGCGAAGTAACTATAACCTCTTACTTTGTTTTGTCGCCCCATCCCAAGTTCAAGTTATGCTCGAACTGGGAGGAAATCCTGCGACATGAATTCTGAAAGACAAGAATATTTAATATTAATCCTTACTATAATACATGATAAAGGTCCCAGTTATTATTGTGATAAAATAATCTTTGCATTTTTACATACAAGTCCTCTCACCTAGTTTTGGTAGGCCCACGGTTCCTGGATCAGTACGTTCTCTAATTGACTTTTAGTGAAAGTTCTGAAAATCGCGGCCGATGCTACCTTGACGTGATGGATAGTCATTTGAGCAATTTTAATACCCGCCATTTCGTTCTCCATCAATAAGGGTGCCATCTTCAAAGATGACAGTGTCTCTACTGCCTTCACCCCTTTCTTTTTTCCCAAATGCGTTGTCAAGGCTAGATTCAAGAGGATGTCGACCGGTGCTCTCAGGGAAACGTTATCTTCCACATGTAACCTGCAAAAATTTATCAATCTTCACGTTACCTTACACTTCAGATTGTGCAAAAATGTTTGAGAATGTTTAATCCCTCTCACTCTACTTATATCAAAAGATCTTGACTGTTCTATCCACCATCTGGTGATGTGTCTAGTTGGTACTCAGCCGCCGGGAAGCAGGTAATAACAATTGTTTGATTTTTCTTTTATTATGTTTCCCATTTCCTACAATACTCAATTGGAATATCCTGAGTTCTAACATCATTTGTGTTAACCATTAATATAGTTCTTAAACTATTACTTAGTAAAAATACATAGTGAAATTTGTTTATTTGTATATAGAACAGACGATATGTTGAAATATTTTTTTCGACCACACGATAAAATATAAAAAGTTGTTTGGTTGTCATTTTTTGTTGCTTCTTCACTTTATTAGCCTTTGCCTATTCAGGTATCTATAATCGTAGTTTGTGAAACAAGAGTGGATACGAACAATCCACTCGAGTTGTACAGTATATTTTTTCTACGACCCACTAAAGAAAATCTACAAATTTTAAAAATATTTTAGGTTATTAAGACAACATAATTAACTTTAAAATAATGTATGACTTACTAATTTATAAAATGAAATAAACATGACAAAAAAGATTTTATTTATTAAGTCCCCAGCCCAGATTTGAATTTGGGCCTGTCACGTAAAAGACGCCGTTGCCTCACCTCCACGGCCATAGTTAGGATTGATTAAAATTTAAAATTTGATTTCTAAATGTTGACCAAATAAATATAAAAATGCTATTATTTATCAATTCTACACAAGAATAACTCCTACACATATATTTAATCTCAATAACTAAAAAATATAGTCATTAGATTGACAGAATTGTCACTTATATAATATTTAAAAAATAATAGTAGACGGGTGACCAAAATATGAACAGTGATTGGTGAAGATCAGTTTTTGCAGTGTTCTCACTACCTAGATTTGATATGAAATAAATTCGTTCAGTTGAACGCAGTAGCATACTTTTTCATTTAGTAGTGTGTGCGTAGATAAGCTAATATCCATGTGGGTGTAAAAAATAATACTTTGTGCAACAAGAGTGGATATGATGCCCATATCGCACGAAGACGAAATTTAAGCACGACGCTGTAGACAGAGTGCTCAATCGTCTGAGTGCGATGTGGACAATCCACTCGAGGTGTACAGTATATTTTTTCTACGACCCACTAACTAAAATTTACAAATAAAAAAAATATTTTAGGACAAAATTACTAATTTTAAAATAATTTATGACTTTAATTTTTAGAATAAGGTAAAAAAAAGTCCCCAGCCGAGGCTCGAACTTGGGTTTCTCGCGTGGAAGGCAGATGCTCTCACCACTTATCCACCGGCAAATTTGAGATTTTTTTAATACTCGTAATTGAATTGACTTCATACAGTTTTATTAAAATTAACAAATTATTTATAATTATAGTATAAATACAAATAGAAATGCTAATATTTAACGTTTTCAAACAAAACTAAGCCATTTAAATGTATATTTAAGTTCAATAAATAAAAAATATAATGACAATTAGTTTGACAGAATTCACTTATTTAAAATTTTAAAAATAATAGTAGTCGGGTATGGTATAAAAAATAAAAGGTAGGATATCAACAGTGACAAAAATAGGACGGCCACGCGCATTACGTCACGCGTAGAGTTTGTATAGGCGCGAATTTAAAAATACTGACGAAGTGTGAGGAAAATATATGCTACTTACAGAAATTTGATAAATATTAAGGATAATATTTTAGAAATTACATGAAATATCTATGGATAATATTATAGGATAGTTAAGGAAAGAACTATGAAGGAACAAAAATTCAAATATATATGAGAAATATTTTTTTCCTTTTTCTTTTTTAATGATTTATTTTGGTTATACAAATTCGACTTCTAAAGAATAGTTTTTATAACCAATATAACCAATATAACCAATACGCAACTCAAAACTGGGATCCTGGTAACAATTTCGCATCTGGGTATGCCGGAAATTTTTACCTGATTAGGATTTGTAATTGGTTACTCATTTACCTGCATTATAGTACCGATAAAAATAAGTTTTACAAAAATATTTCTTTTTCAAGTAATATAAATACAAATAACTGCTACATAAAATACGACGGGTGCTTATACAAAATTAAAATAAAATTTCGCTGCATTTTTCCTGGACCTAGTCGCTGACAGTTTTTTTAATTCATTCATCAAGTACAAGTCGAAATGTCCTTTTTTTGTTGGTGACATTTACAATTTCACTTTTGCTTATATTGCGAAATTTTTAGCCTTCAAAGAACAGGGTCTCCAGTTTATAAGTCCCAAGTTGCGAATTAACCAATGTAAAGTTCTTATTTGAGGTCCCTCTTATAATTAGAAGGTTGAAAGTACTTGGAATACATATGAAAATTTATCTGCAGAGTCACAAGTCACTGCAAGGGCTGCTCCATGTCGAATTTTCTTGGGAAGGAGGGTAGAATTACCTATTTAGCATATTTTTTTACAGGGCTTATTGATTTTAAGAATTTTAATCTAGGGAACTAATTCCTCCCTTGAGCCTCCGCTGGGGCCGTCCTTGGGTCACTCCTCACTTCTGACTAAGCTCTTACTATCGAGGAAAGCAAAAAATCATAAAATCTTTCTTGAATCTTTTGCTTTAGTTGTTACTGTTACATCCGTACCGCAATTTTTCAATGTTTTTCACTAAAACCACTCACAGTGAACAAAGTTTACAACATAATATAATACAAATATCTGCTTAATATCTTATAAATCACTATAAACTACTCACAAACTACTGCAACATGCGTCTGTCATATGATATTTATTTCGCGACAACTCTACGCATGACGTCAGCGCCGCCATGACACCATGCGCGATATCCCCCCCTGGTCGTCGGGTGACTAAAACTGTGATTGGTGGATTTCATTTTTATGCAGTGTTCTCACTACATAGAATGGATATAAAATAGTGATATAGAAACCCCCTATATATTTTTTTATAAATGTGTTCCCATACTCTTAAAAGGGGTGGCTATCATTTTTCTATACACCTGTTTTAACACTGTCTACCACTGTATAAACTTTTTTTTTAATCTTCTCCTTTTTCTGTTATTTTATATTTCTTATCTTGTTCCTTTTCTACTTCATCTATCCTTCCTATCATTTTTATTCTTATATTCTTCTTATTTTCTTCTATTTTTTTGTCAGTGTACTTTTTTAAATTCTCAGACTTCAATATTTCTTCTTTATCTTGTTTCCTGTTTTTATCCATATTCTTACTATTTTCGTCTAATTTATCCATTTTTCTACCCATTTTACTATTTTCCTCTAATTTATCAATTTTATTGCTTATCTTTTTATAGTTTTCATCAATTTTCTTACTGTATTCATCCATTTTTCCAATGAGCACTTGCATAAAATCTTCCAAATTCATTCCTTCTTTCTTTCCTTAAGTCTCGACAATCTTCTTTCCTAATGACGCTGTATAGTTCTGTTCCTCTATGTTTTTCTTCAAAAATTGTATCTCCTCTATTTTGCTGTTCCATGTCTCTTTCTCCCACTTGACATACGCTCTCATCATCTCTCTCCTGTTCTTCCATCAAACCAACCTTCTTTCCTCCTCGCAAGTCCATCTAATATATTACTTTATCTTATATATAACTTTAATATAATATATCACTTTTATCTTATATATCACTTTTGAACTTTCACCATTTTTAATACTTTATACTCCACGTCACACTTGGCTATTTTCCCCCTATTTAAATTCCACCCATATTTCTTACACTTTATATCCTGTCAATGTATTCCTCCTCTTATCTCCAAAACCATACAAACATCACACACATGCAATATATTTTCTTTTTAAAAAAATATACCAAATTTAACAATTCAAATAAAGGAAACTATAAACAATCTTACCAATTTCCTTCCAAATTCCAAAATTGCAAATATCCAAAATTTTGATCTCGCTCTAGAGACAATGCCCCACGTTGGGCGCCACTATATCAATTTTTTTTATAAATTTGCCCAGACTCTTAAAAGGGGTGGTTCGGCTCTAAAAATTTACAAACAAAATATTTGCCAAATTTAATAATAAATAAAAATAAATAAATAAAATTTTAAATTCTTCAGTCTTCTCTTCCCGTTAGTTCCTTGTCTCCACTTGTCTCTATTGCCTCTACCTGTCCGCTTGTCTCTGCCTATCTGCTCGATTCTCTCTCTCTGCTAGTCTGTATCTATCTGCTAATCTCTACCTGTGTGTGTGCTGTTTGTGTCTTCCTCTCTCTGCCATGTGTATCTGTCCTGCCTCTACCTGTTCTTTTTCTGTGAACGTCTGTCTATCTCTGCTTATTTGTCACTCTGTATACTTTTTACTTTTTTTTTAAATAAAACTGTTTACCTTTTTTTATTTTATTTTTATAGTTTTCCAATCAATCTGACAATATCTCCAATATAATTAAAAATCCAAACATAATTCAAACTTCAATAATTCTTACATAATACCCCCTCTGGCAATTCCTGACAATCTAATTTGTATCTGACATTTCTCCCAAAATCAACAAAAACCCCGACATTTTGATTTTTACTTAAATTTTGATTTCAAGACACTTCACCACCCCAGTATCGTTCAATTTAGATCATAAATTTGATAACGTCAGGAATTTCTATATCAATATATTCGTTCAGTTAATAGCAATGATATACTTTTTCATTTTGTATGTGCATAGATAAGCTAATATTATAAAGATACATAAATAGAACGTTTTTAGTATAGTCATAGAACATTGATGTTTTGAGAATAAGTATTCTTGCGGATCCCCATACAGTTTTTGAATCTTTATCGACTAATTTCCCCCTTATTATTATCTTTCACATACTTGTACCGATGCTATAACAACTGTAGCAATAAATATAACAGATACAAATCTACGATATACATTCGTAATATATTTTCCTGTTTTGGAAAACTGCAAAACTGAATATTTACCAGTGAATAACTTTGTGCACTCCTATCTGGGAATATAAATCGTACAGAAAGCAAGGCTCGTACCCCAAATATATATTTTCGTTATGTCGGATAAGGCTAGTACGTTCGACCTGACTACTATTAATCAAGATTTGATCCAGCCGTCCCGCGCCGTGAGTCTATAGCACGGGAATAAGGGATAATAGAGCGTTTTAAAATTGGATGAATAGTGGGGTATTTTTGTGTCATTTTATATTTAAATTAAGGAACTGAGTAAGATTTATTTCTTATTTCGATTGTATAAAACTCTGAATTAAAACACTGTTAAATTTTTGCTAGAAAATAACGTCTTAACACACTGAAGGACACCCGCGGCGTGTTGCAAAAAATCACACAAAAAAATCAGGTGTAATTTAAAAAACACATTTTAATATCTTCGTTGCATCAGACAACTTCGTAAATGCTGTTATATTTGTTTATAGCAAAAAACTGACGCGCCATATGACGTCATGTCACAACAAAAACCAAAATGTGTTTAAAGTGTCATTGACGGCAAATGAGTAGCAACCATGCAAAAGTGGTTAAATGTTAAATCCATAATATGTCATTTTAAGAAAAATAAAAAAAACGACAGGTGTAAGATATTTACTTAAATTATTTTCTTTAAAGAATTAGTAAAAAAAATAGATTTTACCTAAGCAATATAAACATGAATTTTTGTGAGGATTTGTTTCGTTTTGCTTAAATGATATGCGGATCTATCTTGTTTTGCTTGATTTAAACATTTTGTTTTTTTATAGATATGTAAAGTATTTTTTTGTAAATTTATTTATATTTTCATTATACAAATACTATTTTATAATATAAAATAAGTTACTAAAGATCAAAACGAACGTTTATTTATTTAGAAAAATAATAAGTTTTAAATATTGTTACATGTATACAAATTGTATGGATGGAACGATATTTTCAGAAGTGGCGTAGCTAAGTGCTACACTTTCGATGCAAAGGAAAAGATCTATAAAATCTAAGATCCCCATTGATATCGGGATATGTTTATCATTAGATGACATAAACCATAAAATTTGCTTGCTATTTATAGTTGCGTACAGAAAACAACATGTACTATGCCCTGGTGAAGGGAGCTGTTGTGTAACCTGGCAAACTTTTCTCGATGGATTTTGGCATTAATTTAATGAGGTTCAATCTTAAATTTCCTATAGTTAATGATCTCTAGTTTGTTTCTTTTTGTTTTTGTTTAAGATTGGCAACCGCGCTGAAAACTTCTTCCACGAAGATTCTAAACGTAAGCGTAAGCAAGCGTGAAGAACCATGAGTATCGGATTTTCATTCCATCAGTGTAACATACTGTACTTTCTCCACCGCCACAGATAAAGTAGGAGTTAAATATAGTAAAATGAAACTTTGAACAAAATGAAATATTTAATCTTAATTTTGTTGGGCAAATTTTTATTTAAAATATTTACATAATTTGTCAGTTTATGAGAAATATTTTTAAATTTCATATAAGAATCATTATATTAACCAATTTTTGAATTTAATTTCAACATAACAAACGCAGCTTATCTTTATTTAGGCAAATGCAAAGTAAATACTAATAGGTCGCACAGAACTGTCAGTCATGAAATTCATGACTATTTACGATACAGGCGTGGTATTCGCGGTCACTGGCCAGTAGCCATTGTGTCTTTAAAAATAAATTGAAATACGTGTAAAATACATAAGAAGCTTGCCCCTTTTACAGAATTTTCTTTTAATATCAAGAGCGATATTGTTATCTTTTTGTTAATCAGTGGCGGTTTGCCTGTAAGGGCACTTGGGCACATGCCCTAGTATAATAAACCAAAAAAAAATAACTTACATATTTTATATTTTCCTCAATGCCTATTATTATTTTATCTAATATTCAGCGCAAACCGCGTTGGCACGACACTGGACGACCGGGCGTTGAGCAACGTTCCAAAAGATGGGCACAGTAAATGTGTGCCTCTGTTGTTTTATCTCTCATTATGACGCGAAAAACAAAGACAACGACAATATCGCTTAGCAAGAGATGAACACATGCGATGGATTATACGTCACAAGCAGGGCGCTGTCCTCAGCGTGACGTGCTTTACCCATGGCACAGATTACCTAGACCAAATACGAATGTACGCACCGGTTTAAGGGGCGAGTTTGTTGGACCATGATAATAATTTATTTATTTATACGAAAAAACGTTAGTTGGACCATTGGAATAGTTAAGAAATAAAACTACAAAGAAAAATAACTTTATTTTATGAAGCAGTCAAAAATATGATGAAAAAAAAATTAATAATATATATAAATGGGACAAAATTTTAATTTTTCTTTAGGGTTTGTCTGACTTTTTCGAGGATTTCAAATCTCTGTTTGCATATGTAAGAGTATAAAAAATTCTAAGACTTTATTTAATGGTGTACATTTTCGCAAATTGATGGCAAGGATGACCTAATTCTTATTTGCTCATCTCAAAATGGTATGCGTTGGAAATTCCAGGCTTAGTTGATAAACTATTAAATAGATAGAACAACTTTTCTTGAGAAATTTGCGCAAATTTCGCAAGAGTGGATATGTAATGATTTTTTGATTAAATAGCCACATACATAGTTAAATGCATTTTGAGTGGTTACATTTAGCTCCCTGTAGTCACATTCAGAAATCGTTATTGCCCCAACTGATTGTTTTGAAATATATTTAATTTTCATTAAGCGGAGAACTTGTTTTCCTACGGGAAAAACGAATCCCGGGATTCCTTTCCAGTGTATGCCCTACTGCCGCTAGTTCCCACGAGCCGCCACTGCTGTTAATATAAGTGGTTTTAAAAGGACTACATTTATTTATGGCCGTGAAGAAAGGCAATTAAAAACTTTCTCGCGATATTCCATAATACGAGATAAGTAACGTATATCTATTTTAAGCCAGAATATCTTGTAATATGACATCCGTTTCATTAACGTCACCATATGAATTAATTATCCATTGTGGTATTACTATATTCAAAACATTTTTACACCTTATTTCAAAATTTGCATACTGGTTATTTAAATGTTGAACGTAAAATCTTCCTTACAGTTTTTCTGTGACAAGTTGGGAAACTGAGGAAATTTGCCAAATCCAATGTTAGGCTTTAATTTAATTCTGGCCAAAATACTGAAATTATGGACTTGGTTTTGATAAAATTCAGGAAATTTAGGCTGACACCTTGTAACTGCAAGTTAACCTTATTAAGCAATGTCCGGTTTGTACCTGACTAAACTTCGTTTTAAAAGTCAATCTTTTACATCCAAATACTTCAAAACAATGTAAACAGAGTAAACATTTTTGTCAAACACAAGCTTTTTGAAAGTAAGCTTATTTCAGTGTGAAAAAGCAAAGTTCTCGTAATTTTCTTCACATACCTAACTAAGCGTATTCAAAGCATTGCTTCTAAATCGTTTTACTGGGTTAATGACAAATTGTAGAGATTTATGCAATCTACTACTCAGATTTTTGACAACTAAATGATGTAGCTGGATAATGCAGTGTATTACTAACCCCCCGGGTACATGTTGTTTTAAACAGATTAAAAATCCGCGGTAGCGCCCAACAATGGAAAGTGCTCCATCCATTGCTACTGATATTATATTTGATAAAGGTATCGCTTTTTTATTGAAGTATTCCTTTAACACTTTAAATATTTATTTGCCTTTAGTGTCACTTGTCAAAGTTCTTGCGAAAAGCACCTCTTCGTGTATTTCTTGATCTATAATAATAGTAATAATACTTCATTACCAAGCAAGGTTGACTCGTCCACCTGTATAAAATTAAACAAGCAACTTTCAATTTCATTACTCAATACGCCTTTGAACTGTGTTGTTGCCTAAAGGAATTCTTTTAATGATATCAGATGCAGGTTTGTATAACACAGTTTTTAAAACTTCTTTAAGGGGGTTTTCCGGATTGTGCTATAAGTAACGAGATATTGTAAGATGCTCGCAAACCATCATCATATCTTTGTGACGTTGAAGCGAATGTTTTGTCAACTGTTTGTCTCCTCTGAACATTATCTTTGAGTATTTGAAAGTATTTAAAATCTTTACCTATTTAATCAGGATAACATCTTCTCAACTGATCCGACATCCTCCATTGATGGAAAGTCAAAATTAAATCTGTTTAAATTAGATCGTATATCGTTGACCCACATTTACATCTCACAGACCCATAATTCTTTTTTTTCGCTCACATGGACTCCTTGTAGGTTATCATCGACCCCTGGGAGTCGATATAGACCACTTTGGGTTTCCTCGATATAGACTTCTTAATTTCCTTAGACTAGGTAATAGAGAGAGGACTCATAACGTCGCTGAAAATCTTGTTCCATTCTGACACCAAAAATATTTGACCAAAGGCGTAACATGTTATTGGAAATAAAAAACGAACTTGTACTTATGTTATTAGTACTTCATTGATCTTTTTAGGTATAAAGCAAGTTAAAAGCGTAAAATTTAAAATAAATCAATAAATAAGACAAAAAAATATATAGAAATAAACTGAATGAAATCGTTTATATAATAAAATAAGTTTTTTTTTTTAAATCCCGCAAAATAAAACATGTATTACAAAAAGATTTATTTTCACTTAATAAAGAATGATACTACCCAGATAGCACAGATACGTTTCAAAGACATCTAAATACGTTTGTTCACGACGTTCGTAACGTTTTGAAGATCTACGCTAATATCCAAAAGATGTTTTAAAGGCTATAGAACATACTTTGTTACAAAACAAGGCGTCTTTAGGACATCTAATTTTGTACGTCTTAAAAACAAACCGTGTTGGACGTGTTTAGGTCGTATATTTACTTGATGGAAATTCATTTAAAAAAATAAATGAATACTTGTCTACTATATTTAATACTGTTTATTATACATTATTAAAACTGATAAAGAATAAATATTATTTTACAGTGTTGGATAAAATAATTAAAAAATGACTTCAAGTACTTGATGCTATGAGAAACTATTCCAGTTTGGTTGATTTAAAAATTTCTTTTATGGTATTAATTTTAGCTAAAGGTCTGTAACTAATGTCTCCGTAACATATAATTAATTTTGTTGAGTTATTGTTTTAAGGTGTTTTTCTAAAAAATAAGACAATATGAAATTAAAAGGCAAATAAATTAAAACTTACCGTTTTTAATGATAAAGTTTACTAGTTCCGGTATATCACAGTTCCAATAATGGCAAATAAATAATATAAAAAGACAATATATAAAAACACACAACCACGAAAAAGTAATGACAATGTCCACAGACTGGCCCTAAAAATATTATACAATTGCTGTCTTGAGAAGAAAACAGGTAGAGGAAAAACACGACTCGATACGCGCGTGCGAGACTCCAATCAGCCGATGACAATGACGAATGACGATCTACATGCGCTGCAGCCAACGCCAAGAAGGCTGTTGTGGCGCCATATTCAAATATAGAGAGTTGAACGTCCACATTACCGACATATTTAAAACGTCCTAAAAACGTCCTAAAACGTCTTAAAACCGTCCGTTTTAAGTAACCAGGACGTTTGGACAAAAGTAAGACATGAACTGGACGTCTTTAAGATATAGTGTGCTCTCTAGATATTATTAAATTAAGCTAGTAAGAAAAATTATACATAAATGAAGATAAATTTATTACTGATCCTTAAAATAATACTAACAAGAAGTTTTAGCGAATAAATCTTTTTTGTATATTTTTTAAGTTTTTGTTTAAGATCTTTGATTTGTCTTGTTTTTTTCTTTATTCTTGTTGTAAAAGTTATCTTCTAAGCTGTTTTATGTTAGGGCTTTCTAGGATAGATTCCTTATTTGCAGTTCTATTTGAAGGGCTTGGCTCAGCTTCCAAATGCAATGCTCTTCTTTTTAAGTACTACAAAGAATCAATTATTACGGTAATGTT
This sequence comes from Psylliodes chrysocephalus, assembly GCA_927349885.1. Lineage (NCBI taxonomy): Eukaryota > Metazoa > Arthropoda > Insecta > Coleoptera > Chrysomelidae > Psylliodes > Psylliodes chrysocephalus. The sequence continues at coordinate 59,512,291 of OV651815.1, read as the reverse complement.
TTGAATAATACACAAAAGGGTTCTTAAAAGTTAATAACATAATAATGAAAAATAATTAAAAAAATATATGTTAAATTATATTTATTAGTATACGCACCTTCTTCGCCTGCATGTATTTAGAGAATTCAGAAAATATAGTGGGAACTGCTCCATTTAGTAAACGTGTTTTAAAAAAACACTATCATTTGGCAAACGCATCCAATTTGCAATTTTCGTTGCCTGAATCCAAAGATTTTTTTGCTGGAACCACAGCAATTAATTAAGAAGCAAAAGTAAATTAAGATTTAATAAAAGTTAATATTAAAATTGTACGACACGCCACTGGAAAAAATTACATGTTTGGCCATTTTAATATCATTAATTGCTTAAATATTAATGAAAAGCATAAAATAAACAAACTTGGTGGGTAAAATTTATTACTCTGGAGTGAGACATGTACAATATGTAAATAACAAGTTGTATAACACCAAATAAAATAAAAAAGTGAAAACGATTGATGTTTATCATTTACCTGTAAAACGTAACATCTGCTTATTTCTTGCTGCTATAACTTTAACACTGATATGCCACACAATAAACCATTGTAATAAACCAATTATTAAAAGTCGTTTAATTCAAAAATCAGAAATAAACACGAACAAAAACTTTGGGGTCACCGAAATGATTAGCACCAAAATAATGGCGGCCAGTAGATAATCGGCACAGAATACTACGTGTGCTCGATGTACTTGTTACGCGTCCTCTCTTTATGTTAAGCATTGACACCATCTCCATCGATCTGTCAAACGTTTTTGACAGTGTCTGTCATAAATTGGTATAGTCCAGGATCCGTAAGTAAGGTCGACCTTCACCCATCTGTTTACCGGATGAAAGTTTTTTAATATTAAAGAAAATATGTTTTTAAATATACCGCAAATGGGTTGCCTAAGAAAATACGGTCACGGCCATTTTTTACTTTCCTCTCTGTGTACAGAGATCTTTACTGGATTGAATCTTATAGTAATCACTGTCATAATGCATAATTCCGTATCATGTGAAGTTTCAGCTTGCCTAGTGTTACTCAAGATTCACATATTGGTCCCCCTCTGTTTTTCTTATTTTTTAGTGATGATACGTCCTGCATTTTTTTTTGACAAATTAATTAAAAATTTTTTAGTAGAAATATTGGTAATAACTTTGCCAAACAATCTGATCTAAACAGGTTTATTAACGGGTTTAAAAATAACTCCCTTTTTATAAATTTTTGTAAGTGCATACCCATATATTTTACACTATCCCATAATTATATATACTCTTAACTGTTACAGTTTAGACGGCGTCGACTTAAATAGTTCATTTACAGTTTTGGGCAATATTTTTATACCGCACGGTATCTTTGAACAACCACATAGATTTCATAGTATGCAAAACGAGTCGACAATTTTGTTAAGCAATTAAAATAATCTTTAACTCTAAGGTAATAATTTTATCAATAAATCTTGCAACAAACTTACGCTGTAAAAAGCGACCTTTTTATTGTATATGCGATTTCTTCCGCTATTGACCGTACTAAACCCGACCAAAAACCACTATTAATCAGTGCATCATCCACCATTTTGTGGCATACATAGTGAGTGACTGGCAATCTGGCGATCTGGATATATCTCGTCGTCGCGGACATGCTACAGGTGACCTTTTTGGGTCAAGCACGGATAACAGGTTTTGCTAGGATCCGTAGATATATGCGTTGGCAACGACGGACGATGAAAAGCAACAGTTTTTCATACGTTCGAATTTCCGAACCGAACGGAACACGTGTTGAATGGGAAACGGATAGGTTTCTATTGTTGCTTTTGGAGATGTTTGATGTTTATGGCTTTATACGTACAGGTACCATTCGAGAAGTGTGTGAAAGAGTAATGAAAATAGGAAACTTTTATTGTGAGTTTTGAAAAACCTCAGTTTAGAGTAGGTCATGCACGTCATTAACCTAACCTTTAACTGGTATATAGGGTGGCCACTTTTTTAATGGGATTGTATTAGTAATTTCCAAACCATACTAGTTAGAAAGTCGGTTAAATGGAGAAAAAGTTGCGTATCTCGAAGCATAATCTAGCGGTGGAAATTAATCGAAAATAACAGGCCCGGTTCTCGAGATATTTCGATAAAAGGAAATTCGACCTTTTCGGTTTTTTGGTTATCGTTCATTTATTTTTAGAACTACTAAAACATATTTTACAGGTTTTTTTATTTGATAGTAAATTTTCTTTGATTTGACGTTTCTATATTTTGCATCCAACGTTTCGTATTCTCCAGATCACTCTCAACTTATTTTTTTTAAATATGGACCTAGATATTTTATAACAATATTTGAAATAACTTTTTGTCCTGCATCCAGTGGTGTAATACACAATGGCATTCAATGACGGTTTTTGGGTAATATGGACCGTAATTCAAATTTTATTGGTACGGATCTGTATTGAATTTATTAGTGTTAATTTTTAAGTGTATACTACTTCGAACATAAAGTGATTAATTAAATAAATGAGAATCATCAATTATTCAATTATTCGACTATTAAAAAATATGTTTTGATAAGATAAATAATTAAAAAATATTCCCGATTCCATTTTTGACAATATATACCTACCAAATTCAGGTTCATCGTTCAGTTATTTTTGAAAGTATTTTTTCCATCTTTGCATTTGCTAGCTTTTTCCTTCTATTAAATTTCCCTTTTTGTCCTTGATGTAAATATTTTTTGGCGAGTGTTTTTTTTTTGTATACCATTTATATCTTTATAGAAATGTTTAATTTAATTTTTTTTTGTAATTTTCTTGTATTTCTGCCAATTTTTTTTTTTTTTGGTGACGCCTTTTCTTATTTCTACACATTTTTTTAACAGCCTTTCTTTGTTCTATATATTTTTTTTCGTCTGCATCGTTCCGTGTTTGTAGGTATTTTTCTCTAAGTTTTGTGTTTTTTTTAATTTCTTCATCACATTCGTTATCTAACCATTCCTTTCTTTTTTGCGTTTTTTTTCTAATTAATATTTCTCTCAGTTGGTGTTTTTACGGCATTCTCTATGTTATTCCATTTTTTCTCTACTATGTTGGCCATTTATAAAATTGGTGTATTATCTAGACTTCTTTCTATGTCTGCTCTATATCTCCTTGATACCTAGTTTACTTGTAATTCTTCCATGTTATATTTTGTGTTTATATTTCTATAGATGTTTTGTTTTGTTGTTATCCCGACAGAATGCAACCAAGTATAAACATTTTTCAGCGTTTATCTACAACTCTTCTCAAACATAACACATTTGATAAACCTAGAGTTCCGTATGTTCGAAGAAAAAAGCCAGTCAACGATATTAATGTCTTGGCTCAAATTCGAATAAATCCAGGAGTTGGGCCGAGGACTATTGCAGGTGAATGTTAATAAGATAGTCAAGAGACACGGATACCATGATTACAGATACAAAACGGTACAAAAACTATATCGTAATGATCCTGAAAGAAGATTGTGATTTTGTAATTGATTTAAACAGAAGGTAAGACTTAATAACAACTTTGGACACAATATCATTTGGGGAGACGAAACAACATTAACGAATTCTGGTATGTTCAATCGAAGAAATCAACATTTTTATGTCACGGAAAATCCTTACTTAATACAAGAATTGAGACATCAATATCGTTTCTCTTTAAATATGTGATGCGATTTGTTGAATAATAAATTACTGGGACCATACTTTATTGACGGAAACCTTACTGCAGAAAAATATTTAGATATACTGCAGGACATGTTAGAGTACCGTCTTAACGAAATCTGATTCCAACAAAATGGATGTGGTTCACACAATTCAAGAATGGTCACGGATTATTTGAATCAGACTTTTCTTAATTGATGGATTGGAACAAGAGGTCCAGTGGCGTGGCCTGTCAGATCTTTAGATCTAAATCCATTAGATTTTTATTTGTGGGGACGTCTCAAAAATAAAGTGTATAATACACCGAATGTAACAATTGAGATTCTCCGTGAAATGATTGAAGATGCATTGGAAGATATCCAAGAAGAAGAAATAAACAATAGCATAAGAAATATGAATATCAGAATCGCCAAGTGTATTGAAGAAGATGGCGGACATTTTGAATAATTACTCAATTAATGTTATTGATATTTTCAAATAATTTGATTATGACTTACAAAAACCGATTTTTTTTTGTTATTATCAGTAATTGCGATTTAAAATTTCTACATTACTATTGTTGTTGTTGATGAATTGTTTAATTTTCGAAAAATTACATAAATTTTATAAGAATTGATTTTTTTTTCTACTGAGGGGCATGACATGTTGATTTAACTAAATATGGCTGAAACCAAGCGTAAATTTAATAAAATTTGGATTACGGTCCATATTACCCAAAAACCGTCATTGAATGCCATTGTGTAATATATCGCTGGATGCAGGACGAAAAGTTTTTTCAAATAATGTCATAAAATATCTAGGTTCATATTTAAAAAAAATAAGTTGAGGGTGGTCTGAAGAATACGAAACGTTGGATGCAAAATATAAAAACGTCAAATCAAAGAAAATTTACTATCAAATAAAAAACCTTTTAAATATTTTTTAGTAGTTATGAAAATAAATGAACGATAACCAAAAAACCGAAAAGGTCGAATTTCCTTTTATCGAAATATCTCGAGAACTGGGCCTGCTATTTTCGATTAATTTCCACCGCTAGATTATGCTTCGAGATACGCAACTTTTTCTCCATTTAACCGACTTTCTAACTAGTATGGTTTGGAAATTACTAATACAATCCCATCAAAAAAGTGATATAATGTGTTTGTGTTAATGAAGTAAATTTGATTTATCATTATCATCATTAAAAAGGGTGTTAAACGTTGAAAAATTATAAATTATTAGAAAAATGTCGAATTACAATAAGACAAAAATGCAATTTAAAAGAAATCTACAACAGTAAAGATAGACGAAAAATGTACGCTTCGAAATATATGTATAACATGTCTTCAAAAAAAAAAAAAAAAAAAATACGTCCTGATTATTTACTGTTTTTGTCAGAATATACATTTTTGGAATTTACGCGAAGAGCAGTAGTTGTGGCTCGTAATAAATTAAAATGTGTGTTCAATTTTTTCCAATAATTTAAGTATTTGTGGGTTGGGTTCAAAACTTTTGTACAACCGCCAATATCGCGTTTTGTTTATTGTAGTTTTTATTAAGTTTAGTTATAATTATCAATATACTGTTTTCAAACACTACTACTATTAATTAACTTGCTGTACTGTAGTGATATATAATCGATTAATAAAAAATAATCGATTAATCAAAAATAATAAATAATTTTTTGTATCCGATTATTCTAAAATAACTGATTATTTTAAATAATCGTTGATTGATTATTTATTTTTATAACTGCCGCCAACCCTAGTTATAACCTAACATTTTTATTAATTGTATTTACTTTTTTAAAAATTTATCGAAATCTACAAAAACATTTTTACTAAAATAGCTGAAATCTACCAAAAAGTAGAATTCTACTAAATGTGGCAAAGTTGGATCAAATACGGTATTTCAACTCGCTCCGCATGTTTCAAAATATTCTGACAAAATAAATATTCTCACAATATAAAACTGCACTTAAAACTTGTAACATAGATAGCTGTATTAAGTCACTCTGTATAAATTATAATCTTATTCCATTACCGCTGATGAAAGGAAATAATATGGTCCTTCGTCAGCATTTTCATTCGGTGATATCGTATTTATGTAACGTGTTTTTTTCTAATTCAAGCAATAAATCTAGTAATAATTATTTTTTTTTAATTTCACCACATAAACAATAAAAGACAATATCCAATACATGTCGGTCGATAGAACAACTATTAAAATATTTGATACATTACTTTGTAGTTAATGAAAGTGATAGTTATAAATATGTTAATAATTCAATACTTACTTGTACAATAATATAACTATTGTAGATAAATACACATACCTGTCACTTAAAAATATTGGTCTCACATTAAAACATACTACTCTACACGTTGATCTTTACTAGTCGACCTACATAAAATATTTTGTTAAGTCATTAAAACCGAAAAATCTACCAATAATTTATTTTTCTGGAAATATTTTCATCCCATAGACAGGCAAATAAAAGAAATTATCACAAACATATATATTTTCTTATTTGAGACTCATTTTCTAAATGAACACATTTTTTTAAACTCTGTGTATATTCGTCAAATACGAAAATAAAATTAACCAAAAAAAATTGCAATTGATTAGCTTTTTCCTGGAATAACAGGTAACAAAACGTGGGTATTTCTTAAGTCAAATCCTGTATCTCAAACACCTATCATAGTAAAAAGCTGTAGGTAATTTTTGGGAATTTATTTTCTACAAAATGGTTGATACACGAGTAAAGAAACACCTTTATAGGACTAAAAGTACAGAGTAATTTATCAAATTTTGTTGACACACTCGATAAATTAACTATTAATCTATCTAGTAAATCACCATGTTATCAATAAATTGGATAGTTCTATGTATGTTAATATTATAAAAAATACACAGAAGTCAACTAAAAATACGGAGTTTCACATTCATTAAAAAAATCGAATGACTCTGTATAAATGGCATCTAAAATATTTTGTATAAATCCTATTTGAGTAATCGGTGTCAACGTGTCATAGTGCATAATTCCGTATCATGTGACGTTTCAGTTCTATCCGGTGTTCCTCAAGGTTCACATATATGTCCTCTATTGTTTTCCTTATTCTTTAATATTGTTACGTCCTGCTTTCTTAATAGCCAATGCCTTCTTTTTGCGGATGATTAAAGTTTTTTAATAACATTACTGTATGATCTAAACAGGTTTGCTACCTAGTGTAAAAATAACGCTGTTTCTATAAATATTTCTAAGTGCACAACCATGCAATTTACAATATTCTACAATCCTACTCTTAACTGTTACAGTATTGACAGCGTCAACCTAGATAGATCCTCGACAGTTATTGAACTGGGCATTATTTTTGATACCACAATATTTTTTAACAACCATATAGATTCCATAGTACCTATGCAAAGCCCTGAGAATGCTTGGCTTTATCAAGAGACATTCGTGAATGACACAAAAGCAATCATGACACTGACTACAATTGCCTGGTGAGAAGTGTCCTGGAATAGTGTTCTGTTATTTGGCAACCTACTTACACCTGTCATAATTTACACAATTAGACTGTAAAAAACTTCATAACATTATAAAATCTGTCAACTGGAATGAAATTTATGTTTTATGTAATCTGGATTCTGCAACAAACAAATTTATTAATATTCTAAATACTAGCGTTCAACATAGCACAATTTTTTTAAAAATCAAAAATAAAATAAGGAAAAGGTCAAAATGGATTACGCAATCAATAATTAAAGCTATAAATATTAAAAACAATTTGTACAAGACATTTAAACACAATCCTAAAAACGAGGAAATCAAGGATCGATATTTCGAATTAAAAAAAAAAGTAGAGAAACTCATAAAGAAAACAAAAATAGATTATTATAAGGACCAAATCAAGAATAAAAAAAATGACTCAACACAAATGTGGAAAACAATAAATGAAGTATTAACAATCCCAGAACCGACAAAAGTAGTAGTAGTAAAAAGTAGCGTAAAAAATGAAAATAATGAAATAATTACATCTACGCAGCAAATATCAGACAGTTTTAATAAATATTTCGTTAATGTAAGTAAGTCCTTGGCAAATAAAATAAAGTGTAATAAGGATTACAAACCACCAAGGTACATAAATGCCCATTCGATATTTTTCTCTCTTACTAATAATCAAGAGGTAATAAGAATAATATCGGACTTAAAAAACAAAAAAGTACCAGGAGATGACGGTTTGAAAGCAGAGACATTAAAACTAATTTCAGAATATATAGCTAGTCCTCTAACCTATATAATAAATAAAATGTTTCAACTGGGAAAATTTCCTACAGCTCTTAAATTGTCAATCGTTACACCTATATTTAAAAATGGAGATAAGTCTGAAATGGGCAATTACAGACCTGTGTCCCTCATATCAAATATTGCTAAAATTGTTGAAAAAATAATAAAAATTAGGCTAACAAACTTTTTGGAAAAACATAACATATTATCAAACTCGCAATTTGGCTTCAGACAAAAAATGTCAACCCAGGATGCAATTAAGTGCTTAACAAAAAATATCTATGAAACATTAGACAAAAATAAACCATCAATTGGAGTATTTATTGATTTAGCAAAGGCTTTTGACACTGTAGACCATAGCCTGCTTCAATCATCTTTAGAAGACATAGGAGTGAGAGGTACTGCTAATGATTTGTTTGCAAGCTACTTAACAGGTAGAAAAAAAAAGTAAAAATCAAGCAGGATCTAAGTAGTGAACAAACTATCATGTGTGGTGTCTCTCAGGGAACAGTGTTGGGTCCAGTGTTATTTATAATTTACCTAAACAATTTGTTTTTATTAGAAGAAGACAACAAAATAATTAGCTTTGCAGACGACAGCTGAAAATTGGTTTGAACTAAAACAAAAGGCTGAGGTCCATTTATCCGAAATTAAAAATTGGTTCGATCACAGACTACTTTCAATGAATTTCAAAAAAACTTTGTATGTACCTTTTAGTTCTCTAGACTCATCTCTTCCAAATTTTAAGTTAACAGTCCAAAACACAATTCAAATTCAACCTGGAAACCAAATAAAATATCTAGGTATTTTCATTGATAGTATGCTAAAATGGAACGTACATATTGATTTTTTAGAAAAGAAACTTAGATCAATTCTATTTAGGTACAAACAGATCTCAGAGATACTGGATATTAAACAAAAAATTATAGTATACCAAAGTATAGTTGAACCACATATTAGATATGGTATTTTAGGATGGGGCGGTGTTACTAGAACTCACCTAAATTCTTTGGAAATTCTTCAAAGAAGATTTTTACGTATTATTTTAAATAGAAAGGCTTTGTGTGCAAGTGATCAACTATATAAAGATACAAATATATTAGACTGTCGTCAGCTATTCTTTCTTCAAGCATGCAATACTCAGTTTATGACCAAACATTCCCTCAAAACTGGAACACATAAGTACGGCACAAGACAAAGGGAGGACATTATCTTGCCTTTTATGTTCAAGTCTATAGGACAAAGAAGTTTTAATTATCTGGGTCCTAAAGTTTTAAATTTGTTTCTAAAAAATACAGATAATGTAAATACAAAAAACTTGAAAAAAAAAAAATTCAACAAGTTGCAACTACCGCGACAAGAAATAAAAAAATTGTTAGATTAGGAATAAAATAGGAAAAAACAAAAACACAAAAAATAAAAAAAAACAACAATCTAAACGTATAAAAAAAAAAAACGCAAAAAAAATTAAAGAAATCATCCAAAATAGTATATTTCTTACAATTGTTTTTGATTTGTTTTAATTAATTTTTAAATTGTTTTTAATTTGATTTTAATTTTAGTTTTTAGTTTTAGTTTTAATATGTTTTTAATCATTAATCTATATATGTCTGTTTATTTTATTCTATTTTATTATGCAAAAGCATGCTTACACACAGACATTTTATGTCTCGTAAGTTTTCTTTTATTCACATAGGTACCATTAATTTTCTTTTGTATCACAAGTTTTATAAGTATGTATTTATTGTTTTTATGTGAATAAATTATTATTATATTATATTATAACAATAGAATTAAAAGGGTGCAACGTAAATTCGTAAAATATCTGCTCTTTAAACACCATTTTCATAGCCATAACACAAGTTATCAAATACGATTAATGGTTTACGGCATGCAGAGCCTGGAATGCAGAAGAAAACAGGTTTTACTCCTCTGGCTAAATTAATAGGTGGTTCCATCAAGTGCGGCTCACTGCATAAGACAGTTCAACTATTGATTTCTGTCCGACGGACTCGGCACACATCACTTTTGAATGTAAAAAAAACACAGAACCAATTACGGACAAAGTGCATTTATTGATCGCTTATGCAAGAATTATAACAAATTTTACTCGGTATTTAATTGTAATATTTTGGCGCTGAAAAGGGACTTGCAACTGCTGAATGTCTATGTTTTACTCGTGTCGTCCCGCGTTGTTGTGTTATTCTTCCTTTTTTTAATAATTTTTAATTTATTTTATATTGCTTTTAACTCTACAACTGTTTGTATTAGGTTAGATATACTGTACTATTTGGAATTTTACATTCTGTAAGTGCTACATAAATAAATAAATTAACAATGATAAATATATTAATAATTAATTTTTTGTACATATTTTCAATTCTAAAACAATGAAAGTAATTATCAAAAAACTTGTCCACTTATTTACGATTCACCCTATAGATACAAATATTTTTGGACTCCTGTGTATATTCGTAGAGTGTCAAATGATGTTAAAATAATAGTAAACACACAAAATTATATTTGATTAGCTTTTTCCAGTAGTAAATGGTAGTAAAAAGGGTAATTTTCTAAAAACCAATTGGAAAAAACTATAATTTTTGGAAAATATCTTCTACAGGATATGTAGAAATTATTTTTTTGTCACATTCGATAAATTAACTATCTATACAGGGTGTCCCGAAATCATATTTTAACAGCGAAATCTACATCCTAAAATAGGAGTAAAAGTTCATATAAACATAGTTCCGAAAACGTGTCGTTTTCGAGATACAGGATGTTTCAAGTGAAATCCTGATGGCACATTTTTGTAAATATTTTCTAAAATTTCTTTAGTCACCGGTTTTCCAATGTTAAAAAAAAAATTTGATTCCACAGACCTACTAATTATTGTTTACACTTTCGAATAACTTATCATGAAATTTTCAATTGCTTTTCTCTTGAAAATGGTGCGTCCTAGCCAGATGCAACAATAGTGGCTTTATTATAAAAAAAAACATTGGTTTTCCAAATTTTATAGTCAAAAATGTTAAAAACTGTCAACAAAAAAAACTTAGGGTAATTTTACCCTAAGTCCCCCCTTAATTTACCCACCTATGAAGATGATCAAAAACTGGGGTTTAGGCCATTAAATAGAGCGTAACAAGGTAAGCATTTGTACCAAATTTCACTAATTTATCTTTAAACGTTTAGAAAATATTTACAAAAGTGTGTCTCAGGACTTCATTTTTAACACCCTGTATCTTGAAAAAGAAACGTTTTCGGACCTATGTTTATATAAACTTTTATTTCTATTTTAGGATGTAGATTACGCTGTTAAAATATGACCTTCTAATTTCGGGACACCCTGTATATTTATTAAATCACCTTTTAGTAAATGCATTGAATAATGGTACATGTGGTACATACACAAAAGTCCGGTAAAAATACTGCGTTTCATATTAATACTTATAAAAAATATATTGGCCTACGTCGATATTTACGAATAACCCTGTATAAATGGCACCTAATATATTTTGTATTATCATCAGATATGATAACTATACCAATAATTTTTTAGTAAATATTTTCACCTAGAACAATAAAAGTATTTATCAAAAACGTCCTTACTTATTTGTGGCACACCCTGTAAAGAATAATAATGATTTTTGACCCCTTTTTATATTCGTAGAATACTAGAAGTTAGTTGTAATAAAAAACAATTATAAAAGCACGAACGGACTTTAACATATACAAAATAACAGAAAAAACACAAAAGAAAGTTAAACAATAACCTTGACTCACCTTGACTATTTCCATAAAGGAAGCGCTACATAAAGTTTAACAAAACGAGTTAAAAAAGTCATATGTAATACAATAGTATTTTTAAAAAAATATTTTAGGTTAGGTTAAACCGCGAGATGTCTGTTTGAATAAATAAATTAAAACACATGTAAGACAATTATTAACTAAACAACACAAAATAGTTTTTACAAGAACAAACAGTTTAAAAATTTTTAAGGATATAACGTCAATTAATGAAAGTAAAAAGTAAAAAGTAAAAATTATCAGACTCTCAAGACATCTATCTAGATTTTTAACGAATCAATGTAGTAAACTGTAAATTTTAAATTTAGCGGATAAATAGTGTACTAACAAAGGTGTTATTTACTGAAAGTGAGTATAGGTGGCGGTGACAAAATTTATTGAAAGTAAAAATATTAAACTGGGAAATGAGAAAGCAAAAAATACTAACAAGAAAATTAGAACACTGAACAAGAAAAATATGAAAATTCATATGTAAAAGGGAAATTTGAAGCAGATAATCAAAAGAAAAATTACTGTTACAGGAAACGGAAACTAAGTTGACAAGTACGAATGTCAAAAAAGAAAAGTCAAATTTTGGCGTATGACAACCACGTGGGAGAATTTGAATAAACTAATAAAGAAAACATTTAATAAGATGCGAGTGGGTAAAAATTAATGGAAACAGAGAAGAAAATCTAAATTGAGAGAGTTAATTAATTTGTGGTAAGTAACTGATTGAAGATCAAATGAGTGGGGGTATAAGTCTGAAATTAATTTAAATAAGCGCAGAGAACGTTGGGGTACTAATAAATTGAATTTGTGCATTCAGAGAGCAGGAGGGGCCAGATTTAATATTTTTTAAAATTTCCAGGTTCTCAAAGTTATTCAGAAGGAATTTATTAGAAGTCATATGCAAAATGTCGAAGCCAATGCTAGAATCAAAATCGTGACCAGTGTCTAACAAATGAGCAGCAAAGTGAGAAAAACCAGTAGTGTTAGTGTTAAGATAGCGTGTGTGCTCTTTCAGGCGTATTTTAAAATTACGAAAGGTCCTTCCCACATATGAGCATGGACAGTTCAAACAAGTTAGTTTGTAAACACCAGACTGATCCATAGGATCAATCTTATCCTTATTTCTAACAAATAAGCTAATTCTGAAGGAATCTTTAAACCAGTTGGCTATACGATATGAGAATTTTTCAATAAAAGTAAGTGAAACATACTTACGATTATCTGCTTTAATATTGGGAAGGGGGTCAAATGTTAAAGTCCGTTCATGCTTTTATAATTGTTTTTTATTACAACTGACTCCTTGACATTCCATTTAGGTGTGCCTGATGATGAAGTGACAGCTTCGAAACCGGTCGCCAATTAAATTGACTTGTGAGAACTAAAGGACCTTTTCTTTAACCCCTTACACTTAATTTAACAGGTCGCCACTTTTCCATAAGCGGTGTACGTGTACATGTCAAATAAAATATTTTTTTAAATACCTTTTATTATCAAATAAAACAAGTAAACTGAAATGTTTATTTTATAAGATCAGTCCCATCACAATACATAACATTACGCAGACAAAAATAGTAAATTATTTGAGGCTAAAACAATACATAGTAGACTAAACAAAAAGGTACCTTGGAGGTAAACTACACTATGCCATTCGGGTTAATTATTCAGTAGAGCAGACTGAATATTGTTTAGACACATTTTGTTTTCCATATTTACATTATACAAACTCAGATATAATTAAATTTTGTCTCTGTAAGATCTCTTCTTATGGCATTTTATCGCCAATATTCTACGTTATTTTTATTTTTTTTATAAAAGAGCTTCTCGATAACCTAATAACGCACTTATGGCGTAATTGCGTCTCAAGTTCCACGAACAACATTCCACCAGCCCCTTTAATAACGTTCGCGATAAAATCAAATTGTGTCTCACTGGCAATGGCAGTAGCTTAAATCACGATCGCGAAATAATCTCATAAAGGGGTGGGTTCTTGGTGAACGCTAATTTGCCATCGTTTTCGGGGTATTAGACCTTAAGAATGTTTGGCGGTCTAGTATCATTCAAGGGCGTCGCTAGTGTTTTTTTTTTCTAAGGAAAGTAATGAATATGAAAATATAGGATCTCTTACTGTGCTGTTCATTTGTATGCAATAAATTAATTTTTTAAATTATTTTGTAAACGTAAGATAGGTCGATTTTTATTATTAATTTGACAATTAACAGTATAAAAATATTACGCCGTTTGCACCCCTTCTGAAATATGAGCACCCTTTAGAAATTTTTAAATAAGAAAGAGGGCCGCGTGGTACCTTGTTTAAAAGGGATTATAATTCTCCCATCGGATATATAAAGTTTTTGAAATTTGTTGCACTCATAATAATTGAGATAATCATTTTTGAAAATGCTTCATGTAGACTGAAGTAAAGAATATTGTAAAACAAATTTAAAAATATACTCCAAATATTATGTTTTAATATTTGCTTCCATTTTATGTTTTTGCTAAAAGTACATACATAGGTAGGGACAACACTGTATGATTATGATTAGTAGTGGAAATAAAAACACATTCTAAAACAAGTACAAAAATCATATATACAATCCATCTTCTTTAGATTTTCGTTATATTAAAAAACAATTGATTGTAGAAATAATGTGGTTTGTACAAAAACAGATAATATTTACAGATCCTTATGATTCAGCATCATAATTTTCAAAAATTGACAACTATAGAGGAATTGAAATAAATTACTCTGTCTCAAAACTTTTCGAACAAATTATTTATAACAAAATACTAAATAGTTCATGTACAAAACTTCATAGCACAGTTTCATTCCAAGTAGACCAATTATTAGTGATTTACTCATATATTTATCGAAATTGCAAGTATACCTACAGACAATACAGACGTTATATACACTTTTTTTAAGAAATAATTTAATGAAATCCATCATTAAATAATATTACAAAAACTGTTAAACCATGGGCACTCTGTGGGTTTTATTAGTTTTTTATAAAACTATTCATAAAATTGATTTTATATTGTACGATTACGAGGAAACAGTATCATGCGAATTCTGGAATGCCACAAGGTCCAAACCTTGATCTTATATTATTTACATTTTTTATGAATGATTTAGCTTCTCGTGTTGGAAACTCTGAATGATTATTTTTGGTCGAAGATTTTAAACTAGTGGAAATAGTCAGAGATTGCGTCCTGAAAAATATCAACAATATCGTAATATAGACTATATCAGAGGTTCCCAAACTTTTTTGTATCGTAGACCACATGACATATTTTTCGGTTTTGGATAGACCCCTTGCTTAGCTAATATTAAATTTTTAAAAATTCATTAACTTCAAATCTGTATTGTCCACTGTTTTGAGTGATTTCCAACTGCAGTGAGGTGAAGAAGATAAAAACAATTAAAAAATACATTAATTTTTATGCATTTATTCATGGAACTGAAATTAAACTGAACGAAAATAAAATTAAGTGCCTGTGTATTACACACAATCGGTTAGTAAAAATAAATGCTATTTAGTGGGAGGGATGAACCTAGTGCTTCAAGAATAAATTTTTAATAATTGGCATCAATTAAGTGAGGTTTAATCTTAAATCTCCTTGGTTCATGATGAAGACGAAAAAGCAATTAAAAACTTTCTGGCGATATGTGGCGATAGGATGTGGGATAAGTAACAGGTATATCTTTTTAAAGTCAGAATAGCTGATATTTGTTTCCAAACTGAACCTTAAGTTCTTCGTAAATGTTTATTCCGATCAGTTCCTCTTTTAATATGACATCCCCGTTTCTTTACCGTCACCATAATGAATTGATTATCCTTGTGGTATTACCATATTCAAAACATATTCAAACTCATTTCAAAATCTGCATAAGAGGTATTTAAATGTTGAACATGAGCATGAAAGTATTATCTTTGATTTTTTTCTATGATGTTACAAATATTATTAAAATCGAGCAGCATGGATTTATTAAAAAACGTTCGGTTGATACAAATCCTAAATCCTAAATTATTGTGGACTCGATGTAAACCGATTTCAGCAAGGCATTTGATAAAATTGATCATTCAGTTCTTGCTTCGAAACTTGCTGGCATCGGTGTCCATGGTAGTCTACTGAGATGGCTCGACTCTTATATTAGAAATAGATTACAAGTAACATTAGGCAATTTCAAGTCCAATCCCGTTTTTACCACTTCTGGAGTACCGCAGCGGTCTCCCTTGGGACCCCTACTCTTTAATCTATACATCAACGATATTTCTACGTGTTTTAATTTTGTTAAATGTATCATGTAGGTATAATGATGATTTAAAAATATTTCACTCAATATCATGTCTCAATGACAGAGTTTTACTCCAACATGATTTGAATAGATTGTCAAATTATGGTCGACAAAACAACTTATTTTTAAATACATCTAAATGTAGTTATATCCAGTTTTCTCGCGGTAATAATATTGTATTCTTCACCTTGTAGATAATGATAAAGATCTAGGTATTATTCTGGACTAAAAATTAATTTTTGATAAGCATATATATAAACAATAAATTGTCGAATACTGTTGACTTTGACATTTTTCTTTGCAATTTTATTAAGGTTAAAGATGCACTTAAAGCACTTTTTACATTTGTGATATACTTTTGTTGGCAATCTAAATTTAATTTATATTTTAAAACTTGTTCACTTGTATTGCTTTTTATAGATATCTATGTACCTTGCATTTAATTTGTAATATAGTTTTATTGTTAAACTTTTTTTTTATTAATTAATCATTCTTTGTATATTTTTAGTGGACACTGTTCTGGGTTTGTCCTGTTTGTGTCCCTAATAAATAAATTAATAAATAAACATAAGTTTAAACATTATTTTCTTGGCAGTTTGTCTGTGACAAATTGGGAAAAATTGAAAAGTGAAATTGGAACAGGTTTATAGTACCTGCATATAAAACAAACAATTTAATTTAATAAAGAAATTTATTTCATATACAGGATGTTATTTTTTAATTTAATATGTGAATATAAATGTTTTTTAAATCTGAATAGTGCAAATCTGGCTCTTATGAGACAATTATCTCAATTTACAAATTTGAAAGTAATGAAATATTTATATTTTACTTTAGTATGAACAAATTTAGAACTTGCTCTATTAGTATTGGCGCAACAACCTCAGATACATTTAAATTCCATAAAAACAGAAAATAAATGTCTATTACAAAATATACCTTATTTCGTCTGATTATATCGAAATAAGAACCTCTATGCCTATAGAAGAATTAAAAGACGTTTTTTCCTTTATAAAAGAAATGGTCACAAATATTTTATTTCACATTCTCCTTGAAAGTATACAAATGCTAAGCCAACTAGGGTATATTATATTAAAACAATAAAAAAATGAGCGTTTGCAGATGTAAAGTTAAATTAATAAATGAAAAAGTATCGCTATGAGTTTTTCTAACTGTAAATAAAGCTTTAAATTATCTGTCATTAAGCTGCTTGCTTTCTCTGTAGGATGAGAGAAGGTATCAAACCATCGATTCCTAAATGTATATGCAAAAATTTTGCTGAGAGGAAAATAATTATCCCTATAAACCCCTATGTAGCGACGCTATTGGTATCATTTGGGGTGGTTGGGATCCTGGAATTTACACGAGTGTAAAATATGGAAAATTATGGAAGAAATCAAGCGGTGTAAATGACAAAATTGGGTTTATCTCTCCAACTGAAATTGTCGGAGAAAACTTTATGGATACTTATCGATTTTATTTTGGTAAAGGATTAAATTTTGATTTCCTAAATTATGAAACTCAAATCAATCAACGGAAAATAAATTGCCAAAATAAAGCAAAATAGAAAGTAATTTTAGTAGGAAAACCCAAATATTTACCTACAGGAGAAAAGTTATTAAGTAGAAGATATTGTATTAAGTCAATGGAGGACATTTCGAACATTAAATACGCTAAAATAAACGACAAGCAGCTCTATAGAAAAATATTCTTTGTTTTAAAACTATTGACAATAATTTAGGACACTAATTCATTAAATAAACTTAAAAAATAGGCTTTGTTTAGTCTTCAATCTGTATTTGAACCGTGTACCTTGTATTTGCTTTTTAATACTTATAATTAGATTTTTTATTATATTTTTCACTTATTTATAAATATAGACGTAAATCTTGTAAAATTATATTATTTATCAATTCGTCACAAAAATGATTTATTTTCAATTATATTATATATATAGTATACTGTCTTATTTCAAATAATAAAAAATAATGGTAGCTCAAGGTTACCAAATATGAACTGTGATTGGTGGATTTCATATCAGCACAATTTTTTTATTAGAATCGATATGAAGTTATATTTGTTCAGTAAAATGTAATGGCCTACTTTTCCATGCTGTAATCTGTGTGTAGAATAGGTAATATCCATATGAGGCTATTATACGGCGACACTCGAACGGCGGATATAACTATTGAAATGTTATAGAAAGTTTCTAAACACTTTTGAAACACACTATACATAACAATAATTTTGGGTACGCTGACACTAAAAATTTTTTTTTACCTTAAAATCCTTAAAATTTATTGTCGGGTCTCCATCATTAAACAAATGTGAAATAAAGCATTTTCACTGATTTATTGTAGAAACGGCTAAATATTAATATTAGACCATTCAAAAAGCAATAAACCATACCAAATTTTTTCATAAACGATCAAATTTTCTTATTTTTCATTGTTAGTGTGTTAGAAAAACAAATAGACAGTAAATTATTTTCAATGACAATTGAAGTTTCTAGTTTCTATAAATACGGTGTTGCCATATCTAGTAAGAAAACATATACGTCAGGAAATAGTTCGGTTAATCAAAGTTGGCTGTTTGGAAATGGCTCCAGGCCATATACAGTGGCCGAAAAATTACATAGTATCTGGCCGGCAGGTGAATTTGGATCCCTAAGTAAAAACATTTGTAGTAATCACAGATATCCGTCTTTTTATTTCATTTTATGATTGTGCGTTAATTACGGTATGTCGGTACTTATCTAATATTTGTGAAAAACACTTTTTTTTAATTTGACCTATGTACAGGCCGTTGGAATCTATGCCGGTCGGCGTAGCCAGGTATGGGTTAAAAATTCCTGGTGGCGGCTTCGCTACAATAAGTACTCTGTTGATGAGGGTGAGGAAGAGGATTTTGATATGGGTAATTTTTTATTTATTTGTTATATATAATTTTTCTGATACTGAAGTAAATTGATTGGCCTGGTACAACACAGGGCATAGATTAAAATGACCATTGCTATGTAGTAATTGATATGGCAACATTATTTTTCTTTTAGACACATGTCATACTGCCAATGTCAATTGTCATTGGGTTCATGAAAATTAGATCATTTTGACAAACTTTAACCTGGTCGTAAATTAAGAAAATAAACTGTTTACGAAAAAATTTGGAATGGTTTTTTGCTTTATTGATGGTCTAGTATTATTATTTAGTAGATTTTATGACAAGAAATTAATCAAAATGATTAGTTCAAATTTTTTCAACATCGAAATTAGAGGACACATTTTAAAGTCGTGCTGATACATTCCCTTAAAAATTGAAATTTTTATTTTCTCAAAGATCATCAGATCCTGACTAATTGTATCTGGAACTACCCCTTTTAAACAAAAAAGAATCATAGAAATCGGACAACGTAGTAAAGAATTATCGCTGAACATACATTAAATAAATATTACGATGAATGAAGAACCTCCTCCTTTTTTAAAATTGGTTAAAAATAAACATAAAAAGATTTAATTTATTTAGTTATATCTAAAGCCGGGCTTTTCGCTACTTTTGCAATTATAGTTTTAATACTCGTAATTAATTGAGTTTCATATAAATAGTTTGATTAAAATTAAGATTTTTTTGAAATGTGGGCCAAGTAAAAATAAAAATGCTATTATTTATCGATTCTACACAAAAATAACTTATTTTAATGTATAATTATCTCAATAACTAAAAAATATACTGACAATTAGTTTGACAGAATTTTAAAAATAATAGTAGTTTGGCGTCCAAAACATGAACTGTGATTAGTGGATAAAATTTTTTCTCACTACCTAAAATGGATATGAAATATATTTTTTCAGTTGAACGATTAGCATACTTTTTCGTTTTGAAAACTGTGCGTAGATAAGCTAATATCCATGTGTGTAAAAAAAATGTTTCAGTGATGAATGTTACTGAACAAAATTTCCGTTATTGAACCGACATCAATCCTCACATTATGGAAGAAGGCATACACATTACCTTCAAAAAATATATATTTGGGCGGGCATACTAGGCGACACTATCATTAGTCAGTCATCTGTGTCTTCTATTCATTTATGGTGAAATTGATGCGGAACTATTAGACAGGAGAATAGAGCCTCGTATGAGGTGGAAAATCAAATGGACACCCATTGGAACATTGATTTAGATGAACATTTGCTGCACTTCCAGCAGAACGGAACAACTCCTTAATATTTACGTCCAGTAAGAGAGTGGTTGGATAATCATGATCCAGAGCAGTGGATTGGTAGAAGAGGACTTATTGAGTGGCCACCTAGGTAACCAGATCTGACACCTATCATTTCTTAAAATGTGTTGAAAATATATAGGTACAATAAAATTTCGTATGAGACTATTATCCTTGGAGGGAATTTTTGAATGTTTTATTATAGCTTTTAATTTTAAAAAACCTATTTAAATATTAAAATAGATGTGGCTTTATAAAACAGTTCTAGCTTATTAGTCGTCGAATAAAACCAATAAAATATTATTATTTTGGATTATTAAGTAATTTGAGCCAACATTTAACACAGTATTAAGTATTAATAACATCAACTCGTATTAAATTTGTAATTGTGTAACAACCAACTGTCTTAAGGACCACTTATCACCAAATGTAACAACCAACTCTCTAAAGGACCACCGCTGTGTCCAAATGTAACAACCAACTAGCCTAAAAACCATTTGTAACTACTGATAGGTCTTTAGCTACTGGTGTTAATATACTTTTAAGGGATTAAGGCAGCACTGTCACCAGCCAAAGGGTCCTGAAGTCCTGAAGGAACATCCATTCACCAGTGGCAAATAAAAATAATAAAAATAAATTAAATTACAAAGAACAAAAATTATCCCTTAATAGCATAGTTGAGCGATTCTAGGCAACTAGTTTTAGACTCTTTTAGTCCTTAGGGAATAAAAACGCCGAGGCTTCTGAAATGCTCAAATAATTTGCCTAGTTTTGAAAGGGCGAGGAGAGATTAATAATAAATATTAAAAAATTAACAAATGTTTATTTAAAATAAGTACATAAATGACTAGAACTATACAGAATAAATTACTCAAATTAAAATTAGGGAATAAACTGGCACTATTTGATAATATATCCAAACATTAAATAAAGATTTATGACACTAGATACACAATTCATTGAACTATACAGTTTGGACTTATTAACAATTACAAATAGCACTGAAAAACTTTACCTACATTAGTATATTATGCAACGATCATGTAATGATGGTTATTAATACACGAGCATTAACCGGGATACGAAACGAGCCAAAGGCGAGTTTCGTATGGTTTATGCGAGTGTTTTAATAACCATTACATGAGAGTTGCATACGCTATTTTTTCTACACCCGATAAATAATCAAGACCTATAAATATTCTATTTATATTGGTATTGAACACAATAACAGTAATTACTCGTATTTCTATAAAAAATTCTACAAAATTGTAATTAATGGTATTACCTTGGGTACTGGTATTACCACAGATTTTTGGGGCAAAATATTTTGTACTGCATTTTCTCCTTTCTCCTATATGTGTGGAGGAGTGTTCTATATCGCTGATATCAGACATTTTAATATTATAATTATCGAAGTTTAGCTATCTACGAAAATTTAATACGTTTTGACAACTAAAACAATTACATAGGAATTTAGGACAAACGTCAAACATCATGCTTGATTGAAAAATTGTAGGTTTCTATTGATTAAAAATCTGTATCATAATGAAAAATCTGTATCATAATGGGTATCATTATGAAACGGATTATGGGCATATAAGTGCATTATTATAATACGGGTGTAGAAAAAATAATATAAAAATATGTATAAGATAAATATTATAATTCGGGATGAAAATGTAAAATTGGCATTTGTGTGTAAATCAATTGATTATTATCAAACAAAATACTTTAAAAATAAGTTAAAGATATTTACACATAATTCACAAATCGCTGCACAAAAACTTTACTGTACAGATTTCCTTGTTTTGGGACTTAATGAGTCCCAAAAAATGGGAGCTTCCGCCATCGGCGAAAGTTCTGGACCTTAGTCCGCACTCGATAGATCTTTTTTTCTGTTTCCTCTCTATATAAAATTTACGTTATAGTTGTATTTTTAAAATGTCACGCTCAATATAGCTATTGACTAGATTAATAACCTGATTCTTTGTTTTATTTTCATACGTGTGTTCCTTTTTAATTTAAAACATTAAAATACTTTTTTTTTAATTTTTGGTAAATTCTTTATATTTTTCAATAATAATGTCAATTATTACAATTGTTCTATTGTATATTCTAAGGAGTGTGAGGTTTATACAATATCTCTGCGCCTTTTTAAAACAATTTTAAGAAAAACGGAGGTATTTATACATTAATTTGGATATGTATGTTTTTTCATAAATGAGAGAAATTTACTTATTTTTATACTGAAATTAAAATACCTTATTGAAATATATAACGCTAATTACACAAAAAATTAATTACTTGTATGTTCAGATCTATATATTTTATGGAAATATGAGAAACATTTATTTGTAATAAAACACTGACAATTATAAATGTAACCTGATTTGAAAATGAAATTCTTATTTTAACATTATAACTCTTTACAATACCAGAGGTAATCGCTTTTGGAAAGTTATTATCAAAATAAATATAACTATTAATTAAAAAAAACAAGTTAAACAAGTAAAAGAATTGCTATTAAGTCAGCAATAATTTTATAAATACTTATTAATTGGCATGTGGTTAGGGATACTTCTACAACCATTAAAATATCGTTAGTTATTTTTATCGATCTTTTGTTTTACTTATTCTCCACCTTTCATTATTTTCCATTAAAATTCACTCGACGAGATCCTTGTAGCGGTTTTAAAAACGGATATTAGGATAATTTTTATGACGAAAATAGCGGTATGGCGTGCCATTAGCTCAATTCTGCGTTAAAACAACTTTATCAGTTTTCAAAGAACATAGGACTAATTACGTCAAAAATTCATTTATCAGCAGGTTATTAGATAACTATAATAATAATAATAATAATAATAATAATAATAATAATAATAATAATAATTTACGATATTTTTCATAAATCACCGCAAAAATAACATTAGACTATAGAACTCTTCTCTATTTAAATTTCATTGTGTTTTCGTTGCAAAAATTTGTATTTGTATTCCATTGTACTTATGTTTTTAAATCTATTTTCAATCTTTTGATGCAATTTGTCTTTCTATATATTTTTTTTATATCTTTGTCCATACCATCTTTTGTTCTTGCCATGTACCAATTGAATTATATCTGTAGTATACTGCAATAAATAAATAAATAAATAAATAAATAAATAAATAAATAAATAAATAAATATAATGATATAATATATAAAATAAGTATAATACTAGAAAAGAAAATGGAAAATTGGCATTTATATCTAAATCAATTAATTATCTTAAATCAAAACCAAACAACACTTTTCAAATAAGTTGAAGATATTTACATATAGTACACAAATGGCTGCACAATGCTTTACACATTACGTTGTTTGGGGACTTAGGGTCCCGAAACAAGAGTCTCGCCTTTCGGCAAGAGTTTTCTACCCCACCCCTTACTCGAGTCTTTTCAACTCAAGACTAGTCTCTCTATTTAATACCAAAATGTATGTGAAAGTTTTACATTTTTGAAGGTCAACGTACTACGTTGGATAATTCTCTAGTTCAATGTAAGCCATTGACTAGAGTAATAGCCTAATTGTTTGTTTTATTGCAATACATGCGTTTTCTTTTGAATATTACCTAAATTAAAACATTAAAATTAGAATTTTTGTTAAATTATTTATATTTTCAAATATTAATGCCAATTATTACAACCCTGACCCCGTATATCTTTAACTTTGAGTTGCAGACTAGGTAATATCTTCTCTATTAGAAAATTGTACAGATTTTTGTGAGTGGTATAAACATTTAAATACAATCGTTATTTGCAGCAAACATGAAGTTTTCGCGAGATCCTGTAGCTAAAAAGAGAGATCAACACGTCAACCGATCCGAGAAACAAACAATTTGCCTACTTAAAATCACTTAAAATACGTTATTTTGTGCATCGCACATCAACAAAGCATGACGTCACAAAATAGAGCGGGCATACGAACATTGCCAAACCAGTGTTGTCAGTCTAGTAAGTAAAATCGAATACTATTTCTTTCCTGGCGTGCAGCAGAGTTGCTGAGTAAAATATATATTGTTGTCTTCCTTTATTGTATTTGTTCTCTATAGTGCTCCCTTTTTGCCTCTTAATGAATTATACTGCCATCGCAAATATAATTCGAAAAATTTGGAACATTTATGGAATCTGGTACATTTCTTAGGAAAAATCTGGTACATAACAAAAACATATTCTGACAATAAATTAGAAGTATATAAATCAATTTAACAATTGTTGCCGAAAAACGTCTTGTCTTCAAGGTAAAGCATTTACTAATATTTTAGGCTTTATTTTGTTTTATTTACCTGTAATTTTACACAACAATTTACTTTTATGACTGTAATTTATGTTTTATATTTTGTATTCCGGCTTCTCTAAGACTGCTTCAGAATGTTTATGTATTTTGTACCCAACTGTATAAATACTACAAAACCTGTTGAAAGAAGAAATAGATTACTCTGATAAGGTAACTATTTGTCAACATAAATAAGAAAACGTACAACTAATAAATATTGGATATAGGAGATAAGATAAAGAGACATAAATGGTTTTACAAATGAGCATTATCGTAAAATGGATCAACCATATTTGAGAATTGGTATGTTCATTTAAATGGTTTATATAAAATTATATCTACTTGTAATTATCAATCATGTTACACTTTAAAAACTATATTACAAATATTGTAAACTTGTTTAATACAATTTTTAAACTGAAATTATTGTTTACTAATTTATTAATAGTTCTTGTGAATAAAAAAATATCTTTTATTCTTATAACATTTTTGATTGCCTTGTTTGTCTAATTTGGCACTTTGTAATAATAATTTAGATCCGTGCAGGTATTATACCTATAAAAATAAGGCTTTTAGTAAATTAGTTTACAGTTGGTAATAAAGTATCTAGTCACAAATCACATACCTACACGCTTTGGGCAATCAATCCTATTATAAGTACCAATTAATTAATATACTATCAATTTTTAACAATAATTTTAAATTACAGCTGAAACATGATACCTATTTAGACAAAATTATAAAATTTGTTTTTGCTTGTTATTTATAAAAACACATTATTTTTTACTTTTTTATTAAATATTGACTACTGCAAAAGTCAGTGATAGGGGTAGGACAATAGCCAAAGCAAAAATACTTTGAAATGTGCTGTGAAATACACATAGATAGGATCATATTACTAAAGTTTTGTTATAATATGAACAGCTAAATTTTTTTGCCACCGTAAATTTAAAATTTGCTACTTATTTGGGACCATGTTCTACCAATAAATCAATTTTTTTTTTTTTTTTCGTTAAAATGTTTGACCAAGTACCTACCATCTAGTGCTCTTTGAGCAAAACCTTGGCTTCACTGGAAAGCATATTGATTATGATCTGGACAATTTATCGCCTTCATCGGGTGTGACATTCATTGGTTTAGTGTTTGTATTGTCATTAGTACTGGTGGATCTGGATAGTTAAGAGTAATCAAACTTCGCATTTTGATTCAAACCATTCTTTTCAGGCTCAGTTTTTCTGGTTGTCTGAAATGCTTTTTTAATGCTCCCGCTTGTTTAGAGATTTATTCTTTTCTTTCATTTTTCTCTCTTCTATAGAAGGCACCTAACTCGCTTTTAGTCTTTCTGTTTCTGAAAAACTTGTAGTAGAAAAGTAGGAAGAATGATAATAAGTATACCATGACTCACAGATGCAAATAAAATTAATAATAATTTATCAGAAATTTTGAGAATTATCGAAGAGGGTTACTTCTACCATTGTTAAAGAAGTATACCGTTATTTTTTGCTTAGAAAAAAGTGTTAGAATGTAAGTTATTCATAAAAATATCTATTTCTGTTTAAAAAAGTTAGAGCAAATCAAAGAAAATAAAAAATGATTCGTAGTGCTCGTAAGGGTATAAATGAAAACCCAATTTTGTGAGAAAATACTATTTTTTGCAAACGTAATTTAAAAAAATTAAAAATAATGTTTCATTTTTAAAACATTCTGTACTTATTTCCGAGACGAATCATCAAGACACATTGTAAGGGGTTTTCTCGCCCCAGAGAAAACGATTACTTACAAATGACGCCTGTTGACGGGACGGCTCTCGGGCGCCAGATTTTATGTGTGGTTTACTCCACAAACTTTCGAAACGGCGTCGTCGAAAGTACTCGGGCAGCACAGATAAAGATGAAAAATTCCAGGGGTCGTTGGTCACTCAGACACAGGTAATAAGTAACCACAAGTAACGGGCTTTAATCGTTACTTGTGGTGATAAAGAATTTCTCACTGCTGAAATAAAGGGGGAAGTAAATTAGGGATCAGTAACCTCAGTAATAGTCAGGGTAACGTTGACACATATATTGAATTTAATTATTTACAATAAATAATTTGCAAGTAATATTTCAACGCCCACCCTCGCTCGTATTTTTAAAACCCTGAACAAAAAGAAAAACAAACAGATCGGCCAGTAGTGAACTTTGATTAGTCTCAATCAGACGGTATAATTAAAATTAAAAGAAAGATGCTCGGTGGCAATAGTAACTAATTAATAAATTGTCGGTTCGGTGGTTGAGCCAAAACGAAACCAAAAAAAATTACTATTTCAGTTAAAGAAGAAAAATAGCAAATAATTGCGGTCGTAGCAAAAGTTAGCTAGTTAACTGTTAAATCGGCAAAAAGATTGAACCTAAATATTTTGTTTCGTAAAAGCAGAAATAAAATCACGGTCGTAGAAAAAGTTATCTGGTTAATTATCTAGTCGGTATTGAAACTGAAACAAACCTCCTTGTGTTAGTGAATAGGGAATAGATAAATGTGATAAGAAAACGGGATAGTATCAATCCCATGAGGAGTGTACTCGCCAAAACCAGCCCGCTCAACATAAAAATGATACTATCATTTTAATCACGGCGCGGAAGTAACTAAAAAAAATAATCAAAAACCAAGTTAGTATTTATCCTATGATGAGTGTACTCGCCAAAACTAGCCCTCTCAAACATAAGAAAAACACTAATATGTTAATCACGGCTAGGGGTTAATCTAAAAAAAATCTAAAACCGGGATAGTATCTAATCCCATGTGAGCTTTCTCGCCAAAACCAGTCCACTCAACATGAAAAATGACAGTATTTCAACTTTCCAACTTTCGAACTAATTCTATTCCCAAGTAAAGAAACAAATGTAAAAAAAAATTAAACCAGATTGTGAATAAATAGAAACAAAATTTACGGTCGTAGTAAAAGTTAAGTAATTGACTATATACGGAATTTAATTTAAATTTAAATTTATTATTACTTAAAAATAGAAACAACATCCACGGTCGCAATGAAAATTAAGTAATTAACTGTATACGGAATTTAATTTGAAATTGGATTTACTATTACTCTAAAATAGAAACACAATCCACGGTCGCAATAAAAATTAAGTAATTAATAAAATAGAAACAAAATTTCTATTTCCTAATATCCAAAACTAATTTCCAATGTTTCTAAATAAAATCAAAACTAAATAATTTATCAGTCAATTATTATTTCTATTAAATAAAATCGAAAACGGAATAATTTAATCAAATAAAACTGGTATTCGAACGTTTAGCTCAAGAACCGACGACAGAAAAAAAAACGTAAACATGAATTCGGTGTACCTAACTACGGTCTCGGCAATGATATTACGGCGTATAACGAAGCAGACTTAACGATGTCGGAAAAATGAAATCAAGCTAGTCGAATGATTTTGAATGAATGATTTTAATACTGAATCCCAGTCTCTATGCCCAAGCAGGCTGGCTCCCCACACGGTGTGAGCGGATCGCGTGTGCTATCGTAACTCAGGTATATTACGCGAATTTAAATGAAACAAAATTTGATATACAGGGTCTACCCATGAAGTTAAAATAAAATAAAAATTAAAATTTATATCCGGAATAGGCCTAAATATAGTAATGAAAATTGACTTCATTACAACATGTTTATGTAAGCATTTTTTAAAAATTAGTATAAAAATATGCCCAATTTTTTTTACCCAATACCTACACCATTTAATTTATTTATAAATCAACCCAAGAGCTTTTATAGAAGACATTTTTCTGTAAAATATTAAAGATGAAAAGAGGGCAGGAGTTAGTGAACATTACATCAAATGATCAAATGAAAAAAATAAAAGTTTTGTACTTACCACAGCAACACTTTTTCACTAATTTTAAATATTCACTTATACCTTTCTTGATTGTGTTACCACTATAATTATTGTATGTTTAATCAAAATTGAATGGACACATTGATTTTAAAATTATTTTTCACATATATATTAGTAAAGTAACACAAAAAATGCCGCATCCCTTTAACTTTGCCAATATAATTCAGTTATAATCTACAAAGGAGATCGCTAAAATAAAGTCACCTTTTCTCTGCTGTATTGGCGGCTCTTCCACGAATTTTGCTATTAAATGAAGGATGCGTGTATAGAGAAGACATTAATGCACAGTGGACCAACTCATTGTGCACTAATATTCCATTGTTCTTAAACTGTGTTGTAATGAAGTCAATTTTCATTATTATTTTTTTCAACTAATTCTGGGTATTAACTTCAATTTTTACTTAATTTTAACTTCGTGGATATGCCCATCAGTTTTATCGCTGTTCAAACCATCATCGAGATACTCTGCCTGCGTGCGCGACCATGGTGGGATTTTCTGATGTGGAAGGGCATGCGATGACTGAACCAGCTCCGAGATTGAAATAAAATTTTTAGTTCCTAATATACCGATTTATCAAACAGACTTGCTTTTACACCGTCAAATCTAATAGTCGAGTACCTAATTAATACGATATATACATTTCCGAAATTTATTTCAAGCCGCGATTTTACCGAAAGGTAAATTGTTGTCATTGTTTTTTATAATTTTTTTTTTCTTGCCCGAGACTTTAAGCCGTGATATTTGAAACCGATTTAATTTGATTTATTTTTAATTAACAATATTCCGTGTTGAGTTAAGAATTGAAATTTGTTTTGATTAAGGAATAGTTTAATTTATTCTTGTTAGAATACACCGTTCTGTATAAATTTCATTTTAGTTTATTTAAAGTCTTATTTTTCATTCGATCGTAGATATAGTCGTATAGTTAATTTTTCCTACTACTGGAAATTTCCGCGAATAAATAATAAATTTCATTTTAGTTTATTTAAAGTTCTAACCGCTAAATAATTTATTTTTTATTTGATTGTAAATATAATCGTATAGTTAATTTTTCCTACTATTGGAAATTTTTGCGAGTAAATAATAAATTTCATTTTAGTTTACTTAAAGTGTTAACCGTTAAACAAATTATTTTTCATTTGATTGTAAATATAGTCGTATAGTTAATTTTTCCTACTACTGGAAATTTATGTGAATAAATAATACAGTTTATTAAAAACATTATCCAATAAATAATTGATTGGAACTGTTTGGGAATTGTCTAATGTTTTGATTGGTTATATTTGTAGAATTGCGACGAGACATTTTCTTTTGTTTTATCCTCCGAACTGCAAATTTTAGGAGAATTTAAATAGCCCCATTCCCAGTTTGAAGCGGCTCGTGATTACGATCGCTTCTTCCAGAGATAAGGTGTTATCCCGGCTATTAAGTCATTTTATATCTAAAAATTAATTTGCGTAAGTCTCCGTTATTTCAACAGAACTAAAATAGTATCATTCTTCTGTCTGAAGCTATGTGCTATCCCGGTCATTAGTTTATTTTCCATTTGTAACTCTCATTTGCGTTAGTCTCCGTTATTGTAAGTGAACTCAAATAGTATCATTCCCCTGTCTGAAGCGGCTCGTGATTACGATCACTTCATTCAGAGGTAACGTGCTATCCCGGTTATTAAATTTATTTTATGTAAAACTCCGATATTTAATAAACATTAAATAGTATCATTCCCCAGTTTGAAACGGCTCGTGATTACGATCGCTTCACTCGGAGATAATGTACTATCCCAGTTGTTAGTTGGTTTTACTTTCCAACCACTAGTGAGTAAACCTCTTATAGGGTCCCGGTTTCAGCCCTGGAATTAGTATTGTCCCGAACCTGTCTCCTCGCATTCTCTGCAACCGCATATGATATTTTGTTTTACTGAAGCATTCAATTACATTTGATTGTAAATACCGATTAGACAATTTAACAGTTAATTTTTGCTACGACCGAAATAATACTTCCGAACGAAATAGCAAGTTACATTTTTAACTCAACAACATAATAGACAATTCAATAATAAACTTTTACTGTGACCGTGATAATTACAAGTATTGATTTTATTTTTTTCTTTACGTCTGATTGATACTACTCGAAAGTCATTTCCGTCCGTTTTGTTTGTTTATTTTTGTTCAGGGTTTGTACATATTACCGTGAGGGTGGGCGTTGAAATACATGAATTTATTCCTTTCCTTTTGTAAATACTTTAAAATAATATATGTGTCAATGTTAACTGGCCGTATTACTGGCTGTTAATTCCTAAATTTATTTCCCCCTTATATTTCAGCTAGTGATTAATTCTGTACCAGCCCAAGCAACGATTAAAGCTCGTTACTTGTGGCCTACTATTACCTGTGTCTAAGTGACCTTTGACCTCTGGAATTTTTCATCTCCATCTGTAGCTGCCCGAGTACTTTCGACGCCGTTTCGAAAGTTGGTGGAGTAAACCATCACCAAAATTCTGGCGCTCGAGAACCGCCCGTAACCAGCGTCATTCGTAAGGAATCGTTTTCTCTGTGGCGAGAAAACCCCTTACAGTGTTAGGCTATCAGGAAATCAGGACTTATTTTGATTTTTTCAATAACTAATTGAAATTCAGCATATTTATTCGACTTATTAAGTTTTAAAACAAATTTGCTTGATTGATACAACTATATACGGCCTGTGGTCGCCCCTTATTTGGGCCGCCATGTATTTGCAGTAATAGATAGGTCAATTACCCTATATATTTTTATGCTCTTAAATTTGTTATTTTTAAAATATGTTAATAACAAAAGTGAGAAATGGTACAAATCTATGACTGACATAAGTTAAACATTTTTTATTTAAAGGTAAACATAATTTCTATTAAATTTTGAATTTTCACAGATACGTTTTTGTTTCATAAAGACCACGAAAACAAAAATACATTTTTTGAACAATTCTATTGAATTTAATAAATAATTATAAAATGCGCGTCATATAAATCCATAACAAATCCAGATCAACGATATGAAAATTGAAATTCAACTTCTATGACATCTGATACTATACTATAATATAGTGTATAGTAGGAAGCGAAATAGAAATAAATTGACATATCACATGCCAGATACAAATTTCCTGTCACTTGAAATCACACGCCTATTCAATATTTCATGGTCGTGGTCGATATTGCTGCAACATTATTCATGCACATAAATATTCTCCGTCGCTCTGAGATCAGAGATGTTTCAAATTTTCTATACGCTGAAAAATTTTATGATGCACCAAAATATCGTAAGCAAGAAACATTACAAAGTAGTGGAATAGAGCCAATATTTATTTATTTATTTTGCTTAATAAGCTTTCAAATTTGTTTTTTTTACTTTCTCTTGTATTACTTCCTACGAATAATTAGATGCAAATGGAATAAATACGTTAGTGTGTAAAAATTAAAACAAAAATAAAATTAGGTTGAGCGCTTTCGGCTTACAAAGCCATCATCAAACCCATCCTAAAAGTAACGTCTAAAATACCCTCCACTTGGGATCAATTAATAGATACATTATGAGCAAACCTCGAAAATTTATAATTCATTCTGAGACTTTATTTTTATTCCGATTTTTGTGAAATTTTTAGGAAATACCAATAATAACACAACTTAGGGTGGAAAAACCTTAAATTTTTTTGTAAACCTTCGAAAAGTATTTATTTTTAAAAATCTATGAAAATGTAATGCTTTTTGTTTTAATAAATATCTATAAAATGATAGAAATAGTCCTTTGACAGAGAATCGCATTTTTAGTTACAGTTTACACTGTCTTCTATTTATGTTGCGTTTGTTTTTGCTTAGTAGCATAAACTTTATTAGGCTGCATTTACACGAATACAAAAAGTCACTTCAAAAAAATACCCCCGGCCTACGTTTCGAAATTCGAGCAAATTTCGAAACGTCGGCCAGGCGCACTCACTTCACTTGCTCTCTTCTGCGTATACGTGTTCTTATGGTATAGGTGAAAAAAGTTGGGAAAGGGCGCGCCCAGCCCACGTTTCGAAATTCAAGCGAATTTTGAAATGTAGGCCGGGCAGGCTCGCTTCGCTCGCTCTCTTCTGCGTAATCGCGCTCTTATGGTGTAGGTGAAAAAAAGAGGAAAAATGGCGAGCCCGGTCGGGCGCGCTTGATTCGCTAGCTATCTTTTGTGTAAGGATGCTCTTATAGTGTTAGTGAAAAAAGGGAGAAAAAGGGCGCGCTCGTTTCACTCGCTCTCTTTTGTAGTGGTTAAGAGGTGGGTGGGACGAGCGTAACTTGCTTTTGTGATGTACATGGAAAAAAGGCGCGCTCGGCCGACGTTAGGTTAGGCAAAGACATTGTTTGCATCTAAATTGTGATTTCACGAACTTATTCCTACTCATCCATTCCAATAACTCTTCATCAGTTTTATTATAAACCCTTATAACATCTATTATGTAATTAAATTCAATTTTACATAAAGTCAGTAATTACTACTTAAAAGATTTAAATGCCACACTACGAAAATTTAAAAGTAAAAAATCACAAATACGTATTTTTTTCATATCTTATATTTCGTGTCCTATGAATAAAAAACACTACCATAATTGTTTTGTAAATAATACATAAATGTTCGGATCTTTGAATATAAAACCCCAGGAAGGAACGATGTGCATATTTGTAATATGACAAAAGTGCGACGGAAGTGGCCATCTTGTAGGGCCAGGTATGAGTATTTACTGTCAAGTCGTTCATTACATTAGGTAGTTTTGGTATGTTTGGCAGCCATAGGCGTCCCCAAAATATTTTAATTTGTTTATTATGCTCCATTTCAGTTATTTTTCATTTTATTGTTTTACTCTTATATTCTTTTTTTTTGTGTTTTATTGACAAAAGAATATGCGCCTGATGTGATTATCACGTCAAAGAAAAAATTGTATTTTTTTAATATTAATTTATTAAAGATATTTTAAATAAAATCAAGATTTTCTTTGATTTGAGCTATCCTAAAACTGGTCCGAATAGAGGGAAATGGATTGCAGGGCCGCCGAGAGCCAGGTCAGGCCTTGGGAATCGGGCCCCGCGACAATTTTATAAAAAATTAGGCCCCTTCAATGTCACATTCCTAAAAAAAAGGTCTTCCCTCTTGTGCTCTTGTGGCTGCCGTGACCCCACTTAAGCCGGGGCTCCGGGAATTAGTCTAGGCTAACCCTCCCCCCTCTTGTTGGCCCTGATGGATTGACTTTGTAAACAAACCAGGATGGATGCCATAGCTAGTAATGTTTTATGTTCACAACATTTTAGTGATGAATGTTTTGATCAAACATCCCTGGTAACAGTGAGAGATTGTTTCCAGCTTCTATTCCAACAATAAGATTGAATCGTTTAAAATTTGTAAGTATTTAGGCGTAAGGTTTAATTGTATTAAAAATACACAGAAAAACTTACCTATGTAAAATTGAACTTTATATCTAATTAAATGTTTATTTTAACTTATAGGTGAGGAAATTTAACCCAGGTCACATAAAAACTGTAAAGAATGTGGATAAAAATATATTTTCAGTTCTTAAAAATCATATGTACCCAGATGTACCAGGTCCATCTAAATATGGTGATACCCTGGCGATGGTCCCCACATCTATTCGGTTACGTACTCCTTCGCCCTCTCCAGGCAAGTCATCTACATGAGAAACAACTGTGGATACATCCCGCGAAAGAATTTTAAAAAGGAAGATTTTTAAATTGCAGCAATGATATTATAAAAAAAGTTAAAATTAGAAAATTGCAAAAGAAAATTTGGCGACAAAAAAACAAATTTTATCTTTAAAGTGCATAATAACAGAGTTAAACAAAAAATAATTTAATGTTGCAAGAACAAAAAGAAATTTTATTGCAACATTTTGGAGGAAACACCGAAATTATTAAAAAACTTTTTCAAAAAACTCAAAAGAAAAAAGTAGGTAGAAAGTTTGACCATTCAATAAGATCCTTTGCAGTAACAGTGCATTTATTCTCCCCAAAAGCATATAACTTTGTTACAACTAAATTTAACAACTGCTTGCCTTATCCTAAAACTTTGGGTAAATGGTACTCTTCAGTTGATGCCCAGCCAGGATTTACTTGGGAAGCATTTGAGTTTTTAAAATTAAAAGTAAAGCATTCCAGTAAAAATGTGTATTGATCGCTTGTGTTTGACGAGATTTCAATTAGAAATTATTTGGAATTTACTTATTTCATAAACTTGTCTAAAATATTAAATAAAGATACTTATCTCTTGAATTATTTTTGTTTTCTTATTTTATTAGCACACTGTACATATATTGATCAAGAATGAGGTAAGCAGAATTATTGATAGAGAATGACTTCTTCATAAAATCAATAATAAAGTTATTCCCCTAACTCCATTCAGGGACACTTTATATGTATATAAATTAGATAATCGTTTATTAAGTAATGGATTAATGTAAGAATTAAAATCTTTTGGGGGTTATTATTAATTGTTTTTAAAATGAAGTAAAATGGTTTTTATTTCATATTAAAAGTCAAATAATAGGACTGTCAAAAAACGAAATACCCTTTCCATTTAGGTTCAATTCCAAACTACATTTTTATATCTAGAAAATAAATTAAAAAATTAAATTTCTACTACGAATTTCAAAATATATTTGCTCAATATTTTAATATTTTATTAGTAAAATAGTTTTTACTTTATTCTTTTAATTTGGAAAAAAATAAGTACAAATTAGTAATTTTGGGGCATTTCGGACACATCAAAATCTGCAACTAGTCCCGGTCATTAAGTTATGGTTTTAAATAATATTATTAATAACATAAACGTTTATCCTATTAAGATGTGTTTGTCTTTAATTTTGAATAATTATCGCACGCCTCTGTCAAAGCGGAAATGATCGTCCACCATATTGAAGGGCCAACTCGTCAACTATTACTTTTAAATCAGCTCCTTCCTGGGGTTTTATATTCAAAGGTTCGGATGATTAAAACGCACCTATTAAAAATATTGCGCCAAGATGTAGGCAACACGTAATAAGCGTTCAAAATGGCGGAGTTTTCTATCTCCTTTTAAAAGGCACTCAGAAAGCTGCGCAGTGCGACCATTCTCCGTATAGTAAAAGAAAATCAAAGTATGTGATAATTGATTTTCATGCCTTATACGTATTACGCACAAGGGAGGTCTAAAATCACAATATTTTAAAAGAAAATTACATGGGAGGTTTCGCTAAACTGTACAGAATGTTAGTTTCTATGAACTGGTACAAAAATCTAAAAATGTGATAAAATATCACATAGGAGGTTTCACCGCGGCAACGACGATATTCATAACAAAAAAGTCATATTTTGTTTTCACTTCATTAAAAATGCACCTACCTACCTTTTAAAACATTTTATTTTATATTCTACTTGGTCAACATTTTCGCATTTAAAATGACTCTACTGCTGAGAATTCTAAAACGAGAGAGAAAGCCTTCATTAGAAAGTGAGATACTGATTATATGATAGCGACATTAAAGGGGCGTTTGATTTGAAACTCGATCGAGCGAGCGTCGAGGAGACCGAGAAGTGATGACGTCACCATAGAGCATTGAATCAAATCAAATAAAACAGAGCAAAAAACATAACCTCGCTTTTTTGTGATTCTTGTTTCTGGTTTGTATGTTAAAAAAGTGAGCAAAAAGTAAAGAAAATGGAAAAACTTTTAATAATGAGGGGTAATGGCCCTGAAATGCAGCATTTACCACAAATGCCCGCTTCGCTCTCCTACTCCATGACTGTAATTACTGGTGATTAGATCTGGACAGAAAAAATGTATTTTCCAAACACACATTTTGTGTTTTTTTATGATGAATAATTTTAGTTATAAGACAAAAGCGGCTGAGTAATTTGTTGACTTCTTGTCTGGTCTTTAATATTGAGATTCAAATTTGTAAGTTAATTAAAAAGAGATAGGTAGAGACAAAGACAAATTTCTCCCTCTTCTCGATCTTTCTGCTCTGAGAACATCGAGCTCGCTCTATGTTCTCGCTCCAAAGCGAAACAAACACTTTAGGGATCTCTCGGAGTGTCAATTCAAACACTTTTGAAGCGCTCGGAGATCTCCGATGATCAAATCAAACGCACCATAATTAGGCATTCCAACGACCTGTCAAACAATAGGTGCCAGTGGGAAATTCTTGTATATTTAAGGGGGCAGCGACATAGTCTTGCAACTTGGACGCTATTTTTATTCGAAGTAGTACTCGCCAAGCCTGCCAATTTATGAAGAAATGTATAGGTGGGTTTTTAAATGTTATTTTTATTGTGTTTGACATAAAATATTTAAATGTAATCCATTATTCATGATTTTACGTAAAGTAGATAGAATACACCATATGTCGCCACCCTTAGATATACCAAACCTGCCCACTGGTAATTCATTTGTTTGGAATGCCTAATATTGTATAACTTTATGCAGTGGTGGCCTGCTATTATATTATCTAAGAGCATGATAAAACCAAAATAACCTATAAAATGATTAATTTTTCTCAAAATTTTGTGGAATATCCGCAAATTTTTTTCAGGAAGTAACTATATAAAATGAGTACTTTTTATTGCAATATTTTTTTTTTTAATTCCGACACTCTTAATCTTATACGGACCCTTCATAACTTAATATATCTTCTGATTGATTCCATGTAGAGGGTATTTTAATTGTTAATTTTTAAAGCCTTTTAGGACGGCTTTGATGATGGCTTTGTAAGCCGAAAGCGCTGAGCATAATTTTTATTATTTTTTTTTTCTAATTTTTACACATTGACTTATTCATTTGCATCTCACTAGTAATTTACTATTAATTATACTTTGTACTCGACCCTTGTTTTTTTAATTCTAAAAACAATAAAGGCAGATATTCTACCCGTTAACGACCGAGTGTTGGCAAAATAAAAATAAAATCACCTTCAAAAGGTGGCAACCAAACAGTATTTTCCGAGAATAATTAATTAAATATCTTGAAATTAGTTAATTAATAGTTTTTCTTATGAATATTGTTTTTAAATGAAATTTTGGGACTTAAATATTTGTCTTCTTAACCATTAATATTTTGTGCCAAAATTACTGAGACTATTATGTTGAACAATAGCAATTAATGGTTAATTAAATTGTATGTTTATTATCTATAGAAACAGATACTGAGTAAATGACGAATTTAAAATGTATGGCAGACAGCATTAAAAAATAGAGTAGACAAACATAACCAAAAATTATGGAACACTTACATTCTAATTCGTATTACAATTTCCAGCTTTAGACGTAACAAATTTCGCATTCTGCGTACATCTGGCAGTATGTCACATCCAAAAGCTCAGGATCAGGCAGAGCTCTGATCTCTGCATCGCGTCGCAGGAATTTCAAAGGTCGCGCCACGCTATCATATGCATAGTTATAAATTTGCACATGAAGAGCGCGGAGCGGGTGCATCCGAATTGCAGGAAAGGGCAGCAGGGGGCCATGTCGTGCAGGAGATACGCGGGATATGGAACAGGACGAATAACCGTTATGATTGCTTCGGAATTGCATAGCGCAAAAAGTTTTATGTTACTAGTTCGGGATATTCTGTCTTTTTTTGTGATAGATGCAATTAATGTTTGTTTGTTGGGCGTGATTTCTGGTCGAACTTTTAAAATGATGTTTATTTTTTTAATGTAAAGCATAACGTGTATTCTTTTTAACCAACAGAACGTTTTTTGTCATATTAATTTTAGATTTTATAAAAAAAAATTGTTTTAAAATTGAGTAATATAAAGGGAACAAACGATCGAAAAATAATTTTTATTCCCAATATTGCCATTTTTGGGTAACGAAAGATTTAAAATATTTATGAAAGGTGCAGATAGCATCATTGTATAAAGAACTATAGTAGGATAATCGCAGAATAAACATATTTATAAATGAGTTATTTTTGTGAAGAATGAATAAAAAATAGCATTCCATAAGATATTTACAAATAAATCGGAATTTTAATCAAATGAAAACTAATCTGATTATTAGCATTAAAAAGTTAAACCTAAATATATGTCTCAATGACGAAAAGTTAGCGTCCTTGCTTGTAAAGGGAGGGATTTGAGGTTCAAACCTACGAGTAGACTGATTTTTGTTTTTTTTTATAAGTTGGTAAAAGTAATATATTATTTTTAAAATAATTATCTTATCTTAATGACCTTTAGATCGCCGTGCTTAAATTTTGCCTTCGTACGATATAGCCACTCTTGTTGCATAAACTACTATTTTTTAATTATTAGTAATAAACTGTTTCGGAGTTTTGGGTAAATCAAATTAATTTGAATAAACTTTTCGCGAGCATCAAATTATAAGGTCCAGTAATTGTTTCACAATCTTGAGACAATAAAATAATTTATCGCCAACCGTCAATAAAGCCATATATTACCATAGCGATTTGCGAAAATAAACAAATACTTTATCTCACTGTTAAAGTCAAATATTTTATGTGTCGCTAATATTTATCAAAATAGTCATGACCGTCTGACAGAAATAGTCTGTAACTGATTGGTTTTGTATTCGCTGTTATTTTTTGTTTGTTTACTATCTCATACTATATGTGATGTTATAATATCTCCTTTTTTATTAATTATAATTATTTACGGTTGGCAATAAAAGTTTGCATGGACCAAGTCAACAAAATATCTTTATCGAACACGCCTGTTACTCGCCTCGCTCGCTTCTCTCGCTCGGCTCATAATTTCAGACTAGTTCGATAAAGAATTACTTTGCTGACTTGGTGCATAAATAACTATTTTGTTGAAACTAAAAAGGAAACTGATAATATTTGATGAGTTCGGTATAATATAACGAAAATAACAAGTGTGTAACTTTTGTTAATACATTTTTGTGTTGAAAGTAAATGACAATATGGTTACGCAGGTTTTTGGTATCTCAAATTTATTTTAACTCAACTTTTACAATAACTATACAACTAATACCATTAACATGTAACTTCTATCATAAAAACTGAAACTGACGTCAGGATCACTGACTTATATAAGCTTGCTTAAACCTTCACGAAGCTTCTCAAAATGTCTATATTTTTGTTGACGAGGCATGACATTTCTCAAATATTCCCCCTTCTTCTTTTACTCGAACCTTTACTTATGACGACCGCAGCACGCTGCAGAGAGCTATGTAACATTGCTCCCTTGTCTCCAGTTATCCGCCCCGAATAACTTGATTACTGAGACCTAGTTGGAACTAATGAAGAGGATCTGGACCACGGTATAGAGCAATCTTTTCAACGTAAACCACCTTAGATTTACTTTCCGCTGACAACTAAATTCGGCAGATTAGGTCGTTGATTTTCCTTAAGGACGGAGTAGGGGCCTTTCCAGTTCTGTTGCGATTTCTGACAAAGTCCTCCTCGGTGCTTGAGATTGCACAGCCATACTGGGTCACCTCTATCAAAATGTGTATCTATGGCAGGCCTGTCGATTCTAGCTTCTGCTTTATCGGTGTTGGCTTTCAATTATTGCCGAGCGAATCCATAGACCTTTGTCCTGTCATTGCATACATTACATTTTTTACATCAATCCGCTACATGTCGTCGGCAACTGGCTTAATTAAATCTTTCCCGAACTCGTACAAGTGTCCTTCTAGTATCAAAGTGTCCTCCTGAACGGCTGCTATAAAGGTCCTCGAATACATTTCTGACATGTGATTTCGGCAGTATCACTTGGTGGACTACATGTACTCAATCGGGGCTCTCACACTTCTGGTGCAATAGGATATCGTGAAGATACAGTGAATTCCACTGAGTCCAGTAACCTTTTATAGTTCTACTATATTTGTCTATCTCTTGCCAAATAGATGCGACTTTATTTTTGAGCCATTCTCGGACAACCTTTAAGTCATTGTCTTCCTTCTGTTTCTTTCTTAGACTTTCAAGGGTCATTTTTTCGTCATCGCCCTCTGGCTTGACAGTAGTTGCCTAAAGAGTAACTTTATCAACCGGTTACTCTCGTTCTTCGAGCCTTTCACCATACTAGCACTGTCCTTCTAAACAAGGTCGCCCGAAGAAAATGTCTGCGTTGTTCGATGCTCTACTTTATGGTTATTGCTGATGGTAATTGGCTTCTTCGGGACGCATCATTGCTGTAATTATTTATTGTTGGACTTCGTGACGGGCTTCGAAAGATTGATCTATATGATTTTCCGGTCTTATTCTCTGATTCTCGATTTATAGAATGAGCCATGCTTCTACAGGTTCTTTGAAGATGCCTGATTCTTCCGCAATTGAAGCATCTCTTGCTGCCATTTTGGCTGTATATTTCGTAAGATATTTAAGATCTGTGAGAATGCAGGTTGGGGAATAGCGTTAGTATTTGCCTACTC
Organism: Psylliodes chrysocephalus; assembly: GCA_927349885.1. Lineage (NCBI taxonomy): Eukaryota > Metazoa > Arthropoda > Insecta > Coleoptera > Chrysomelidae > Psylliodes > Psylliodes chrysocephalus. The sequence continues at coordinate 59,471,404 of OV651815.1, read as the reverse complement.
GCTTTCCTGGGATTTAATTTCTCTCACTTTTGTGCGAGAAGATCTGGATAGAAATTTTTCTGCTTTATATTCCTGGGCTGCAATTAGTTTCTCCCTCAGCATCTTGTGATGTTATAGACCAAGGACTTGCTGCCTTTCCGCATCTTGTAGTCTATCAATGAATGTCTGTATTCCGATTTGTTCTTGAAAATCTTTGGGAGCCTGTGGATAAGCCAGATGAATTAATCTTCTTGTCAGCCCCGGATTCCTGTAGACTCTCATTATGTTTCTGACTACGAATCTTTAGTTGACTTTGAAATATCCAATTCAAATGCTGCTGGCCATATCTGGTCTCCAAAGATTGGATGAGAGATGAATAACTGGGTTTTTCTTGAGGAAGTAACTGTAAAACGGTTGCTGCCTGTCCTTGAAGCGACACTTTTAATGAAGCCGCCATATCTTCTTCGGTCCAGTTATTGGCGCTAGCTACAGCTTCAAATTGAAGTCGATACGTTTTCCATGTTGTCTGACCGTCAAACGTGGGTGGTTTAATGGTCTTGCTAGTATGGCTTTGTGAAACTGGGTTTTGGATATGGCTTGGTTTGGTTATAGATGAGGACGAGGTAGTGTTTTCCAGTTTCTCTGTTACCTACCAGACCTAGGCTACGAATTTTTATTTCTAATTCGACTAATTTAGTTCTAATTTGCTTTTCTAACTCTATTCTAGCCAATTATTGTTGTTTTAAATTAGTTTTAAATGCTCTTGTTATTGTTTTAAAAGATCTACTCTAATTTTGATGACCAACCTGTTACTTGACGGTTTCCTGGATTTGTACTAAGCCATTTATAATTTCTACCTCCGCTTTTCTATGCCTCTCCTCCTTTTCTTCTAGCTTTTTCCTCTTATATTCTTCTTCCTTCCTACGCCTTTCCTTTTCTTCCTCTTCTTCCTTTTTATGTCTTCCCTTTTCCTCCTCTGTTTTCTTTTTACGCCTTTTCTTTTCCTCTTCTCGCCTTACTCTCTCCTCCTCTTCTTCTTTCCTACGCCTTTCCTTTTCCTCTTCTCGCCTTACTCTCTCCTCTTCCATCTTCAAAAACCATGCTGGTGGACCTGAAGTATTCATGCCTGCTTCGTAATCAGTGAATCTAGTTCGCAGGTTTTTGGTATCTCAAATTTATTTTAACTCAACTTTTACAATAACTATACAACTGATAACATTAACATTTAATGTCTGTCATAAAAACTGACATCAGAATCACTGATTTATATAAGCTTGCGTTAACTTTCTCGAAATGTCTAGATTTGTCATGACGTGGAATAATATTTCTCGAATGTAACAATATTTTGGATTTGAATATACAGTGTGTCACTACCTACGTAAACGGTGCAAATTAATGTACCTAAAAATTAGAATTCTCTACTTAACTTTAATCTGTAATAGTATCATATACATAAAATAAAAATATTTGGTGTTTGGATTTGGAATTTGATGGTAAATATTGATTCTAAAAAGTTTATTAAGTAACATTGTTTTGCTGTTTTTAAAAAATAAGGGTCAGTGAAGAGTCAAATTTATATTTTTATTGACAATGTATACTACTAGTTAATACAATATTAAAAACTTCCCCTACCAGTTCTTTTTGATCAACTAAAGTAGATATCTTAAAATTTTTTCCTTGTCTATAGGTCAAAAAAGCCTTTTTTTCTGAACAACCATGTGACCGTAAAGGCATGTACTCTTTTATCAGCTTTAAACTGTTCATTTCATTTTCATCAATAATGGTTTTTGTCTCTGAAACGTTCAAAATGAAAACTGAATTTTAATCTTCTACGTGAGTCTCTAGTATATCTACTATATTCTTCCGTCGACGTCCACCAAATATACCAACTATTAGAACTACATTGTTTATTAAAAACGTCTCATTCGGTGTTTCATGAATAAATTTTAAATCATCTTTTTTAGACAGGATTTTAGAATGTTTTGACTGGTATCCCTTTGACCTCTGCTTTAAATATTCCGTTAACCTATGATAATTAGCGATGTTAATATTCCTATCTACCATTATAGTTTTCTTTACCATCGAATATTTCGACCATAAGGAACTTGCAGAAAATGATTCAACGAGATCGACAAAGTATCCAAGCAATACAATTTCATTATTATGTTCTACACGTTGCTTTCTTTGATTTTTCTATAATTTCGTTAGAAATTTCAAAATCTGCGTTTATTTGGACTTCTAACTTTGACACGTATATAAATTATTGTGATTTTATGACATTTACGTTTGTGAGCATTCACCTTGCAACGATAATGTCTACTATGATAAAATGGCAATGTTATTAAAATTAAAGCGGATTTTTTAAAATACTGATTTGTATTGTGATTGCAATAACGAACCAGTATAACATAAAAGTTTGTATTTACTGCGGCCACAAAAATATGTGTATAGCCTCGGGCGACTTACAAACCATCGGGCCAGAGGCCCTCGGGTTTGTAAGACGTCGCCCTCGGGGCATAAACATCTATTTATACCCTTGGTACATAAATAACTATTATAAGAGTTCACGATTATTATATAACAGTGTAGAATTAATTGATTTTATGAGTCTAATGAAACAATTAAAAAAAAATAAACAAGCGAAAACAGCTTTAGGTATACATTTTAAATGATGTTTTACTAGTTGCCTAAGCAATAGTAATTATTTAAATGCCCAGTTTAAAAAGAGTTTTAGAAGCACATAAATTGAATTCCCTTTTTTATTTAAAGAAGAAACTATTCTATGTAGGTATTTTCTAACCTCAAAATAAAAGCTAATTTTAACTATATATAAAATTGTATATTTTTTTATTTATAAGTACGTGTTTTTTATAAAGGCGGATTGTATACTAAAATATACACCACGAAAACCTTTCCTTTATATATATTCGACATTCTTTCTACGCCTAACTGTAAGTTGTCGCATCTACATGGAAAATCTTCGGTCCTTTCTTTCTTATTTTTCTTTGGAGAACTGCGAACGGTTTGACAAGTGGAAAATTAGAAGAGCGTCTACATTTCGGATTCGATTCGACGCCCGCGATGCTGACGCAACCGCGACGCTCTACATTTCGCATCCCACAACGCTTTTATTTCAAAACCGGAATTTTTATATTATCGCTAGATACGGGTATAAAAGCTGTAGGCGTTGTTCATTGATATTGTGAATATTAAGCTTAGATTATCCGAAATGTATTTTTATTTATTATTAATTTTGAACAAAAATCAACAAATTATAATAGATTAAAATTTAATAGATCCATCGTACGAACGGCAAACAACTGCTTGATTAATTTTGTTTACAAAAACAGGAGGCTAAATGTTAACCAACACAATATCAAAATATTTTGTTTACATTTTGCGGTTAACAGATTTTGATCATTTTTATTTTATAATAATTTTATAAGAAACCGTGATATATATACTACTTAAGTTGGAACCATATGGAAAAAAATTATTATTGATTTTAGGAAAAAAAATTATTCTTGATAAAAAGTCCTGCATGACCCAAAACTTAAAATACAGTCATCAGATATCACATTTCTTTAGCCGTATACGAGGTTTGTCAAAAAATATAAATTTTGCTCAAGAATAAAGTACTTTTAGTTTTGACAAAATCGAAAATTTTTATTAAGAAAATTGCTAAATTCTTCACAAAAATCAAGAAAAGGAAACCGTATCATGTTTATAGTAGAGAAGAGAGAGAAAAACTTATGGATTACCGTAATTAGGTGGATCAATGCAAAATCTAGAAAAAATATGATATTTCAGATAGATCGCTGTAATTGCATATTTAAATGTAATTTTTAATTGTTATCAACTTTTCTTTATGAAAATTTTCGATTTGGTTAAAAATAAACGTACTTTACTCCTGAGCAAAATTTATATTTTTTGACAAACCTTGATATCTGATGACTGCATTTTAAGTTTTGGGTCATGCAGGACTTTTTATTAAGAATAACTTTTTTTCCTAAAATCAATAATAAACTTTTTTTTCGCATGGTTCCAACTTAAGTAGACACAATGTAGGTATACTATAATGTTATAATAGGAGAAAATATAAATCTCGTATGGATTCAAATTATTATAAGAAAAAAAAAATATTATTTTCCTCTTAAAATAATAATTATATCAGTACTTGCCTTTTTCTATTATTGACCAATAAAAATCCAGCATGAGATCTCTCATATCTCAGGACGTGAAGATTTAAAATATCACAGATGCTTTAAAATCAATAATACAAGGAATGCTTGTCAACTAAAAATGTACAGACTATAAAATTAATAAAACAAACCCAATGCAATTATCAACTAAAACCTGACAGTAAATATGGACGAGTCCCCGTATACAGGGTGTATCAATAAAAACTCACAGGCCGGATATTTTGGTAAGTAATAGAGATATTTTAATTCTGTATAAGCCAGTTCACAGCTTTAGTTTTAGATATAAATTGAATCAATATATAGATGGCGCTACGCCCAATAGTTTTTTTCGATGGGAGGATCTTTCTTGTGTAGCGCATCTTGTAAAAAATGCTTTTAAAACAGATTTTGTTTTATGATCTAATTCGATAAATCTAGCCATTTTTGATATACAGAGTGGATCACTCAAAATAGTTTCATCCTGTTGTTACGGGTTTTATTCTATCTAAACCTAGACTAGTCTAAATTACCCTAGTTTACACTACTCTAAACTATTCTAACCTATCCTCTTTCCTAGCCTACCCTATTTTAAATTATTCTAAACTTACACTACTCTAAACTAGGTTTTTCTATTCTAAACTATCCTAAAGTATTCTAACCTAATCTCAATTATTCTAATTTATTTTAATGTCTATCCTACCCTATCCTAAATTAGTCTAATCTATCCTACCTATTCCTATTACTATTCTACGCTAACTATTTACACTATTCTACTTCTAATCTATTATACGCCTAATTATGTACACTATTCTACTTCTATTTGATTCTAACTTACCCTAAGCTACTCTAATTACTAAACTACTCTATTACTTACCTATTCTACTATAACCTATGCTAATCTCTTTAGTTACCTTTAGATTTAAGATTGTGTGGTATATAAATGTATATAAATCAATAAAATGGGTCCATTAAGTAAATTCATAAAATATCCATTTTTATCAAACATATTTTGTAGTAAAATATAAAATAATATTTTGTAATAAAGTATAATCTCACCTGGAGTATATTCAATTATAATTAATACCTTAATAAATAAAACAATAACTCTAGCTCATTTAATTACTAAAAAGCTTTATTTTTATTGTTATTGTTTACATGTCGATTTTAACTCCTTCAGTTGTCAGATTCTTCTAAATTTATAAATATTGACCACAGTCTTACCAGAAATTATCCTATTACCCTTTTGTAGTCAGGGCCTTTTTGCTAAGACATTGACTTTTGTTGGCCATTTTGTGGAACTTCCTTCCTGGCCCAGTTTTTGCTTGGATTCTGATTGTGGCATGTGCCAAGATTTCAGCTATGATTTTCTAGGATTTATTCCTGTGCAAAAATCATAGATTCCTTTAGTCCGATATATTGTTACTGATCTTCGTGATTCATACACCTAGTGGTGGATATAGTATCGGGCTAAAAGTGTGAATTGAATAAATTAATAATCTAAAAGGTCACATACCATCAAGGGTGAGTTTTTCAAAATGAATTATTAGTTCACTTACCTATATTCCCAACAGCCTTCTGTATACATAATCGTTACAATCGTCAATGTTTTTCAGACCTCCTTGGTACGCTCCTTTCATTCGTACGTTCCTTCCTTCGCTCGTTCAGATTTACAATTCTGTGCAAACGCTTTTATTAGAGGAATACTTCTAAGGACTGTGTGCAAGTTCTCTCCACCTCCCCATATTGAATAGGGCTTCTCCACTTCACCGTTTGCGTGCTAGCAACAGAGTACAGACAATTAGATAACCCCACCGAATACGAAGTCATTTTCATAGCAGTCTACTACCTACCGATTTCAAGAGGAAGCTGCCTAACTGGACATCGTGCTTCCTTAAGTTCACTTAATCACCACAAGTAAGACGGTTCCTTTTTTTAACCCTATATTTCGGAGGGCCCCCATCTACTAACGAGGTTAGGTTGTTTGAGACTCAGCCTACAACAAACAGAGTTAAATACTTGGTTAAATAGACTCAATTTCTTTTGTATATATACATATTTAATTATAATATCCACCTACCGGTTTTTCTTTTCTTTTGTAATACGAAGAGTACTCTACGTAAACCGCACTTTGACCACCCACTTGGAGGGTTATATATTATAAGGGTATTTAATTTAGAGGTATATAAGAATAGTTGTGGAAACACGCCTTGTACATAATAATTTTCTTTCTTTCCTATTAGTAGACATTTCGTATAAATATAATTAGTTGGTTTTTTTTTTTTTTTTATTTTTTTTTTTTTTTATAATTTATTGGCCTACATAGCTAAGATGATACAGCCATTTGGTAACAACAGGTAAATAATTACAATATTTTACAGCTTAATTTTAGACATTTGTATAAATTTTGATATTTTTTTAACATTACCGAAAGACAGAAGTTTAAACAATACATCAAAAAGTGTAACAGGTTTTATAAAATTTTTTGGAATATCTAAACTATCTAAAAATGTATAAATATTATAAAAATTATTTTGACAATTAAAAAAAATATGTTGTAAATCCTCCAGTTTTCCACACGTACACCTATCATTTTCTTTTACACCTATTTTCTTTAGATGCACCATACTTAAACAATGACCGCTTCTTAATCTGCATACGGTACTTATATCCCTTCTATTCAAATTTTTTATTTTTGCAAACCACGGTCTCTTTAATGGAATTTGAATTACTTCTCCATATAGTTTCCCTTTAACTTGGCATATCACTTTATATTCCTCCTCCCATTTTTTCCATGTATTGGATTTAAAAAAAGGCAAGAGTTCACTATGATGCACCCTGGCATTAATATTTAATATTTGCAGTCGGCCTTTTTTGGCCAGTTCATCTACTTCCTCATTTCCAGTTATTCCGCAGTGACTAGGAATCCATGCTAGACAAATATCTATCCCCAAACTCTTTGCATTAAATAAACTATGTTTTATTTCTAATGTTAAATAGTCCATTTTACTCGATATGCAATTACTGGATATTTTTTGGAGAGCACTTTTAGAGTCGCTGAAAATAACTGCCTTCCTAATATTCTCAGTTATAATAAATATAACCGCTTCTTTAATTGCATATATTTCGGCCGAACAGATTGAAAAGAAATTTGGAAGTCGAAAAGATTTGTCAATTAAATTTGTAGAAAAGATACCAGCGCCAGTTTTGCCCTGCCGATCTTTGGATCCATCAGTAAATAAAAATGTATAGTTGGGAAATTTTGACTTTGCTTCTATTATAAAATTTTGCTTATTGAATGTACATTTATCTAAATTTAATTCCATAAAAGGAATAGTCGCAACCTGTATTTCTATGGGAAATTGAAAGCACGGAAAGGTATCTAAAAAATGAATTTCTTGAAGAAAAGGCCTAATAGCATGGAACGCTTCCATAATTGGTGCAATTTTATTGGCAGGCCAAAACTGGACGTCTCTCAAAAAGCATTCGTGCAAAGAACTTATATAGTAATAAAAGGAATTTTTATAGGATGAAATCTTAGTTACGTATTTTAGTGCTAACCAACTCCTTCGAGACTTTAAGGTTGACTCTCCACTTTCAGATAGCAATATATTAGTTGGTGTTGAGCGCATCATACCTAATACTACACGAATAGCTTGATATTGCATTTTATCTAATCGTTTCAAGAGCTCTTGCGAACAACGGCCGAAAAGAATACTTCCAAAATCTAGATGACTACGAACCAAGGCTTTATAAATCATAAGAAGAGTAGATGGGTGGGCACCCCACCATGTACGGCATAAGCATTTTATTAAGTTAATGCCTTTTAGTGCTTTGCCACATATGTACTCTACATGTGGCTTCCAGTTCAAATTATGTTGAAAAGTAACTCCTAAGTATTTAATTTCATTTTTCCAGGGAATTTTGTTTCCATTAATTTTAATGTAATCTAACGGGTTGGGTTTACCTTTATTTTTAAAACAGATAGCCATACATTTTGAGGGAGATAATTGTAGTCCATTTTCCTCCAAATATGATTTAATATTTTTAAGTGACTCATTAACATCATTGATCATCTTTTTCCGATTATGACCAGTGCAAATTAGAATAAAATCATCTGCATAACCTAGTAGAGTTACATTCTCGGAAATTACTGTTTTAAGAGGGTCACAATATATATTAAATAATATCGGGCTTAAAGGGGATCCCTGAGGAACTCCCTTATTTGTGATACGTGGGCCTATGATATTGCCAGATAACGGATCCAAAACGCTAATGCTTCGCTGCGACAATAAGGAAATGCAAATTCTACAAATATCCTCCGGGAGTGTGTATTCCGCTAACCTTTTAAATAATTTTGAAATATTTACATTGTCATAAGCTGATGATATATCAAGCAGAGCTACCACAGCATCCTCTCTGTCAGTTAGGCTTGTAGCAATTAATGAATACAAAGCCGTTAAGTTATCCTGAATTCCTCTTCCTCGTCGAAAACCTGACTGTTTTGAATTAAGCAGGCTTTTATTTTCTAAATGCCACTCTATTCTGTTTTTAATTAATGATTCAAATAATTTACCGGGACAGGAGGAAAGGTTAATAGGTCTCCAACCTTCCGTAGAACTAATATCTTTTCCAGGCTTGGGTACAGGCGTCACCAGTTGAGATTTCCACTCTTGAGGAATAGGTACTAAATTTGTTAAAACTCTATTATATATATTTAATAAATATTCTAGACCACTTAAAGGAAGGTGGGATAGCATACTATTTGATATGTTATCTAAACCTGGAGCCGTGTCCTTTTTCTCCTGGAGAACAGAATTAATTTCATCTAAAGTGAAAGGTTTACTTGTTTTCACAGAAAAATTTATTTCAGATATGTTATCCTGATCAATATTATCAGTAAGCTTTTGTAATAATAAAGGGCCAATGTTAGAATTAAGAGGTGGACATCGACGATATTGTTTTTGTGAATTAGAAAAAGCTTTTACCACATTCCATATCTCTGATATCTTTTTATTCGGAGATAAGCTAGAGCAAAATTTCTGAAAATTTTGCATTTTCTGTTCTCTTAGTATTCTTCTTGTCTTTGCTCGAATTTTTTTAAATTCCACGAAGTTCTCAATCGTTGCATTTTCTTTGTATTGTCGAAGGGCCTCCTTGCGTGCTTGAATTGCTACTGTACAAGCATCATCCCACCAAACGTTTCGAGGTTTACCAACCTTTTTACATTTTTTTAATGGAATTGTCCTCTTTGCAGCCGAAATTATGATTTTAGAAAATTCATCGTATGTTCTGTCTATAGTATTAAATTCAGCTTCTATGGTTGATGTAAATAGTGGCCAATTAGCTCTTTTAGTATTAAATCGCCCAAGAGTTGTTCTACTATGGTCTATTTTTCCTTTATCTCCATTACTAAAGTGTGCAAGGCAAGGAAGGTGGTCACTGGTCCCAGAATCATATATTACTTGCCAATTTGATTTAGTAGCCAGTTCCGGAGGACAGATACATACGTCGGGAGCACTAGCTCTTTCATCTGGACGAGTAATTCTAGTGGGAGTGTCATCATTGAGTATGACAAGTCCGTAGTCATCTAGAAACTTTTCAAGAGTTAAACCATTCCTGTTACAATAACCAGAGCCCCAGGCCGTATGTTGAGTATTAAGATCCCCTATTAAAACAATTGGTTTATGTGATTTTGCCCTAATGAAAGTGAACACATTATTAAGAATGTTCCTAGATAAAACTGTGTCAGGGGTTATGTAAATACTAATAAGAATTAAAGGAGGTAATTCTATTACTACAATTTGCCAAGAGTCAGGTAATAATATATTTGTTAGGATTATTCGATTAAACGGAATGTTATTATGAATAAGTATGGCTACTCCCCCGTACCCATCATACCTGTCGTGTCTTATACAGTCAAAACCTCGAATAAAAGATATTTGATTATACTTTAGAAATGTTTCATTTAAGCACACTATGTCCAACTTAAAATCTCGAATTAAGTTTACCAGTGTATCTTTGTTCGTATAAAAACTACGAATATTCCAATGAAGAATTTTTAAGTCCATTAAAATTACTCTAAATAATAATTAAAATAGGTTACTTAAATTCATTTAAATACTTATTATGATATAAATTGCTAAATGTGCAGCAGTTCGAATTTGTCTTATATTTAAATTTTTGGAAATGAAGAAGAGAAAGGAGTATTTGGAATATCATCAATTAACATGCTCTCGGAATCATTAGGATTGTTATTGTCAGATGCGTCTAAATGGATATCAATCCAGGAACTTTTTAGAGAAGAATGCGGAGGAGATAGATTATCTGGTGTTATTTTACCTTGAGTACATTGATAAACTGAGGGTTGAGAGTCTAATTTTGTGTTTGGTGTGACCTTCTCTTGAGTATATTGATATACAGATGATTGAGATACTAATCTGGTCGGTTGAGGAAGCAGAGCTCCTTTATGTGCTAATATATCATAGCCTGTTTTTTCAATCACGTTTACCTTTTTCCTTTTTGGTGTCATAGTAACTTTTGCATAAGACCGTCTTGCTGAAGAGGATGATTCAGAGAGAGTGGCATTTAACGGAGGAAAAGACTGAGGGGTACGTTGAAAATTAAATTTGTTGATATTTCTGGATATAATGGGAGGAGATAATTGTGATGCCTCATAATATGACAAATCCTGAAAGGACATTAGTTCGTTAATATTCTTCTGACGGGAAAACTCAGGGCAATTTTTATCTGTAGATTTGTGATTCTGATCGCAAAAAATACATACAGGTTCTTTATCACAATTTTCATGACTTTCACCGCAGCAGTTACAACGCTTTTTACTTCTACATTGAATTTGGGCATGGCCAAATCTCAAACAGTTTCTACATTGCGTAACAGGAGGAACATAAGCAAACACTTTAGTATGGTACGTGTAAATTTCAATTTCTTCAGGTCTTTTTTTTCCTTTAAAAGTTAGTAAAAAAGTAGATGAAGGTAGATACTGAATTCCTTCTTGAGTGACTATTCTCCTGTTTAGTCTACGGGCTTCTATAATATTGTATTTGTTGCCAGCATTTTGTAAAATATCTTCACTTGTAATGGAATAGCCTACATCTCTAATAATGCCTTTGACCGTTAAAAACCTTTGAGGAATGTATATTTTATAACCTTCACGTAAGAGTGTCTCGTTACAAAGTATTTTATTGGCTTCATGTGGAAGATTAAAACTTACTCCAACTCTGTGTTTGCCTTTCTTTTTAATACTTTTAACATTAGAGATTCCTAGAGCATGAAATCTTTTTCCTAAATCCATAGGATGTAGACTCGGTATGTTTTCTCCATTAACTTTTTGTTCTACTATTACTGTAAAAGGGCCAAAATCTGATTGGGAATAAGTGACTATTTTAGATTTACAAGCAGTAACTTTATTTTTCAATTGTATTATTTCTCTGGACACTTCTTCATTATCCTTAAACTCTTCTAGGGTTTTATACAGTTCCTTCTCAAGATCTAATAAAGACTTATTTTGTGCTGGTGATAGCTGATGTAAAGAGTTCAGTAATTCATTTTGTTCTATAGTAAGCTTAGATTTAATAATGGCACGTAGTGTTTGTTGTGGATTACTACTTCCTGGGGAATCTTCCCCCATATTGGGGTAAGATAGAGCTTTTACGTTAGACTGCTTTAACGAAGTATTTACTATGCAAAAACTTTTGTTGGGCTTGAAAATATGTAAAACTATAAGCTAATAAATTAGTTTATAATTAAAAAGCAAAATTTGGTTTTTATCTGACACTGGTCAAATTGACAACCCCATGCAAAATTTCAATCCAATTAGTTGGTTATAATTTTAATTTTGACAACGATCGAGGTTATAAGATAATAAAGGCCCGTTCACATTCTATGAATCAAACAAGTTCTTTTTTTTTTCTTCTTTCTATTTACAGGAACCCAACCCCTGAGGTTACTACTCAACCTGATGAGGGAAGTTCGGTAATTTGAACCCCTTTATCAGGACAGGCTACCCGTAATAGTGTTCAGCATGAATCATTGGATTTTAAGAAAATGGTAAAGCAGGTCTATTTTTATTCCAAATAATAAACACTTTTACAATACTTGTCAACCCCCCTTTCACTTCTCCAACACCTTAATGGCACATCATTGAAATGGTAATTTAATGGAGATTCAGAAATATTTCTATACATTGCGTTGCCTAAATTTTGTCGCCCTCTAGCGGGATAAAAAACTACTACGTAATATAGAGTGTGACACTACAATGTGCAGTAATCATTGAAAAGGTAATTTTATGAAGAATTTAGAAATATGACTTTTAATTGAACCGCTCTCTATTGGAATAAAAAAACTATACGAATTATAAAGTGTGACACCTTATTTGAAAGCAAATTTAATTACTAATTCAATTAATTATCCTCCATATATTGCACTTGCAAAATTAGTCATGCATTATTTTGAATATTATTACTTATTTTATTTTGTTGTAAGTGCAATATGGAAATATTTATAATAATTTTATGTAGTGCATTGAATTAGTAATTAAATTAGCTTTTAAATGAAGTTTCACACTTTATAATACGTTACACGTGGCAATGTCTTTCGATGAGTAAAATGTTCACTAAACCTAACTTATATTCTAACTTCCACTTCTTATATGCTAAGAAAACATTTAATACTAATTACAGTTAGGTTCATACACATAATCAGATAAGAAATATTGGCAAATGGGGCCAAAACTGTCTTAATGTGTCTCACATCAACACAATATTTAAAATAACATTAATGTTTGTCGTTTGCTACCAAAAATTAGTTACATTTATCCTATTCGATAAAATTTATTCACATACTAGTTAAATGTCAATATGGTAAAAACTTCTATTTTTAAGTTACTTATAGAAAGTATCCAACACTAGTATGAGAGTCTTTTATGTACTATGCCGGTAGAAATATGTTTAAACCAACACCTTATTATAGCTAAAACTCATAAAGTACTTCCAGTTAGATAGTCTGTCCTAATACTTTTGAATAAAGGTATTTTACGATTTCATTTTGTATCCAAATTTTAGCAAGTTCTTTAATCAACCTTTTATTTAACTTTTCATGTCTTAAATGGATTAGAAGTATACACAGTAATTTGTTTACAATATATTTTACCATCTGTGTAATGTTTAATCCCATACACAGGGTGTAGTCATAAAATAATAACATACATAATTAAACTTTCTATTACTCATTATTTTGTACTCTTGATTCTATATGAATGCTGTAAAACCGTGTGATGTTTAAATGATGTGTGAAATTTAGTACTTACGTAAAATCAAAATTACCCTTGTTCATACGACTTTCAAAAATTAATTAAAGATTCGGATCTGGATTCCTTATAAACCCTATAAACGAAATTTGCAGAATTTGTAATCCACGCCACTGTATATGAGACAGAATAACACCGAGTACCTCATCTCTCTCTTTCGGTCTTTGCAGTTTTGTTGAATGAATAGCAATCGGCTCCGATTGAGATTTAAAAGTTTTTCCAAAAGTTTAGAACAGCCACGGACGGCATGGCGCGACGGCCATGAAGTATATAGGTAGGTGAAGTGTATTACCGGAAAACTTACACAAAACTTTTATACATTTAAATATTTTCCCTTCGACTTCGTTATTTCAGATTTCTAACTTTTTGAAAAATTAGGTACCTTGGAATTTATAAGTGATTGTTTGTTTGATATGTCGCGTGCAGTTTTTTAACTAAAACAGGAGTAGTAGTGGTTAGAAGGTTTCTGGTTCTGAAACAATATATGGTAAGGAACAATGTAGCAAGAAACAATACAGTAAAAGATAATGTACGAAGAAAGAACAAGTATAGCAGGAAAAAACGCAGTAAGAGAAGAATTGATGTAACAAAGGCTAGAATGAAAAGAAGAAGAACAATGAGAAAAATAAAACCTGTAAGGAGGGTATGCTTTTGATAGGCAAATTTGGGCGATCTCTAACAAAAAAATTTAAATATTTTAAATGCTTAGAAACGAGTAATGTCAATTAATTCAATGTGGCTACGTTTTGTTTTAATTATTTTAATGACTAATTGTCAGGAGTGACAATTTGTTTATTATTTAATTAGAATACGTTTTTATTTTTACACTTTTTGTATCTATATTCGATAATTTTACGTGGCCCCAATAAAGTGTTTTGGGTACGATGGGTACATCAATAAAAAAAGTACTTCTAAAGTGGCCAACAATGAAACCTACCAGCAGTTTCTACTGAATATTCGAGCAAGCAGAGAAATTGACTGGGTAGAGCCTGGAGGAAACTCGCGCATTTGCACCCAATGCTATTTTACATTTCGACGACAAGGTAGAGTAAAGCAATGTTTATAGTAGCAATATAATAAATCTTGTTTGTTTTATTCTTAAGGCAATAAAATAAGATAACCTAACATCCAACAAGATCCTATTCCCATCATTGAAAATGTGTACAACGACGAGGTAGACATTGAAAACGGCAGCGTGTTGCTCTATTGCGATTGCAGGCTGCTCCTAGGCAGGTTACTCATGGTGACAATGAATATTTAATTAATCTGCTCACTGATCGCGTAGTAGCTCTTGAAGAAAAAAGCAAGATATTCGATTTTGACAGTGAAAATATGGAGGACGACGATTGCAAGTGCCTAATCGGATTAAGTAAAGCGCAGTTTGCAACGGTTGTAGGTAACTGCAATAACTTGACACCTAGAAGACAAGTTTCAAAAAAAAATTGCGTAGCTATTTTTCTAATAAAACTAAAAAATTATCCAATTCAAAAAGTTTTAAACAAGATGTTTGGCATGAAACCAAAGCAACAATATCTTATTAGCAAAATATTCCACGATGTTCTTAACTCACTTACAGTTCACTTTGTTCCTTTTCATCTTGGTTACCAACATATAACTTGTCAAGAATACGCTACTTCTGATAGTACCACTACCTCAAATAGTTTGTGTCACGTTAATTCTGATTCATTGGTAGCTCTTGTTGATGTCACATACTTGTACCACGAAAAACCTGTAGATCATCTTCATCCCCGAATGACATATTCTTTGCAAAAACGCTCGAATTTAGTTAAATTCTCGGTTTTAACAGCACCAAACGGATATATTGTTGATGTTACCGGCCCGCATGCTTCAGATGCTAGAAACTATGATTCGTTGATATTTAACGGTGTGGCTGTTAACGGGGACGGATTTTTTTCATTTTTTCAAGAAGGTGACAGCATTGTATATGATCGCGATTATCGAAACTCGATGCAGTTTTGCCAAAATATGAGAATAAATGTTTTTATGTCACCTTTTCTTCCCAACGGCCGACGTCAACTAACTACTCAACAAGCAAATATATCAAGACTTATTACAAGCCTTCAAAATAAGTTTCGGTTTCTAAGAAATGTTGTGCCAAATAGTTACGGATGTGAAACATTTGAAAGTATTTTTAAAGTAATGTTTGCTTCATCCAATTCGTTTTTTGTGCCTATAAATGAAAGTGGGCCTGAAGATGATACATTATGTGACAAGGTTTTGAAACGTTTGATTCTCTCTAATAGTTTATTACACAGAATTAGAGATGAACGCCTAATTCAAAGTAAAATTGATTGGCAGCTGATAGACGGATTTATTGACCTTCAAGACTTTCCAATTTTATCGGAAGAAGAAATTCAGGACTTAACACTCGGTACATACCAGATTCAATTATCGTATAGTTATACGTCATCACATATAAACAACGGCAACTATTTGGTAAGACTACATCGTCAACCTAATGCCGAAATTGATAATATTGATAATCTGATAAGAGCCTCAATACCTTCAAGGTTTCAAGCTGCTACCGAAAGAAAATGCTTTATTGAATATAACAGCAAACTAATTGGAGTAAACGCAATAACTGGCTGGGCATGTCTTTGAAAATCAGATGCAAGAGTTTTAGAAATGTGTGGACATGTCTGCTCTATAATATATATATTTTTTTTCATATGGAAGGCATCAGCCAGGAATTCGTTATCCGTCAAGAGATATGGCAAATAATTTAAATGATATGGATATTGATAGACCACTTTAAGAAGTTTGTTTTCCCTTTAATTTTGTTAAGTATTTAATCAAGGCCACTTTAATGTTGGTATTTAGCATGGTCTTTCTGAACACATTTAACCCTAAATGAGATGATTTTCATAGATATTTTCGAAAATATTTAAGTTGGTTTTGTTTTGGTTTGTTAAATATATTGTAGTACACCATTAGGATATATTTCTTCTACTTGCTTTTTTCTTAGATGTCATTGTTATGGTTATTACCCTCATATTGTGTGTCGGCTTCGTTACTGTCTCCCTGCTCCAATATATGGACAGCACTGTTAATTAGAATCCTACAGTGAATGCTCGAGTGGGGAATTACTGTCAGGCTATGCAATTTAATTTTTAATTTCAGAAAAATTAGAAAGAAACTTGGCACCCGTATGAATCTGAACCCAGATCGCCCGCCCGCGCCCGGATCAAAAGTCTCAAGCTCTACCCACTGCGCTACCCCACCCCGCTTCTTGTAATTTTGTAAAAATGTTATAGATTTTCTAATGGTGTTTAGGTACTTCTTGTTTAGGTACTTGTTAGGTGCGTAGAAGATAGGTTTTCCAATAATGTTTAAGAGCAAAAATCTACATAGTTATTTTAAAAATGTATGTGTGTATTTCTGTTTTAATTAATAAATTATTGATGTTTAACTGTTGGTTTTTGTCTCTGTAGCTAAGGTATTCGCTTCGTGCGCGACCGCAGCGCCAATTCGTTTTGGTATAAATGGACTATTTCTGTGTATACTGACACATACAATTTTTAATAGAATTCGTAAACAAAAAGTATATATGTTAGTTTTATTAAAAGTATATGGATTTGTAAAACAAGTAAAACATTAATTTATTATTATTATATATTTTTAACGCTTAAATTAAATAAAATTATGTATAATCAATGAAAATCAATAATAAAATATTGGCAGGCAACAGTATTTACAGGAAAATGTATGAGAAGTTGCCTAAGTCTAATAAGTTGTCATTGAAGAATTAGCCTGTTCTATCAAAATAAAAAAATACCATTTAATAATAGCATGAAGTTAAAGTGTATAAAAAAAGGATCGCTATTTATATTTTCATTTTTGTTCGAATGAAAACATAGAATGAATGATAAAAACTGGTTTCTCATCAGTAAGTCACACAATTACATTCCATCCACATACAAAAGTCAAAGGCAGAAATCTTGAAATCTAGTCCTTGCTGAATGAACATTTAAGAATAAAGGGACATTAAAGAACATCGTAAAATGTTAATTTATTGTTTATTTAAAACCTTTCAAGTTTATGATGTCTACTATTTACAGCACTACTGTTATTATTACAAAAATAAAGGTAATTTTTCATCTTATTGTACACCTATCTATTTATTTCTTTGATGTAATTTCCACTTTGCTATTGAATTTTTTATATAAGTTTCACTCTTTTTTTTTGCTAGTATATGTACAATTTTCAATACAGCAATTCCGGTTGCTTATTGTATTACCTAGTTTTTTGAAAAAAAGTAAATGTATACGTGTATTTGATATGCCAAAATTACAAAATATCGCCCTAAAATGCACGAATTATCCGCAGCTAGCGCTAGTATCGCTTTTGCTTCCCTTTCCATGACTTCGCACGGAGCGAATAGCATTAGATTACCTGATGCAGGCTTTTTTAAAATAACTTTTAAACTAATGAAGATTTTTTGTACTGACCACTTGCAGACCACCACCATTGGACACCAATATTCAAAACTTAAAAACCGAAAAGAGTACAGTTACAGGTGATTGAATAGAAACAAAATCGCAAAAGTAGACCCTTCTGCTGATTTTTAGTGACATCGATCTTTAATTCTTTACCTTTATCGCCTGATTGCGCCTCATTTTATTGCTATCACAATAAGAACTTTTGAGATGTTCAAAACCTCGCCTAGTTTAAAACGCTTCTATAACACTCGACATTATCGGTCTTTCTTCCTCTCTGTATTTTCCAGATAAGTCCATCACGCAGTCTGCTACACTAACTAGGTACTCGTATTTCCATAGTAACGTGGTCTTATTTGCATTATCGCTACCATCTATGTATTACGTCGAAACCCTGGATACGCACATAAGCTTTGTTGCCAAAATGTTTATTTTATCATTATTTTGTCTTCAAAAACTCCGCCATAAAAGAAATTTTTTGAAGATGTTCCGGAATGATTTGAATGTTAAAATTTTCGGAAAATGTTTCTTTTTATATATCTATAAGTGTGCAAAATCTTATGACCGGGAGCATGGGACCCAGAAAAGCATACCCTCTTTTTATATTAAAGTATAAAGAATTGATGTGTGAACGGTATTTTTATTTGTGGTGATTGTTGATGGTTTCTTAGCCTACAACGTCTTCTTCTGTCGATGATTGAATAAAGTCTTTGGACTTCTTTTTATATTTCCTATTAACTCGGATGTATAACTTAAATATCAAACACTACTTGTTTACAAATATTAAACTTTTTATGTGATTTAAAAAATCGTTGATCGTATAATGCTGTAACAGTAAGTGACTTTAAACTTTGTCATAAGGTACATTTAATTCAAAGTAATCGTAAAACATTGCAGGTACTAGTAAAAAAACGTTAATTACTTTCTAATAATAAATATAGATAATTTTTCTTCAATTCAAATAAGCGGAACATATTAGTTTTTTTGTAAATTACATGTGAAATGTAAGTGACTATTTCTGATTTACTAAAATTACTTCGAGAAAAATAAATAATCAAGGTGACAAAATATGTAATAAAGGAGACCATCAAAGATAAAATCGGACTAGAAAAAAAATTAGAAGATTATTAGAAAAATTTACAATTCTTTAATAAAATTTAATAGAAGGTATAAATAATAAAATACCACCAATTTATTTTTATTAAATAAAAGTTAGTGAAGATTCTTGATTAACTGTGTAACTGTCTGCAATTTTTAATTAATCATTATCATTTCTTTTCTTTTGTAGGTTCTCCTTATAATTTAAGTACTACTTTAAATGGAATAATTAGGATTATGTGTCCATACGAAACCCTAACAGGAACAGGTCATCAATGGGCTTTCTCTTTATACTCTTTTTAGATAGAAATTTGGATCATATGATGAACCATATATAACTACTATATCTAACTACTATTAATTAAATTTAAATTTTGTATTACATTATCATTGAAGAAAAATTTAATAAAAGTTATTATCAAACTAAAGGACAGTCTTCTCACTTCTGAGTAAAATTTAAAGTAACTACTTTCTGATTAAACTATAGGGCTACTGTTTGTTAATCTGTCAAGTAAATGTACATGTTAGCAGGTAAGCAAATTTTTGTGTGATTACTCATTGTAATATAATGAATAGCGGTAGCAAAGTACCGCCGACACCTCCCTAGGCAGAACGAGGTGAGTCGCCTTGAGTGTCGAGTATGTGGTCAGCTGTAGCTGTAGGCGATTGATTCTCACGCATTGTGTTCTATTGATAAAATCATTTGGTAACTAACAAGTGTCTTTATTTGTAGCCTTTTAATTTTGGTAGAAATTTGATGAAAAAAAAAATGTTTTCTTCATTAAAAGTAATTTATATTATCTCTATCAATGACCGGCTGAGAGAAGCTTAGAAAAACAAAACGCAGAGAAACTTAAACATTTATTGTTAAATTTGTTTAAGTTTGGAAATAATTATTCAACAATACATACCACTGAGTTAAAAATAAAGCTGTCTAGTGACCAAGTCATTAAATTATAGCAGGGGCGCTACTAGGAAAATTTGTTAGGACAGACGAGCGCTCTTTCCAAATTACGATTAACTGTTAATTCTACCATTCGGAAAGTTACGTACAGATCAGGTTAATGTTGTTTCATGTTACCAGAAAGTCAAGTACAGGTCAGGTTAATCCCTGAGGAGTACCTCTGAACTTAACGATGTATTCATGTCACCAGAAAGTCAAGTACAGGTCAGGTTAATCCCTGAGGAGTACTTCTGAACTTCTCTATTGTTTTATTTAGTAAAAAAGTTAAATAAGTTAAGTACAGGTCAATTTAATATCGGAGGAGTACCTCTGAACTTCCATTTAAAGCGTTTGCTTTTGTGATTAAAAAAAAATTAAGTAGAGGTCAGTTAAATATTTGAGGAGTACCTCTGAACTTTAATTTATAGTTTTTTTTGTGATTACAGAAATTAAGTATAGATCAGCCAAATAGCTGAGGAGTACCTCTGAACGTATTGCTTTTATTTTGTCTGCTTAGCACAAATTTAGTGAAATCTGTTGAAATATTAAATAAAAAGGTCTTTACAAAAACATACCACATATTTCTTAGACCAAAATAAGTCGATTTAAGTAAAATTACCTTGGTACAAAGTTGCTTCGTTTGGGCTCTAGAGGGCAAAAAAATGGTATTAAAATTTTGTCCAATAATAATACATAGGCGTAGAACTTGATTTTTTAAATAATTGCACCCTTAAAAATTCTACGTCAATGAAACAAACGGAGTTTGAGTATGAAATTTAGATTGCGCAACTCATTTACTTTAAAAAAGGTACTCTTAATAAGACTCGATTACTCTCATGGTTTTGACGAAATTTGCATTTTAGTCATTTTAGAATATAAACAACAATTATTAAAATACAAACTTTGTCAAAACCATGAGAGTAAATCGAGTGTTATCGGAAGACCAATTCCTTTGCTCCCAACACTGTTGATAATGGAAGAGCACGTTTTGTAAGGATTCCTAAAGTTGAAGAAGACATTTTAGAACGTGCTAAAGAAGATCCAGAATTAAGTACCAGACGAATTGGAAGGGAACTAGGAGTAAGTAAAGATGTCGTTCATAAAGTGCTTAGAGAACAATTGCTATATCCATACCATGAGAAGCCAGTAGAAGAATGATTAGTCCATGATCCTCAAATTCGTTTGGGTTTTTGTCGATTTGTTAATATGCAAAGAGAAAGAGATCCAAACTTTATCAAGAAGGTTCTCTTTACCGATGAAGCGGGTTTTACAAGAAGAGGTATAACTAATACCCATAATAAACATGTTTATGCCGTTGATAATCCGCATGCAATAAAGGTAAACCATTTTCAGCACGAATTCAAAATTAATGTGTGGGCTGGAATAATTGGTAATTTCATTGTTGGTCCTGTCATACTTCCACGAAAATTAACTGGAGAAAATTATTTGGATTTTCTACAAAATACGTTGCCAGAATTGTTAGAAGATTTACCTCTCCAACTTCGGAGAGATATGTGGTTTATGCAAGATGGAGCTCCACCACATTTTTCTTTAAACGTTAGAAACCACTTGAATGAACAATATCCACACAAATGGATAGGCAAAGGTAATGACGCACCTGTAAACTGGCCACCACGTTCCCTAGACCTAACACCGATGGATTACTTTTTTTGACATCTGAAATCCACAGTTTACAGGGAACCTGTAGAAAATGAGGAACAACTCTGGCAACATATTCAAGATGCAATAAACAATCTTAGAGGTGATGAAGAAGTTATGGAAAGGATACATTTTAATTTTCTTCGACGTATAAATCTTTGTATGCGTGAAAATGGTGAACATTTTGAACAATTTCTGTAAAATTTCTATTTTGATTATATTGTAAATAAATATTTTTGTAAAACCTATACACTCTAAATTATTAAAACAGAAATTTAGCGAAAACCATGAGAGTAATCGAGTCTTATCAGGAGTACCTTTTTTAAAGTAAATGAGTTGCGCAATCTAAATTTCATACTCAAACTCCTTTTCTTTCATTGGCGTAGAATTTTTAAAGGTGCAATTATTTAAAAAATCAAGTTCTACGCCTATGTATTATTATCGTACAAAATTTTAATACCATTTTTTTTGTTACATAAAAATCTACCAATATACCAAATTTCAACAAAATCGCTTATGTCGTTTTAAATTTATATGGGAAAAACGATTTAAAAATTGTAACTTCAAGGCCCTCTGGAGCCCAAACGAAGCAACTTTGTACTAAGGTAATTTTACTTAAATCGACTTATTTTGGTCTAAGGAATATGTGGTATGTTTTTTTAAAGACCTTTTACAGACACCCTGTATAGTGTAATTGTTAGCATTGTGCAAGCTTTGTTTTATAAATGTGGTCTGATAAATGGTATGAGGAATCCGAAGATTCACAATCACAGAAAATATCGGTAAGTTGTACTGTCCTTGATGGGCAGTGTTAGCAAGTAATTCTTTTGTTTTTGGTTTTTCCGTTATGTTTTGTTGCCTAAATGATATATTTACTGCCCGAGACCTACTAGATGACTTGCTTTTTAACCACGCGATGGCAGGTGGTAAGCATTTCGTGACTAGTAGAGTGAAAAAATTCTGGATGGATATTGTTGAAATCCGAGGAGCATAGCTTTTATTTCAAATGATTTAAATTGAAAAATGCTGGACAGATATTATTGAAATCCGAGGAGCATAGTGTTTATTTTGAACAATTTAAAAAAAATGTAAATTGGAAAATGCTAAACGGATATTGTTGAAAATCGAGGAGCATAGTTTTTATTTTGAAATTATTTTAAACATATTAATTGAAAAATATCGGACGGATATTGTTGATATCCAAAGAGCAGATTGTGTTTTAAATTATTTTAAAATCTTGAATAAAGTGTTACAAATTATAAGACATGGAGTGTTGTGTCACTTATTTAAAAATGCAAGGTTTTCCCTCGTCTCAGAATATGACGAGAGGATGAGCAGGAAACTTTTTCGAAATAATTGGCGTGGGAAGAATTTGGCAGCTAATCTTGTAATTTTGTTATTTTTATTTGAGATGTCTTTTCATTTTGTTTAATATTTTTATAAATTAAAATAATACAAATTAATAACCAGTCGATACATAAAAAGAAAGAGAATATTTCGAGAGCGAAATATAGATCAGTATGGCCGTGTTAGCAGGTAAACAAATTTTTGTGTAATTGCTCATTGTAATATAATGAATAGAACAGCGGCAGTCAAGAGCGGGGGATGCGGGGAAACGTTTGCGGTAGCACAGTACCGCCGACATATCCCCAGGCAGAACGAGGTGAGTCGCTTTGAGTGTCGAGGGTGTGGTCAGCTGTGGCTGTAGGCGGTTGATTCTCTCGAATTGTGTTCTATCGATAAAATCATTTGGTAACTAAATAATTATTTGACTTGATAATTAATAAAATCTAAGATACATGTATAACTTTAATCAGAGGTAAAAAGTTCGGCCCCAAAGTAGGTAATAATAAAATTATTTTATTCAATCAAGGCCTGTGATTTTTAAGAATAAATATTTAGTCGAATATGATTGTCTAGCTGATACTATTTGATGATATCTAGCTAGCAAGTTATAGTATATTACACACCGAGGTGGGAAGAGTTTCATTCCTGTCGTGAGATTAGTTAGATCATCGAGACGCGAAGCGTCGAGGTTAGCTATGATCTCGAGACAGGAATTAAACTTCCTACCGAGGTTTGTATACTATTTTATTTACAACCATCATATTTCGATCAAAGTTAATAAATCTCTGTTTCGTTCTGAACATACCTAAAATATTACATTTAACGACAAATTACCAAACGCGCGGTTTTCTCAGAATAATCAAGTAAATATATTGTTACTGTGATTACGGGGTAAATAACTGTCACCAATATTAATAAATGTCAGATAAAGCCGGATATTAAATTCGCGAATAATAAATATCAATAAATAGTTTGTTGTATTTTAGTTCATTGTTGTTTTTTATTGTTTGCCATTAAATAGGTATTATAAAATTTGTCAAAAAATATGTTATTTTTTTAAATATAAAAAATATTCATCTAGAATACATGAAATAAGGGCGGAAAGTGAGGGCGGGAAGTAGAGGATGTGTAATGTGACACTTCCCAACCTTCAATGACGTTAGTAATGACAACATTACATATATGGTTGTAAATAAATATGATTTTTGTAACCTTAAACTGTCCAAGAAGAGATACGATAATTTTAGTTTCAATAAAGTCTCTTTCTTTCGGTAAATCCAATTTAAAATATTTCACATCCTACCTCTATTTTACTTTAAACAAATTATACTATAATGTTTTTATGGTGGAATCTGGTAGTGGTAATAAAATACTAAGTAAAAAAATAAAGATTATAATGATTAACTATTTTAAATTACATTTACGATAATTAGGAACAGCGAACTTTTACCGATTAATGATCGATACTTTAAATTTTCTATGACAACGTTTTAACGACAAACTACAACATGTTGGACTTACAGTGTTAAAAGTAAGAAGACCTAAAAACGTTGCAATACTAACATAAATATATCAACATTTTTTTATATCTGCATTGGAAGTCCATTATATAACGTCTCCATTGTCTGGCTTTTCTTTAGCCAGATGCGACTTACAAGTAGAATTACAATTGATCAGTTAATAGCTATTTGTATTACTAGGGAGGAAAGTGCCACTTTTCCTCCCGCAGGATGAAGTTTACTGCCCGACGCGAAGCGGAGGGCAGTAAACATCCAAGGGAGGAAAAGGCACTTTACTCCAAAGTAATACATATGATTTTTCCGCCTCCCTCAAATAAATTTTTAAATAATTTATTTATGAAACTAATAAACAAAATTTATTAAAGAACTAAAATTATGAAGTAGGTATAGTATAAATTATAGACATGTTATTTTCATTCTTGCATCCTACATATTTTTAATTTGTGGTAGAGTAATTATTTTTCTGAGTAAGTACGAATATGCTTTTCTTCTGCCCATTGCTTGAAATGTAAATACCGTTTTTCGTATTTTTCTTTAGATTTTTGGGGTAATAGAGATTGAACGGTTGCATTAACCTGTTCCAAAATATCCGGTGGTGTATTATTTATATCTTTAAATTAGCTTGAATCACTCATTTTTTAAATATTATTTTATTATTTGTAGATATATTATAGCTTAACACACTTTAAAACTGATCTGTCAATCGACCATAGCATGCTATAATATTTCTGTCCTAAATTCGAAAATCGGATGAATCTATGAATTGAAGTCAAATTATTAATGTAAAAATCGTTAAATTAAAATAACAATTTACTGATTTTTACTTCTTTGCAAAATACAGGGTGTTCTATAAATAAACGGTAAAATTCATACTTATACAGGGTGGCTCACGCTCAACGGGACGGAGCTTTATGGGAAAACGACCAAAGATATAAAAAATTCGTTTGGGAGGAATACGTAGGTTACAGACGGCTACAATTTAAAATTTGTTAGATGTATACAGGATGTCCCACATAAGAGAAAATATACAAAGTTATATTATTTTTAATGGAACACCCTGTTTTTTATTTTAGAATTAAAAACTACATCAAAAATAATGTCAGTTAACTAAAGGTTCCCTATTACTATTATTATTAGTTTTCGATTTATTTGAATTTTTAAGGAAAAAAAAGTCTCCCAGAAATTAATTGTTTACTCTTGTTTGAATAATTTTTAATGAACTCATTTTTTTTTTCTTATGTGGGACATCCTGTATACATCTAATAAATTTTAAATTGTAGCCGTCTGTAACCTACGTATTCCTCCCAAACGAATTTTTTATATCTTTGGTCGTTTTCCCATAAAGCTCCGTGAGCCACCCTGAATAATAGAATATAGTTTAGGTCGTCAATGCCGTATAAGCTATTTCATTTATGACATATCATGACGTCACTTTTACTTTTCCTCCCTAGGGAGAAAATGTATACTTTGGATAGAGGTAGGCGGAAAAAAATTATTTGTTTAAAAGTACAACACGATATTTTTCACTTACATTATGCATGTAAAACAACTTGTTCTCATTCTACTCTATTTTTTTCCTAGTAATCCGGTGTATTTTTCATCTGTTAATAGCTCATGATAGTTATTGGAAAATTACATGGTTGAGCTGGTTATTATTCGACTAATAGGCGTTTGAAAACAAAGTACCTACTGCACAAGCGGCGATTTAAATCTTTTCTAAAGCGAAACGCACTCGGTTATTATTATAAGTAAATCACTTCGATGCGGATTTTCCGCTGCGGAAAAATTCTCTAACGAATTAAGACCATAATGGGGGATAGCATACCTATCTACTTAAAATAAAATATTGTGGTAATTTGGAGTGTGAATTTTATTGTGGACATAAAATTTTTGATTTACCGCCGATTATTATACGAGCATTTATATTGTATAAACTTTTTAAATTATTTCTTTTACTTATCAAACAATTTTAAACTTCAGTTAGTAACAAAATATTAAGCAATGAAAATACTTTTGTGCAAAATTTATTAAAATTAATAAAGCGCTTTCGATATAAAGCCATTTAAAAAGAATTCATTTGAACTTTTTTAAACATATATTTTATTTATACTCATACACAGAGCTACACCGAGGCACTTACTACCTACAACAAAGAAATCAGGAATGCTAAACGGAACAGGTTCAGAAAAGTCTGCGAGGATATTAACACCTGCGGCAGCTAGACTGCACAAGGCCCTGGCAAAAGGGAGAGTTGATAAAGTTATGGCATTAAAAAAACTAACTGAAAGCTTCACGGGAAGTGAGGAGAAAAGAGCTCGCCTCTTACTCAAAACTCACTTTCCTGAAAGCACACGTTTTCTAATAAGGGATTCAAGTAAGGTAAGTAGACCCCCAAGAGAGGCCTAGAACCAGTCATTTCGAAAGCTTGGGAAAATACCGAAACATCTTCCAGGCTGAAATCCACGCAATCGAAAAGTGTAACCAGTTTAACATTGAGAGAAACATCGTAGACACGAGATTACCGTCGTGTCTGATAGCCAAGCAGCCTACAAAGCGCTGAGCTCTTACGCAATCAGCTCAAAAATGGTCTAGAGATGTCTAGAGAAATTGAATGAGCTAGGCGAGAAAAATAGAATTACTCTCACTTGGGTCCCGGGATATAACGGGGTACAGGGTAACGAGATTGCAGATAGTCTCACAAGAAAAGAGGCTCAAACACCCTTTGTGGGACCGTTCTACGGTATCAGCAGTGACATAATATTAGGAGAGATTAAAAAAGAATTGGTCTAAAAAGAAACGATTATTGGAACAATCTCTTTGGGCTTAGACAGGCTAAGATACTTCTGGGTAAAAAAAGACAGAAAAGATCGGAAGCCTGCTTTTGCCTGAGCAAGAACAGGCTACGTATTGTAACAGTGATCCTTACTGGACATTGCCGTGAATCCTTATTGGGCATTGCCGACTAAAAGGACACCTTAGTAAACTGAGAGTAGTAGAAGATAGTGAGTGCAGATTTTGTGAGAATGACGACGAAACCTCCATTCACATTCTGAATATCTAGCACTCCAGAATCCAAGAGCACTATACCTAGGAGCAGATCAAATAGAAGAAGGAGATTTACCTAACTTGAAGCCACTCCAAATCCTACATTTCCTTGAGAAGATAGGATTGGAAGAGTCGTTAAAAGCATTGAGACATTTCCTTGTTGCATTAGCGACAGAAGGGGACACATTAGATCTTTTAGGTCGCAGTGTATTAACACCCCATTCCCAACATACCTACTAGTTATTGTAGATATTGTATATAAGCAATAAAGATGACTCGATATAAAACACTTTTTTAAGATATTGATATAACTTTTGATTTCGCGGGATAGCCTTAGAGCTCCTATAATTCTGCTTTAAGAGTAAAGAGGACAATCCTGTGACGGTTCTCGGGAGTCAAAGTCCACAAGAATTAAGAAATGTATAAAACCATTTTTAAATATATTTTTAAGATACTCATATGAGTGATTATAAAACGATATTATCATAGGTCTTAAGATAGTACTAAGACTATGATTAAACCATTCTAAAAAAATTAATATTATGATAAGTGGGATACGCATAAAAACTTTACAAAAATAATCAGTTTTAAGAAATTTAAATTTTAAACTGTTTCACCTTTACTCTGTTTCATTATACTCTGTCAAATTGATTTTGTAAACATATTGGGAAAAATATATTATAAATTAGATAATATAGGAGTATTATTACATTTGTTAGTTCCATAATTTTCAAACACATACCATAGTACTGTTAATACAGTGCGTCCATAAAGTAACGCATAAATTCATTATTGGCTAAATGAACAATAAAATTAGGAATTCCCAAAACAGGTCGATTTTTGATTTCAATTTACTATTGTTTCAAATCATAATCTAATATACAGGGTGAACCACTTTCGTGTAATGACGTCATCACCATTTTTTTCAAATGGAACCCCCCTTTTTTTTCAATTTCCAAATTGCCTTTGCTGAGCTGATTCCAAAAATGTATAATATGTTGCTTCAAATTGGTACAGGGTGGGCAAAAATGCAAAAATTTACTTACAAAGTAATGAAAATAACGAATAAACGTAATAAACACATTAAATGAAATTACGTATTGTTATTACAACTACTTTGATAAACTATCAAGAACATACAGCATTATTCTTAATAATTGTATTTTACAGCTTTTATTAGTGATCCAAGCCCCTGGACTATAAAAATCTTTTTGTTTGGCATTATCTTTTACCAATTTTTTTTATTTGACATACCAGTTTGTTTATTACATTCAGTAACGTATTACTTTCCATAAACAATTTTCATATTTTTTTTTGCATTTTTGCCCACCCTGTACCAATTTGAAGCAACATATTATACATTTTTGGAATCAGCTCAGCAAAGGCAATTTGGAAATTGAAAAAAAAGGGGGGTTTCATTTGAAAAAAATGGTGATGACGTCTTTACACGAAAGTGGTTCACCCTGTATATTAGATTATGATTTGAAACAATAGTAAATTGAAATCAAAAATCGACCTGTTTTGGGAATTCCTAATTTTATTGTTCATTTAGCCAATAATGAATTTATGCGTTACTTTATGGACGCACTGTATATTAAATTTATGTAAAAAATATTCATATACGGATAGTAATCTATTTACTGAAAGTTGTTTAATACAAAAACATTGTTAAATATTTTATATATAATGTTATAAAATTATTAGAACTGTCTAAAATATCTTTTGAATATAAAATATCTCATTTTGTTTTGTTTAAATTATCTCCTGGAAGTGACTATTTGACTGGAAATAATTATGTGGATCCTGTTGTAGTCTTTGCAGAGATACTTATCATTGTCAGAATACTATTTTCAATTAGGCATACTACTGGACCGTAACATTTTAAAAATCATTTTTTAAAAATGTTATTTTAAATGAGAGCCATCCTGTATAAATAAAATGATTGGTATTAAAATGATTTTAAATCTAAAAGGTATTATTTCGGAACGCGCGACAGACGACAACAGACGCGACGACAAAGGAGACAGATGCATTTACGTTACGCTTCACACATTTGGGAAGCAATACATGTTTAAGTTTCTCAGCGTTTTGTTTTTCTAAGCTTCTCTCAGCCGGTCATTGATAGAGATAATATAAATTACTTTTAATAAAGTAAACATTTTTTTTCATCGAATTTCTACCAAAATTAAAAGGCTACAAATAAAGACACTTGTTAGTTACCAAATGATTTTATCAATAGAATACAATGCGTGAGAATCAATCGCCAACAGCTACAGCTGACCACCTACTCGACACTCAAGGCGACTCACCTCGTTCTGCCTGGGGAGGTGTCGGCGGTACTATGCTACCGCTATTCATTATAGTACAATGAGTAATCACACAAAAATTTGCTTACCTGCTAACATGTAGATTTACTTGACAGATTAACAAACAGTAGCCCTATAGTTTAATCAGAAAGTAGTTACTTTAAATTTTACTCAGAGGTGAGAAGACTGTCCTTTAGTTTGATAAAAACGTTTATTAAATTTTTCTTCAATGATAATGTAATACAAAATTTAAATTTAATTAATAGTAGTTAGATATAAGTAGTTATATATAGTTCATTATATGATCCAAATTTCCATCTAAAAAGAGTATAAAGAGAAAGCCCATTGATGACCTGTTCCTGTTAGGGTTTCGAATGGACACATAATCCTAATTATTCCGAGGGAACGATCAGTGTTGTCAGACCTACTGTTTTAAAGTAGATCCACTGTTTTTGTCTTTGTTCTCCTGTTTTAGGCATGAAATCTACTGTTTTCGCCAACTTAACAAATGTTGTTCCTAATTTATTAAGTTTGCCTCATTCTTCAGAAAATGGTCAAAGAATATTTTCTCTAGTAAATTTTCTAAAGTAAAAGCAGCGTAATAAGCATCCTCCACTTTAGGTTTGCTCCATAAAAAAAACCTAAAGATAATCATTACGTTTTTTATTTAAAATGCAACAAAGAATTAATACGGCATAATAAAAAGAACATGCATGCCAAACACAACGTATTTGAATTATCTGATTCAGACTGATCTAAAAGAAATATTTATTACTCTTCATTGTTTTTTTTTTTTGTTTCCAGGCGTTAAGTATATATTAAAAATTTTATAATTTGTTTTTATTCTTTGTTTACTTTCTAATTTGGATAGAAAAATGATAATTTTTCGTTTCTTATGTACTTTTTTTTTATTAACTACATTGCAAATTATAATTATTTCCCCCTGTATTAAAATCTTTTGTTCAGATTTACGGTTTTTTTTTCACCCATACTGTTCCAGCAAATTTTCATCTGGCAACACTGCCTAGGATAAAACTTTGCAACTACCATTTCTATAAAATATCGACTAATCACCTCGAAATACAAGCGATGACTAAGCGAGACGGCATCAAACGCTACCCCGAGACCGATCTATCTCTCATCGACTTCTGTCTCACACTGGTCGCGCCTTGCGAAATGTGTTTCATATAATTGCATGTGTTTAGACGTGAAGAGATCGTTCTTGGTTTCTTTTGCCGTCGCGTCTACTGTAGTATGTCGTCTGTCGCGCGTTCCAAAATGGTACCTTAAGCGTCGGCGCGGTCATCGTTGCTGAGTGGGGCAAATTTATTGAAGGACCTGGTAAAGCCGAGTTTAAATTAATTTTATCTGTTTCTTTGAGAATTAATCGTTGAATTAAAAACAAGTGTCTGACTGCAATAAAGCGGTACGTATTTTAATGTCATTGGAAAAATATAAATACATCTTTACATTTCTACCGTTTCTAATTATAAGTATAAATTTTAAAAGGCGCAAGGTACTAACACGGGGTCATACAGTTCACCCTACTCTACGGGGCACCGATTAGGCACAGAGACTTAAACGTAGAAATCTACAAGTGGGAAATCACCAAAGCCGAGAAAAAAGGCATAATGAGAGTAGTCAGCGCGTACAAAACTGCCACCAAGGCGCTACATATGATCACTGAGATCATCTCTATACACATCCTGACGGAAGAGCGAGCCATACTGTATAAAAAAAACTAAAATAAATGAAAGGGTAAGAAACGAAATAAGATGTCAGACCATGGAAAAATGACAAAACGAGTGGACTGAGACAACAGTGACGGCACAGTGGACATCGACTCTAATATCAGACGTACTAAAGTGGGGGAAATGAGATCACAGGCGTTTAGAGTACTTCCTGGCTCAGATATTGACGGGTCATGGGTGTTTTATGAAATACTTGAAGTGGATAAAAAAGAGGGGTTTGTAGGTACTGTGTAGACATTGCGGACGCTAAACACAAGCTACTCCGATGCCCCAGATGGCGGGAAGAACGCAACAAGATGGAAGCGAAACTAGGAGAGAGGCTCGACATAAACAATCTTATCTCACACATGTTACAATGTAATGAAAAAATAGCCCAACTTTGTTGATATGAGCCAGTAACAGTTACAGATCGATTTGTGTTAAGATAAATATTGTTAAATAAATTAGTATATAAGTTTTGTGTATTGTAATTTTGAGTACAAATAAATTTAATTAATAAATATATACGTATTTTAGTAAATATAAATTTAAAATTAAATAAATAAACAAACATTGCATTACATTTTGTGTGATATTAAAATTGTAATTATATTGACGAAATTGATACTTATTTCAGTGACAGACTCTCAATGGACCTTTCCCGTTATTGATGATCTCTATTACTCATGCGCCAATTCTACTACCACTTAAAATCAGCAAATATTATTAATGTCTACCCTAAGTTTCAATTATATATTCGCAAATTTCATTTTGTTTTTGAGTTTGATAGTCAATTTTAGGTGTGTTATTTGTGAAAGGTAAAGTTTTATTACAATTATATCGTTCATTCTTACCTTGTAGAACATGGAAATAGTTTGCGACGCAGCGATAGAGCCCTCGACGATGTCGTTTTTACAAATACTGTGTAGAAAATGCTATTATAGAAGCGCAAACTTAAAACTTTCAGGTATTATTTAGATCAAAAGTTAGTACAAAAAAAATTCTTGAAATTCTGCTCAAAATAGGTCCTTCTTGCTTGCTGATAGGTCATTTCACCGCTAGATCGATTGAAACAAAGTATTTTGAATTCTCATCTTCTATGGAGTAAGAATTAATGATACATTAATAATTTAGCCTTCTGCAAATGTGTACTGCGACGCGGAGCTGTCTCTTTGCCCGCGGTATGAAGTC
Source organism: Psylliodes chrysocephalus (assembly GCA_927349885.1). NCBI lineage: Eukaryota > Metazoa > Arthropoda > Insecta > Coleoptera > Chrysomelidae > Psylliodes > Psylliodes chrysocephalus. Next base: position 59,438,623 of record OV651815.1, on the reverse strand, counting down.
TAGCGCTGGCCACATAGAGACAAATGCACAGCTTCGAGAAGCTACCGGAGTGATCCCTCTGGAAAGCTGAAATCATTCTGGTACATAGCTGGTTTTTCATAAATAGCGCGAGTTTGTTGACAGACAAGAAGATTCAATTTAAATGTTGGACAGAAAAGATAAACTGTAATAAATAGATTAGAATTGGGAGTTATAATATTGTCCAAGTAATATATAAATTAATTAGTACGTTATAAATAAATTGTAAATAAAGTGTTTTAAGTAAATAAATTAAACAAACGTTTGTACTAAAAAAGTTTCACTGGCTCCCTACGATATAGAATCGATGGTAGTTGTTTGGAAAATTACTAGATTCAAAGGTCTTGCGCTTTTTTTCGCGCATGAGTAATGTGAAATTGTCGAAAAAGGGGAAATGATAATTTTCTAAGATATAAATATTTATTAACCAATTTAGTCTTATTTTTGTAGTCCTATAGTACACCTACAATCTTGGTCTCCAATATTTACATATAATTCTTTGTTTTCAGGTTTTTGGTGTACAATAGATCGTCTGGATCTGTTAATGCCGAGATACGCGATTCGAGGAGGTGACGTGATTCTTCGTTGCGATCACAGCGTTCCTCCGGAGCAAATATACAAGGTGGAATGGCGCAAAGGCGATAACAAAATCTTCCAGTACATCAAAGGTCGAAAGCCGCCTTTTAGATATTTCTCAACTCCTGGAGCAGTACTAGCTGTAAGTAATGCTTTTATTTGAACGAAAAATTATACTTTTTTATATTTTATGTGGTACACACTTTATTCGAGTGTGTAATCAAATGTATTAATTTTGAGGTAAATCTTGACCTTGCAGTTTTATTACAAATGTTCGTCGCACTTATCAAAGGTGGTTTAAATAGGGCTAAGTTAACCATTGAACGTAGAAGAATTTTAAAAAGCACTTATTTAAAAGGATTTTTTTAAATACTAAAAATAATAAATAGGGTAAGTATTAAAGACATGAAAATTTTTTCTAGAAAATAATTCCCATCACTTCGTTAATTTTTTTATGTAATATCCGAAACACGGGCTGAGAAATGACTAAAGAATAAAATATTCATCGAAAGCAGCTTCCGATTCACAATAAAAAACCGCTTTTCTTTCGGAGGAAAAACTCTTACTTTTCCCATGAATATTTAATGTTAATATTTATTCAAAGAATGGAAACCTTGTTACTTGGCTTCTTTTGAAAAATGTAAAACGCGACTAACTTTTCTGCTTGAAGTTTTTCGCATAATGACCAACTAAACATTTTATGTTGAATGCTTGTTTTTTCTGATAAGTAAATATTGAAAACGGGTAGCGGAATTTATGATTTTCTATGATTCACCAATTTATTTGGATGAAAACCTAATAGAAAATTTCTCGTTTGTGAAACTTTGAACATAAACAAGATAGAATAGGACACTGGAAATATGAAAAATTAAGGTTTTAGAAAAAACTATTTTGGCTACTTAAGAAGTGTTTTTATTACTCCAATAGGATAGTTTCATCCTTTTTTAGCACTGACAAAGCGAGTGCAATAAAAAATTACTTAAAAAAGAAATATTGAAGCATACTGCGGAATAGTTATAATGCATCTAAAGTAGATGGATGTGTTAAGGACCTATTTTATTAATAAGTGTACGCCTCTGTGTTTCGTACGCGAGAGTTACTATTTCCGAACTTATCACCAAGACAAAATATGTATTAATGAAGCAAGTTTGGGCTTTGGCTTAAAAACATTGTTGCTTTCAGACTTTCATAGCTATTATTGAAAGAATCCTTCTGCCGCGTGAGTAGAATAATAATTGTGTATTTTTGTTAAATAGAGTTAGTTTTTTAAATTATACAGTCTACTTTTATTTATTTCACAGAAAGTGATTAATCAACATAAATAAGATGAGAATTGGATATTTAACAAAGATTGAGATAGAAATAAGTTAAGAGATCGTAGTTAGTTTATGGAAAATAAGCAAATAGGATGAACAATTTGATTAAGATAATGACACCAAATCACGTGATCAATGAGTAATATTCTAACCTAACTTAACTTAAGTTGCAATCTCAAGAACTAAAGTTCTACTCCTTGATATACCTTAGCGTCTGATAACTTAATTACACTAAACTAACCTGTAACACTAAACCACACAATGCTTTGCTTTGTTATTAACACACAATCACTTGGCTACCTCAAAAAGTTTGATTTGGAGTGAGGGTAGCCATATGTGAGTAGTAGGGATTAAGTATAAGGGGTTAAGAAAAGGTCCTTTATTTCTCACACGTCAATTTTAATTGGCAAAATTGACGTGTGAGAAATAAAGGACCTTTTCTTAACACCTTATACTTAATCAAAAAGTTTGAGTTTGTTGTGTTTTCTTGTCAGATTGATGTTGTCAAGAAGATGAATTGCCTTAACTTTTACATGTTGGTGGAGCCGTTGCTCATGACTCCTACCAAATTTGATCAACAGTGTCCATCTGAAGATCTCGATAGAGGTAACTGTTTCTAATGTACCAAAGAACATCGACCATTTTCCTTAATTACTTTGTTCTGGAATCTCTGGATATTTAGAATATTACTTTTGCTGGCACAACCTCAGAGCTGAATAGATTCAAATTGGTCTGAGGACATGTTTATATAAAAGAATTTTGTTATAGATAGGCTGGAATGCCTTTCAAGTACCCAGTACAATTTCTTTTCTCTTATTTTTTAACATATACCTTACAGGTTAGCATACAGGATTTGAACATTATTTATGTTAATTAGTATTTGTTGACAATTTTTGTTAGTAAAATTAATATGGACAGATTTGATTTGGTTTAATTTAATACGCGGTTTTTTCGACCGGTTTATTGGATTAACTAGTAGTTTATTTTCAGCCTCTTTATGACCTTTGCCTATGGCTAGGATTGCCTTATCATCTGCAAATGTAGCTATTGTGTCTTGTACTAGTTGGGGTATGTCACAAGTGTATAATAGATACAAAGTGGATCCCAGGACGCAATAGAAGTATTGGCCTACATAACGAAAATTTCTGTGGAGGTTTTCCTGATTTCAGCTATTTCTCACAGCCTAGGTTAATTATTGTTTTCTTCGGAACTTGTAATAAAATTTCTCCTATAATTAAATCAAAACTTTCATAGGATCAGTATTTGTTTTATTTTCCGATACTTTGCAATTTCCTTGGTTAGTCTGATGATTGAGTCATCTCTGTTTCGAAAATCCCAGTTCGATAATACTTTCCCTTGATTTAGTTGTTAACTTTTTGTATGTTATTTCTAACTCAGCTGTCATCTGCATTCCTGATTGGAGCATTCTGAATAGTGGGCCTTTTTAATCATACTGTAGCTTTTCATAGAAAATAATACGTGGCTACTAAGATAGTAATAGATTATTTTTTGATTCATTTTATTTCTCTTAATAACTGCCGAAGTGCGCTGTTAAGGTTGATTTTATCTGATGGAGACAAGGACCGATGCCATTTCCTCATTAGTTTTATTTTGGCCGGGATTTGGTTTCTTATTTCTTATTTCCTGTTATTCTCTGAGCAATGGATAGTGTATTATACCATGCTCCTTGCTGTATGTTGGACGCAAGTAATTCTACTTCTTTATCTAGCTGTTCTATTATTCTTAACGGAGCTAAAAGATGAATTTTCTTTTTAGTTTCCAGTCTGAAGCTTTAATAGTCTCTTCTCCTTTATAATAATTCCAGTATTTTATTTCTATTTGTAAGCCAATAAGTTGGTTTGCCAGCTTTTTTTAGGTTTTTACCCTTAGTTGTTGTTATTCTAGAGCCCCAATGGGTGCGTTTTCTATTGAAATCTTCTTCAATGATAAATTTAGGTCCTTGATATTGAGGAAGTACAGGTATTATTCTTATATCTTAGAAGTGACCATAAAATCATAAATTTCAGATTAAGCCTGAAATAGCCTGTAATTATTTAGTCTTGTATACAGCTTCTTGATGATGCTTAACTGCTTCTCTAATTATTACTTCGCTATCCCCTTTTGTTGCATTTTGGGGATAAACGATATGATATTTTATAAAAATAATCTTTTACTTAACTATAGGATGTTTTAAATCTAAAAATGCTTGCCAACTAGATGTTACTGTCTCGTCAACCCAAACTTTGGCTAGCATTTATCCAAGTTTTGTCCGTATAATAAATAGTTTTGTTTTGATTTCTATAGTTTGTAATTTGCATTAAATGGTCCCTTCTCCAACATTTCATTTTCTTTCGATTCATTAAAAAGCTCTTTCTTTGACGTTTATTGAATTTAAAATATAATTTGTTTCTACTACCGTACGTAAAGTTGTACTTTTTTTACTAGTGCGTAAAGTGAGAAAAAGTTAATTTAGTGGAAAAAAGTAACTTTTATATTTCTAATATTAGTGGATAATATATACGGTAGTAGAAAAAATATTGTATGCAACTCGTGTGTAAAGTCCCTTTTTGACTCATGTCGTTCACATTCGTAAAAAAAGAGTAACTTTACACACTTGTTGCATAAATAAAATTTTATTATTTTATAATACGTTGTCATTTTAAAATCAGGCAAATTTAAATCCTCAATAACAGCTTTGAGTACTTTATTAATATTACTCGTGAACCATTAGGCGCGGCGGACACAATTTTTGTTAAAATCCGAAAGTGTGTCAAATATATTTTTGTAACTCATATTTTTTTTTTGGCGTAGAAAAAGTTCCTGATTTTTCATATTCATTAATCACTTTTCGAACACTGCGACTACAGGAACCAGTTTTTTGTGCTACTCTTGCAGCTTTTTTACCTAAGAATATTGTTGGATCAACCTGTAATTCGCTCAATAAAAATTAAATTCTTTATTAATACCAATTCGAAAAAATAACCCATTAATTAAAATCGAATGATGGTTAGTTAAATATAATTTGTAAATCAGTTCTTCTGTTTTAATATCAAAATAGATTTTTTTTCTTGGTAGGCTCAGTTATTTATTTATATTGAACATCGGGTCGGTGGTGTAGCAGTCTAACGCGCTTATATTCATTTATTGGCAAGTTTATGATCCGAGACTGCCGAGCTTCGAATGCCAGACCATGTGGATTTTTAATTAAATTGCATGGTTCGGTATAGGATTTGATGTGTGCCGTATTAATGGAAATTAAATTTCTGTTGATATGACATGCAGATTATAAAATCGCCATGCATTACCGTCTCGATGATGGTGGGTAAGGTTTTCCGGATTTTCCTCACCTGTAAGTCAAATGGCACCATCAATCATCTTTAAGTCGCCCCGGAGCGCCACGGCAAATAATAATAATAGCCGTCCCTTTCCCCGCACAAGCTCAGCTTTTGGGGTTAAAATTCACTCGTAAACAATTAAAAGTTAACACAAAATATACTTTAAACAAATAATACGTCAGCGTTCATAGGCGCCGGAACTCAAAAATTGCTTTGGGTGCCCGGCCTCTATGCGGGAAATAGGGACCCCTTTCCCTCTACACCCCACTTAGGGTCATCACCGGTGTTTGAAAGCACTATAGAAGCCATTTTAAAGCGTTAATTTTATGAAAATGTTATTGAAAAAAAAAAAAAGGTGTTGTCAATTGTCGAATTGCTGGAGTTCTGAGGATTGAAGCGGCAGACGGGTGTATCAACAATTGGTAGGCTGGAGGCTCCCCCTAAATCGGGATATCTGGCAACCCTATATACTCGGTGCAGCCACCACTAGTATTCAGTTGTGTTGCGGTGGTAGAGTACCAATGAAATAACTAGAAACACAATTTAAACAATTAATAACTATCATGAATTTAGAAGGAGATTTTTGATCATTTATTAATACACATATGTAATGAAGTATTGTATATATACAGCGTGGCCATTTGAAAACGAAACAGCCAATTTTGGGCACCACAGGTTATTTACGAAGAAACGCTCGGACCCGTCAATTTTTTATGTTAGGGGGAAACATTTGTTTGTCAGTTTTACCCTCTGAACGGAAATGATATATTGTTTTGAAAGTATTTTTACCTAGATTATAACCCTAATCGCTACTGTCTTTCTAGCCATGATCTTCTAACGATTTTTATTTTCTTTAAATGCTTACCATTTACTCGAGTAAATGCTGACCCTGGGCCTGCATGCAATAATAGAGGTTTTGTTTAAAATGCTCTTGGACATTTTGAAGCATCTGTGGGGTGATTTGATGACATTCATCATTTATCCGTTGTCGAAGTTTTTCCAGTAATATTGGCTGGGTGGCATAAATTTGAGTTTTTAAGTAGCCCCATAAACAAATCTAACGAAGTTAGATCCGGAGACCGTGGGGGCCATTAAATGTTTCCTCTTCTTCTGATCAATTGACCTGGAAACGTTTGATCCAAATACTGACGAACAGTCAGTGCAAAATGGAGTGACGCACCTTCTTGCTGAAATATTAAGTTGTTTGCTATGTACTAATCGTCATTCTCAATCAACTCTAGTAATGCTGAATGAATGGCGTTTTCTAATAATTCCAGATACATTTCTGCAGTTAGAGTTCCAGGTAAAAAAAGGGTCCAATCATACGATTACCAAAAATGCCAACCCAAGCATTCAGTTTTTCCGGATATTGCTTATGTACTTCATGAAATATTCTGGGATTTGAAACGGACCAATAACGAAAGTTGTGACAATTTAATGTACCATTTAGGAAAAAAGTGTATTTGATAGAAAAACACACCTTGAAAAGAAATTACTGATCATTTATTGCCCGTTCAGTCATAATTTCACAAAATTGTAATCGCCTATCAAAATCGTCTTCGTTAAGTTATTGTACCAGATGTATTTTGTAGAGAAGAAAGTGGTTTTTTTTTTTTCAATATCTTCTGAATTCTACTTCCCTTAATACCAGATGTTATCGCTAACTGTCTTGTACTCAGTGTGGGTTCTTGAACAACATACCCTAAAATCGTCACCTCTGTAGCTTCATTTGCTACAGCATTTTCTATTTCACGTTTTTGTTAGCTACTGACCCCGTTTCCCAAAATTTTTGGACTAACTACAACATATAATTTCGATGGACTTGTCGATTTTGATGTTGATTTTTTAACAGTTGGGCAGTTCTATTAGCATATTCATTGTTCGCAAAAAAAAGTGAAAGGAATAAAACTGGAATTGTTATAAGAAACACTTTTTTTATAACAATGTTAAACTGATTTTGTATTTTTGGTGAGCTACTGTATGGGCTACGTAGATAGTAGCATTGTAAAACTCGAGGGTTATAATCTTGCTAAAAATACCTTTAAAATAAGATATCATTCGAACCCTTTTTCCATTTAAGATTTTAGGGGTGAGTCTCACCCCCGTTAGAATGTTTCCGTTCAAGGGGTGAAACTGAAAATCAAAAACTAATGGGTCTGAGCGTTTTTTAGTAAATGACCTGAGTTACTCGCGAGCACTACTAGAGAGTTATTTCTGACTCTTAATAAACTGTCACCCAAAGCCAACTATGTTCTTTATTAACTACCTCACCCGCGATATGAAGTCGAGCTCATTCTTTTGTGAAGCGACTAGAGAAAGCGTTAAACGGCGGGTGAGTCATAGATGACGAAATTCCAGAGTTTCTAGACGGTCGAAAATGGTCTAGTTCAGAGGTGTCTTTACATAAATAGCGCGAGTTTGTCGATAGAAGCTAAGTTTTAATTTAAGTGCTGTATAAAAAAGATAAATTGTAATAAATAAATTAAAATTGTGAGTTATAATAGTGTCTAAGTATTAAATAAATTATTTAGTACGTTATAAATAAATTATAAATAAACTGTTTTTAATAAACTATATTTCAATTAAAGAATCGTTACCAAACGTTCTTTTTTAACGGTGCTTGAGATCTGCAGCAACTTCCAAATATTCTCTCTTCTCCCCTCAAGCATTTGCTCGATAGCATATGTACAGAGCTCTTATCTTGATAATTGTAGACCGTTATTAGTCGTTCTTTTTTGACGTCATAAGGTTTTATAGACCAAGAATAATAAACTCTTAAGTCCAAGTTCAACGCGTTGTCAATGACAAGTGACGGCGACTTTGTATCACCAAAAATGCAGCTCCGATAATATTTTCAGAAATTGTTTTTAAAAATGGATTATTCTGAGTACGGTAAAGATTGACGGAAAGACTATAGTGTGTTTTACTGTTAATACATAATATTTTTAATAAGTGATATTTAACTAATAATTAAAAGTTTCCACCATATTTTATTGTATTTAAAAGTTAAATTTTTTTATATTTGCCCTAATTATTTCAGGAAATTTGCAACCGTACTAATTCGAGACATACATTTTATTAAACTCATCTTGTTACGTATTTGTTGACATTAAGAGAATTTAAAGTTACGTCTTCGAATGAAAAATAGTTTTCTAACCTAAGAAAAAAGTTGAGTTAAGAAGAAAGCTTTATTATTTTTCATTAGCATTAGGATTATTGCAACGTGCAATGTCACAGCTCACAACTCTGACAGCCAATCAAACACTGATGCCGCATTGAGGCATCCTGTCGCTCTACCAACTTGGGCCACGACGGCTTCTTCATTTCACTTATTGGCACTTTTCATCCACGTTGTGCTATGGGTGTTCCGCATCCAGTTTTAAACTGCTCTGGGTTCTTACGCGCCCTGAGCCCCTGGGGATTAGGCGCTTATGTCAGCGTTAGACACGAAACAACTAATTTAAACATTCGGCCCTGTACGCCACTGTATAAGTTATAGTGGGAAGTTCTTCATCTATTTAAATAGCACGCGCTAACAATTGTTTATCTCGGTGGAATCTCGAAGTGTCTATTTTAGATTGTTTCTATTAACAGGCTTATGTTGGATAACTCGCTGTAGCTGTTTAGGTAAGTTTTGTTTTTTGCTGTGCTATTATTTTTGATTTTTCTTTGCATTTCTTTGGCTACTTTACACCCCCTCTAGATCGCATGATGGCTTTTGTCGCAGTGAACGGATAAAGGTGGAGAATTTTTCGGTTTTTCACAATTTACAATTGTTTCCATGTCCATCTTACGCATCGAGGCTCTTTAGCGCAATACCTTTGAGTGTGTCCAAATGCTTAATACTTTTTGCATTGAGGTAGGTACTAGCTTGGATTTTCTGAAAGGTACCTACTATTTCTACCCATATTTCCATAATTTCTCTATTTCTATGTATTTGCTCAACACTTTCGTCGTGTTGTAATATAATCATAAACAGATTCAGTAGTTGTTTAGTCCTATATTTTAGTTATGAAGTCGCTGCTATCATGATAAAGCCACGACTTTTCAAATGTCTAACTATCTGGTTTGCAAAAGTAGTGCAGTTTATAGGACATTAATTGGTTCATTCTGTTTGCCCTCATACGAGTACCAAGTGTATTCTTGTTCTGTTAATGCTCCAGAAAGTATTCTATAGTCTTGTCCTCCCGAAACGTAAATTTAAACATTATTGTCGTTGATGACTGTAAATTGGGAGTTTGGGATTTGTCTCACCATACTATGGAGTTTAATAGAGTTTTGGACGTTATTCACCATGATAGGTGTTGATAGTGCCCAAATTTTACAGTCGTTTCTATTGTAGTGCTGTTATTGTTGTTGTTGCTGTGGTTATTGTGGAGGCATGAATGAGGTTTTTATTTTTCTTTTTTTTCTTGTTTTTCACGCAAATCCCCTCAATCTTTTTTGCCATATCTTCTATATCAGTAAATTATTCAGTCGGCTTAGTTGCATTGTTTTTCTTATCTATCTGGATTTGGAGAAACTCCACCTTATCAGCAAGAATATTTCTCTCCATTTCCGTTTGTTTAAAGGCATTGTAAAATTCAGTGACCTTGCAGCACTATTTTGTAGAGAAATTTTAAACAGATTTTTATCGGCAATGTTTTATTATTTTTAAACATACTTACCAATGTTTATATTTTTTACACTGTACACGTTAACACGATATGAACTCTATCCACTTTAATCGGCAAATAATTAAAATACATCCGACACCAACAAATATTAGCTGACTATGATAAAAAGACTTAATATAATGAACATTGAACCGATGGTCATTAATATTTCTAAAGACGATCCTTCAACTATTGTGGAAAGCAACATTGATAAATATTAAATCGAGTTGTTGCTAGTTTGAGTCCGGGTCTTTTTTTTTCTGAAAGAGTTTTGTCTGCCTCAAAGTAATATAATGCTTTTGATGTATAAATACCTGTATTTTCGAATGTACTGAAAACAGTAGAATTTTAAACTCGTTTGTTCAAATCAATAGGTTTATAATTAACTATGATTCCAGGAATAATCAACTGAAACACCTGCACATTTCACCTGAGGTGCAGTTCCACATGTGTGTCGGCATTATAAACACACACATACACATACAAATCATCGATTTCCACACGATGCATTCACCTATATTTCTCATTTTCCGACCAACATATATCGACATGAATTTTCACCAAATAAAGTAAACGAGCACTCTCTCCCCAACCCATCACGTCAACGTCACGCTTTTACATGTTTTCGTTTCGTCGCCAACGCAATTCTGGGGCAGTTTGAATGATTAGGTATAATTGCGAATGACGACACGTGTTGGTCTCTGTCAGGTATTTGAATGATGCGTCAATAAAATTCGAGTATATGTTTATTGTAGATAAAAACGTTAATAAAATGTGTTTTTCTAGACTCAATGAATATTATTATTCGCATAGACTATGAAAAACTAGCCCATAACCGATTACTGTTTCATATATAGCAGGTAAATGCAATTTTTGTTTGATTACTAATTGTAATATTGTACAAAATAGAATAGGCAGAACGATTTGAGTCGCCTTGAGTGTCTAATGTGATCAGCTGTTGTTGCTGTTGGCTGATTCTCATGCATGTGTTATATCGGTAATCACTTGGTAACTAAATAATTATTTTACTTAATAATAAATAAAATCTAATTTCAGAAGTAGGATTCGTTCACTAAAAGTACCACGGAAGTACCTAGGGGGTGATTATTCCTGTAAGTATTTCCAAGATTATTAATTCGTTAAATTTATCAGTTGATTGATTGTTATTGGCTATATTGGCGAATGTCATTTTTGTATTAATTCGTTAAATTTGTCAGTTGATTGATTGTTTGAGATTCTTATTGGCCATATAGGCGAATGTCCTTTTTTGTGTTAATTCGTTAAATTTGTCAGTTAAAATTGTTATTGACGATATTGGTGGTATTCATTTGACACACCGTCATCCTGTAGAGGCAAATAATTGTATGTTGCCGAGAAAATTGTTATTCTACTGTTTAGAAAAAAAATTTCCACTATGGAGCTTATTGTTTTAAAAAGAAACTTACCAACCATTAGGCTATAGAATAAATTATATTATTTATTGATTTTGATAGTTTTTTTTTAAATAAATTTATAATTCAACTATCTGATAGATACCGGAGAGAATGTAGAATGGCAAAAACTTCCAATTGTAATTTAGAGCACTGATAACGTTAAAAGGTGTACGAAACGCAACTTTTAAAAATGGTAAAATACCATTAAGAATTGAATGCTATAGGTTCCAAAATATGGCACTTTATCGACAAACAAATTACAAGAAAATGGAATACCGCAAGCCTCTGTAATAAGCCCTACCTTTTTTTATGGCTATTAACAATATTGTTAAAATGTCCAAAATCCAGTCAAGACGAGACTATATGCCAATGACCTTATTTATTTATTTATTTATTTATTTATTTATTTGTTCCATCCTAACAGGCTTACTGGCCTAAATTACAAGGATAGACTTTACAATATTTATTATTTACACAATCGATCAAAACGTATTAATATACATATTAAATAAATAGATATATAGATATAGGGGGATTAAACACAAACTCATATTGAGAAAAAAAATTTCTAAAAAATAAAAAGCAAATCATATAATAAAAGAAATGGAAAAACTAAAATAATTAAACAGACAAGTTCACAATATACCTATAAATTAGGTATCTGAATGTTATTAGAGGCATATGCCAATCTACTTCGTGCAAGCAAGTAATATTATTTGCTAAACGGAGCATGGTTAGGAGAGGTGATCGAAGAGTGCTACTTACAAAGGGAATATTAAACATAATCGCGGAACGCGTAGGTCTAGGAGGTACATTAAATGGCAAAACTGACAATATTTCTGCGGAATTTATATGGTTATTTATGATTTTATACAAAAAAAGTATAGCAAACATTTTTCTCCTACAGTCTAAAGAAGGTATTTTAAATTCACTTCGTAATTGTGTTGTTCTGACACTATTATAATCTGGTCTAATAAAGTATTTTTTAAAGTAAAGGTATCTTAATAATTTGTTTTGTATTCTTTCTAATTCCTGCAAAATGGTTTGGTATTCTCCATTCCATATTACAGAGCAATATTCAAGTTTAGATCTTACTAACGTAACATATATCAATTTTATAGAATCGATTTTGACAAAAAGAGACGTTTGTCGTATCGTAAATCCAAGAGCGCGATTTGCAGATTTTACTACATTTTCAATGTGTTTTTTAAAAGATAGTTTATAGTCATACGCAATTCCTAAGTCTTTGAATTCATATACCCGTTTTAGTGACTCATTATCCATACAGTAATCAAAAATAATTGGATCCTTTTGTCGAGTAATTGACATTACATTGCATTTTTTAATATTAAAGTCTAATTTACATTGAGCACTCCATTCCAATACACTGTTTATATCTTTTTGCAAAGCTGAACAATCTCTAACGGTTTGTATAGGCTTAAATATTTTTACATCATCAGCAAAAAGTGAACATTTGGAATATCTAATAACATCTGGCAAATCATTAATAAATAAGAGGAAAAACAAGGTACCCAAGTTAGATCCCTGTGGAACCCCCGATGAAGCGTGAAATTTACCTGAAGTGTTTCCATCGTGTTTTACTACAAAAAGTCGATTTTGTAAATAACTTTTAAAAAGATTCATAATATTTTCAGATAGTCCAAAACGATAAATCTTTTGTAGTAAGACGCCATGATCCACTTTATCAAAGGCCTTGCTAAAATCTGTAAATATTGTGTCTAGTTGAGTCTTATTTTCTAATGAGTCATTTGCTTCGTTGATTTATATTAACAGATTTGAATTCACAGATTTTTTGGATACAAACCCGTGTTGTTGTTCTACAATGGTATTTTCGACAAATGCATACAGTTTACTATAAATAATTTGTTCAAAGAGCTTTGAAGGAGCACACATAACAGATATCGGCCTATAATTTTTTATACTACGTTTATCCCCAGTTTTATATATTGGGGTACAAATTGAAGTCTTCCACTGCTCTGGAAAGGCAGCATTATTGATTATCAGATTAAATATGTGCAGTAATGGGTCACGTAACTATTCTTGACAGCCTTTCAGTATGTATGGTGGTAAACCATCTACGCCCGCTGATTTTTTTGGTTTAAGCTTTTTAATAGCTTTATTAAAGTCTGAAACAGTTATAGATTTTATTGAAAATGTATCGTTAGCTATATTTTGAAAACTTTTAAAATTTACATTGTAGTCGGTTGCATTTGTGGAGTATACACTGGCAAAAAACTCTGCAAAGCATTGTGCTGTATCTTTGGACGGAATTTCCTTATCGTCGTGAATGTAATTTTCATTAGTTGAACTCTGACCCCTCCTCTTGCTAACATAATTCCAGAAAACATTAATGTCTGTGCTTACCTTATCTTCAATAGATTTAACATAATTTGTATATTCTTTTTTCGTAAGATATTTTAATTTTTTCCTAATCTCTATATATTTTTCAGTATAATAGGCTGAAATGTGCTTTATTTTCCTTAACTTATTCTTTTCCGCAATTAACTCTTTGATTTCTCTATTGTACCATACCGGAAATTTATTGTGATTTTTATATAATTTAAATTCAGGAACACACATTGAAAAAATATTATTTAAAATTTTATAAAAATTATTTAATGCTCTATCTACATTAGATTCTAAACATACCTCATTCCAATTAACGTCCTTGATAAGTTCTGCCATAAGATTGAAATTAGATTTTTTTAAATTATATTTAAAATTGCTGTTACTCTTGGCTTCATGTTCTGATAATTCATGTTCTGATAAGTTTTCTACAAATTGTAGAATAATTTCTAGTGAAGGATGGTATGAGTCCTCAATAATTAAAGGACTTGATGCATGTGTAATATTGCATGACTTTTCGTCTGAACATATTACTAAATCCAAAGTCCTTCCTTAAAAGTTAGTGACATCGTTATACAAGTTAAAAAAATTAAAATTTAAGAAGTCATTTAAAGTAGAAAGTTTTGTATTAAAATTGTGGTTGGGAATGAATGAGCCACTGATTTCCGGTAAGTTAAAGTCTCCGAATATAAAGTTTTCATTACTCGCAGTAATGTTGTCCTGTAAAAAATGTATGCAAGAATCAAAAACAGCATAAGAGATACCCGGCGGAATATATATACAGGCCAATGTAATTTGTATATGGCTTTTTGTCTTAATTTTGAGTATTATTGCCTCAAATTGAGTACTATTCTTTATTACTTTCAGTATTTTAAACTTTTTTTTTAACGCAATAAGTACTCCTCCCCCTTTTACCTTATTGGTTATTTCTTTATTTCTGTCTGCCCTAATTAGGTTGTATTTACTTAAATCAACTAATTCTCCGTCTACTACTCCCTCTCTCAACCATGTCTTCGTCATCAAAACTACATCATAATCTTGTTCACAAGTATTTCTAAATAAATCATGAGTTTTTGTGTTCAATCCCCTGACATTTTTTAATAAACTAAAAATTCGTTCATTGCATTAAGTGCCCCTGAAAATAGATAATTAATAGAAATTAAAATTAAAATTTTTGGAGTTATTATAATAAATCGTTTCCATAAAAATAGTCAACTAAATAGTTAAAAAAAAAAGAATTTATATATATATATATATATATATATATATATATATATATATATATAGCAAACAAATTCATATTTTAGTTTTATTAAATTACGATTCTAAATAGAAAGAATAAAACATTAATGTCCCTATAAAAAAACACACCACCGAAAAACCAAACCAATAATGTTTCTATAAAAATAAACCGAACCAAAAACCGATCTTCTAGATAAGAACTTGTTGGCAGTACCATCGTTCAATAGTCCGTAGGCCAATGGTGGAGATATGTTTGATAAATCTTGTTCATCTTTAATGTGTACGACGTCGTTTTTAGATTTAATATATATCCTTCCTCCTCGTGTCCAAACATTTCTGGGATTGAATATTTTTATCGCTTTCATAAATAATTTATAACTCTTTTCAACTAGATCTTCGTTGATGAAAATACCAGTGCCTTTAAGGCATCTTCTTGAATTGAACACTTCGTTTCTTTTTATACAGCTTACAAATTCTACAACTATTGTTCGTGTATAATCTTTCTGTAATTTTCCCACTCGATAAATGTTGTTAATTTCCAGAAATGAACATTTAATTTTTAGATTGTTATTCAATAAATTAATGAAAATCGACAGTAAGTTTTCGTTATCCATTTATTTAACACCCATTAACCTTATGCGATTTTTTTTGAAATTATATTCTATATCATCCATTCTCTTTATGTTTTTTTGGATAGCATTTACATTGGTTTCAACCGTTTTATCGAGATTATCAATTTTATGACAAAGACTATCGAATTTTTCACTCATTTGTTCAAACTTCTGGTCAAATTGTTGTTCAATTTTGTTCATGAACTTTTCACATACCTTATTTATAATTGCTTCCATTGCAGACTCATCCACCTTTTGTTGGTTCGCACTTCGAGTACTCACATTCGTGGGCATGGCCTATTGACTATTAAGGTTCCAATGATCGATATTATTTACGGAAACTTTCAATTTCAAATACCACTTATCTCGAGCGAAATTTTTATTCAATTACACTTTTCAATTGTTTGTCACTAATAACTTTATGTGTTGAACAACTTCTATAAATTTAAAGCAACAAAATACCTCCAAAATGGGCCCGTTCACTTTCATTTTTGAATGTGAATTAATTATATATTTATAAAGATAATAAACTCTTTTGTCTGGTGGTACTTTTCCCGTTAAAATATTTTTGCTAGAAGTAAGGGAATTCCCATAAAATTCTTTCAGTGACTCATTGCGTCAGAAAATCCCTAATTCCGTTCACGTCTCGTATCGGTTATGCTTAAAGACAGCGAGGTTGTCGGAAGTATCCCTAATATAGCATTTCTGCATTTATATATGTAATTTAAATAGTAAAATTCCATTATTTTTCTAAAAATCATGAACTTATATTTTCAGATTTAAAGCTGGGAGCTTATTTTATACTTTTTAATTAAAACAATTATTATTACTCCGGCTGAAAATTAACAAGACCATAATCAAAAAGTAGAAATTTGATTTGCAATATTTATCTGGTAAACGTGGCAACGTTGCATTTATTTCTAGAAGTGTGTTAGACAACACTATTTAGAAGCACTTACAACGTTGTCACGTTTACCAGATACATTTTCTCAAATAAAATTTCGATCCGGTAATATTCAGCTTGAGTAATACTAATTGTTTTTATTAAAATTTAAAAAAGGTAAGGCTTCCAGCTTTATCTGAAAATATAAACACATTATATTTAAAAAATAATATATTTTTATCATGTAAATTTCTTTAATAAATGCAGAAGAGAAATGGTGGTGCAGATACATCCGACAACCGCGCCCTTTTAACTATTAACCGATACAAGACCTGAAGGGAATTAGGGGTTTTCTGACGCAATGAGTCACTGAAAGAATTTTATGGGAATTCCCTTACTTCTAGCAAAAATATCTTAACGGGAAAAGTACCACCAGACAAAAGAGTTTAATATCTTTATAAATATATAAATAATTAACATTTAAAAATGAAAGTGAACGGGCCCATTAGCCAAAATTCACAGGAGCGCTTGAATACGTTCACACCTGATTGCTGCTCGACATTATATCATGTTCATTAAGAGTTACAACTGTCCAACTATGCAAATCCTACTTCAGAAATATCTAAACGACATTGAAAATTGGTCAAATGAAACAGGTCTTCAATTCTCTACTTCCAAAACAAAGTGTGTGCTCTTTACAAAGCAACGCAAAGAGCATAAAATATCGTTAAAATTATACAAACAAACAATTCGTCCAATCGATCAAATTTTTGGGCATGACATTCGATCATAAATTAAACTGGAATGAACACATAAAAAAACTGATCCTTTCATGTCAAAATGGGCTAAATCTACTAAAAGCGTTTTCAAATGAAAACTGGGGTTGTGATCAGACTACTCTTCTTCAAATCTACAAATACCAGAATCGACTACGGAGCTATAGCATACTTCTCTGCAAAGCCACTTATTCTAAAAACCGTTGACACTATTCAAAATGAAGCATTTCGCACCATCTCAGGTACTTATCGAACTTCAGCTATCGTGAGCTTACAAGCTGAGCTAGGAGAACCATCACTTTCAAGAAGAAGACAGTTTTTAACGCTCTCATACGCCTCAACCATTTTAGCCTACAAACAACATCCAGTCTACAAAAATTCTCACTCAAAAAGGTACAGCCAAATATATCAACAGAAAAAAAGAATTGATCCCCCATTTTATTATAGAGTAAGCAAAGAAGTAGTCAACCTTGAAATCAATTTTCCACGAATCATATCTCCACAAATAAATACAATTTACCCATGGCTACTCCAAAGCCCGTCAGTTGATACAAGCTTAACAATCTACAACAAACATGAAACTTCCACTAAACTAATACATGATACTCTAATTTCAAAGCTAGCCTCCTACTCAAACTTTTAACATATATACACAGATGCTTCCAAAACAGACAATGGTGTCGGATCAGCAGTTATCACTCCAACTATTCGACTCCAATACAAATTACCTATGCTAAGTAATGTGTTCACGCTATATATCAAGCACTGGTCTACATTAAAACATCCAATCATAAAAAATCACTTATAATCACCGATTTACTTAGTTCTCTAATGGAAATTCAGAAAGTATACTCCTTTCACCCTATGAATCTTCTCATTTAGACCGAGCTGCACCAACTTCAAAGCACCAAAGTGGACATAAGGTTTTTATGGACTCCTTCCCATATTGGACTTTTTGGAAATAAGGCAGCTGACAAGTGGGCCCGTGACGCAGTGATAAAAGAGCTTATTAAAGTTAAGAAAAATTTAGTAAAATTAGGCGAATTTTAGATTTGCACCAAAATGAATACATAGAAATAAGGAGAAAACTTAAATCACTGACAAAAATCGAATATAAAAAAATATGTTAAGAATATAGAAGATACAACTAATAAAAATATAAATAAATTTTGGAATTATATTAATACAAAAAGAGGCAGTTTTACTCTCAATGACAATGAAATTAAATCTCAAGATACCGCAAAATATTTTGCAGAATTTTCTACCACTACGTACTCATTAAATAAGTCAAAATATTCTCTGTAAAATAAAAATAATGAACTCTGGGTTAATAATAGCTTGACAATAAATACAATAAATGAATCTGAATATTTAGCAGCAATAAAAAAAGTTGAAACCTAAAAAGGCTGCGGGTACTGATGGCATCCCTCCATATGTATTAAAAGGTTGCCATGAAGTTTTAAAAGTGTCACTTCATATCTTTAACCTTATCATAAAAACCTCAACATTCCCTGTTATGTGGAAAACTGCAGTTTGTATACCAATTCATAAGTCAGGTAGTATACGCAATATTGAACATTACAGATCATCTCTATTATGTGTGCTCCCTCTAAAGTATTTGAGCAAATAATTTACTGAAAATTATATAACTTCGTTCAAAACAGTATCACTGATGAACAGCATGGATTTATGAAAGGCAGAGTAATCAATTCAAATTTATTTCTTTACAGAAAGAAGTTACAGATGGACACAATTGTTACTGATTTTAGTAAAGCTTTTTACCGGGTTGATCAAGATATTTTACTAGGAAAAATTAGTCAGTTTGGGTTATCAAATAATATATTGTTGCTCTTCAAGAGTTATTTAAAAGATAGATATTTTTATGTGAGGCATAATGGTAATACCTCGAAAAAGTTCCAAGCTTTTTCCGGAGTTCCACAGGGATCAAACTTGGGACCACTACTAGTTTTACTAGTTGTCAATGAGTTATTCAATATTCTAAATGTTTACTTTTTGCCGATGATCTTAAAGTATATAAAGAGATCAAAACAGTCCGTAATTGTGTCGCGCTCCAAAATGATATAAATGTAATATATTAATGGAGCCAGGAAAACAAAATTAAATTTTAATATCAAAAAATGTCACTACATAACTATTATTCGGCAAAGACAACCAAATATTATTTGACTATCAAATGAATGGCGAATCACTAAAGAGATGTCTGGAGGTCAAGGACTTAGGAGTTACTTATAATAGCAAGTTATAGTTTTCTCCACATATCGAAAAGACTGTTAAAGCCTCTAATTGTGCGTTGGGTTTTTAATAAAACAATCACAACCGTTCTCAAATATAAATTTATTAAGGTCCCTTAATTTTACATTATTGCGGTCCAAAATGGATTTTGCTTCGATTATATGGCAGGAACAATATCAAATTGCATTACAAGAATTGGAAAAATTACAGAATAAATTCTTAAGATATCTATATTTTAAAAAGTATTACATTATACCGAATTGCAATACTGTTAGAACAGTACAATTAAGGAGTGAATTTAAAATTACTTCATTAGAATCTAGGCGAAAAATTACATGCATTTTATTCACTTATAAAATTATTAATGACCAAATGCACTGTCCGGATCTTCTGGCTCTTGTACCATTTTCTGTTCTTCCTCGTCCAATGAGAAATACAAATATGTTTTCTATTCCCTTTACCTCAACAACATCCAGAACTTCTCTCCTAATGATAATTGGTTTAGCAAACAATATTAATATGCTGCTTAATGTAAATTGGTACGCAAAATATGATAAGTTCAGAAATCAAGTTATTGTTCATATTTGCAATTTGGCTATTTAAACAATCCATTGATATTTACACCCCTCTCTCCCTGTGATGTTCTGATATCTATAATGTTTAATAAGTATAATTTGATTCATAATTTAAATATTTAAAATTATTTTTTATATAATTTTCTCTTGTAATATTAATAGTAATTTAATTATCCTTTTAATTAGGTCAATAGGCCTGTTTGGATAATAATTAAATAAATAAATAAAAAAGTAAAGCAACGGCTTGAGTAAAGTGCTGACCTTGATTTCGTTTGTTTTTTTGTTTAATTTTAATAATATTAAAATACATTATTATTAATTTTTGTGATATTTATCTTAAAATTTGTTATTTTATCATAATAACATCGACATTATTATTTAAAATTAACTAGATTTTTCGTTAATGGGTCGTAGATAAAAATATACTGTACAACTCAAGTGAATTTTCTATATCCACTCTTGTTGCATAAACTTCTATAGTTGAAAACTAACGTAACGTCTTTGATCAGGTTAGTTTTAAAGAGCCACTTCAAATGACAAAATGTACAAAAAAGTGTCGGTATCACAGATGTGTCGTTTCAAATAGGTAAACACAGTAGTTTACAGAAGTTGGAATAAAAGAAGACAGAAGTATTTCGAATGGAATATCCAATATTTTTTGTAATAACATGGATTTGGGATTGTACACATTTATATTATGGATTTGGCAGAAAAACGAAACAAATACAAATGCGCTCGCTGCCGTGAACGCAAATCTACGATACGATGTAATTTAATAAAGTAATATGTAAATGGTTGGCGGAGGCATTCTTTGAATAACTAATCGATATATAATGGATAAACTCTTTTGTATATTTATTCTTATATGAATTGAATAAATTTTCTTTAAAATGAATGTGTGGGGTTTGCTTAAAATTTGTTCTGTATTGAATCAATGTATATAGTTAGTGGTCTATAAGTGAAATCTAATTAGACTTGTCTGTATTTAATTTATTCTAGATTTCTCTTTTCTTAGTTATTTAGAGTGTTCTCTTATAGACGAATTGTGATTGGCTGAATGATACATATGCACCGAGAAAAATATTTAATAACCGTTAGTCGATATCAAATAACCCTTAATAGATATCTGGATAACATACGTGACATTATTAGTTTGATCTTGCTGAAATGATCGAATAACCGTTAGTCAATTGTCGAATAACCCTTAATTATTCTGCAATTTTACCATATAGCCCTTATACAGTAACATACTTACAGTTATTCGACAGAAACATACACATCGAATAACCACAAGTACACAATTAAATAGCACCAAGCTAGTGATAAAATATCCAAATAAATAGTAGTATAACCATAAGTAGACGATCTAATAACGTCAATTATTTTACAATAGATCAATCGCAAATAATTCGTCAAACAACAACTAGCTGGTTATATAATATGCGTAATAAAATAGAGAAATAGCAACAGGTAGATACTCTCATAACCTTAGCTAGAAAATTGAATAATCACAGACAAGTGCTCAAATAACCTTAGGTAGAAAATAAAGTAGCAACGAATAGGCTATCAAATAATTCTTTTCATATATGGAGAGGTGGAAGTGTGGGGGATGAGTTATATCAAATAAAACAAAAATAAGAAAAAAAAATTATTTTAAGGAACAAAAACAAAACAATTCGGAATTCATGATTCAAATAAGCAACAAATTTGGTCAATTATAAAAACCAGGTGATCCAGATAAGTGTTCTTTTATTTTAATGAAAAACCGTTTATTAACCTTAAACATTTTTAGATTGGTTTTAAGAGGCAAATCTTTTAGACTTATTTATTTTCAACATCCGTAAATTTGGGCTACTTACCTAAAATGCAAGATTATCCATATTTTATTTTAACCTTAAAATTCCATTATTCAACTAAAAGAATTTTCATAAATAAGTAGGTAGGATAGCTGGTCAACTACAATAATTATTTCTAGAATTATAAGGTTAAAATAAGATTAAAAAAATGGCACATGAATCAACTTTTATTTTTAATCTGAACATCTTTGCCCATATGTTGGAAAGTAACAAAGACGTTTTATTATTATTAAAAATTTGTATCAAGTAAAACAAAACATAACTGTTATTGAAAATCACGAACTACAAATAAAAGTGCTTGTGGATTTAAGCCGCTCTAACAAATATATAAAATATTCCCAAATTGTTTCATATAAAATGGAATTCGATTTAATAACTACTAATTTTTCTTACCTTCAAAAGCCTTCAAATATTCACCAAATCCCCATTTCGTCAGGATAGAGTTAATATCCATATCCAGTTGTTTCTACTTTTTTATTATTTAAAAGACAAAAGCAATAAGAAATAAATCAAAATCAAAAAGCTTCTGAAACTGAAACAAACAACAAAAAATCATGACCATGAACCATGCCATGGAGGAATATATTAAATAAATATAACCAACTTTGGTGTCTCGTCTTATCTCTATTTGTCTATACATCAAGCCCATAACTCTGTCTCTTTTCCTTCTTGGCCGGAAACGTCAGAATTTCCAACGTTGCCAGTTGTTAAAATTTCAAAGTAACAAATAAAGTGTAGTAACAAATAATATGCGATAGAAAAATATAATTTTTTAGATACAATTAAATACAGATCAAAATGCACCTATGTCAAACAAAAAACATCAAATTACCTATGAAATAAAAATATTCTTTTCTATGTTGGGGGCAATTTAGTAACCATAATACAGGTAGTCGTAGTAGGACTTCTTGCGGAGAAAGTTTGCTGTCGATGGGTTCATATGTCTTTTTAAAATCAGCATTTTTAGTTTATAATTATTAGAGGAGCATTTGAGGAAATCTGTTGATTAGATAACTTTTGAAAGTTGATATGTCAATAATATGTATGATGATACTAATTTATGTACATGTACCTATACAGGTTTTTAATTTACTTATATTTCTAATAATATAATTATATTTCTAATGTATAATATATATTTCTAAAATCTAGTATTTTAATGTTCAGATAGTTAGCTTATTATATTTGTTACAAAAGTAATTGATTGAGAAGTTAGACCACAGAAAAACCAAATTTTTATTATTAGATTTTCATATAAATAGTATACAAGATTTGTAAGTTTACAACGAAAAGTCAAAAAGTATTTTTACGAAAAGAATGCAGTTACGTAACATGATAAAAACCCTGCAGCGTTGTCAGGTAAAATTTATTTTCCTTCACTTAAAGATAACATTGTGACAGTGTTATTTCTTTTTTCTAGCTGTTATATAAATACCTCTGACGTGCTATCAACTTTAAAGTGCTAATAAGGAAGTTATAACTTAATTGAAGATTGGAAGGGTTGTGAAAAGGAACAGTCTATAAAACTATAAATCTTGACTATAAAGCATTTTCAATAGAACAAGACAATTTTTTTTAATTTTCGTATTTTTCGCTGCTACTGATATCTTGACTTAGATTGACTACCAACGGGATACATTTTTCTCATGATTGACGTTTCCAACACTAAAGGTAGTAGTAAATGGGATAATTATGGACTTTTCTTGTTTTATCGATGATGAATTTTATGAAATGCTCACTAATCTTCTAGGGTATCGTCACTATCGTCAACCTTATCAAAAGTAATAATCAGTGAGGCACGTCCACCCTATCAAATACCACTTCCCTATGTAGAGCGCCGAGAAATGCTTATTCTTCAAGGGGGTTTGTAGAAGCAGAAGAAATTTACCCAATCAAACAAAAAAATAAAACGTTGAAGTTTATTTATAATAGGTATCGTAGAACACAACAACGAAACAATTTTACAATTTAGTTCATCGACCTAATAACTTTTTAACAGGAACGTATCGTATCAAACATACCGAATATTGCAATAAATCGTTAAATCGTGAACTATGTGTGACCTATTAACCGTGTCACAGTTCAACGGCCACTGACTGCCAAAAATGCATCTCTTGATCGCCTCAGGTGATCTATTGTCCACCTCTCTCACTGCACTCATTAGGTACCGAAATCTTACGTCATCGCACTTCGCGCTCGAGCCAGACGGACAGTTGGCTCCACAAATAAAAGTACAATCCAGGCACACATTTTTATATTTATTATTTAATTCTAACGGCCGGACTAAGAATGGAGTACAGTTAAATTAATATTGGTACTTTACACCTATCTCACCAATCCTTTATAATTTGTTCAGTGCGTTGAACTGTTTTCAGCGAAATATTAGAAGTTGCTTTTTCTAAAGCTTCTTTCAATGTATCTAATGGTTTTTCTGCTGAAGTACCGTTCAACAGAGTCGAATATATAATGGTAAGGAGGTAGTCTAAGTATTGTATGTTCATCTGCTAAAATATTAACTTCATATATTTCTGATGATTTATTCCTACACATAAATAATTTTTTAAAACAATTTCATTATCATGTATTGTTACGTCAGTAACTGACTTAACAGCTGCTGAAATTTTTATAACCTAACTGCTACTGATGAATCAGCTTGATCTATTGTTTTTTTTTGTATTAAAATAAATACAAACCAAGAAGGTATTTAATTGGTAAATTTTAAAGAAACAATATCATTCTAGTAAACAGTAAGCGAAAACAAGTTTAAATGCAATTCGAACAAACTTTTTTGATACATTGGGCACATACAGTATGGTTCAAATGAAAGGAATAAATTCATTATAAAATTCATTATAATGGAAGTAGTTGGTTTTTCTAAAAAATGCTCGGACAGGTCAATTTTGTTTACTCAAAGCGCAATTTTTTAAATAGAATTCAATTTTCCCCCACTTCCCATTTTTGGGCAGTGACGTCATTGACAATTTTTTTAAATAGTAACCCCAATTTTTTTTTTCTTGATTTTGATAGATCTTGCAATTTCCTACTCGGAAACATAATATTTGAAATATCTTACATAACATTTTTTTTGAATAAAAGTTTTTTAAAGATCAGATAAATAAATTTTATTTTGAGAACACAATACATGAATATAATATAATTATTTGTAATTAAGTGCTTAATCTAACAAAATAATAATAATAATAATAATAATAATAATAATAATTAATAATAATAATAATAAAAAACAATTTGTAAAATTGTTATTAAATTCTTTTTATTATTATTATTATTATTATTTTTTTAGATGAAGCACTTAATTACAAAAAATCTTTTATTCATTTACTGTGTTTCAAAATAAAATAAAATTTATGTATCTGATCTTTAAATGACTTTTATTAAAAAAAAAATGTTATCTCAGATATTTCAAATATTATGTTTCCGAGTAGGAAATTGCAAGATCTTTTAAAATCAAGAAAAAAAAATGTGGGTTACTATTTAAAAAAATTGTCAATGACGTCACTGCCCAAAAACGGGAAGTGGGGGAAAATTAAATTCTATTTAAAAAATTGCGCTTTGAGTAAACAAAATTGACCTGTCCGAGCATTTTTTCGAAAAACCAACTACTTCCATTATAATGAATTTATTTCTTTCATTTGAACCATACTGTATTAGCATATAACACATGTGGCAAGAAGTGCTTCTTTTGCGGTCCATTTTTCCTGCACAAACACATCATTTTTTGATGCTACGTTCTTGTGGTTCAGCTAAACTTTTCATAACGTAACTTGCGGAGTATTTTGGCGTTTAGTATTCTATCCCTCATGAAGAGATCACACAAATCTCGACCCAGGCTCTTAAAATAATCTAATCGGTAAATATGTTTAACAAGAGGTAAACATTCTGGTATAGGTATTTACCATTAACTCCTGATACATTTAAAATAATATGAAATAATGCCATTGGCCACCTTCGTCTTCGTCTGGAAGTTGAACAACGCCAGCTTTAGAGGAATAGTAGAATGTGATAATATCAAGCTTCTTGGTTACTTTATCTATTATTTTATCAGAATGCATTGTTAAGAGCAAAACAATAGTTTGTTTTCTTAGGTACATGTAAAACAATTGTGCAATCATAGGTTAACCCAAAAACAGAGGTATCTACTTCTCGGTTATTAGCTGGTCTGAATTTAGGCAGAATGAACCTTTTATTCTTTTTTAACGGTACCAACGTAGAAAAGATTCTTCTTTAAAAGTTTATTGACTAACTCCTTTGAAGTGTACCAATTGTCAGCAGTGATGTTTCTATTTGAATCAGCTACCGGTTTAACCAAACGGAGCACTACTTCTGTTGATTTTGAGAATTTACTGGCAGCTTTCGTATTTAATTTTCCGGAATATGTTTCAACATTTACCATGTAATTTGCTAAGGCATCTGCTAAAATTGGCATTTTAGAGCTATATTTTGCAGATTTATTCCGAATATACATAAGAAAAGCGCATCGACCTCAAAATGGACCAGCATCTAGTTCACTGTCAAAAAGAGTCCTAGAGTGTAACATTCTTTAGAGTTGTTAACGAATTCATTAAATAATTTTGAACTCTTTTTTCCTATTTCTTTTTCATTAAAAGAACAATAACGAAATAAGAAATAAAATCTTGCCAAAGACAATATACACCGGAATATCTCCCTGTCTGTTTCGTCTCAATTCTTCATGTCATGAGTTGAAAATTTCCAACAAATAAAGTAAGCCTACAAACGCTTCTATATATAGAGTGGCCCAAAAGTCTGGAAACGGCCAATTATCTCTTAAATTGCTAGTCCTAATTGTAGAAAATTTGGGGTACACCTATTTTGGGATAAAGTGATTTTAGATTTGATATTTGCAATGTTGCCAGATTTGCCGTTTTTCTTAAATTATTAGTCACTTTGGTTTTTCAAATTCATCACCCTGTATATTCAGTCATTATTGGAATGCCCTATTCTCTGCTCCAAAAAATAAATCCAGAAGATGTACTTGCATGCAGTACTGTATACCTAAAATAAAAAAATAAAGGGTTATACCAAAAATTTTACAATATGCCATCAATAATGGAAAATCGTATTACCTATAAAGTAAATACTAAATTTAAATATAATTGTGTTTAGGTACCTTGCACCTCTAACTTTGTTTTTCCTCACACAACTCTTATCAGAGTTCTGCGAGAAATATCCGTCTATACCATATTTAAATATCCATGTCTTGTTTTAGTGTAAAAAATGTACACGTTAAAAAACAATATGTGGTAACTCCATTAACCACTACGTAGATTAACTTTCTTGTAGTTGACAACGTCCCCAAGAGGTGCTTTTCTTATATCGGCCGGTGTTAGCCAATTCTAGCAAAACACAAAACTTCTAATAAATGAGAGCATGGAGTAATCGTAGAGCATGTGCTTGATGATCCCTTCTTCTTGTTCGAACACACCCCCTGTAGAGTGCGGATTCTAATATGGATATGCTTCTATTTTTGGCTGTAGTGTTGTCAGGAGTACTTTAAAGTATCCTGTTAAGTCTGTAGCTCCTTGTTTTATCCTAGCTTTCCTTAAATTTCACAAGGGAATGTTCTTTAATTTTGTTTGTTACTAGCGATGTTGTCAGGCCAATAGAAGGGCTAGGTTCAAAAAGTATTTGGTTGGCTGCCTTCTTAGCTAGTAAATCACCAAAACAATTACTTTTTGATGTGGCTTAACCTTTGATCCATCTTAAGTTGACCACTTTGTAGAAAGTTTGGTCAAAGTTTCGTAACATTCTAGTAATAATCCTCAGAAAATCTTGAATAATTAATTTTAAATTATTTAACATATATCCAAGATCGTGTACTTAGTAGTTTGAGCATTTAGTTTTAACTTGTTTTCACATAATTAGTTGTTAAGTTTTAATTTTTTATTTATTTGGTATTTCCATCAACTTCTCATAATTTTGCTCAGATACAGACAGATATGACATCATCATTTGCAAGCGAATTTTTCAACACTCTATTTATCCAGATCAATGAACAAAATATGAAAATATAATGGCTGCAATTGGTCTATGGTTTATCTTTATCACCTCTTCATAAATTTGTGTAACCACTGCAATTTATACAGCTTTGAAAATGTTATTCATTAAAAGTGGCAAATGGGTTTTACTGGAATAGCTTATGTTGCAACGCTATGAAATTATACTGTTTGTTTTTTTTTTTCTACATTCACATGGATATTAGCTTATCTACGCACAGATTACATAACGAAAAAGTATGCTATTGCCTTCAACTGAACGAATATATTTCATATTCATTCTAGATAGTGAGAACACTGCAAAAAAATTATATATTATTTTTAAAATTTTAACTAAGTGACAATTCTGTCAAACTAATTGTCAGTTTTTATTTCGTCTATAATTAAAAATAATTTGTTAATTTAAATAAAACTATATGAAGTCAATTTAATTACGAGTATTAAAGAAACGAAAATTAAAGTATAGGTAGTCCTGTGTTTAGTGTTCTTGCCTTCCACATTGAAGACTCGAGTTCAATTCTCGGATGGGGAAAAATGAAATGAACTTTTTTTCTTTTCTTTTTCGTTTGTTTTCTTTTAAAAATTATTAAAAGTAATAAATTATTTTAAAATTAGTTATTTTGTCTTAATAACCTAAAATATTTTTTTTATTTGTAAATTTTCGTTAGTGGGTCGTAGAAAAAATATTCTTCTTCGTGCGATATGGCCATCATATCTACTCTTGTTGCACAAACTACTAAATTGTTATTAGGAATTCCACAAGTTACAGGTAGAGACATTCTTTTATTTTATTCTCACCAAAGGATTTACTTCTCCACAAAAGTTCTGCTATTTAATGTGGGCTACTACAAATTTTTTTTTTTTGTTTTTTTTTTCTTTTACAAAAATTGTCTACGTTTCATAAAGTTTTTGGTATATATCTTTTGTTAGTTACTTTCTCAAAATAAATGTTTTTTGCTTGTTTTTTGCTTGTTTTTGCTTATTTTTTGCCTATTTTTTGCCTATTTTTTGCTTGTTTGTTGCTTGTTTTTTGCTTGTTTTTTTTTGCTTGTTTTTTTGCTTGTTTTTTGTTTGTTTTTTGCTTGTTTTTTTGCCTTTTTTTTGTTTGTTTATGCTTGCTTCTTTGCATTTTTTTGCTTGGGTTTTGCTTGTTTTTTTGCTTGTTTTTTGCTTGTTTCTTGCATGTTATTTGCATGTTTTTTGCTTGTTTTGTCCAGAATTAATAGTTACATTTTTTCGTTGATGGCTTTTGAAACCCTAATATCGAGGAAAGAGATATGTAAAGTTTATTTAAAATACTCGATTTGAACTATAAAAAATTACAATGATTATTCCAAATACCACAAAATAAAAACACATGAAACTACCTCCCAATATCAAATCCAAAGCGAACCATCAATTCGAAGAAATCGAAACAGAACATTTAAATTGAAATCCGCGAAATAACAAAATTTCAAATTCTGGCTTCCTTGTGGGAGATCAGTTAAAATTTGAATCCTCCCCTGAATTTAGATTTATCCTAAATAAATACGGTGAAACATATCATATTATAATATCCAACGCAAACACGGTTTGTATCTTTATATTATGTTGACAATTTAATACATATTCGGTTTGCAGTTTGCGCTCTGTTTGTAGATACTGCTGTCAGAGTTCAAATTAAATTAAACCGGAAAATATAAATAGAAAAATGACGCAATTAATTCGCTACATTTATATTTGCTTAGTTTTAGCTAATTTAATATAGTTGTTTTAAAATACATACAGTGTGTTACATAAGCAATGGTACCTGTATTATTTTCTGTATTATTTTCTGTAAAAGGTCTTTACAAAAACATATTACATATTTCTTAGACCAAAATAAGTCGATTCAGGTAAAAGTTGTACAAAGTTGCTTCGTTTGGGCTATAGAGGGCCTTGAAGTTACAATTTTTAAATCGTTTTTCCCCTATAAATTTAAAACGGCATATGCGATTTTGCTAAAATTTGGTATATTGGTAGAGTTTTATGTGGCAAAAAAAATGGTATTAAAATTTTGTCGGATAATAATACATAGGCGTAGAACTTGATTTTTTAAATAATTGCACCTTTAAAAATTCTACGCCAATGGAAGAAAATGAGTTTGAGTAAGAAATTTAGATTGCGCAACTCATTTACTTTAAAAAAGGTACTTTTGATAAGACTCGATTACTCTCATGGTTTTCGCTAAATTTCTGTTTTATTAATTTAGAGTGTATAGGTTTCACAAAAATATTTATTTACAACATAATCAAAATAGAGATTTTACAAAAATTGTTTAAAATGTTCACCATTTTTACGCATACAAAGATTTATACGTCAAAGAAAATTAAAATGTATCCTTTCCATAACTTCTTCATCACCTCTAAGATTGTTTATTGCATCTTGAATACGTTGCCAGAGTTGTTTCTCATTTTCTACAGGTTCCCTGTAAACTGTGGATTTCTGATGTCCCCATAAAAAGTAATCCATCGGTGTTAGGTCTGGGGAACGTGGTGGCCAGTTTACAGGTGCGTCATTACCTCTGCCTATCCATTTGTGTGGATATTGTTCATTCAAGTGGTTTCTAACGTTTAAATAAAAATGTGGTGGAGCTCCATCTTGCATAAACCACATATCTCTCCTAAGTTGGAGAGGTAAATCTTCTAACAATTCTGGCAACGTATTTTGTAGAAAATCTAAATAATTTTCTCTAGTTAATCTTCGTGGAAGTATGACAGGACCAACAATGAAATTACCAATTATTCCAGCCCACACATTAATTTTGAATTCGTGCTGAAAATGGTTTACCTTTATTGCATGCGGATTTTCAACTGCATAAACATGTTTTTGCTTTCTTTTTACACTTGTTGCCCGGACAGAGGAGAGTGTATGTAATATTTTTTGTTTCTTTGGCGTCAGCGGTTCTTCTTATGGAATACTTAGAGAAGAAGTAGAGGGTACAGGTAATTCGATCTGACTGGTTTGATTTGCTGGTTTAATAAGAATATTTGATAGGATCCTGATTTTTGGAGGAGGAGGTGTAGGTATGGATGGGTTAGTCTGGAACAAGATTTGGTATGTTATAAAGTCTTGAATATAGATCCATGATACAAAAACTACTAGTTTAAGTTCCAAAACTACTAATTTTTAAATATCATTAACTTCGTAATATGTTTTAAATTATATTTATTGTGTATTGTGAACAAAGTCGGAAGGTTTTTAAATTAAGGAACATCAATTTAATGTTTGTTCATTTATTATTAATAATAATTGTAATGTGGTACATGAGCGGGTATATTATTTTATATCATGAGGATGAGGAGGTACATAGCAGTGAGTGATGACCACAAATCTAATTAAATAATAAAAATACATCACCAGTATTTATTATTATACAGTATATTCATTATCAAAACGGTATAATAATAGGAAATTAGGATCTAATAAAAACTGCTTTTAAATACTTGAAATTTTATTCTAAATTATGTGTTACTTAAAAAGTTAGTTATTTAAGTGTAATTATGAGTTGGGTTTTAAGTTTAATTATAAGTTGGTTTTTAAGTTTAATTATAGTTGTTTTTAAGTTTAATTAAAAGTTAGTTATTTAAGTTTTATTATAGTTATCTAAGTTTTAATATAGTTATTTGTCTTTAATATAAAGTTAGTTAAGCCAATGTTTTTTATTAAGTTAGTTATTTAAGATTGATTGTAAATAAAGTGTATATTAACTAAACATTTATTTATTGTCGGAACAGCATTCTTCTTCAATCTGACCCTAAACTCACTCTTATCAAAAAATTCTTCCTTGAAGTGAATAGAGCACAACACATTTTGAGATATTGTGGGTCTTTTGGAAACCTATAATAAAAAAAAGTTAAGCATTCTAAAAAAAATTCTAAGTACACTCTTTATACTTACTTATGAAAACTTAAATTAGATATTTTCTTACGCTCTTTCACTGAAGAGTTTTTACAATTAATTTTTGCACACTTAGTCATGATTTTTATACAAATTAATAAAAAAAAAACACTTATTAAGATAGAAATAACGTTGAAATATTTAAATTTGAACAAAGTTCTGACAGCTCTTTGACAACTATGACATGACCACTAAGAGAGGGGGAAGGGGTGTCGTTTTTTTTGGCATGTCATCTCCATAGTATTCAATCTCATTGATGTATCCTTTGATTGATCTCATGTGGAAAGTATCTTAGACGTAAGTTTTAACAGTCTTCATAGTTTTAACATCTATTAATATTTAAATCGTTAATTTGTAACGTCTGTTGAGATAGCTTTGATAATGGCTTTGAAAACCGAAATTGCTTAGCCTAATTTTTAATAAAAAAAAATAAATTTTTACGCACTGACGTATTCATTCCACTTCTATCTAATTATTTAATATGGAAATAGAGACATTAAATTAAAATTTATATAATTTGTTACTTTTATACTAACATCAGTGAGCAAACAATATAAGTATGGTTAATATAAAACTAATTTTCCTCGATGAACTATCAATAAACTTTGTATATTTCGCTCGTCCATATTATTTGAATAAACAGAAATTGAATTAAAATCGATAATTTTATCAATTGATATTTGTGTTTCATTAAAATTATTATCGCTACTGGCTATTGTTATATTCAATGCAACGATTGAATAAAAATATACCTACGTTTAAAACTACATTTTGGCAAATAGAAATCAGTACATACACATCGAAAATGTTTATTTCATTTTATTTTATTTTCAGTTTAATTATATTCGATTAATTTTAAAATATAGTACAGATTTTATTTTCAAACTATTTGATTTACCAATTAATGAATTAAATTATTTATATATTTAAATTTTTCGTATTAAATAATAGAGTACAAATTACATTTAAAATCCAAATGTCCCAAATGGCTAATTACTTCATTATGAAATTTAGAAAAGTGTAGGTCATCCTTGATAATTTGTTTCCACTAAGTGATAAAAATTATAAGGATTTATTTCTCGACTATTCTGTGTATAGGTTTTCCAAAATTATTATTATTATTATTATTATTATTATTATTATTAATTATTATTATTATTATTATTATTATTATTATTATTATTATTATTATTATTATTATTATTATTATTATTATTATTATTATTATTATTATTATTATTATTATTATTATTATTATTATTATTATTATTATTATTATTATTATTATTATTATTATTATTATATTATTATTATTATTATTATTATTATTATTCATTCTTATGTGAATTTTTCAATCGGTGTCGAACCCTCCGTCTCCGACAACTAGAGGGTCGAGCCGATTAATTAAAACGACAGCGACTCTCCACACCGCAGAGTCAGTCACTGCCGAGTTCCGCTATTCGTGTGCCCTTAGTAGTCGCAACGATCCTAGTATGACTGCCTTCTGCATCCGACCGGCTAATATTTCGGCCATGTCGCTACATGCTGGTATGGTTTTCAGCTCTGATAGCAGTGCATTCTTAATGCCACCTAAACAACCGATTATCAAAACCACCAAACGTACTGTGTGATCTGGATACAGCCTGCGTATTTCGAAGATGAGATCTCGATATTTGGTTCGCTTTTCCTCCTCCTTTCTGGCGATGTTGTTCTCGCTAGGTGCCGAAAACTCGATAACATATATCGCCTTCTTTTGATGGTCTAGAAGGGTTATATCAGGCTTGTTTGCTTGCAAACGCCTGAGCGTAGGAAACGAATAGTTCCAGTAGATACGGCATTTTTCGTTTTCTACGACGGACTCAATTTCCTCCGGTACATAAGGAATAACCGGTGTCTCATCTATACTATAAGAGTGTCTCAGATGAAAGTAAAGCACTCGCAGAGCAGCATTGTGTCGCTGGATGTAGGCCGAGACTGCGTATTTAGGACATGCGGATAGTAAATGCATGATTGTCTCTTGTGATCTGTGGCAGGCCCTGCAGCTAACGTCGGGCGTGTCGAAACCTAGTACATTTCTCCGATATACAAGAGTGTTGTAAACCTCATCTTGACAGGCCATTATAAATCCCTCAGTTTCTGATTTGAGGCCACTTGACCTTAGAAAGGCAAATGTCAGTCGCTGGGATAAGCTTAGCTCTTCGATGTTTTTGAAGAAAACGCTATGCATGGGCTTATCCATATGTTGTCGCTTTAGCATAACCTGTTCTGCAACTTTGATGTGGTGTTTCAAAGTTACAGGGGGTAACTCGGTAATGGATTCTAGGTTTCTTCGCGATGTATCAAAGACGAGGTCAAGACCTTCAGCTGCTCTTCTTGCTGACTTGAATATAAAGGCTCCTTTTCCAGTACTTTCGTGGTCGCGTACCATGCATAGAAGGGGGTCTGAACTGGTTGTTATTTTGCACGCTAGATCCAATACCTTTCTATGGTGAAGATGTTCTATGCTCAACAGCCCTCTGCCTCCCTGATCGCGTGGGAGGTATATTCTTTGTACTGACGAATTTGGATGCAAACTCCTGTGGAGATGCATCATCTTGCGGGTTTTGATGTCGAGTTGGCGCAGCTCTTCTTGTGTCCATTTTATTGCTCCAAAGGAGTAGAGGAGGATTGGAACGGCAAGCATATTTGTAGCACCCACTTTGTTTTTTCCGGACAGTTCTGATGACCAGATCTGCCGAATGAGGTTCTGATACTTGCCGCGTAGAGTCTTTTTAATCAGAGCAACCTCCTGCATTTCGCGCTGTTGCACTCCCAAGTAGGTATAAGACTCTCCGACGTTTAAATGTCGTAGAACGTTTCCATCCACAAGTTGCACTTCCTCTCCAAAATCCTCGCATCGGCCTCTATTGAGCTGGATCTGTGCACATTTGTTTAAACCGAACTCCATGCCGATAGCATGGGTGTACTCTTGTACCACCTGTAGGGATTGTTTGAGTTCCCTCTCGTTGGATGCATAAATCTTTAAGTCATCCATGTAAAAAAGATGAGTGACTTTATGTCTTCGATTTCCAGGTGGGCCACATAAGTATCCCCGAGTTTCTCGTAGTGCCACAGACAACGGAATTAGAGAGATGCAGAATAGAAGGGGACTCAGGGAGTCTCCCTGGAATACTCCTCTTCTGAATGATACCATCCCTGTTTCGACCTTCGCATTTCCAGATGTTATGGAAAAACGGGTTTTCCAGAGTGGCATTAGTTGTTGTATGCATCTCACTATAGGGTCTGGCACCGAGAGGGTTCGCAACAACTGTGCGATAAGTTCGTGCGAAGTTGTGTCGAACGCCTTACTATTATTATTATTATTATTATTATTATTATTATTATTATTATTATTATTATTATTATTATTATTATTATTATTATTATTATTATTATTATTATTATTATTATTATTATTATTATTATTATTATTATTATTATTATTATTATTATTATTATTATTATTATTATTATTATTATTATTATTATTATTATTATTATTATTATTATTATTATTATTATTATTATTATTATTATTATTATTATTATTATTATTATTATTATTATTATTATTATTATTATTATTATTATTATTATTATTATTATTATTATTATTATTATTATTATTATTATTATTATTATTATTATTATTATTATTATTATTATTATTATTATTATTATTATTATTATTATTATTATTATTATTATTATTATTATTATTATTATTATTATTATTATTATTATTATTATTATTATTATTATTATTATTATTATTATTATTATTATTATTATTATTATTATTATTATTATTATTATTATTATTATTATTATTATTATTATTATTATTATTATTATTATTATTATTATTATTATTATTATTATTATTATTATTATTATTATTATTATTATTATTATTATTATTATTATTATTATTATTATTATTATTATTATTATTATTATTATTATTATTATTATTATTATTATTATTATTATTATTATTATTATTATTATTATTATTATTATTATTATTATTATTATTATTATTATTATTATTATTATTATTATTATTATTATTATTATTATTATTATTATTATTATTATTATTATTATTATTATTATTATTATTATTATTATTATTATTATTATTATTATTATTATTATTATTATTATTATTATTATTATTATTATTATTATTATTATTATTATTATTATTATTATTATTATTATTATTATTATTATTATTATTATTATTATTATTATTATTATTATTATTATTATTATTATTATTATTATTATTATTATTATTATTATTATTATTATTATTATTATTATTATTATTATTATTATTATTATTATTATTATTATTATTATTATTATTATTATTATTATTATTATTATTATTATTATTATTATTATTATTATTATTATTATTATTATTATTATTATTATTATTATTATTATTATTATTATTATTATTATTATTATTATTATTATTATTATTATTATTATTATTATTATTATTATTATTATTATTATTATTATTATTATTATTATTATTATTATTATTATTATTATTATTATTATTATTATTATTATTATTATTATTATTATTATTATTATTATTATTATTATTATTATTATTATTATTATTATTATTATTATTATTATTATTATTATTATTATTATTATTATTATTATTATTATTATTATTATTATTATTATTATTATTGTTTTGTTGCACTACCTCAGTCTCGAGCAGCTGGGTAGGTGTTTTATCCGAAGCTTTACCAAAGCTCTTGGGATTTTAATAGGTTGTAAATATTTTTTTTTTTTTTTTTTTAGGCTTCATATCAGGTTAGTATTCTTCGGAGGATGTGTGCAGACCCTAACAATGCTATTTTCTGGACTTCGTATGCATTTGCTTTACCGGGGATTTGTTTTAGATGGTCACCAAATCCTCTTTTGATTAACCCCAAAGTCCCTACTATTACTGGCACAACCTTGGCCTTTACATTCCACATTCTCTGAACTTCTATCTGAAGGTCTTTGTATTTGGAAATTTTCTCCGCCTCTTTAACCATGATGTTCTGATCACTGGGAATAGCGATGTCAATAAGTAAACAGATCTTTTCTTTTCTATTGTGGTATACTATATCGGGGCGGTTGGCGTTAATGGTCCGATCTGTTCGTATGGGGTAATCCCACATGATTGTGATTTCCTGTATATTTACCACTGGCATTGGTACATGCTCGAACCATTTGTCGGGTACTTCACCTCCAAGTTGTTTGCAGATTGACCAATGTATATAACTAGCTACCTTGTTGTGCCGATGAGTATACTCGGTAGCAGCAAGTGTGGTGCATGCACTTAGTATATGCGCGGTTGTCTCTTCTGCTTTTCCACACATTCTACATCTGCTGTCTATTTGTATACCAAGTATTCGATTTTGGTGATATCTGGTGTTTAAGGCTTGATCCTGAGCTGCGATTATCAAACTTTCGGTCTCTCCCTTCAGATCTGATCCACGTAGCCACGCTATACTGGCATCTTTGTCTACATGTGGCTGATTTAAGTATTTGAGAAATTGACCGTGTAGTGGTTTTTTCTTTACACGTTCTATCCTGTCGTGTTCGATGGCATCTCTCAGTTTGTGGGAGTTGTCTGCTATTTCGCATCTCAAATTATCAGCACTTTGTTTTGTTGGCTGTATATAGCGGTCTTTAATGGTACTTGCTAGTTGGGTCAGAGAGTATTTCGATTTATTATTATCATGCCTATTTACCATTTTTATTAATCTGTCGTTACTTTGTACCACATACTTGCTGAGGCCAGTTACTGCAATACCATAGGCTGATTCGAGCTCGGATAAACCACGCCCACCATCTTTTCGTTTGATGTATATTCTGTCTGCATCGGCTTTTGGATGATGAATTATTATTATTATAATTATTATTATTATTATTATTATTATTATTATTATTATTATTATTATTATTATTATTATTATTATTATTATTATTATTATTATTATTATTATTATTATTATTAATTTTTGGTTTATCTCGTATTTTAAACGGTAGGTACTATCTTTACGGGTCGAACCAAGGTAAAGAAGCTTTTCTTGTTTTTTCTTTTTATTCCCCGAGAAATTTTCTGACCATGTTGCAGGTACCAAGAACTACTGCCTTCTGCATTTTAATATATATTGATGATGGTACCTCTAACTTTTTCAGAGCTTCATGGAGATTGCGTGGTACTACTCCTGTAGCAGATATAATTATGGGCAAGATGTATACTGCTTTAACCTGCCATAGCTGTTTTACTTCAAGAAGTAATTCGGAATATTTTCTAATTTTTTCAGTATATGCAGCTTGGATATTGCCTGTATTTGGGATAGAAACGTCTATCAAGAACGCAATTTTATTATCTTTATCTATAATTGTTATATCTGGCCTATTATGAGATACTGTTCTATCGGTTAAGAGTCCTCGGTCCCAGTATATTCGAGCTGAACTATTTTCCAAAATTTTTGGAGGGTTACACTTGTAGTAGGGAGTGGTTTTTTCTTTTAATTTGTAATTTACAGACAACTGATCATGCAATATTTTCGCTACATTATCATGTCTAACTTTATATTCCGTTTGTGCTAGTACTTGACATCCGGAAATTATATGTTGAATATTTTCAACGGCAGATTTACATCTTCTACATGCGTCATCTTCGGTGCCATCCCTTATAACATGTTTCTTGTAGTTTTTTGTACTTATCACTTGATCTTGGATGGCCATCATAAACCCTTCTGTTTCCGGAAATAGAGAACTGTAAGAAAGCCATGCGTTGGATGCAATCTTGTCGACATGTGGTTGGTTTAGTGCCTGTGCATGTTTTCCATGTAGCGCTTTTTGAAGCCAAGCTTGATGTTTCTCAGCGTTGCCTTGTGATTGAAAATTCACCATCTTTACTTAAATTAAGCGGTGAATAGTTATCGTCAATTGTTACAACTGCAAGATTGCATTTCTGAAGTCTGTTGCTTTTCAAGGAAGTATTTTTTTAGAATATTTTTCTGTTTACTCAGTAAGTTGCTGATATCAATTAACCCTCTCCCCACCTTCCGTGCGAGGTAACGTAAGCCGTTTCGATGGCGGATTTTGGTTGGTGGAATCTGGCATTTGTCAGTGATTTGTTTGTTATCCTTTGTAGTTCATTTATGTCTGTTTGCGTCCAATGGATAACACCAAAGCTATAGGTAAGTATTGGGACTGCAAATGTATTTATGGCTTTTATTATATGTTTTCCTGATAGTTTAGTTTTCGTTAGTATTTCCAGCCTTTTGATGTATTTTGCGGTAATATCAGTTTTGGTTTCTTTTCCTTCTATTAACCGGGATTGTTTTATGCCCAAGTATTTATACATATCTCCTTCTTGCATACATTCTATTATTTCGTTATTTTCCAGTTTATGTTCTACAATCTCCCTTTTTCCATTTCGTATTCTTTGTGTTTTACATTTTTCCATCCCAAATCCCATTCCTATATCTGTGCTGAATATTTCGACGATGTTAAGAATTTGTTTCAGTTGATGTTCAGTACTACTATATAACTTAATATCGTCCATGTACATTAGATGTGATAGTTTGTACGTTGCTCCTTGTGTTTTCGTTATAGTGTATCCCTTATTATCACTGTTTAGCATATTTGACAGCGGATTTAGAGCCAGGCAGAACCAGAGGGGGCTTAATGAATCTCCTTGGAATATACCTCTATTTATGGGGATTGGCTGGGTAGTAAACTTCGTATTTCCCACTTCTACTTTAAGTATTGTTATTATTATTATTATTATTATTATTATTATTATTATTATTATTATTATTATTATTATTATTATTATTATTATTATTATTATTATTATTATTATTATTATTATTATTATTATTATTATTATTATTATTATTATTATTATTATTATTATTATTATTATTATTATTATTATTATTATTATTATTATTATTATTATTATTATTATTATTATTATTATTATTATTATTATTATTATTATTATTATTATTATTATTATTATTATTATTATTATTATTATTATTATTATTATTATTATTATTATTATTATTATTATTATTATTATTATTATTATTATTATTATTATTATTATTATTATTATTATTATTATTATTATTATTATTATTATTATTATTATTATTATTATTATTATTATTATTATTATTATTATTATTATTATTATTATTATTATTATTATTATTATTATTATTATTATTATTATTATTATTATTATTATTATTATTATTATTATTATTATTATTATTATTATTATTATTATTATTATTATTATTATTATTATTATTATTATTATTATTATTATTATTATTATTATTATTATTATTATTATTATTATTATTATTATTATTATTATTATTATTATTATTATTATTATTATTATTATTATTATTATTATTATTATTATTATTATTATTATTATTATTATTATTATTATTATTATTATTATTATTATTATTATTATTATTATTATTATTATTATTATTATTATTATTATTATTATTATTATTATTATTATTATTATTATTATTATTATTATTATTATTATTATTATTATTATTATTATTATTATTATTATTATTATTATTATTATTATTATTATTATTATTATTATTATTATTATTATTATTATTATTATTATTATTATTATTATTATTATTATTATTATTATTATTATTATTATTATTATTATTTGGTTTCCAGAAGCATAAATCCACAACTACTGCTCTCATTAGTGTCCTTGAGGAGGTAGTCGAAGGATTGGATCAAGGGGCTTCAACTAACGCAGTTATGTGTGACTTAACAAAAGCCTTCGACTGCGTCACCACTGATATTTTAATTAGAAAAATGGAATTTTACGGCCTCAGAGGCCAGGTATTAAACCTATTTAATTCGTACCTTGTAGATAGGTTCCAGTATGTAAACTACAACAACCTGAATTCTAGTCTGTCTGCTATAAAAAATGGGGTACCCCAAGGTTCAGTTTTGGGCCCTATATTGTTTTTATTGTATGTTAATGACTTACCTTCCGTTGTAGGCAGACAGAGTTCAGTTGTACTATTCGCGGATGACACCACCATATTAACTAGAGGTGATGAAGCGATGAGCAGAGAGAGTTTAGATGTGACAAAAATTTGGTTTGCTGCTAATAAGCTGAAAATCAATGAAAGTAAAACTCAGAATATGTTATTTAGTACGGATAAATTTGCAACTAAATCTAAACCAGTTAAACTTCTAGGCATAACATTTGATACGAGTTTAAACTGGTCCAGTCATATAGACACTCTCTGTTCTAAGCTTTCCACTCAGTTATTTCTTATGAGACAGTTGCGAAGTGGTATCAAATGTAACAGAGTAATGGCCACGGCATACTATGCTTTAGTACACAGTCATTTGACTTACGGCGTAATACTCTGGGGCTGCTCAAGCAGTGCTCATAAAGCCTTCTCAATTCAAAAGGCGGCCGTGCGCATTGTTGATGCTGCAGAGTGTCGCGCCCACTGCCGTGAAGTATTTAAAAAGTATAAGATTCTCCCACTTCCCTGTATTTATCTTTTTGAGTCTTTGATGCAGATACATAAAAATCTGCCTAACATCATTAGACATTCTGATCTGCATGGATATAATACTAGAGGAGCGGATAATCTTGTAACTTCATATTCTAGAATTAGCACAACCCAACAAAATAAAATCGATGTTAGATTGTATAATAAATTAGATCTAATTTTCAAAGATAAGCACATCAAAGACATGTCTGTAAACAACTTTCATAAATTTGTAAAAACATTTCTTGTCGAACATTGCTTCTACACTGTTGCGGAGTTCTTGGAATTTAATATCTAGATTTTATAATTATTAATGTATTATGACTTCAAATGTACAGATAATAATGTATGTATAGGTGGTCAATAAATGTATTCTATTATTATTATTATTATTATTATTATTATTATTATTATTATTATTATTATTATTATTATTATTATTATTATTATTATTATTATTATTATTATTATTATTATTATTATTATTATTATTATTATTATTATTATTATTATTATTATTATTATTATTATTATTATTATTATTATTATTATTATTATTATTATTATTATTATTATTATTATTATTATTATTATTATTATTATTATTATTATTATTATTATTATTATTATTATTATTATTATTATTATTATTATTATTATTATTATTATTATTATTATTATTATTATTATTATTATTATTATTATTATTATTATTATTATTATTATTATTATTATTATTATTATTATTATTATTATTATTATTATTATTATTATTATTATTATTATTATTATTATTATTATTATTATTATTATTATTATTATTATTATTATTATTATTATTATTATTATTATTATTATTATTATTATTATTATTATTATTATTATTATTATTATTATTATTATTATTATTATTATTATTATTATTATTATTATTATTATTATTATTATTATTATTATTATTATTATTATTATTATTATTATTATTATTATTATTATTATTATTATTATTATTATTATTATTATTATTATTATTATTATTATTATTATTATTATTATTATTATTATTATTATTATTATTATTATTATTATTATTATTATTATTATTATTATTATTATTATTATTATTATTATTATTATTATTATTATTATTATTATTATTATTATTATTATTATTATTATTATTATTATTATTATTATTATTATTATTATTATTATTATTATTATTATTATTATTATTATTATTATTATTATTATTATTATTATTATTATTATTATTATTATTATTATTATTATTATTATTATTATTATTATTATTATTATTATTATTATTATTATTATTATTATTATTATTATTATTATTATTATTATTATTATTATTATTATTATTATTATTATTATTATTATTATTATTATTATTATTATTATTATTATTATTATTATTATTATTATTATTATTATTATTATTATTATTATTATTATTATTATTATTATTAATTATTATTATTATTATTATTATTATTATTATTATTATTATTATTATTATTATTATTATTATTATTATTACAATAAGGGCAGAGGACGGTGTCTCATTGTGCCCAGTAAAAAAAGAGCAAATTAATTAACCTAAAAACTATTGAATCAAGAAATTATTTTAAAATAAATCTAAAGACTAAATACAAGTATATTTACAAAATTAAATTCGAAAATGAGCTACATGCAAATGTAGTTCGAACATTGTTCAGGTGGTGAATCCAAAAATATATCATAATTATGAATTGTGAAAAATATGCCTGTCTATATTGTTTTTGTAAATATTGACACTTTGGGAATCTATAATTTCTTGGGGCAGGTTGTTCCAGACTTCGACGATTCTGTTACTCAATGTTGTCTCGTTCTTGTTTTGAAGTTTTCTTTCTGAAATTTTAGCGAATTTCCACGAAGTCGGGAGTCAGTATTTAGAGGAAAAGCTTGATTAAGGTCGCCAAAGTTATGTTTTATTATTCGAAACGACAAAATTAGGTCACCGCGAAGACGTCTCTGTTGGAATGTTATAAGATTTCCCATTTCTAACCTTTCCTCGTATGATGGTCTAATGTGGCCAAAGGTAAGCCGGGTGGCGCGACGTTGAACACATTCCAACATTTGTTGGTCGCTTACTAGGTCTGGATACCACACGGGTCCTGCGTATTCTAGGATAGGATGGACGTAGCATTTATAAAGTCTGCACAGCATTTCAAACGACACTTTTGAAAATGTTTTTTGAATTAGGAATTATCTGGAGTTTGCACGTTTGCACACATTAGCGATATGATCACTCCACGATAAATTAGAATTCACAGTAACACCCAGATCGTTGTACGAGGACACTCTATTTAATGCATGCATCTTGATTGAATATGGCAACTCCGGATTATTTTTACCAATATGGAGCACAACACATTTGTTTATATTTAGGGGCAAGAGCAAGTCGCATCACCATGAATGGAAGTTGTTAAGGTCATTTTGAAGTGCCTGATGGTCGTGAAGGGTTGGCAAATATTTTTGTATCATCGGCATAAAAACATATTGAGGATGAAACTAACGCTTTAAGGTCGCTTACGTAAGCAGTAAACAACAAA
The DNA here is from genome assembly GCA_927349885.1 of Psylliodes chrysocephalus. Taxonomy (NCBI): domain Eukaryota; kingdom Metazoa; phylum Arthropoda; class Insecta; order Coleoptera; family Chrysomelidae; genus Psylliodes; species Psylliodes chrysocephalus. The sequence goes on along the minus strand of OV651815.1, from coordinate 59,394,482 downwards.
GGGCCGAGAACCGAGCCCTGTGGAGCACCACTTGAGACTGGTCTTTCTAAGGAGAACTCGCTACCAACTCTTACTTTAAAAGATCCGTCGGTTAAAAAATTTAAGATCCAATTATGAAGGTTACCGCGGATGCCTAGATGTTCCAGTTTATGAAGTAGTCGACGTTTTGGGACTCTGTCAAAAGCCTTAGAAAAATCTAGATAAATGACATCGATAGGCTTTTTATCGTCAATGGATTTCGTCCAATTATTAATACAATGGAGGAGATGGTAAGAGTCGATCTTCCTTTAATGAAGCCATGTTGTTGTTAAGGTATAACATTTTCATGGATTAAAAAGGAGGACATTTTTTCCGCAACAATTGATTCCATAACCTTGCAAATAACTGGTAGGAGGCTGATCGGGCGGTAGTTATTTAGATCAAGTTTATTGCCTTTTTTAAATATCGGAGTAACAGATGCAGATTTCCAGGAGGAGGGAAGAGAACCTAGAGTAATGGATGTATTCATTATTATAGAAAGAGGGTATGATAGAACGCCTGCGCATTTTTTTAAGAAATAAGGTGTTAAGCCGTGAAGGCCAGGGGATGAGTTAGCTTTAATACCTAGTAAATTATTTTTGATTTGGGTTTCAGTAAAAAATATATTTTCAAGTGAAGCTAAATTACGTGTAGTAATAATATGGGGTAGTACATCGTTTGGTGGCTCGTTGGTGTAGGCATTGGAGAAAGAGAGCGATAAGATCTCAGCTGTTTCGAAATTGGAGGAGCATAAACTTCCATCAGTCTTTTGAAGAAAAGGAGTGGCCACTTTGGATGAGAGAGAAGAACGGATGTATTTAAAGATTTTTTTAGTGTTGTCACTGCTAGCGATTGATTCTTCGTAAGATTGTCTCGTAGAAGACAGATGCCACTTGAGCTGGTTGGAAAATCTTCTGTGGCAGATGAAATCGTCGTTATTTTGTGTTTTTGTAACTTCTACATAGATTGCGTTTATGTTTTATCATTTCTAGTAGTTCCCAAGTGATCCAGGATTTTAGCTTGTTGCGATAAACTCTACGTTTAATATTGTTTTTTTGAGAGAATTTGTGTAGTGATGTTGTGAAATTTGTTCCACATAGATGAACAATCATTAGAGGCCAGCAGTAAGTTATCCCAATCAGTAATTGCAAGCGAATGATCAACTTTAATGAAGTCAATGATTTCTAACGTTGAGAAATGTTCTTCCGATTTAGGAGATAGTAGATTGAATTGTACGTGTGCCGTTATTACTGCCTGATCAGATTTTCCAATAGGAGTACTAACCTCTAGGGAGGACAATAATTGTGTGTCATTTGTAAAGAGAAGGTCGAGTGTTGAAGGATCATTATTGATTCGGAAGCGTAATGGTTCAAGAATCAGTTGAGATAAGTTGGAATTTTGAACAAAGTTCATAAAAAGATTTTTAGAGTTGTTGCCGTTGGGTACATTCATAATGGGCCAGGAAATATCAGGAAAATTGAAATCTCCAAAAATAACTGTGTTATCAAGAACGGATAGATCTTCAAGTTTTGATAGCAGCGTAATGGTTTCGTTTAAAAGAGTGTCACCGGGTCGATAAATACATGCAAGATGTACAGACGTTAAATGTTTAGTAATTTTTATATATATATTACATCTATATTAGATATTTTTATGTATACAGGAGATACAGAGAAATTATTTACAATGTTTTTTGATAAATAAATGCAAACGCCACCACCAATTCGGTTTTCTCGGTCGCTGCGATAGATTGTGTATCCGTCGATATCAACTAGTGAGTCGGGAGTTGAGGTATTTAACCAGGTTTCACTGACAATAATTATGTCAGGTTTAAGAAGTTGAACAGTGCACATAAATTCATTATATTTAGCGTGAATAGAACATAAATTAGTGAATAAGAGAAACCAGTCAACGAGATAGGATGGAGAAAAGCTATCATTGGCGAAATGTAACAATTTTGGGCAGTCCGTTGACATATTTGATGGTTAGGTTATCTTCGCCATTGTTTGTTCGGGTTTCTAGTTCCTTACGTAAGTCCAGGAGGTATTGCTGTTGCATGGGAGTCTTATCGTCTATTATAGTAATCCCGTTGGTGTTTGCATTTTCCAATAGTTTTTTCTTGTTTTTTAAAACAAATTTGGCATCTGATTCAGAGGACATAACTTTCAGAATTCTGGGTAAGCGTTGCTGTCGTTTTTCTACACGGAAAAATGTTACTGGTTCTCCTTGAAATCCAATAATATCAAGTGACTCCCTGATTTTAATTTTGTCGTTTTCTTTTTTGGAGTGACTGTCTCCGGTGCTTTCAGGTAATCCCCTGATAAGTACATTTTTTGCACGTGACATACGTTCGACCGCTTCGTTTGCAATTTTTTTCGGTGATTTCGACAGAGTTAATAGCTTCCACAGACTTAATTTTATTTTTTAGATCCGTGATTTCGGTCGAGAGTTTAGCAATATTATCATCGAGTTTCTTTTGTATATCAAGCTTAAGGTCAGTTATATTTTTTTTAAATCTGTAAAGTTACCAAGATTAACGGAGCAACTATTACATAAAATGTTCAGACCACGAATTTTCTGTCTAGTTACACGGTCAGTAGACGATAGACCAGTGCATTCCATATGAATCGAATGCTTGCATCCATCACACTGAAGAGCTGAAGCGCGATCGGCCACTGCTTTCGTACAATTCGCACAACTGGGCATGGTTGACTTTTAAAGGTGATAAATTAACAGAAATTTTGAACCTTGGTGGAATTAACCAAAGAATTTCGATATAAATAAGCACAACACCAGTTTTTACACTGCTAAATCCTTTGGAAACGAAGGTAAATAACTGTCTATTTCTTTTAAAAGACGACAAAAAGTGTTGCAAACACTTACATGAATTCAATATGCACTTATCATTAGGAACACACGATTAAACAAATTTAATTTTAGGTATAACTCAGTTTTATGCACATAACAAACACAGTTGAAAATGCACAACTTACTTGGACAACAATTACACCAATTAGAGATAAAAAGTTGAGCATCGTATTATACAGGTGGAAATGAGAAAAAAAGTTCTTAATAAACATGTATCCCTTTAAAAATAACTCCCTAAAGATGTTTTTCTTGCGATATTTTCTAAACTGCTACTAATAATTTCTTAAAATTAATACTCTAAATGTGACAACTAGTTCAAAAATATTATCCATAATTGAGAGACCACAACTAGAGGAGATTGGTGTAAACAAGTTCTCGAAATATCTATTTGTATTGAATATTTTATCCTCTTTTTAAAAATGTATTACAACATAATATTTTTTTTTCAAATGAATGCTAGATTAAACAAAATAAACAAACCTAGAATCCCGGACTCCTGGATAAAGGTACTGGATCGATCATCTTTAAGCTATTTTTGATTGATTACTAAATTGTTTTACCATTTTGTTGAACACTTATAAAAACACTTGAAATATCAGAATATACAAATTTTTAAGAAATTGACAAATTCAGAATTATTTTGATAACTACCACTTGACATAATAACATGATATAATTAATTTACGATGTGCCAAAATCTTTTTGTTTCATCTGTTTTACATTTAAACAATAAAAAAGAAAATGAAGTTAGAGTATTTCTAAGACTTTAGAATACTAATATAATTTAATTTCTATAGCTTTATGGAATATAATTTGTGTAACAAAATTTGCAAAAACTTTGACAAAAATATCAAAGAATAACCTAGATGTGTTAACTTTGTAAAGGTTGGGCGTGGGCGATGTATTTAATATAGGCATGCGCAACGTCCTTTTAGAAATTTTTTAGCCAAAACTACAACAAAGGGGAAACTAAAAAATTCCTGCTTACAATATATATACTACTACTACTCAATAAAGCTAAGTTAAAGTAGCATTATTTTCATTTTCATTAACTTTAAATTTCATAACCACCATTTCAATAACTTTTCCATATCTTCCTTTAGAATTTAGTATTATTAAATTAGCCTTTTAAATAACTTCATTTTAGCAGCCCAAGTGGCTAAGTTTAAAATAATATTTTATTAATATACTCTTCACACAGTAGTCTGTGAAGAGTATTAAGGTTTACTTTCAAAAAACAAACATTTCTATTTTTCATCCAAATTTAAAAAAACTTGTCCCAAAATTCTTATCAAATTTTAAACAACTTTTAAAAATGTCCGTCGGATGTTACGTTTTTGTCCACACGATAAGTCAAAAATGAAAAATAAAATGAATTTAAAATTTTCAGGAAAAATCAATCTCTATAAGGGTGCAAAGCTTATTGATTTTGAAAAATCTAAATAAAAATGTAGTGGTCAAGGGGGGATTAAAACATAAAAAAAATCGTAAAACAAAAACAAGAAACAATATCAACTTGCAATTTTTAGAAAAAAACAATCTCTAGAAGTATATTCATTTAAAAAAAAAATCTGATTTAAAATTGATAGTTAAGGGGGTTACAATTAAAAAACAATCATAAATTTAAATCGAAAAATAATATTAACTTAAAATTTTTAGAACATACCAATCTCTATAAGGGGATGAAGCTTATTGATTTTGAAAAAATCTGATTAATAATGGAGGAGTTAAGTGGGTTTGAAATTTAAAGGAAATCATAAAAAAGACTAAAAACAATATCAATTTAAAATTTTCAGAATAAAATCAAACTCTATAATGGAACAAAGTCCATTGATTTAAAAAACAAACTCTAGTTAACAATGGAGTGGTTAGGGGGGTTAAAACTTTAAAAACATCATTAAACACAAACTAAAAATATTATCAACTTAAAATTTTCAGGAAAAATCAAGCTTTATAACGGGGCGAAGTCTATTTATTTTGCAGATAATTTGAATTAAATTGGGAGGTGAAAGGAGGTTAAAATATTAAAAAAATCCTAACACAGAAACAGAAACGATATCAAATTGAAATATTCTAGAAAAATTCAGCTTTATAAAGAAATGAAGTCTATTAATCCTGAATAAAATCTGATTAAAAATGGGGGTTAAGAGGGTCTGCTAAACTGTGAAGAGTATAATATAGAACGCCAAGCATTATATATCTTCATTCTAGTTTCAGTTATGTAGTAAGTCGTTGCATTCTGTCATTCAATTAATATAATTTAACATTACACAAAATTACACAAATATACAATTGTACAGCTTAAGACAATCTTATGTGTCTATAAATTGATTCATATTAGATAGTCTCTTCAATTAGGTGATGTCATACAATTTAGCAGTGTTTGTTGAATAATCTATTTACTGTAGGTGTTTTTTTTATAAAACTTATTCTGTGAAATCTTGTCGGCTGATAATATAGGTACATGTCGTTTGTTAATTATTGTAGGTGCTTCTGTAGGTAAACATTTTTATTGAAAAATACAGAAATATTTACATATAGATAATATAGACAAATGTCTTTAACTCAATAATTTAAATTAATTTTCAATCATTTCCTAAGTTAGTATTTGATAATAAAAATAACACTCTCCCTAATTCACCTCCTTACGAGTGAATTTTAATCCCAACAGCTAAACTTGTCTAAAGAAAGGGACGGCTATTATTAATATTTGCCGTGGAGATCCAGAGCGATTTAAAGTTAATTGATGGTGCCATTATGACTTACAGAAAGAACCATGCAAATAATTTCAAATGGTCTTCTGAAGAATTAGATGCCAGTGTGTTTTCTAACCACAAAATTACTTGCAAATAAATGCGAGTCCGTTGTACTACTCCACCGTTTCGATCGGTCATAACATTTTTAAATTTTCATGTATTATTAATCCATAGATTGTATACCTTATAAAATCGAAACATATATTTCATAACTACCCTACAGAAACATACAGGCCTGATGATGGTCTCTGACCGAAACTAGTCGCTTCATCTCCCCTTTTTAATAAAATTATTTTGTGGTCAAGGCTTTGAGTTTTTTCGTTCCCTATACCAGATTTGAGATATGGACAACCTTCTTACTGTTTTGAATCTATATTTATAGAATGTCTCTGCCCCATTATACCTGTATAATAATAATAATAATAATAATAAACCTTTATTCACACATAAAAAAAAGAATTACATAAAAAATTTCAGACGCGTAAATGAATAAAGTATTTAGCGATAAGTACTACTGTACTTGTTTCGCTGTAATATAACGAATAAATATTAAAATATCCACATATATATACACACATACATACACATAAGGGTAAATATATACATACATATACAATAATATATATATATATATATATATATATATATATATATATATATATATATATATATATACTACACATTTAAAATAAAATATTATACAATTTACAATTTGGGCATAATTTAAATCAAATCAAAAAAGAACGAGAAAAAAATAATATATTATACATATTAGTCTGTCGTGACTTGGTATATAATATGGGTTTTTCTAATCCAGATAATAATGTGTCAAGTTGGGTTGTGTCAAGTCCAGTAGTGTGTCAAATCCATGTATTAGTTTGTTAATCCAGTAAGTATTGATAATTTTAATTTTATTGTTTTTTTTTTTATTATTATTTGAATTTTTATATTTTGTTTATTATTTTACTATTATTATTTTATGATTGTGTTGGTATTATTTAGTTTCTTCTAAAATATCTAGTGTAAATAATCTTGACCTTTCTAAAATAAATAATTTTAGTTTTTTTTTAAACATGGTTGTATTGTTTATTTTTTTTAATGGTTCAGGAATAGAGTTATAAAATTTTACAGCAATGTAAGAGTAAGCTCGTTGTGAAATTGACTTTTTTAGTATTACTGGATAAGTAAGTTTTTTATTATTACGCGTATTATAGCTGTGTTTATGACTAGAGGCTTTCTTAGTACTAAAATGATATTTGATGTTTGTTTGAAAATAAAATAGTTGTCTTAGGTCTAGTACTTTAGTTTCAGAATATAAACTGTCTGAAGCATATCTAAAATTTTTTCCCGTAATTAACTTTAAAAATCTTTTTTGCAGTGTTTCTAAAGGATTTAGATGCACCCTTAAAGCCCCTCCCCAAACTGGAATTGCATACCTTATGTGGCTTTCGACCAGGGCGAAATATAATTTTTTTAATTGGGTTTCTGGTAAACATTTTTTTAGTTGTCTAAATTTATACAAGATCATTTGCAGTTTTTTTATCACAAAATTTACGTGACTGTCCCATTTTAAATTTGAATCTATATATACCCCTAAGTATTTAATCTCAGTTACAGATTTGATTTTTATCACGTCTTTCTGTGACTGAATTTCCAGTATTTCAAAAGGCGAAGAGCCGGTAATATTGCAACTAAACGGTAAGAAATTTGTTTTGTCTAGGTTAACTGTCAATAACTTTTGATCGAACCAGTTTTTTATAAGACGAAAATCAAGCTGAACTTTGGTTTTCAGCTCAATCCAGGTTTCCGCCTCATAAAAAATTGCTGTATCATCGGCATATCCAATAATGTCTCCAGCACTGTTGAGATTAAATAAATCATTAACATATAAATTAAATAAGACAGGGCCCAAAACAGTGCCTTGGGGCACACCACATTTTATATATTGACGATCACTGAGATCGTTACCCACTTTAACTAATTGTGTTCTTTTTTTAAGGTAATTTTCAAAAATGTTTAAACAATTTCCTCTTATTCCGTTTCTTTCTAAAGTTGTTAATAGTAAACAATGATCAACAGTGTCAAACGCTTTGCTAAGGTCAATAAAAAGACAAAGACAAGGTTTACCTTTTTCTAGTGATGCATGAATTTTTTCTGTTAGTGTAAGTATGGCATCTTCGGTTGAAACTTTTTCTTTAAAGCCATATTGATTTTTAGAGATTAGGTCGTATCTATTAATAAAGCTATTTAACCTGTTTTTTAAAATCTTTTCAAATATTTTTGATAAGTGAGTAATCAAAGAAATCGGTCTATAGTTACTGGCTGATGTTCGATCGCCTTTTTTATATATGGGACACACAATTGTTTCCTTAAATACATCCGGCCAGACACCAGAATCTAAACATTTATTTATAATATATTTAAGTGGTTTTACTATATTATTTGCAACAGATTTTAGAAGTTCTGCTTTGATTTCGTCAGTTCCGACGGATTTGTTATTTTTGAGTTCTTTAATAAGAAATAATATTTCTTTTTCATCAGTATGTGTTAAAACAATAGAGTTCGGTAAACCTGTGATACTAGGAATACATTTTGAATTTTTTTTAATGTCTTTTGCAAGGTTATAACCCATATTTATAAATTTTGTGTTGAATTCATTAGCCATGTCAACAGTTTTTATGAGGAGTTCTCCGTTATCGTTCTTTATAGGGCCAATAGTTTTTGTTTTAGTGTTAGTGCCTGTAATTTCTCGTACAATGTTCCATAACCGTTTCGTATTTTGATTGTCTAATTGTATTCGTTGTTTGTAATAATTTTGTTTAGTTTTATTTATTAAATTAGTTAGTTTATTTTTACAATTTTTATATAGTTGTTTTATATAATTATCATTTGGATGTTTTATTAAATTTCTGTATAGTTTATTTTTTTCATTAATTATTTTTAATAAGGAGTTCGTCATCCATGGTGCTATTTTGGTATTTGTTCTTAAAACTTTTTTTGTATCTGTACATAATTGGGTAATTTCATGAATAATATTAATAAAGATATTAGTTGCATCATTTGGATCTGTTTCAGAGTATATTGCCTCCCAAGTAGTCATCTGTAATATTTTATTAATTTTAGTATGATTTAGATATTTAATAAATTTATTGTTGGGATTATTTTTTAATTTATTACAAGTTATTATTTGTAATATTACCGTTGCATGATCTGTAATATTTGTTGTAACAATTAAGGGCAAAATCATATCAGAGGTTTCCGAGTTTTTTGATTTAATAAAAATATGATCGAGACATGATTTACCCCTAGTAGGTTTATTAATAGTGGAAATGTAGCCGTGTTCGTTTAGTGTGCTTATGTACTCAATTGTATTGTTATTGTTTTCTAATAAGTTTATGTTAATATCACCAATAAAAATACAGTAGTTGTTATCTGTTTGATTTCTTTCAAGATATGTTTGTAAAGTTTGTATAAAGTCATTGATGTCAGTGGAAGGTGATCTATAACAGGCAGTAATATTTATAATATTATGTTCAAATTTGATTTTTGTGTTTAAAAATTGTATGTTTTCTATATTTATAATTTCATGTTCAAACTCATAATCATTTTTTATGTATATTACAGTGCCATCATTTTGATTAAAATTACCTTTATTGTAAATTATTGCATAACCTGGTATATTATATAAATTAGGATTCGGTAATTTTCTAGTTTCAGTCAATACTAAACAATCACAATGGGTATCTAATTCATGCAGAAAAATCTTTAGTTCATCTAAATTTTTATCTATACTTCTTATGTTATTATGTAATATTTTAAAATTAATATTTTTTTTGTTAACATCTAATATTTCTCTACATTCCTTAGCGTTACTTAAAATATACGTTTCTGGTAAATTTACTATTAAAATATTTACGTCTACTTTTGGAAAACCTTGTATACGGAAAATTGAGTTCAATAAAAAATTTGGGATTGAACATTTAAAGTTATGGTGGATGCGGATTTAAACTTATGGTGGGTTACATAACATTGTGGTGAATGGACATTTTAATAATGGTGGAAAACTTGTTTTGCATCAGATAATACAAATATAATAGTCAGGATGGCTAAGAATCCAGTTATTTTAGATTCAACATTATTGTAATCTCGAGTAATTGCTCTTCAGGCAAACAGAGACATGAAAATGGTTGACATATTTAAATATGAGTTAGCATCAGTTTTTCCCTCAATGTTTCAAGATAATGGAACAATGCGAGAAGCCAATGGAAAATCAGTTCTAATGAACACCCTATCAGTCTTACAGTCAACAGGAAACAATAAACGCCATCTTCAATTATAATTGATGGCTGCACTATATCGCCTCCTTTTACGGAGTAAAACATGTCTCCAGTAGGACAGAAGCCCAAATATCTGTTTGGGCGAAAAAAATTGAAAAGTCACAGTTAAAACCTCCACAATTTTCTTTTTGTTCTTCAACCAGTGAATGTTTTGCTGAAAATGTTAAAAGGACACGCTATGAGATAGTTGTCGGCAAATAATTGTATTTTACTAGATCTAGACCCTCAAATTGTATGGTTGGAAAAAGATGGAGAAAAAAAATTTTTCACAGAATTTTAAATATGCTCCTAAATATGTTTTGAATATGGCAAAGTGTATGTGCAGCTCAAAAACGCCTTGTACAACTTCAAAGTATTCTTGTTTGAGAACTAGTGGTATATCGTGCAGCGTAATGTGCAAATGCGCAAATTTTTGGCAGTTGGGCTTGGGCAGTCCGAGTATTATCACCCAAACTTTCGTTAATAACTTTTAATTAAGAAATAATAAAAACAAAATTTTAAAATTGGAATATGTTGGAAATACTGTATATGTTCCTTCAGTTGCCACTTCAGTGCGTCTTTTAACGGATGTTACTACTTGAACAGCTCCTTTATCTGCTGCCGAAGCTCAATGAGTGTGTATGTTCACTTTTTTATCGTTTCGCCATTTCTAGTTTGTATTCGTGCATTATACATTCCCCTTTTTTTTCACATCTCTAAAATTTGACGTCGTTATCTTTTTTGCTAAAGTTATCCAAAATAACTTCGCATTTCCTCTTTTAAATAAATTTTATTCATACTGACACACTTTTGCGAAACAAACATTATATCGACACAGGTACTTACTCCAGAGAATCACAAGATACGAGGTATTCAAAAATTTTCTTTGTTTATATATAACTAATAAAATACGAGCAATACAATTTATATTTAGTTTTAAGTTTAAGAAGTTTTTAATGGAAGTGAGTAATCCTAAGGCTAAACTCACGCAGTACAACAAGGATATCAGAAAAGCTAAAAGGTAATCGTGGAGGAAGTTCTGTAAGGAATTATCTGAAACACCCTCATGCTCTAGAATCCAGAAGTCTTAGCTAAAGAGGGTGCTGCAAACCAAGTAGGATTTCTCAGGAAAAATGATGAAACCTATACAAAAACCTTTGAGAAAACGTTAACAATGCTCACAGAAGTACACAAAAGCAACATAAAGTAAGTATACCAGACAGGGAAGCGTGGACGCAAGGACCTCTTATTCATGCAAATTTCACCTGGTATACAGACGGCTCCAGAACCCAAGAAGGCCCAGGAGTAGGTATGTATAGAACCAAGCCAAAACAATATTCTCACTGAGCTGAAGTAAACATGCGACAGTATTCCAGGCAGAAATAGCAGCAATACATCACTGCGCAAAAAAAGTATTAAGACAGAAGTTAAATGGAAAAACCTTGTCATATACTCAGACAGTCAAGCGACGTTAAAAGCACTTAGTTCCATGCAGGTACACTCAAAGCTTGTGTGGGACTGTTTGGAAACCCTAACAGAGCTGGGCAGTTAAAACAGACTAACCATATCCTGGATACCAGGCCACAGGGGACATAAGGCAATGAAGAGGCTGATTTACTAGCCCGAGAAGAAGCCTAAAATGCTCTTATTGGCCCAGAACATTTCTGTGGTGTAACAAAAACAACTATCAGAACATGCACAAAGCAGTGGATGTTTAAAAAATCTCAAGAGTGGTGGAAAAACTCACCAGTACAGAAACAGGCCAAAGAGTTCTTAAAAGGACTATCGCCTAAACTCACCGAGCATCTACTAAGCCTTAATAGGAAAAATACTAGAGTACTAGTAGGTCTATTAAGAGCATTGTAGACTTAACAAGTATATGTACAATATCGGTCTGACAGAAAAGACCTTGTGCCAATTCTGCAAAGAAGAGGAGGAAACGGCAAAACACGTATTGTGCTACTGCAGAGGTCTAGCAAGACTAAGATTCCTTACACTTGGAGAAGAAAAACCCAGTGCAACTAGCTATACCGGACAACTACTTTCCAGTCTATGGAGTCTACTACAAAAGACCGAATTAAACAAGGTACTCTAAACAATGATTAAAGGATATCCACAATAGATCTGAAAAGGTCGAGATGGGGGAGGCCACAATGCCCATAGTCCTAATTAAATATAATCTAATCCCATTTCCAGCCGCTATATTCCTATAATACCTTTATCCCTGGATAACAGTAAATGCCAAAACAAGATAATTAGGTCTCATATCAATTATTATTTTTTTTTTATATAATACTTCTTTAAAATAATTAAGATTTTTAAAAATCCAAGATAACTATCCAAAAAAAGTATTATTACTTTCCTATCTGTATACAGATATAAGGAAAGTATAGGAATCATGATTTTTTTCGACCTCGAGTTTTCGACGGATTTTTACGTTTTGAGGTCACCTGAATCCGTTTTGACTATTTTCGCGATGATGATGTGTGTGTGTGTGTGTGTGTGTGTGTGTGTGTGTGTGTGTGTGTGTGTGTGTGTGTGTGTGTGTGTGTGTGTGTGTGTGTGTGTGTGTGTGTGTGTGTGTGTGTGTGTGTGTGTGTGTGTGTGTGTGTGTGTGTGTGTGTGTGTGTGTGTGTGTGTGTGTGTGTGTGTGTGTGTGTGTGTGTGTGTGTGTGTGTGTGTGTGTGTGTGTGTGTGTGTGTGTGTGTGTGTGTGTGTGTGTGTGTGTGTGTGTGTGTGTGTGTGTGTGTGTGTGTGTGTGTGTGTGTGTGTGTGTGTGTGTGTGTGTGTGTGTGTGTGTGTGTGTGTGTGTGTGTGTGTGTGTGTGTGTGTGTGTGTGTGTGTGTGTGTGTGTGTGTGTGTGTGTGTGTGTGTGTGTGTGTGTGTGTGTGTGTGTGTGTGTGTGTGTGTGTGTGTGTGTGTGTGTGTGTGTGTGTGTGTGTGTGTGTGTGTGTGTGTGTGTGTGTGTGTGTGTGTGTGTGTGTGTGTGTGTGTGTGTGTGTGTGTGTGTGTGTGTGTGTGTGTGTGTGTGTGTGTGTGTGTGTGTGTGTGTGTGTGTGTGTGTGTGTGTGTGTGTGTGTGTGTGTGTGTGTGTGTGTGTGTGTGTGTGTGTGTGTGTGTGTGTGTGTGTGTGTGTGTGTGTGTGTGTGTGTGTGTGTGTGTGTGTGTGTGTGTGTGTGTGTGTGTGTGTGTGTGTGTGTGTGTGTGTGTGTGTGTGTGTGTGTGTGTGTGTGTGTGTGTGTGTGTGTGTGTGTGTGTGTGTGTGTGTGTGTGTGTGTGTGTGTGTGTGTGTGTGTGTGTGTGTGTGTGTGTGTGTGTGTGTGTGTGTGTGTGTGTGTGTGTGTGTGTGTGTGTGTGTGTGTGTGTGTGTGTGTGTGTGTGTGTGTGTGTGTGTGTGTGTGTGTGTGTGTGTGTGTGTGTGTGTGTGTGTGTGTGTGTGTGTGTGTGTGTGTGTGTGTGTGTGTGTGTGTGTGTGTGTGTGTGTGTGTGTGTGTGTGTGTGTGTGTGTGTGTGTGTGTGTGTGTGTGTGTGTGTGTGTGTGTGTGTGTGTGTGTGTGTGTGTGTGTGTGTGTGTGTGTGTGTGTGTGTGTGTGTGTGTGTGTGTGTGTGTGTGTGTGTGTGTGTGTGTGTGTGTCTGTAGGTCGCATAACTCATGAACCGATACACAGAAAAACACCAAATTTTAAACTTAAGCTTTGTTTCAGCGTCCAATGAGCTGATTAGATTTTGGGCAGAGTCGGAACATCTGGGGGGGTACTTTATAGGTGGTCATTTTTATATTTTATGGAATATATCTGTTATTTACGTTTGGAGAAGAAAATTTTTCAAATAAAAGTTACTTCTTATATAATTATCTATAATTTTTGTTTTATGCAAAATTTTCCTAAAATGGTCCGTATTCGAGAAATTTGACAAAATGTAAAAAAAATAATTTTTTATAAAAATTGATCAAATAAAAGCTGTTTGTAATATAATTCTCTATAATTTTTATCCTATAAATAATTTTTTTAAAATGGACCGTATTCGAGATATTTGAGAAAATGTGTAAATTTCGAATTTTGAAGAAAACTCAAAAACGGATAAAGGAAAAAACATTAAATTTTTAACTTAAGTTTTATTTCGACCTGAGGTGAACTGATTAGATTTTGGACAGAGTCGGAACATTTGGGGGGTACTTTATTGGTGGTCATTTTTATATTTTATGGAATATATTCGTTATTTACGTTTGGGGAAGAAAATTACTTACAATATTATTATCTATAATTTTTGTTCTATGTCAAATTTTCCTGAAATGGTCCGTATTCGAGAAATTTGACAAAATGTGCAAAATTCTGATTTTTAAGAAAATTGTTAATCTAAAAGTTGTTTGCGATATCGATCTCTATAATTTTTGTTTTTAAATGACTTTTCTAAAATGGACCGTAATGGAAAAATTGGAGGAAAAGTGCTAAATTAAAATTTTTCAGTATTTTTGTTTTCAATGAATATCTATAGAAAAATGTTTCGAGGTAGATGTATGTGGAAAATGTATATATTTAGCTTATCCTCTAAACATTTTTAGAGATGCTGCAATAGGTTAACCAGATAGGAAAGTCATGTGTTGGACACATCAGATTTTTAAGACATCAGATTTATCACCAAAAAATAAGAAATTAAAACACAGATATGGAATTTTTTAATTAGTAAATAATATTGACGAAAGCTCTTTCTCAAACTGAGCATGATAGTAATTTTCAATGACGAAAAAAGATCGATAGCGAAACGGCCGCCAGCGAACTGGCTTGACGGCGAAAGGGCGACGGCGACAGCGAGACGTCCCATCCCCATGTGCAACTGCCTTTATACAAGTGACCAAACTTGTTCCAACTCTCAAACCAAAATTGAATGTGCTGTAGAAGAAGAAAAAGAAGAAGAAAACTTGTAGCGACGAAGAGGTCTAAAAGATAATAATAATATTTTTAGTTGTATTTTTTCCAGTAAATATATTTGAATTTTGTATTGAAGCCTTAATTCATTACTCCCCATTATCCTGTTCCTTGACATCAAAAACCTAAGAAATGATGTATTGCACGCCCATAATAAATCAAATTAGAAAACCAAAATTGTTTAATATTTATTTGCCGCCATCTTGATTTTCCGAAAATGCTCAAGTGTAACAAGGTGACATCATTTGGATTATTAAACAAAAAACTTTAAAAAAAATATGTACACCATAATTATTCCAGGTCACTATCAAAATAGCAATTTGGCACCCTGACTAATACGATGCGTATCAAAAGTAATAAATACATTTTTCTTAAAAATTATAGGTATTGGAATTATAGACATAATACTCAGATATTCAGAGTGATGCGAAAATGTAGTAAAATTATTGGCTTTTTTAAAGAGCAACCCCTATTTTTGATTACATAATTCTGATATTTTTCCAATTTTCAACACAGTGATAATTTCGTCTTGCACTATTTACAGAGAGGCTAAATTAAATTGGATAATAAACTATTGTCCGAAATACTACGTTTTCAATATACGTACATCGTGTAAAATTAAAAAAAAAATAAATAATTTTACTTTGAATTACTCACTCTCTAATAATTTATTATGGATGTGGTCATTGAGATAGCAGTTGGATATAATCCAATCATAATCCTCAAGGTATCTACAAACTTTATATACCCTTTATATACCCATCGTGTTTGAAGTGTATATATTAACAGCTTTAAAATTCAATTATAAGTTTCATACACAAGTCAACCTATATCACGGTGACCCTGATGTCAACTCTAACCGATACAAGTATACAATTTGTTTTTAGTTCAAACTTTTTTTTAATCAATTTTTTTACTTCTGAAAATGACAACCTCCTACTGTTCAAAATTCAATGAACCTATTACAATTTTAAACGGAAAGTATCTACGATATAAAGTCAAGTGAATTTTAATCAAAATGAGTGACATGCTGTTAATTGGTACGAGAGCTCCAGGATTTGAAATCATTGTTGTTTCTTTTGATATTATAAAGTTAAAATATGCTAGACCCGTTGAAACCTGTAAAATATTATTATACAGAATGGTGTGGGTGAAGTATTTTTACGATAAGAAGGCTGTGGTGTCAGGTAGAATTTTTTTTTTTTCACTTAAAGATATTGTGACAGTGTTTTTTCCTAGCTTGAATATAATTGCATAGGTATAATGAATGTGCTATCAATATTAAAGTGCTAATAATTCAGTTACAACTTGTTGAAATGCATAAACAAAGAAACTGCTACTTTATAGAACAATAAAATATTGACTATGAAGCATTTTAAATAGTAAAAAAAGTGTTTTAAAATTCAAATAAAAATTAATTTAGTGCAAGACACTAAGAATGCAGTGAAAAGTCTTATGAATCGCACTGTTTCCGGCCGTTACAAGTCGTTGCCAGCCGTCGCTATTCTGGGAACGGCCAAAAAACCATGTCAGATCTCAGGCAAATTTCGACACGGATTTAAATTTCATCCCAAAATTTGTATATTCAATAAAAAATAATAAACAATGAATTTCAAAATTATAAATTTATAAGTTAACAAATAATAAAATGAAATCTTACTCTCAGAACTGTCGACAAAATTTACCCTTATAATAAGTTCATCAACGTTGTCTTGGAGATTATCCGCGACCTATATTTCTTTTTCCGTTTTTTTCTTTGACATGTGCAACGCAATTACGCCAATTTTGTTCAGTGACATTTTCAAATGCTTCATTTACTAATAAACGAACATCCTGTGTCTTGAAATCAAAGTTATTCCATTCGATCATGTATTAGGATAGATACGCCTTATTTGTAAAAGTAGTGGGTTTAATGATGATCTAGAAGGGGAGAGAGGAAAGGTACAGAAACGGAAAACTTGGCAGCAGTGGCGGTTTGCCCGTAAGGGCACTTGGGCACGTGCCCTGGTATAATAAACCAAAAAAAAAGAAATAACTTACATATTTTATATTTTCCTCAATTCATATTATTATTTTATCTAATATTCAGCGCAAACCGCGTTGGCACGACACTGGGCGACCGGGCGTTAAGCGACGTTCCGAAGATGGGCACAGAGCACAGTAAATGTGTGCCTCTGTTGTTTTATCTCTCATTATGATGCGAAGAACAAGGACAACGACAATATCGCTTAGCAAGAGATGAACATATGCGATGGATTATACGTCACAAGCAGGGCGCTGTCCTAGATTAACCTACACCAGATACGAATATACCCAGCGGCAATAGCCTAGAGCTCCCACCACTTTCTTCCTAAATCCAGCGGAAGAAATAGTACGGACGATTGCGTTGGCTCCAGTTTCAGCAGAGCTTGCGACCGTTGAACGTTTAGTCCGACCGCCTAGGTTACAAAACATCGCCGAACTTGTGAATTTGTGAAATTTATTATGACGGAATATAAATTTGTAGATGTTGTACATCTGAAAATAGAGATAGGACAAAATTTTAATTTTTCTTTTGGTTTTGTCTGACTTTTTCGAGGATTTCAAATCTCTGTTTGCATATTTAAAAGTATAAAAAATTATGAGTCTTATAAATAATTTAATGGTGTACATTTTCGTAAATTATTGGCAAGGTTGACCAAATTCTATTTTGCTCAGCTCAAAAAGTTATGCGTTGGAAATTCCAGGCTTAGTTGACAAACTATGAAATAGAGATATAAATATTTTTTCTAATTTGAAAATATGAAAAAGAAATTTTTTGCTGGGAGATTTTAAATTGCCAAACACCTTTTCTTCAGGGTCGTATGCTTTAAAATGCGTTAACAAGTTAGAACAATTAAGAATTAAGTAAATTGCATTCTTCTGAGAAATTTACGCAAAGGACCCCGCAATAATCTTATGAAAATTGGGTTTCGGTCAAATTGTCTGAATTTTTGATATGTTGTAGATTTTGTCATCCTGAACAAAAGTCTACATGGGCACAAAGTGTCAAAATAAATATTTTGGCAGCTACGGAGCTGCCAAAGCTCCCCTGACCCGTTGCAAAACTATTCATTTTCAATACTATTTACAGATGTCAAAAACATATTTTAATTATTCTAATATATAGGGTAATGTTTTTGAGGTCACTGGATTCAACACTTATGTAAGATTGGACAAATTGACCGTTGACAGCTGTCAATTCACTGTCAACGAGGAATATAAAAGTAAATATCCTCTTTTCACATTGAGAGTTTGGGTTTTTGAGGTCGCTGAATTCAATTCTCATGTCAGATTGGACAAATTGACAGTTGACAGCTGTGTCAATTGACTGTCAACGAGGAATATAAAAGTAAATATCCTCTTTTCACATTGAGAGTTTGGGTTTTTGAGGTCGCTGATTTCAATTCTCATGTCAGGATGGACAAATTAACCGTTGACAGCTGTCAATTCACAATCAACGAAAAATATAAAAGTAAATATCCTTTTTTCTCATTGAGAGTTTGGTTATTGAGGTCGCTGAATTCAATTCTCATATCAGATTGGACAAATTGACAGTTGACAACTGTCAACGACCTCAAAAACCAATAAACTGGAGTGGGGTAGAAAGCCAATGTGCATATTGTATCAATAGAATAAGATGCGACTCTATGGGCGCAGCCATTTTTATTTCTCATCTCACTCAGGAGTATTTATAATAACCATTTTCTGTTTCACATTGTTATTGTTTAATCCACATGCTGGTGGATCAGACAATAAAAAAGTGAAATAGAAAATGGTTGTTATAAATACTCCCGAGTGAGATGAAAAATAACCTGTCTTTGCCCATAGAGTCGCATCCACATACTTTGATTTTCTTTTACTATACGGATAATAGTCGCACTGCGCAGCTTTCTGAGTGCCTTTTAAAAGGAGATAGAAAACTCCGCCATTTTGAACCCTTATTATGTGTTGCCTACATCTTGGCGCAATATTTTTAATAGGTGCGTTTTAATCATCCGCTTCTGCTTCGGAATTGTCAGTTTTCTTGTTTTAATTTGACAGGTTAAAACGACTAAACCGACAATTGCGGAAGCAGAAGCGGATGATTAAAACGCATCTGATATTTTGCTTGCTGCTGTCAGTGAATATTATTTTTGAAGTCACAGTTTATTGCTAAAGAATCAGTTAGCTCACTCGGACCAATTGAAAGTTCCAAAATAACATCCACCCCAGGGATACAAATTCAGGATACGCAGAAGACTGCTGTTTTATTATAGGCTGTTGTCATATATTGTATTATCCGAGTTGCACAGTATATAAACTAAAACATTGAGATCCAAAGTGACGACGCAGAGTGAGCGATCTGATTCTTTAGCTGTAAACTGTGTCACAGGGTTCAAAATGGCCGCGCCTTATGTTGGGCGTGTCGGACCTCTCTCTTGCCTCGTATAGTAATCAAAGTATGTGGTCGCATCTCAAGCCTATTGACAAGCATTCTACCCCACTCCAGTTCATTGTCAAAAACCCATACTCTCTATGGGTAAGTTCGGTTTGGAACTCGACGGATCGGACAGAGCGCGCACGGAGTGTGTGACTCATAGACAGAGTTCGCTCTTTTTACAATCTCAAGACGAACACAAGGAAAATGACAAATGACACTAGTGATAGTTTGCACTTGAATACACTTTTGTAAGTGTGTATGGACTGTAAAACAATAATTTTAATCAAATAGGAAATAGTTATATCAAAAACAAACAAGAATTAGTACCTGTTAAATTGTTTAATCGCCAATCAGAATATTGACATTTGACATTTTTGACACATTCTTACAGATACCCGCTGATCTTCATCGGCCAACTCGGGGAAGAATGAGCGCGCTCTGAATACGTGATCTGTGGCAAGTCGAACACAAAAGAGTATACTCTGAGTGTCAAAACGACCACAATTAAGGCATACCGAGTGCACCCTGAGTACAGCGAACGCCAATCCGAACTCAGCCAATGTGAAAAGAGGATATTTACTTTTATATTCCTCGTTGACCGTGAATTGACAGCGGTCAACGGTCAATTTGTCCAATCTGACATGAGGGTTGAATCCAGTGACCTCAAAAACATTACTGTATGTATTAGAATAATCAAAATATGCGTTTGACATCTGTAAATAGTATTGAAAATAAATAGTTTTGCAATGGGTCAGGGGAGCTTTGGCAACTCCGTATCTGCCAAAATATTCATTTTAGCACTTTGTGCTCATGGAGACTTTTGTTCAAAATGATAAAATCTACAACATATCAAAAATTCAGACAATTTGACAGAAACCCAATTTTCATAAGATTATTGCGGGGTCCTTTCGCAAGAGTGGATATGTAATAATTTTTTGATTAAATAGCCACATACATAGTAGTCACATTTAGCTTTCTGTAGTCACATTCAGAAATCGTTATTGTCCCAACTGATTGTTTTGAAATATATTTAATTTTCATTAAGCTGAGAACTTGTTTACCCAAGGGAAAAACGAATCCCGGGATTCCTTTCCAGAGTGTGCCCCACTGTCGCTAGTGCCCACGAGCCGCCACTGCTTGGCAGTGCCGTACCGTATGGAAGGGGTTATTAGGGTGTATCATTTTTAAGCAACTTTTTTTTTTCAACTAAAAAACAGGCTAAAAACTTTCAGGAAGGTGAAAAAAGAAGACTCTAAAAATTTGAGCTCTTAATATTATCATTTAGTGGTTCCTGTTCTTAACTTTCCATTTTCCATCTAAATAACATGGAAATTTTTTTTTTCTTTTTTCTTATTTTTGTAGCTTGATATTTGAGCATTATAAAAATAAAGTGAAACATTATTTTGGCAGGAAATTGAAAGTTCTACAAAAAGTTATTATATATTTTTTTCATATCGTAAGCCGTTCTGAAGATATTCAAACTTAAAGTTGAAAATGTATGAAATTAGGACTTTTATTTAATTAAACTGATGACTTTTTTATGTCTTAAAAATTATTTTCAAGAAAACATCATTATTTTCATATAGAAAGAAAATAACGACGCACAGAAGACAAAAATTCACCAGAAATATTTTTAAACAAAAATATGAGTGACTTTGTTTCAAAACAATCATTAAAACTTTTTGACAAATTTGATTTGCCGTACGACTTTCTTAATGCAGATGTCCTAATTTAGCCAGATGAAAGTTATCAAGAGAATCTGGAGTTTTTCGAAAAATTGAAAGTTGTCAATGACGTTGCAGGACATGGCGTCGCATTAGTAGAAGAATATAATAGATGCCTAACTAAAGATGAGGAATAATTTTAATATTACAAGTGGTAAAGGAGCACGACGAAAATATCCAAATTGTAATAAAAAAACTTCAACATCATTAAATTCTGATAAGACATTAAAATATCTATTAGTTTTAAAATTATAGTATGCTAATTGTTAAAAAGTTTTTTTTAATCTATAAAATAATAATTTTACTGAACCTAATTTAAAATTACTTTTGTTTAACAGTTAATCAAATAATATCTAAGATGTATTTTTTTTTTATTTTAGCTTTCTAAAAATATTAGCGCACAAAAACCAGTTTTCAGATTAAAAATAATTTTTAAGACATAAAAAAAGTCATCAGTATTAGTTTAATGAAATAACTAAAGTCCTAATTTCATACATTTGCAACTTTAAGTTTGAATATCTTCAGAACGGCTCACTCTATGAAAAAAATAAATTAGAACTTTTTGTAAAGCGTTCAATTTCCTACCAAAATAATTTTTTACTTTATTTTTACAATGCTCAAAAAGAAAAATTTTTTTTCCATGTTATTTAGATGGAAAATTGAAAGTTAGGAACAGGCACCACTAAATGATAATATTAGGAGCTCAAATTTTTAGATGCTTTTTTTTACCTTTCTGAAAGTTTTAAGCCTGTTTTTTAGTTGACAAAAAAATGTTGTTCAAAAATGAAACACCCTAGGGGTTATATATTGTTAATTACTATAAAATGCTAGATGAAAGCGGATGGACATGATTTTAAAAATATTGTTTCATAGCGTATATTTTTAACTTTCGATGTAAGAACAGTATTTCACAGTATTGTGATACTACATAGACCATGCACAGGCTTGTCCTTTTATATAATATTTACTCAATTTTAGAGGATTATTAATTTTGTACTTTAAACAATTTGTATACATTTTGAGTAAATATACCTACTATAAAGCTTGACTGATGAAGGAGAAAAGAAAATAGAAAAATATTGTGAATAACCCGTTTTATATGTGAAGCAAGAATATTATACATATTTCTGACTACATACCTTCCTTTATGAAATAAAATAGAGACGAATTTATATTTTTTATTAGAAAATTATTATTTAAAACAAGATCTAAAGTGTTACCGCTTACGGTAACAGTAGAATTGTATTAATACATACCAGCCAAGGACATGGTGTCAACCAATAAACTAGAAATGGGATCACTATTCGCGATTCAAGCTAAGTGATACGCCCTCTGGAGGAAATTAGTAAAAGGTCCCTATAAGTAGGATGACGTTCAGTGTTGCCAGAAGCAGCAAAATTTCGTTACGTCGTCGGATTTTAGTTTTTGAAGAAATGGATAAGACCTTTTATTTAAGAATCAAAATTTGTGTCTAGTAATATGTAATCATACTATTTATTTAAGGATTTTTTTATAAAATCGATTTATTATATTGATTTTTTTTTAAATATCAGTTCATTTATTAATTTTAGTTTCAAAATCAGTCAGAGACAAAATCAGTTCATCATTTGGCAACATTGGCGTTCGTGTTCATTGTTTACATTTTAATTTGTATCAATTACAATTAGAGTTTTTTGTTACTTTTTAGCTTTAAATTTGTTTATTTCTTATAGTATGTGATAGTATTTAAATTAAAAATGAAATCTGCGAAAAAGCCCCCAGAAAATTGCAATCTGTATGGTGTTATTGTCAAAATCAAAACTGGAGTATTCATTATTTTTCAAGTGCGTCATAAAATTCTGTTTCTTACGATAAATGGGTATCTACACATTCACAATATTGAAATTTTGCAAAACGTTGTTTAGAATCAAACTCCAATATGAGTTGTGACGGTTTTATTACCATTTATATGTATACAAAGTACTACACAATTCACTTCATGATATAAGAATAAGGATAGTAAGATTTTTAAAGAAGTTCATCAATAATAAACGTTTGGTACCTGGTATGTCCTTTAAACCACATAATAAAACATGTCCTGGGTTTAGTAAATACATATTTCTAGATGTTCTTGTAGCAACCAATAGGTCAATATTTCCAACAAATTAGTTCGTACTACATATTAAAAATTACATTTATAACGTAAGCACGAAAACTAAACTTAAATTAACACTAAATGAAAGTCAAAAACACTATTATAATAAGAATATTATCTAAAAACAGTTAAAAAATCACAAATACAAAATCCCACAACACGTAAATAAACAAACATCCTACTTATACGTGACAAATGACAGGCGCGCGAAAATTAATTTGAATCGCGAATAGTTGCTTGGTTCGTAGTAATTATCGATAGTATCTTTAAACCACTTTATTTGTGGTAAATTAAAATCACCACAAATGATATAGTTATCATTTATGTTATTTAGAAAAATATATTCACACCATTTTCAATTGTTCATTCTCAAATATTTTTACATAAATATGCTATTTATTTTTAAACAATAATTAACAAATTTAGATAGATGATAAACTACATCGAATTTTGAAACATGTCAGTTGTAGTAAATTATTATATTTTTTTCAGGATGATGATTAAATTCAATTCATATCTATTATAATAAAATTACTGTACTTACTGATACTAGAACATATTTTCCTCGAAAATTGAAAAATAATAATTTAATTGATGGCCCATACGGTCGACAAATAAATAACGAATAAGTAGCATTTCGAAACGGCGCAAAGGGCATTTATCATCGGCAAAAACCTAACCCCTCGATTATTACCAACAGACATGATCGTTAAGGAGCTGCCGAAAAAAAAAAAACAAATACCCAAGTATATACCAATCTTGTAAAAAAATTTAATATCTTCTTTATTGCAAGAGATATTAAAAAATTTAATAACAAAAATGATGGGATGGTTTGAGAGTTACATTTTAAAATTACATAAAGGTATACAGGCTATTGCATAACGCCAGTAACATGTATTTTTTAAACCAGAACACCAGTTTATTATTTTGGATTTAGATTACCTTCATTTTTTCCATTTTTATAAAATATGGTTAGCCTTAGTTATATAGTGTACTCTAAAATAAATAAATAGCTTTGTACTCGAATAAATTATAACGCCAATTTAAAAATTTGAAACTAATTGTTGATTGGTTTGTAAAAAAAAAAATATTAATGAGCGTGTCTATTGGAAACTAGTTTAGTGAATCTAATGCTAATAATTGTTTAAGCATAAAATATCTTTTTTGGGCGTTAAATACTGTAAATAAATAATAAATCGATGGTCTCAAAGCAATACCTCCGAAATTTCGAAATTTTACTTTTTCCCATCTATACAAATTAATTAAGAACAAAATTTTGAAAATAAAATAACTACGTTCATAGGTTATTCATACATTTATTTACTTGTCAACATTATTTAACAAATAATTAATTGGCTTTATTAAGCAATCAAGACAGTTTAATATTCCTCCTCTAAAATGTACAATTTGAACGTACGAGGTATTGATTTGGGACCGTCGAAATATTAAACTTATAGTACTTTAAAAAGTTCAGTTTTAAATTATTTATTTAAAACACTCTGTAACAATTTGTGATACCATAACGCTTACAGTTCTACTAATTATAAAAGGTCATTGAAATTGAACTTCAAATGCACTCATATGCATCATCAATAAAACTTTGTCTTGTTATCGTCAAGAGGGATCAGATCTACCATTCACAGGACCCAAACCTGTATTTGGGATAAGCAAAACCTTTGCTCGACAGGCAGTGAATAGGTGGATAACCATAAAACACCAAATTCACTGGCAACAGATAAGAGGGCACAGAATCAGTAAGCTCATGCCAAGAGGACCAAACCCACGCATGGCAACTGAGGCACTACAACTCGCAAGGCCCCAAATATCCACCATTGTGGGATTATTAACGGGGCACTGCTTGCTGAAACACCTTCATGTAATGGGATTACACAATGATCCCACTACGTGTAGACTTTGCATGGAAGAGGAAGAAACCTCATACCATGTGATCTTCGAATGCGAAGTTCTTACTGGGCGACGTCAAAGGAACACTTGGTAGGGAATTTATTAAAACTAACCAAAGACACAGGACTATTCCAAAGATAGTACCTGAATACGAGGAAAGCAGGAGAATACAATAGACTCAAGAGGCCACAGTGTTTTGGGCCAAACCTAACCCTACCTGCTTACAACCGATAAAGATAAATAATAAAGATATCGTCCTCTAATTTTTAAATTAAACCTACATTTCTATGATTATCGTAATATTAAATTTAAGGTATTTCTTTATAAGCTTACCGCAACTTACTAGAGCATACTATAGTTACAGACCATTTCTTTATACTTCTATAACGTCAAATGTTACGAAAGCATATAATTCACATCAAAGTATGTGATATAATTATTCTGATTATATTAAGGCTTGGCCAACGCCCTTAGTTTTAAATGTTTTAAAAAACCAAATATCTGTAGCATTTTTACTAAACTAGCCTTAGATATTCATATTTGCTCTCTCCATTTGCTTATAACAGGTGTTGACAGGTGGTTCTTGGTCTTGGTTCAAATATCCCTAACGTTCTGTTTACCAAGGTGTTGAAGAATCTGCGAAAGACCGGAGAACCCCCCTCACATCAGTAGGAGCCTACAGCATTCCATGCAATTGCATAAAAGTATACATAGGACAAACAAACAAAACCATTGGTGCACAACTAACAGAACACAAACGAAGTTATCATTCAGGACAAATCGAAAGGACTGCAGTCGCCGAAAAGCCCAAAAACTAACAATTACATTGACGCTGGCCGTGAAAGCCTACATTCTTAAATTATTAAACTGGTTTCAAAATAGCTATTTATAAAACCAGTTGCAAAATGCCTTATTTTATGTAAAAAGTGAATATTTGCGGGACGAGCAGAGCGAGGTCCCTTTAATCTTAAATGTTCAGCAAGGACTAGATTTCTTGTATGTGGCTAGATTCTGGAATGCAATTTTGTGACTTACTGATAGGAAACCAGTTTTAATCATTCATTCATTCATTTCTGTCGAACAAAAATGAAGAAAATATAAATTAGAATCCTTCCATACATTTTAGCTTCACGCTAATATTTAATGGTATTTTTTTTTATTTTGACAGAATTAAGCATTTCAAACAAAATGGGTGCCAGTGAGTTTTGACAGGTTATGATGTGGTTATGATATGGTTATGATATGGTTATGATATGGTTATGATGTGATTATGATGTTGTTATGATGTGGTTATGATGTGGTTATTATGTGGTTATGATATGGCAAACTTTTGGGCCTGGCGATTTGACAGGTCACTGATATAGATAGTTATATAGATTTATCATCCATGTTTCCAAAATATACATAAGCTTATGCTTTGAAGTAAAAATTTAGGTGATTATTTTTTTTTTTTGCATATTCAGAGGTTGAAAATTGGTTCTAAAACACAATGTTGCTAAACTGATTCTGATTAATAAGCACTCGCGAGACACTATAGCCGCTCGCAAAACTATACAGCTATATATGTATCATTGACCCTGTCAGTGACAGCAAGTCACATGGTTGCCATATCTAAACTGTCAGTTCCCACTTGTTACCAATTTGACAGGTCGTTGGCATGCCTAATAGGTAAATTCTTCAAAGACAACTTATTAGACTTAGGCAACTTCTCATACAGTTTCTCGTTAATACTGTTGCCTGCCTATGTTTTATTATTGATTTTTTTTTATTATACTTACTTTTTTTTTTGTTAAAGCGATAAAATTATATAATAATAAATTAATGTTTTCACTTGTTTTACAAATCCACATACTTTTATTAAAACTTACATATATACTTTCTAATTACGAATTCTATTAAAAATTATATTTTCAGTATACGCAATAATCATCCAATGGTACTCAAATTAAATGGCGCTGCTGTTACGCACGGAGCGAATAGAGAATTATGCGAATAAATACTCATGGTCTTCTGTAGGATCCAAAGCCGGGTGTCTATCAACCTTAAAATTGCTCGAAAATTAATGCGAGTGCCGATTATTTATTATGTATACAAGGTGAATAAAATAGGTCCAAGTATAGATCCCTGGTGAACTCCAGATAATATTATGGGAATAAAAAGTGGTTGCATCAATTTTTACCCTTTGTGTCGTATTTCTCAAATAATTATTAGGCAATTTAAAAGTCATATAGATTTTAATATTGCGCTTATGGCGTGGTTTAAGGTATCAAAAGTAGTGGTGTTGTTTGACAGTTATGTTGTTGGTGTTGTTGTTGTTGTTTTTTGTTGTTATTTGTTGTTGTTGTTGTTGTTGTTGTTGTTGTTGTTGTTGTTGTTGTTGTTGTTGTTGTTGTTGTTGTTGTTGTTGTTGTTGTTGTTGTTGTTGTTGTTGTTGTATATGACACACCCTTTAATTGTTTATCAAGAAAATATGGTCCAATAATATGATCATCTACACCAGACGTTTAACTTGTGTGGTGTTTGAGTGTATGGGTCAACTAAATCATTTAGTTCAAATGTATATTCGTTAGAGAAGCAAATATTGTACAAAAAATTTGGATTTTCAATCAGTCGTTGATTTATTAATTCACAGAACATATAATAATATCGCGTCTGTATTTGATGTGCGTAGAGACAGTTTTCTTTTTTTTTATTTTTAAAAAATTACATAGATTTTTAAAAGTTTGAGATATCGCAATAATAGTATACATACTTGTTATCGTAGAGTGTATGGATACTCTAAAGCCCACTACAAATCGGTCCCGGGTCCGATATAACTGGGATGCATGCACCGGGCCGTAGAGATCCCGACAAATTGAAAATACGGGCTTAGCGGGAGGCAACTTTTTGAGAGCATAGCTGGACGGGGAATTTATAGAGCCGTTCCTCCACTTTAATAGACTGGAAGTTTGTTAGAGCCATTTATACAAACGGAGCAACAATTTAGAACAAACTAGAGAACTAATTCGAACAACCGTACGGTCGCTAAAAGGGTCAACGTAAATTGCCCTAATAGATTTAGAATTACTACGAAATACTAATTTTATTTAGATACCTTTATGATACTCTGTAAATTTAAACAAAAAAGTCTGATATGTCCAACATATGACTTTTCTGTCTAGTTATTAAAGGCTTATTCGGGTGTAAATGTGTAGAGGGTAAAATAAATATATACATTTTCCACATACACCTTACTCGAAACAGATTGCCAACGAAAATATTAAAATAAAATTTTACACTTTTCCTCAAATTTTTCCATTGCAGTCCATTTTAGAGAAATCATGTATGAAACAAAAATTATAGAGATCGATATCGCAAACAACTTTTAGTTTAACCATTATCTTAAAAATTAGTATTTTGCAGTTTTTGTCAAATTTCTCGAATACGGACCTATTCAAGAAAATTATGTTAATTACAAAAAATATAGAGAATAACATTACAAGGAATTTTTATTTAAAGAAATTTCTTCTCCAAGCGTAAGTAAGTACCCCCAGATTTTCCGAATATACCCAAAATGTAATCGTTTTACCGCAGGATGTATTTAAGCCTTAATTTTAAATTTGGTGTTTTTCTCTTTACCTCTTCTTGAGTTTTATTCAAAATTCGAAATTTACACTTTTTGTCAAATATCTCGAATATGGTCCATTTTAGAAAAACTATGTATAGGATAAGAATTATAGAGAATAATATTACAAACAACTTTTATAAAATTAATTTTGTAAAAAATTTGAATTTTTTAATTTCGTCAAATTTCTTGAATACGGATCATTTTAGGAAAATTTTGTATATTACTAAAATTATAGAAAATAATACTAGAGGTAACTTTTATTTACAGAATTTTTTTTCTCCAAATGTAGATAACGGACATATTTCATAAAATATAAAAACGAATCCCTAAAAAAAAATCTAATTAGTTCACCCTGATCGGAATAAAACTTAAAAAACATATTACATCTTTTCGGTTTAATATTCCAATGGAATATGAACGAGTTCTACGCCCATTTTAAACTATTTTAAACCTTAATATAAGAAATTCTCCCCCCAATATTTGCCTTCACGACACCAACTTTAAAGACCAAAAATCACATATCCTAAAAAATTATTTCTGCCTTTATTAAAATAAATACAATCCTAACAAAGCCAGTGGAGGTGTACATCCTAAATTCAATGCTGAACAAATAAATATAACAATAAATAATTTGAAATTAATTGTAATATCAATAGACATTCCCCAACAAACGTATATCACCTCTTTATACCTTTCCTCCAATCAAGATATAGATGAATGTGAACTAGAAAATAGGGCGATTTCAGTAGTTACAGTCAAATGTGGGGATTGAGTAACACAAGTTCAAAAAGAATATAAAACATAATAAACTCCCAAAATTCTAATATTTTGAATTATGGAAGATCTACCAGAATGGATATTCATAGAGGAAATAGTTTAGACAATGATTTAACTCTGTGGGACCCTATTCTCTCACTACTTCTAACTTGTGATGCAATTCCATACTTATTTGGAAGCGACCATTTTCTAATAAAAATATCTTTTCCATCACCATTCTCTAACAATACCAGTCTACCAACACCTAATGGTAACCTAAAACACGCCAAATCTGTTTATGTATGAAATAGAATCGGAAATCCATTTCTGAATAGGAATACCAATTACAGAAATACCTAATTCATAGTGTAAATTCATTTGTATGTGTTTTAATAAAAGCAGCCAACCAACATATTGGAATATCTAAAATAATTTCAAATTAACGACGAATACCGAAATCTTTAAGACCTTATAAGTTGTCCTTCAACAGATACAAATGAAACGAAACTACTGAAAATTTAATGGATTACAAAAAACGTAGAGCTAGATACATTATGAAAACCAGTAGAAAAAAATCATAGGAAAACCAGGTACCATCCATAAATAGTTCAACACTTACATCTTTTGTTTGGCAAAGTATAAGAAAAAAATATCAAGAATTTAAAACACTGACAAATACCATTGTAGCACAAAACAAGAAAATAGTAATAAACTAGATGAGATAGCAGAAGTTTTTGCATCACTATACGAAACCAACTCCAACAATTGTAGCTACGGCCAGAAATTTCTAGGAATAAAAAATTTTAAAGAACAAGTACAAAAGATTTCACCGATAAATTAAATAACTCAATCAATTACATCTTCTCTAAAAAAGAGTTGAACGATGCTCTAACTTCGACAAAAAATTATTACTCATGGCCCCGATAAAATCCTTGCAATTCTCCTACATAAATTACCAGAAATTGCGAAAGAACAATTTATAAATAGTTTTAATTTTGTGTGAGCAGAAAATGTATTTTCTTCAAACTAGCGTGACGCCTTAAGGAGGTCCTTTCGCCACCAATGTTAAATAAAAAATATTAGATTATAACTAAAATTAATTTTTTTCTAATAGTAGATGTTCTTATTTATCTAATAGTGAACTTTTAACTATACCTTACCGTGCAAATTTTTGAGAATTTTTTTTTTAAAAATGTGTGTTTGTACAGTGTCTTATGAGAAAGTAAGACTTCAACAACAATTTTCGAATTATAGTTAATTTTACTATTATTTATTGATTAGATGGAGTAGAAAAAAACTAAAAATAGGGTTTTTGAAATATTTAGGTTTTGTTTTTTACAATAAAATATATAGGTTACCGTGGAATTTATTGAGAAATTATTATTAAAAAATCACAAAAAATTTGTTGAGGACTTACTTTCTCGTGAGGCACTGTACAAATACTCACATTTAAAAAAAAAATTTTTTTAAATTTGCAAGGTAAGGTATAGTTAAAAATTCAGTATTAGATAAATAAGGACTTCAACTATTAGAAAAAAATTAATTTTAGTCATAATCTAATAACTTTTTTTTTAACATTTTAAGCGAGAGGTGTGGCGAAAGGACCTCCTTAATAATTTCACTGTTAAAAACAACACCAACATCATATAGACCGGTTTCTCTAATGAACGGTACGTGCAAAATCTTAAAAACTGGTAAATAGAAGACTCCTATGATACTTAGAGCAACACAGATTACTCCTCCCTGAGCAAAGTAGTTTTCGCCAGAATAGATATACTGTTGATAATGTATTAGATTTGGAAACAGAGATACACGAGGCGTTTGCCAATAAACAAGAATGAATTTCATGACCAAAGCCTATGACACCGTTTGACATAATAAAATTCCATAAATTAGCTTTCAAATGAAGTGACATAAATGAAAGCAAAAATTGAAATTTTTATTCCTAAAATAGTTTTTATAGCTATTTTTGATGCATCTATAACGACAAATTTTGTATATTCTCAAGAAATCATCATGTATCCTCATAAAATCCTCGGACATCCTCAATACATCCTCATACATCCTTATACATCCTCATATATCCTTATACATAATACATTTCTCAGAAATTCTTATACATTCTCGTAAATCCTTCTGTTTATACACCTAGATCCTCAGTGGTTTACCCTTCTGCCGCTACATACCATTTACTTTTTTTTTGACAATAAATTTCACTTTTGACGTAGTTAAAGACATTTGTTTTTCATTTTTTAAGTTAATTTTTCTTAGTTTTAAGTAAAATATTTTAAAAATTATTTTGCAGTCAAAATTTGACGCGAAGACGCATGTCGGAACGTAAATATAATCTTCTTCTTTCTAAGTATGAATTTAAATATAATTTAAAGCCATGCGTAATTATCACGAACATGACTGATATCTCTATCTTTAAGGGACATTGCTATGAAGACTAGAGATAAGGAGGCGCATCAGCATACTCGAAATACGGTCCCAAAAAACAAATCCTAATTGAGCTTTATAATTCACCGCAAGGGCGCTGGTGTTGCTAGCGCTGTTTAAAATATATGGATTCTTATTAAAATATAACATAATTTTGTGAAAATAATAAAAATGAACTTGTTTATTGCCAAATAAAGCACAGAATATACTGTTGTATTTATTTGTAAATAAGTCTCGCATGTTTTAATTGATAATTATTTAATTTTATCTATCTATATAAAATGCAAGTTAGGCAGGTATGACCAAATTCAAAAAGGTTTGTTAAATGTGAAATTTTGTAGGTACAATTTTGGGGCAATTTTTTTTTAATTGTAGCTAATTATAGTTTTAAGAGCAAAATAAAACACTCAGTAAACATAATTTTTATTGTTTTAATACAAGCATAAAGGAAGATTTGGAAATGTACATGGCATTGCCTTAGCTTTTAATTTTGCCTTCCCCTTTTTATTTTGCTAACAGTAGCATCAGTAAAAAGAATCTCATAAAATTGGGAAATATCTTCTAAAAAGTGTAGCTTGCAAACAGCATCATCTCTAGAAAGTGCTTTATTGGTCCCATACAAAACATTTGAAATGACAAAATTGGGGTTCAACAAAAAAAATCACACTAGTAACTCGTCATTTAACATTAAAACTCTGAAAAAAAAAACAAACTTTTATTTTCTATTAAGTTAAATTATTGTTTGAAATTTGTAATAAAATAAACTACACCCTGTAAGATTCGGTTTGTGACTAGTTTACGATAAACATTATATTTAGAAATAAAAACATTATTTTACTTACACTAGGAGCTTTTTGTCACTCATGCTACTTGTACTCAAGTTATAAATTCCAAAACGGAACTTTTATTTTTAAAAATACACTTAAAATGGATATTTCAGATAACTCTGGACTAAAGCCTACACTAAAGCTACCTCAAATAACAACAATAATAATAATAATAATAATAATTGTAGTGCAAAAGCCGTATTCGTTCCTTGTTTACTCCTTACCCGAGGTGTGAAGTCTAGCGCTGGCCATAAAGAGACAAACGCACCGCTTCGAGAAACTACCGGATTGATCCCTTTGTGGCGTATGAGTCATAGGAAGGCATTTTTCGATCGTTCTGGAAAACCGAGAGAGTTCTAGTATAGAGCTGGCTTTATATAAATAGCGCGAGTTCGTCGACGGACAAGAAGTGTTGTATAGTAATAAATAAATTAGAATTGTGAGTTATAATAGTGCCTAAGTATTATATAAATTAATTGGTACGCTCTAAATAAAGTATTTTAAATAAATAAACTATAAATAAATTAAACGAACGTTATATCGACAAATTGAAAACGGCCTCCTTTTTTGAAGAAGGTTAAAAAAGAATGACGGAAATTTGAAATTTGATCATTGCCGATTCGCCTCCTTCTTTCTAATCTTCTTTGTCATTGGCTACGTTAAATACATTTGTGGATTACTCTTTCTATAATATTTTTAACCGATTTCAAAAAAGGAGGAGGTTCTCAATTTCTCGAAATATTTTTTTTTATGTATGTTCAACGATAATTCTTTACTACGTTGTCCGATTTCTATGATTCTTCTTTTGTTAGAAAGGGGATACTTTAGTGGTGGTCCGATATAAATTTGGTCAAAATATTATTATTGGGTTCATGAAAAAATCCTCAATCTTTTATTTTTTATGTGGGTTTAGCGGTAATTCTTTACCACCTTGTTTGATTACTATGATTCTTTTTTTTTTTTTGTTAGTAAGGGGTGCCTCAGGGGTAGTCCCTTATCTGTCTATCTAAATTAGGGTGTGGTTCAAAGCTTACTCATACTGAAGCTCTCGGCTTATTGTGAGTGTGGTCCCCTATAAATTTGGTTAAGATGTGGTGATGGCATCTGCACGATTTTAAAGTCGGGTTTTTAAAGTTACATTTAACACTTGTGGGTAAGAAAACTAATAAAAACTTAATACTTTATAAAATTGTCATGAACAAACTATATTTATATACATGTTTTTGATACTACCTACAAAATAAAACCAACAATTTACAGTTATAATAATTTATCATAAAAAGTAAGCAAGTACGTACGCAATAGTAATAATCAAATAAAATTATGACTGAATTTAATCCATAAAAACCAAGAAAGTATAACGCTGCTCACGAGTCATTAGCGCCCTTAGAAATTCCCATTCGGGTGGTTGTAGAATAATTTAGAGCGGCAGGACGTAGCCCAGCAAGGTTAATAAAAAAAAACGGGACAAATTTATCGCAGCTGCAGGTGCAACAGCTTTATTCAAAAGGGCTTTGAAGTCGCGTTCCATGCCTCATTTATTATGCAGTATTATTACTACACTAGACGCAGCGAGTGCACTTATAAACTTTATATGCCCGTCGTATATTTAATATACTGTTCTAAGGGTCGCTAATAATTAGGTTGCTTTTAACTGTGAAACGAATTTCCCACTTTTATTTTCGTGTAAGTGCCAATTATCCTTATTACCCTTTGTGTTAGTTTTTATCAATAGTAAAAATGTGAAAGCTTTTTCTTTTAACTGTTAAATTTCTCTTTGTAACGAAAAATTTTACTATTTGATATTAAAAAAATATTGAACCCTTTACTCCTAGTTCAGTATTTATTAACTAATTTTCCTGAAGCCGTGATAGAGTTACTCATAAACTGTGAGCTTTTATTTTTTAAAAATGATTGAACCCGGTCTTTGTTCGCAAAATGTCTCGATGCAATTAGGTTTTTGTTTAGGAATGTGTCTTTATTTTAAAAAATGTCGAAAAATATAATTTAGGCTTTTCTACACCAAGAAAAAACTTTGCTATACTGAAATTCGTCATTAATAGGTAAACAACTACAGACCTGTATCGTATTATATCTCAAAAATCTTTGAACTATTACTAAAGGAAAAATTAATAACATTTTTAAATAAATACCTAGCTCTCACCTTTGACAGTAAACTAACATGGAACTTGCATTTAGAAAACAGGGTTAAAAGAGCATACATTGCTTATGAACAATGCCGCCGAACCGTGAAGGGCACCCAGAGTCGTCGCATGGACTTACACGGCTATCATAAGACCTATGCTAACATACAGTGGAGTTGTCTGGGTACAAAAAAAAACCCAAAAATTAACAGCTATCCGTAAACTAGAGCAAATTCAAAGAACAGCATGTCTTAACATAACAGAAGCCATAAAAACAACACCGACCAGAGCCATGGAAGTCATTCTTGGTCTCACTTTCCTTGATATTTACATCAAGGAGGTTGTTCTGATGATAATGACACGCATCCGCATGGTTGGAATAAAACCTTATGTAGGATCTGGTGGATACGTTCTCGCTGCTTCAAGCGAATATGGACTTCATCTAAGCGAGATATATCGTCCATAAGCCATATAAAGTTATAGGAGAGCCAAAAGTAGCAGGTATAATTCATATCTACACCGACGGTTTTAAAACAAAGCTTAGGATGTGAAATATACTTCAGATTCCTAAACCTAAACATAAAATGGGCTGTGAGCAATAGTGCCAGTGTAGTTCAAATAGAGCTAACGGTGATTCTCATAGCAGCAAAAGAAATAACCAGAAACAATATGACTGGAAGGAACATGCTCATCTATACAGATAGTAGACAAGTACTACTCACCCTAAACAGATCACACATTTGCTCAGGGTTAGTACTAGAATGTCACGAAGCTTTAGCCGAAGTATCCATCAACAATGTGGATCAAGATGATTCACAAGATGATTCACTAGCCAAGAAGGCAGCCAACCGAATACCTTTTGGCTCTGGCCCTCATATTGGCCTAACAAAATCGGTAGTGACAGACCTAATCAAAGAACATTTCCCTCGTGAAATTCAAGAAAAGATGGGATGAAACAAGAAACTGCAGAGTTGCCAGGGAGCTCTAAAGTTATCTTGACAACACTACAGCAAACAAATATTTGACTATGACTAGACAGAATCTGCGCCTAGTTACAGGCATTCTGACTAGTCATTGCCAAGTACGAAAGCATCTGCATATCATGGGATTGTGAGAATCCGCACTCTGCAGAGGGTGCGAACAAGAAGATAAGACCATCGAGCATATCTTTTACGATTGCTCGACGCTCCCATTTATTAGAAAATTTGTATTCGGCGAGTATCGGCCAACACCGGCCGATATAAGAGAAGCACCTTTCGGCGACGTTGTCAACTACATTAAATCTGTAGGCTGGCTACGAGCTAGGAGATGCCTATCATCTCAGGAGAATGCACAATGAGCCTAATGAGGCCTAAATGCCGTGGGGGTAACTTGATACGGAAAATATCTGAATAAAAATGAGGATTAGGCGATTGAAATATAAAAAAATCCTAACTCAAAAACGAAAAGTGAAAAAAAATTAAAAATCAAAAACCAAAAATGATATTAGATTGAAATTTTTAGCAAAATCAAGCTCTAAAAAGGGACGAAGCCCAATAATTAAAAAAATAATCTGATTATGTGTCGAGTTGAAATTTAAAAAAAATCATTAATCAAAAACGAAAATGATATCAACTTAAGATTTTTAGCAAAAATCAAGATTTATAAGCGAATAAAGGTAATTGATTCTCAAAAAAAAATCTGTTCGAGAATGGGGGTTAAGGAGGTCTGTTAAACTGTAAAAAGTATAATATAAAGTATTTTGTCTATATCTTCAGTTTAGCTAGTCTAACTGAAAGAAGAAATCAAGTTCTATGATATGATCATGTAGAATTATAATTCCGTGTTTATATATTACATTTATTTATTCACATATTGATATGGACATTTACTTATATACTAATTTATATTAGCCATAATAATGTTTATTGTTCGATCTTTTAACTTCTACGACTGCAAAACTATTTATACACGTAGAGGAGATCTGGTATGATCTTTTGTAAATTTTGGTGGATTCGCGCACATTTCTAAAGTGCATTCGCCATTGTTTACATTTTACCCAAATCTGACTCCTCGTCATGGTTCATGAGCAGCATATTCCAGAATAAATGATTCAGTCCTACTGTTGGTCACTACAGGCGAGTTCTACAAAGGAAGTTGCGCAATTAACTTATTTCATCGGATTATCTTAGATTAGAGCAGGACCAGACTGGCAAAAATTCTTCGCACGAAACCTAACAAACAAAACATCTTTTTTCAAATACATTCTATACTTCCATTTGTGTTTTATTAATATTAATATTATTATTAATATCATTAATGTTATAATTATCAATAATATTATTATCATTAACATTTATATTATAATTACTTGTATTAATTGAAAATCGATCCGAAAACTATGTAATTTATTAGTGACAATATAATATTTTTCTACTGAACATGTTTAATGGACCTCATTTTCTAGTAGATATTTTCTTCGATTATCTCGAAACTAAATGAATCGCTTTACCTAAGTGAAGTGGATAATCTTCGACAGATCAAATCCATCTTATCTACGACACCGCGGCAAAAGAATCAACCTCCTGACTCACAGACGCCGGGAAATTTCCAATTAAGAAGCACAAAGTTCGCAGAACAAGAAAACTAACAAGTTTTCAAGTTTACTTTTAATTTATTCAAAATAATTATGTTTCGAATTAAGCTGAATAATTTTAATGAATATTATGAATATTCATAGTTTCGGAGTGCGGGAAATTGCATTGCATTGCGTTCCGGTAGCAGCTATAACTATATATAGCCACTCTAGCTGCATTTTCTCAAGTCTACTAAAACAAAGATGAAATTTCACTTTGGAAACAGATACTAATTTGTTTTGTGCTTGTACTGCTAGTCTGATAGTTATGGAGATACCGAGAAGTTTTGATTCAGTAATTAATTGTTTCAGTTCGAGCAGAAAACAATTACTTTGTGTTGTTTTTTATAATTAACTTCGACTTGTTCATCTTATTTAAATATTATAAATATATATTATTTTAATATTTAAGAATGTTTTCTGTTTCTGTTTTTATATCGATCTGAAAAGGTCGCGGTGGACAAGGATAAATACCTCTGAATAGGTGACTTTTTGTTTACATTGTGTTGTTTTCAGTTTTTTAATTGTTTTTAGATTTATATTAACATTATAATGAATGAGCTGGCTAGATACTAACTATCGTCAAATGTATGACATGTCTAATCTTTACTCTTATGAAAAACAAATGAATAATGCGGGTTTATTATTCTTACATCAGTTTTGTTAAATATTTTAATAAATTGTCTACAACTGCTTGCTATATTTCACTTTAATATTGGATACAGAACTAGAAATTGACCATTGTTGTATGAAAACAGATATTTAACAAATTATGGTCTAGGGCAAAAATAGGCATATTTTTAAAAAATATAAAAATTAAGTTTACAGCACCCATCAAAACTTGCGTTTTGCTGTGCTTCCTTTTCGTTATTTTTAAAATTTTTAAATTCACATTTTCAGCCCTCTATCACCTCTTTTAGGGGTGCAAAGTTAAAAATTAAAATTCTGACGTACAATAACTACTGAAAGTTATATTTTAATGTTTGTTTTAATACTATTTATTTTTATATTTTTAAATAATATCTTCAGCCCTCTACTTTTAACCAATGTTTAACCTTTTGTCTTTAAAAGATGAAGTAAAAATAACTTGAACAAATAAATATTACGCGATTCAAAATAAACAACACATTTATTTAAATCTATAAAACAAGTACCTCAAGAAATCAAACATAAAAAGCTAACAAATCAATCATAAAAGCTTAGAAATCAAATTTAAAAACTAACACGTCAAGTATAAAAAAACATAGTAATAAAGAAAAACATTTAATGAAATTTAAACCGTCGCACAGTGGGCCAGAGTCACCTTTAAATGTTGAAAAACTATTAGAGGCAATTTTAAGTTTATTTTTTCTTGCTTATATTTCCATTTAAGCCTAAGCAAGCTATTTTGATAGATATTTTTCATGCGAACCTTCGAGTTGGACAGTTTGTGCGAGGAAGGAAACATTTTTATTAAGTATTTTAGGTTAACAAAAAATCACAAAAATTGTAACCGACTGAACTAAAGTAAAAAGGACCTGATAAGACTTAAAAATCCCGAACTAGTGTCATCGATTACCATTTGCGTTTAAAGCAGCCATACTCAACGTTTTTTTTCCTTCGGGCCACATTGGTAAATGTTCTATGTTACACGAGCCACAATATTTTTGGATGATGACCTTTTTTTTAGCCCATCTATCTAAAATTAGTTAGTGGGGACCTCTAATAAATAAAACAAAAAACATAAATGTATCCCGTTGTGTTACTGCAAAAACAAGATAACTCACATTTTTGATAAAACACTATTCAAACGTTTAAAATTGAATAAAAAATCAGTAAAAGCTGCAAACCGTTTATTAACTTCAATGAAGAAGGTATTGAAAACATTTTTCACAAAGTATAAACTAATAATCTCTCAATAATTGATAAAAAAAAGAGGGAAAAAACGTCACTTAGCTTATTTTAGCTCTACATACAAATCATAATAATTCAATGTATGTGTCATCTTATAATAATAATAATAATAATAATAATAATAATAATAAATCGTCTTTATTAGAGGAAAATAATGTATATATGTTTACAAAGTTTTTTTTACAAGGGAATATAAAAAAAAGAATACTGATGCAATAGTGGCGAAGTCTAGCTGTAATAGCTACTCCTACTTAACCACTAAAACACCAATGTATAAAAACAAAAACAAATAAAAACAAACAAAAAAAATATATTTGCAATGGAGTAAAAATTCCAATAATTAATTTTTGTTTTTTTTTATTTTTTTTTTTTCTAAAAAATAGTATTCAAAAATGTAATCAAAAGTAAAAAACTAAAAAGATCAAATAAATCTAAGCTCAAACAAAATTTTGAACGTAATATTTTTTAAAGTATTTTTTGAATAAATTTATGTTTAATTTTTTTAATTCTAAAGGAAGACAATTTAATAGAATTAATTATATACAAAACTTCTTTTAAATAAGGCTGTTCGATGACGGGGTATTGTGTAAGTTGTGACGTCGCGGAGGTTTCGATCATGAATTGTTTTACGAGTTATAAACTTTTTAATTAGTGGGGAAGAGCTGTCAATGCATTTTATTATTTTTAGGAAAATAGTTACCTAAATGGAGTGTCCTGCGTTCCTTCATATTAAGCCAATTTAATTCTCGTATTTTAAGAGTAACATGATCATATTTACGAAGATTAAATATTAATTTTGTGCACGAATTTTGAATTTTTTGAATTCTATACTGAGTGTTCAAGTCTAGGCAGGGTCCATAGATAAAATCGCAGTAGCTTAGTTTGGACAAGACGACAGTTTCACTGAGTTTTATACGTAGAATATGATTAAGAATATGCCTGCTGAAGTAAAGTAATTTTAAAGAAAGATAAGCTGAACGGGTAATTTTACCTACATGTTCTCTAAATCTTAAATCTGTATCTAAATATATACCAAGATTTCTAGCTGATTCAACAATTGGCAACTTGGTGTTATTAATATTAATATTAAATTGATTTTTAACAAGTTCTATTTTATTTTTTGAACCAAAAAACAGAACACAAGATTTCGATGCACTTAGTTTTAAATTATGTTGAAAAGAAAGTTCATAAATAAGTTTAAGATCTTCATTAATAAATTGATTAGCAGTTAACAAATGATCGTTTTTAAAACTGTAATATAATTGTGTATCGTCAGCGTAGGCTTGGACTTTACAATTGTTTATGGATTTGATAATGCAAGAAGTGTAGATCAAGAAAAGGAGCGGTCCCAGGACACTGCCTTGGGGAACACCAGATAAAATATTCATAGAATTCGAAAATGTATTATTGTAACATACACGTTGAGACCTGTTGTCTAAATATGATTTTATCTTCAGTCGAAGTTTTAGTAACAATATTGGATAAAGGTAGATTGTGATAATAATGGTGAAATTCATCAGGTGTATCTGATTTTGCAAAATTTTAGTAAATCTTTCTTCTTGCACTTTTTTGTAAAGATTTTCAAAACTTTGTTTCATCCCTCTGAATAAATACTGTGCGAGTTTGGCATATAAAGCTGAATTCCACCCTCGCCCATTGATAAATTAAATATATTTTTCTGGTGGAATGTATTTAAGATAGCTGAATCTTTCGATACGTTGTCTATTAGAAAGTATGGTTAAAATTCAATTTCGCCTGTTACCACTAATATTTTTATTTACGAATTTTCACATAAAGATTTGCTCGTTACGGCTTAACAAATCACTCGTTACAGCTTGACCAATCACCCGTTACATCTTGACCAATCACTCATTCACCACGAAGATTCGAACAGACAGGAAA
Organism: Psylliodes chrysocephalus; assembly: GCA_927349885.1. NCBI lineage: Eukaryota > Metazoa > Arthropoda > Insecta > Coleoptera > Chrysomelidae > Psylliodes > Psylliodes chrysocephalus. The sequence continues at coordinate 59,353,213 of OV651815.1, read as the reverse complement.
TGGTGACGTAATTATCTCGTGGATTTCGGAACAATTGAGAAAGGTCAGATACGGCTCTAGGCATAACAAAAAAAATGGCGTAAGCACAATGCTGTAATATTTGAACTAATACGTTAAACCAAAATAAGTATCTTCAAACTACTCTCGAAATACTGGTACGTTTTCACTCGAAATCAATACACATTTTCTCGAAAATTCCAAAATCATCATCTAAAATCATGGTCGAAATCAATTCATCGCTCACAACCAGAAATGGCAAGAAAAAAGATAATCGTATAAAATTAAGGTGGATTTTCAGTGAAATCACCTGAATTACATAAAAAAAATTAAGTGATTTCCGAAATACAGGTACGTTTTGACCTTATTAGTTTCCCCTCGGTTTTGGCATTTATCTTGTTTTGGCAGGAACACTATTAAGAATAGGACTAAATATATTTAGCAATAATAAGTTATATGCCTATTATCTGATTTTGGTAGACACACATCAATTGAACACAATGTTGTGATTGTTTTGGTATAAATGCCACTCCATCTTGTTTGTCCATAATTGTTAATGTATTAACATGAAGTTGGTTTTTATTGGCTATCTGTTTATCATGAATATAGACTTCTTTCAAACTTGTAGAAAGTGGACCTACTTAACTCGAAAATTCCAAAAGTGGAGCTATCTTGTTTTTACAGTGACCTCACAAAATTCCAAACGTTTATTTAAAAACTAGCATGCTATTTAGCTCTGCGACCAATATAAGTGTTGCGAGCCACAAAAAAAGCTTGGAGAGCCGCATGCGGCCCGCGGGCCGCAGATTGAGTGCAAAACACTTTTCCTAATATTGCCACATCTTTATACATAAACAAAAACTTAGAGTTTTCTAAAAAAAATATAAACTTACCTGCATAAACGTCACCTATCCTAAAACTTTCAAAATGAAGCACTGCTTTAAATATTTTGCGAAACTTTAAGACACTCTTAGGGAAAAAACTGAAGACACAAAGATGTCAAAGTTTGTAGTGTACTAGTGTGTATCCAAGGCAACCGATGACAATGGTTCTACTGTATTAGAATGCTCCAGAGCCTACATAGTTGTGATCTATAAAAATTTGTTGCTATTTCAGTAGTTTGTTATTTTTGAATTTTTCAACATTTTAAGGGAATTCTGACCCACTGTGCGTCGTTTACTTTCAAATGTTGGTATATTTTTTTGATTTTATTCTTGATTCTGGACCAATTACTAAAGAAGATTACTTTGTAACTAATTTTACGCATCTCTCCACGGATTGATTATAGCAAGAAAACTTTGGAAAATCAAAGTCTGGAATTTCGGTTTCGTTTATGAGGTCCATAAAATTATTTTCAGTAAAATTCCTCAAAACAGGAGGCGGTGTCACTTCCAGTAAATTAACTAAATGCAGTCTGTAACACTGAAATTCATTTTTGGTACCACAAAGTATTATACTTCAACGGTTTTTTGACTGACTTTTCTAGCTTTTAAGATTCTTCGTGGAGAAAGATACCGAACCCATTCACGAGTGTCTGTTAGCATACATAAAAGAATATTTTCGGGGTCTATAAAATACGCGTTCCTTTGGATTACCGTACCCACAATACTTTTTAAATAATCGCAACCCACAGCCGCCAAATCAGCTAGTTCCAAATTGTATTTAGCAAAAAAGTCCAATATTGCTTTTCCATTTGACTTTGCCGTCCCTGTAGTTGGAGTTACGTGGCCAATATAGATAGATTTAGGTTTCTCGATAAGCAGTATGTGTTGTACATGGACAAAAGTTTTCTTGTATAATCTACCGTTTTTCTTCTCTTGCAGTAAAGTTTTGTCCTTTCTTCCTTCAAGATACAGACTCTTATTCTTCTGTTATCACTTTCAAACTCCTTCCTTGCGGTATTTCTAAATGTCTTTCGCTCTCTTCTCACTTTATTTTTGTCAACTATTTTCAACAGATCCTACATGTTTTAATACTGCACCGGCAATCGCAGCAGCTGATCGATTAGATATACCATATTTATCGCATTCAATACCTAACATAGGTAACTTTGTTTACATTTGAGTATTTTTGAGGTAGAGAGTAAGTTTGGATTAATAAAGTCGTCATCTGAAGAGGTGTAACAACTGGGAAGTCTAAAGGACCATTGCTTGTCACGAAATGTAACAACCGAGAAATCTAAAGGAGCACCGCTTTGTCACCAAATGTAACAACCAACTAGCCTAAAGACCATCTGTAACTACTAATAGGTCTTTAGCTACTGTTGTTAATATACTATTAAGGGATTAGGGCAGCACTCTCACCAGCCAACGGGTCCTGGAGTCCGGAAAGAACATTTATTCACCAGTTGCAAATTAAAATAATAAAAAAAATTAAATTAAAAGAACAAAAATTATCCCTTGCCTATGCTAGTCGAGCGGTTCTTGCCAACTAGTTTTAGACTCTTTTAATCCTACGGGAATAGAAACCCTGAGGCTTCTCAAATGCTCGGAATATTTTCCTGGTTTTGAAAGGGGGAGGAGGGATTAATAATAAGTATTAAAAAATTAACAAATGTATATTTAAAATAAGTACAACATGTGACTATAGTCTTAAAAAAGAATTAATAAAATTATATTTAGGGCATATAATATATCCAAACTTTAAATGAAGATTTATGACAACTAGATTTATATGTAAATCAGTTAATCATCTTAAACAAAACACTATAAAAATAAGTTAAAGATATTTACCTATATTACACAATCGCTTCACAAAACTTTACTGTATACATTACGGTGTTTCGGGACTCATAGTCCCAAAAAACGAGAACTCTCGCCTTCGGCAAAAGTTCTGGTCCTTAGTCCACACTCTAAGTCCCTTTCTTTCTGTCTAGTCTCTCTATATAAACCCAAAATTTACGTGAGAGTTTTGCTTTTTAAGAAGGTCAACGCTTCCACCTTAAATTTTGTAGTTCAATGTAAACCATTGATTAGAATAATAACCTTATTTTTGATTTTTATTGCAGTATGTGTTTCCTTCTGAATTTTTAATAAAACATTAAAAATATTTTTTTAGAATTTCTTGAAATTCTTTATATTTACAAATAATGCCAATTATTAAAGCGGATTGATATTATGAGGGGTCAGATTCTGACCCTAATAATAATGTAGTCGTTTTATAGGAACAGTATATTTTTAAGTCTTTCGATTTCTCTGGATTGCCTTTCTTTATTCGACAATATTTTTTACTTCTCGATTTACAATTCCTATGCTCATTTTTTTGACCGATATTTGATCAGAAAGAAAATATTGTTCCTTAGTAGGTACTTTCCGGGTCTTTCTCACATGCATGCAGAAAAATCGCACTTACAAGAACCTATATCAAAAAAAAAATTATTACTCTATTTTAAATGTATTTATCTTTTCGTCGTAGCTGTTGTTTTGCTTGCTTCTGGAATATCTTATTAAATTCTAATATTTTTCATTATACTTCCCTATTAATTGCACAATTCTGTCAGTTCTGCACAGTTAGAATTAATGCCTCTTTCCAAATGTCTTCAATTATAGGCACAACTTGCAAACTTTTAAAAAACTTGGTTCTTTTCCACTATATTTTTAATATTTTAGTTCATAGCTTATGAATAAATAACATCGTAGCATTTTTTTTTAAATGTCTAATATTTTTCATTATACTTCCCTATTAATTGCACAATTCTGTCTTTTAAAACAGAATTAATGCCTCTTTCCAAATGTTTTCAATTATAGGCACAACTTGCAAACTTTTAAAAAACTTGGTTCTTTTCCACTATATTTTTAATATTTTAGTTCATAGCTTATGAATAAATAACATCGTAGCATTTTTTTTTAAATGTCTGCAAAATACAAGGGTTCAAATCGGTTGCGCTCCCAGATATAGGACATTCCACTTTACTCCTAGTTAAACTACAATTATTTAAAACACATTTTTGTTTATTATTGTTTATTACAACGCTTCACTTCTTAATCAAAAACAATGTTACGCAGATGATCGCTGTACGACGATAAGGCACATAATACTGTTATGTGAGCCATTTCATTATTCAGTCATGCTCTAACCCTACAAGTCCCTCTCTGTCTTATTTGGAATTTCAGGCTCAACTTGTCCGATTATTATACATAATTAAACCCCTTAAGACCAAACCTATGTGACGACTATGGCGGAAGAGTTTTCGATTATTGTTCGAGAAAAGACGGGATAATGTTTCTAGAGAATTTGGTGAAGTTTCTAGAGAATTTGATGAACTCTCTAGCCCATTCGCCAAATTTTTAAATTGGTATATAAATATTGGTGGAAAACTAAGAGACAGTTAGTTATAAGAAGTATATATAAATTAGAATAGTTGTGTTATAAAATAAATAAGTGTTTAAATAAATTATTAATAAATAAACTGTTGTTTTAAAGTAAACAAACATCACAATACTCTTCGAATCTAAGAAATAGCGTATTTCTAACCAACCCCGAAAACATGTTAAATCTTGCATCGACATCTACAAATTGCGATTTCTAATAATGAACAGGTCTTGTTTTGTTTATACCTATTTAAACAGATTACAGTTATAGGTAATTTGACGTTGAGAAGATATAATGTTTAAAATGTAGGTACTATTTTAATTTTTAATGTAAGGGCGCTTTTATATGGAAGATGATTGGGTTACAATTCTATCAAAAATCGGGATTTCAATTTTGTCCTGACAGAAGTATTTTTCTTTTTCTACATAAATTTTCTAAGGCGGTGGTAGAGGGCTTAAAATTTCGAAAAAAATATAACAAGTGTGTATGCTTAGACACAGCTCTTAACAGTTATAGCTAATTAAAATTTTTAGCTATTTTGGGGGCTGAGAATATAATTTTAAAATTGTAAAAAAAAATTACAAGCAGTTTTTATAATGAAATGCAGTTTTTAAATGCTATAGCAAATTAAAATTTTAACTTTCATTTTTGTAGCCCATAATATGGGCGTCTTAATTTACAAACACTCGTATCTCGTGAATTATATAGCCTATCGTGTTTCTACGATATATTTTTTAAATTATTTAGAATACTTAAAAGAATATTACAAAGTTATTTATTAAATAGAACAATTCTGTTAACCTTATAACAAAAAAAAAATAAAACGGAAAATGTTTTCTATTTATTGTCTGTAAATCTACAAATCTACTGTCATAGAAAATAAGCACCTAATAAAAATAACTTTGTGAGACAGATACTTTGTTAAAACCTCTCTACTCAAATTATTAATTTGCTTGCTACTCTTAAAGAATTTCAAAAATAAATCATTTTTTGTTCCATTTTATATTAGTACAACACTATGCTCGGGGCGGAATAACATTCCCATTTCCAGTTAAGATACATACCCTTCCAAACGTTCAGCAACAAAAGCAAAGTAAAATGAGTAGGAGGGAGTTGAAGCCCACCGACTATATCAAAGTCTGTAGCATAAACACTCTCTGAGCTTGGCAAAATAACTTACGGCTATTCGGCCTTTATGAATAATTCACCGAGAAGCAACTCACTTATTTACCGACACAGACACAAATACGCAGCCATATCAACTTAACAACAAAACACACTAGTATAATGTATATATGTTGCTTATTACAGAGAGCAGGTCATTGCTCATTTCAACAAGTTGCGGCAGTGATTAATGTTTGTGGTTAGACTGTTCGTAGACCAGATAATTAGAGATTAGGGTCGATGCCGAATTATCTTATGAGGTTTGCTACGCTATTTATTAAATCATTGTGTCCGATTTCGGTATACAGGTCCATTCACCAATGTGCAAACATTGGGAAGATCAGTTATCAGGTACATTAAATTTTAGTAGGAATAACTTTGATATGGATTCAGGCCATTCTGCAGGAATTCTTACTCTAAGCGATAATGTTATTCAAAAAGAATCAAAACCGACAAATGGGAAAACGAATTGGGAATATTTTAATATTTAACTAACCACAACACTAAAAATTAAAAGGCAGCTAGATGAAAAACAGGAAAAGGGTATAGTGGAAATCTAACAAACTGCATGAAGGAACACATCAAAAAAAAGAAGAATAACTACTGAAAAAAGTACTCTGTCAATATAAGAGAATTGGTAACAGAAAAGGTAAAACTAAGAAAAAAGGGCAAGGGACAATATCACCAGAAAATAAAAACATATTAAACAGGATTAGTTAAATACTGAGAAGAGAAATCCTTAATCCTTAGAAGGACTTACAGATAACAATGAACATGATTACTCTGGAAAACAGAACAAAACTAAAAAGATAAAAAGCCCGTATACCCACTCTCCTTATATCACAATAGCAGATAACAAATGGACAATCAACAGAATGCTGGTACTTTTGCTAACCACCTACAAAGGTGTTCTAATTTAAAGAAATAAAGACACTCCTAACAAGACGATCCATAATACGGAACAACTTGATATAAGGCTAGTCACTTCCAATGAAATTTCTAAAGAAATTCAAACAACCTACAAAAAGCCCTAGAATATTGTGGGGTTGTAAATGCAGTATTTTTCTTTAAATATATACCAGATGCGCGGAAAATAGCTGAAATTTTAAACCAGAAAATCTTCAAAATAAAGTGTCATCATTTAAACTTTTATCATTATTACCAGTAATATCTAAGCTGATATCATTGAAAAAGCATACGAAGATAAATGTATGTATATTCTCAACTACGAGTATAATCCTTAATGTGGCCTAAGCATTTAAAGAGATTTGATGGTATAAAAACTTTAAAAAATTCTGTCTAGACAATATGTCGACATTATTCCAACATTTTTACCACGAATAATATTTAAAGTGAAACAAGAGGGTACCAACTCCGAAATAAGCGAAATTGAAATAGGTATCTTAGAGGGCGGTGTGCCAGGTCCAGTTCTTTACTCATTATACATTAGCTCCTTTAATATTATAATTATGAGATTCACAGCATCGATATGCTACCATATTATTGCAAGCATGGCTACAAGCAACTTATAAGATTTAAGCCCATCAGGTACGGTTATAAAATATGGACAGACACCACAGATAAAGATTACGTAATATGGAATAAACCGTATCAAAGCGCTTGAAGTAAGATTATAGAAGTGTACCAACAATTTGGCTTGAGATTTTTTTGCAATATACTTAATATATAAAATTACCCATACCCTATCTTTTGTTGCAACTTTTTTTGCAACAATCCCTCTGACATATAAATTAAAACGCAGAGATATTCGCATTAGTAGTACCATTAGAAACAACGGGACATCCAGCTGCAAATTGATAAGCCATCTTAAAATGAAAAATAAAGAGCGGAGATTTTTGAATCTTAAGTTAAATGAGAATGGTACAGTTACAGTAAAATGGAATGATAATAGTAATGACACTTTAGAATCAAACGGTGTTCCTATGTTCTTCGAAATTTTTCTCTCTAACATGTTCTCGAAAAAACATTACTTCGAAAATTTATTTACTCGAAAAAATTAAGGTAAATAGTCTAGTTATATAATAATAAAAAATGTGTAAATCTAAAAATTAATTTATTTTAACTCATCTTTGTGTCACGAATTAAGAAAAAATACTGTAAAATCCTTCAAACCTTTAATATAAGCATAAAATGTTACCAAAAAGTTACTTTAACTTATTTGAATTTTGAATTGTTATTTTTACAAAAAAAAGTAGGTGCGGTTAGACATAGTAACCACTATGACGGTATGGCATTAAAGTTACTTCCTATATAATTATCTATAATTTTTGTTCTATACAAAATTTTCCTAAAATGGTCCGTATTCGAGAAATTTGACAAAATGTGAAAAAAATATTTTTTTATAAAAATTGTTTAAATAGAAGTTGTTTGTAATATAATTCTCCATAATTTTTATATTATACATAATTTCTCTAAAATGGACCGTATTCGAGATATTTGAGAAAATGTGTAAACTTCGAATTTTGAAGAAAACTCAAAAACGGATAAAGAAAGAAACATTAAATTTTAAACTTAAGGTTTATTGCGGCCTGACGTAAAATGATTAGATTTTGGACAAAGTCGGAACATCTGGGGGGTTTATGGGAGGCTGTTTTTATATTTTATAGAATATATCTGTTATTTATGTTTGGAGAAGAAAATTGTTCAAATAAAAGTTACTTCTAATATTATTATCTATAATTTTTGCCTTATGTCAAAATTTCCTGAAACGGTCCGTATTCGAGAAATTTGACAAAATGTGCAAAATTCTGATTTTTATGAAAATTGTTGAACTAAAAGTTGTTTGCGATATCGATCTCTATAATTTTTGTTCATACATGATTTTTCTAAAATGGACCGTAATGGAAAAGTGTTAAATTTAAATTTTTCAGTATTTTCGTTTTCAATGAATATCTATAGAAAAATGTTTTGAGGTAGATGTATGTAGACAATGTATATATTTAGTTTATCCTCTAAACATTTATAGAGATGCTGCAATAGGTTGTACAAAATAACCGGAAAAATCCTATAATAACTAGATAGGAAAGTCATGTGTTGGACACATCAGATTTTTTTTATAAGTAAAATGCGAAGTATTTTGCCACCTAGCCACGCCCCCTCTGGCAGCGCCTTTGGGCATAGAACAAATACTGATAATGATAAATCCATCCCGAAATTCCAATTTCCTCTTAGAACACAACACGGAGACGGTTCAGCCGTTGCCGATACGTTCCCAATACGCTGATTATCAAACGCGCCGCCTCTCTCTCAATATTCAATTGATATGCTATTCCAGCACAATGAACGCCAACTTCATTACCGCCACTAGACACAATCTAGTCATTTTCTAAACCAGTGTGCCAGGCGTGCCGGTTACAGATGGTTTCCGGATAATCAGCCTAACAAGGAACGATACAAAAACAATGTCGATACTGATGCCAAATCAACAGGATTGTTTCGGGAATTTTCATTCGAATGATATTTGACATAGATATGTATACGGAATGTAGTCGGAGTATAATTCGGTCAGAATTTGTGATATACTTCATACAATATAAAAATCAATGCACGTCATCGATGACGTAATAAATTTTAGACCGTCACAGCTCCACACCGTTGGCAAATTTTGCAAATAATTGGGGAATTCCGACAATAGTAGCTACAGAAAAGAAAAGCAGCTGTAAATCGTTGTGATGGCAATAAGATATACCAGTCAGTAGTATGTTCTGTGTATAAGCATGAATCTATTAAAAACATTAGTTCAGTACGGTTTTTAAAAAAATAATATCAAAATTTGCTTTATGGGATTATATTAATATAGCATTATTATAATGTTGCAGTTATTTTAACTACCTGAACAAAATTTGGGTATCAAAAAATTAAAACATAAATATTTTCAAAACATAACGACTTTTATTGTTAGTTATATAAAATTCCTACAAAATAAATAAAATATTAAACAAATAATAAAAGGTAAACTAAGGAAGACAATTAATATTACAGTACAGTACTGCAATCGATTATATTATTAGTGTGTATTTTACTCAATAACTCCAAATCATCACCATAATTGTAACAATGTCTTTTTCGAAGTCTTTCGAGATTGTTATTCAGATTCATCGCTACTAAAATCACTATCATCGCTGTTTGGTATAATAATTGGAGCAATTTCTATTCTATCAATTATTCCCTCTCTATCATTTTGAGATTTCTTTTTTCTGTATAGTTGATACTTTTTTTCCAAATTTGTGGTGTTATGGTCCAGAGTGCTTCTAATGACATATTTAAACAATCTTTTTTTTAACATTGCGACCAATATGTCTATTGTAATATTGCTTTGTAATGACCCAAATAAGTTCATTTGGATTGAATATACAATGATAAAGAGGGAGGCGTAATACTTTATGTCCGTATTGTTCTGCTAGAAGATCAGCCATGTAAATTTTTGGTGGTTTATTTAAAAAAGAAGTTACAGATAAAACAGATTTCTTTTACTGACTGTGCAACAAGATTTAGAAGTTCCGCTTTAAACATAGCAAATAAAAATCTAATATTCTGATTTGTCAGCCACTCTTGTAATGTACTGTGATATGAAGCATCGTCCATTATGATTAAGGATGGTTCATTAAGTTTTTTCAGTAACTGTTCTTCGAACCATTTTAAACAATTCTCATTATTCATTTCACCATGATAATCACTCAGCTTACTTTGTGACGCAAATATAGCCTCTGCTCCTTCAATGAACCCATTTTCATTTCCAGCATTGAGTATAATGTACCTAAAAATAAAAATTTCAACTGAAGCATGTAGCATAATAACGTATCTTGAAGTAAAACATTAAATTATTTTCTTTTTCTAAAGATTAAAATGCTGAAATTTTATTTTTAAACACATTTGGGCTGGAACGGCTCTATTTAGTAAGCACTAGGAAAGGGGTGGCACAAAATTGATCGAAAAACATTTGATCGAATTGGACATTTGATCGAAAATACATTTTATCGAATGGAATTTGATCGAAAATACATTAGATCGAAGATATATTTTATCGAATAACATTTTACCGAAAAGACAATAGATCGAAAATTCATTAGATCGAAAGGACAATATATTGAAAATCAACATTAAATATAATAAAATATCAAAAAATCAAACGATACCATACAACCGTTTGTCTAATCCTTACTACTAGAGAAACTAAACTAAGCGACTATCAAAATTAGGTACTAATGGCAAATTTTTCAATAATCTCAAATGATAGCTACCTAGTTCAACAAATTTTATCCTTACAATAAATTTTAAAATAATTATTTTAGAGCTGAACGGTTATTAATCTTCATTTGGATTAAAAAAATGTGATTTATTCGCACAAAATATGTATTTCAGTAAAGTCGAGTTGTCTCCAGATGGGAAATTTTAGGTAATTATTTTAAGATTTTTTTTATATAAAAAAAATTAAGAATACCTAACTAATTTACCTAATCTGTGCTATCTGGAGCCGTCGCGGATTGCCTCGCAAAAAAATATAGAAAAATAAGAAAAACTAAAACAAAAATTTTAACTAATTTACCTAACCTGTACGGCCTGGAGCCCTCGAGGGATGCTTTGCAAAAAAATTATACAAAAAAAGGAAAAATAAAAACTTACTTAATTTACCTAACTTGCGCTATTTAAATTTAACTGATTGCTCTCTCTTTTGTTAGGTAAGTTAGTTTAGTTTTTTTATTATAAAAAATTTAATTAATTTACCTAACCTGTGCGGCCTGGATCCTACGCGGTTATCCTTGCAAAAAAAAATTATAGAAAGATAAGAATACTGAAAACAAAAACTTTAACTAAATTAGCTAACCTGTGCCATCGAGAGTGGCTTCGCAAAAAAAATATACAAAAAAGGGAAAAATAAAGAAAACCTAACCTATTTAGTTAACCTGTACGGCCTGGAGCAATTTAACTGATTGCTCTGACACAGGTTTGGTAAGTTAGTTAAGTTTTAGGTAAGTTAGTTAAGTTTTTAAAAAACCTAACTAACTTACCTAAGCTCTGTCAGAACAATCAGTTAAATTGTTCCAGGCCGCACAGGTTAGGTAAATTAGTCAGGTTTTCTTTATTTTTATTTATTTTTATAAAACTTAACTAACTTACCCAACCTGTATCAGAACAATCAGTTAAATTGCTTCAGTCTGAAAACGTAGCAATTTGCCTCGCAAAAAAAATTATAAAAATAAAAAAACTAATTTACCTGACCTGTGCTATTCAAATTTAATTGATTGCTCTCGCACAAGTTGGGTTAGTTAGATACGTTACTTAACTTTATTTTATTTTTCATTTTTTGTTTTTGCGAAGCAACCAGCGATGATTCTGGGCCACACAGATTAGGTAAATTAGTTAAAATTTTTGTTTTCATTTTTCTTGTTATTCTATAATTTGATGAATATTTGGTTTTTCGATCAATTGCTTTTTCTATCAAATCTATTTTTGATCAATTTTCTTTTCGATCAATTTTCTTTTCGATCATTATTCTTTTCGATCATTTTTCTATTCGATCATTTTTCTTTTCGATCAATTGTTATTCGATAAAATGTTTTTTCGATCAAATGCATTTGATTAAATGTTTTCGATCAAATGTATTCGATCAATTTTGTACCACCCCTAGGAAAGGCACATTGCAACCTACTTTTCGTAATCTTTTTTATAGATGGGCGAGCAATCTATATTATGTATATCATTGGTTGTCTCATAAACGTCTAAGGTGGATAAATGACATTTCGACTAACATAAAGCTAAAAGGAATTATTATTGTTATTATTCTCAATCTTTTTTATGAATTTACATTTTTTAAATGTTATTGTAATACTTTTAAATTCAGTGTTACTAAATACTGATATTTTGACATTGGATACACTTGTTTGAGGTGCAACTTTACAATTTATTGTCACTTAGCAATTTAAATCTTTTTGCTCAAAATGTATATACATGTCCAGATTTTAATAATTTTTCACATTTTATATCATTTTGACCATGTACACGATTGTTTGTACGGGCAGGTATCTATATTTAACTATATTTAATATTTAAAAAAAATCCCATATTAGGTTCTTGCAATGTTTACCTCGTTTAAATTAAACACTAGAGAGGGCGAACTTCGGCAGTAGTGCTGCCTCTATATTTCACGCATGGTCCCTATAGTGAATTTTTTTTTTTTTAATTTCAAACTTCTATTTTAAATTCTGAAGGTAAAATTTTAATTTTTCCTATTATTCTTCCTTGTCTCTCTCTACTATGATATTTCACTTTTTCAATTAATTGAAAATGAAAGGTCCTATGTTACAAAACGTTCTTTTTGTTAAAGTTTCTTCCAAAGTCTTAGTTGTCAAACGAGTGAATTCAAGAATGCCTTTCACATAAACTTAGTTTTTTTAACCTACTTACTCAATGTCAAATCTTAATTTCCTTAATTCATCTGTTCAAATAATAAAAAGCTTCAATGTACGTTTAGACATATTTCAATAAAAATCAAAATTGCGCCACTAGGTAAATAAATTGTTCATTAAACCAACTCCCGGCTTTTGTTGATCCTCTATATTAGAATCGGATAATTATTTTAGTAAATCAATAACGATCGCATGGAGTTATATACACTTTCTGCCTCACACCATACGTTCGGTTTTGGATTAACAAATAAACTGGTGCGATGCCACCGCCGCCTATACAAATTGTTGTTCAACAATCATAAATCGCGTTGCCTGAATCAAAATTGAAACAATGCTCATTGGCGTAGCTAAAAGGGGGATTAGAGTAGGCACGACCACCCCTAAAATGCCCAGTGCCCGCCCAGAATATATATATATATTATAGTTACATTATAATTTTTGTTTTTAAATGACTTTTCTAAAATGGACCGTAATGGAAAAATTGGAGGAAAAGTGCTAAATTAAAATTTTTCAGTATTTTCGTTTTCAATTAATATCTATAGAAAAATGTTTCGAGGTAGATGTATGTGGAAAATGTATATATTTAGTTTATCCTCTAAACATTTTTAGAGATGCTGCAATAGGTTAACTAGATAGGAAAGTCATGTGTTGGACACATCAGATTTTTTATGTAGATTTTATATCCTTAATTATTCGCATAGCATGAAATAACACCCTTTATGTTATAGAGAATGTCCCAGAAAAAGTACCAATATTTTAACCATGTATTTAGCGCGTCAAAACAAACAACTTTTGTCACTTAAGTTTATTTCTAATCGCCCTAGTATTCAAGATTTTTTTTCAAAAATTGTAATTTGTTTTAGTATGAATAAGTAAATAATAGATAATCAAAAAATGCACAAGGCATTAGCTTAAGGTACTATCACAGAGACAATAATCTAGCTTTTAAAAGAACAATTAAAAATGTAATTAAAAAAGGTTTACATTGTTATCATGAAGGTTGAAAAGTGCGATACCTAACTTTTTAGTGGTACCCTTGGTTACAAAACTTCACCTTTTTAGATTTCATAATACCAGGCGTAATTAATACACGTTCTTATTTTTCGGAATAATTTTGTTAATTAGATTAAAATACAGTTTACTGGTCCAGATTATTTTCACTGTGATGGTATATTATGTGCTTTAAAATTTGGTTTTCTTATAAAACTAAAAGTAAACAATGTTTTGTTAATGTTTGCATATCAAGAAATGAAGAATTTTTATAGCCTTGTTATTTTAAAAAATGCACAAATTATTTCACCAGTTTATAACAAATATTCAAAATGTCCTCTATTATATTCTAAGCATAATTGAACACGCCTTTGAAAATTTGTTTTTGTTGCGTATTATTCTGGCTGCATTTTCAATATGTAAATCTTCACTTGAGTTAATAGAGTTGAGGTGATGCTATGAACGTAAACATATACGTGAAAATTGACATCTACGCATGCGTATTTAAATATCCATCACGTTTACGTCTACGTACATACGTAAGCTTACGGACTCTGGCGTATGTATGCAACGCAAACATAATAACCTCTTTTTAATTGGGAATGAAGAAATTCTGATATTATTTGTCATTATCTGTTATGACACGTAAATGTCACGATGCATTTAACAACTTCAACTCAGATTTTGGACTTCAACGTAAACATTATATTTCTGCGTTAACGTTCACGTTTACGTTAACGTACTGAAAATACTTCAACTCTCTAATAGGAGTGGAATACACTAATTGTTTCATGTGACCCCATAAATAAAAATAACAAGGATTTGAATCTGAAGATCGGGCCGGCCACGGAACAGGACCATTTCGACCGATCCACCTCTCAGGATAGCGTTCATTTAACAACTGTCTAACAATCCGGGCATTATGACAAGGGGCTCTATCATGAAGTTACCATATGTTTTGACGGATTTTCAGTGGAACATCTTCGAGTAAATTGTAGAGGTCATCGTTTAAAAAATTTAGATATCTTTAACCATCTAATCAACCGGGCATAAAATAAGGTCCGATTAACTGCCGGACTACTATGCCACATTAAAAGAAAACCTTTCTTGAAAATTTCGAGGCTTAGTAGCATGAGGATTTTCATCCGACCAGACTTGGATATTGTGCATATTAAATACACCTTCTCTGGTAAATCCTCCTTCAGCTGTGCTTAATACGAAACGTAAAAAGTTTGGGTTTTGCCTTATTTTTCTACGAACCACTTGCAAAAATTCTGTCTACATTGATAGTCTTGAGGCCGCAAAAACTGTACTTGTTTGTACGTAATATAGGGATGTAACATGTAACTGTTGTTCTTTTAAAATTCTCGACACCGTTGTTTTAGATACATTATGATGTAAGGCCAATCTACGTGTACTTGTCCCTGGATTATTGCCAACATTTTACAAAATTACCTTTTTTACGTTTGCAACACGAATAGGACGTTATCTGCCTCGGTTATGAACTACCCCTTGCAACAATCCGTAATATAGAAAGCCTTGAATAACACGAAGAAATGTGCGTCTATTTGGCTTGGCTCGATTTGGAAAACTTTCTGTATAAATCCTACGTACAAGCACAGAATTTCCACGGGCTTCACCGGAAACTAACAAATTATTTATAATTACAGGCGAAATAAAAAAAGAAATGCAATTATTTATTGATTTTACCCAAGAATAACTCATTTTAATGTATGTTTAATCTCAATAACTAAAAAATATACTGACAATTAGTTTGACAGAATTGTCACTTATTTAAAATTTTTAAAATAATAGCAGTCGGTTGATCAAAATATGAACAGTGATTGACGGATTTCATTTTTTGCAATGTTCTCACTACCTAGAATGGATATAAAATATATTCGTTCAGTTGAAGGCAATAGCATACTTTTATTTTGTAATCTGTGCGTAGATAAGGTAATATCCATGTGGGTTTATTGATTAGTTACCGCATTTACTTTGTTGATCCAAAAATAAAAGAATATATGGATTAATTTCCATTTCTCTAATCTAAATATTTTTTCTAAAAATAAAATTTTATTCTGAGAACAAAATTCATATGGGTATTGCTATGGGACGGTAGTGGCGGTTATCCTAACATTCCAGTAGTGGGTGCAATTCAAAATTTTCCGCAGCAATTAAGGTACTACAAATCTATGGTGCAGAAATCAAAAGTTAAAATTTAATAATTTATATGGATATTAGTTTATCTACGCGCAGACAACAAAACAATAAAGTATTCTATTGCGTTCAACTGAACGAATATATTTCATATCCATTCTAAGTAGTAAAAAAACTGCAAAAAAAATAAATCCACAAATCACAGTTCATATTTTGTAAACTCAATCACTATTATTTTTAAAATTTTAAATAATTCTGTCAAACTAATTGTCATTATATTTTTTAGTTTTATTGAGATTAAATATACATTAAAATGAGCTATTTTTTGTAGAATCGAAAAATAACAGTCTTTTTTATTCGGTCCACATTTAAAAAAAAAATAATTTTAATCAACCTATATGAAACTAATTAAAACCAAAATTAAAAAAAAAGCGGCCGTGGAGCTAAGACAGAGCTTCTGCATTTCACGCGAAAAGTCCGGGATCGAATCCTGGCTGGGAATAATTAATTTTTTTTTCATGTTTATTTTATTTTATAAATTATTAAAATTCATAAATTATTTTAAAATTAGTTATTTTGTCTTAATAACCTAAAATATGTTTTTAAATTTGTAGATTTTCGTTAGTGGGTCGTTTAAAAAATATACCGTCCAACTCGAGTGGATTGTTACAAGAATTAACTTCTAAAATGTTGTATGTATAAATAACAATAGTCAGTGTATTTGGCGCCCCATGAACGGCCGCTCAGGGCAGGTTCCCCAGTTTGCCCCCCAGATCCGAGATATATCAAAAGTTATAAACTAACATTTTCTTAAATTCGGTATACCTATATTGACATTAAATTTCATTCTTTATTAACTTTTTCCTATCTAAATAAAAACCATTTTTGGAAGATTTTTCTAAAAAATTGTACCCAACATTGATATGGGCTATTATAACTTTCAAAATAAGCGAAGGTGCTACGACATTTTTTCTAATAATTGTAATATTAAAAAAAACCCATATGGATCAAACTTTATGATGGCGCTGTTAGACTGTATAAGAAGACTGATAAAATTTTAAATGTTATTTTAAATTTTTGTTGATTATTTTCTTGTATAATCGTAACTACAGACATGAAATTTTAATCACACTCCTACAGACGTGACGTCCTCTAGACACCGTTTTTCTTTTTACAATTAACAATTTTTTTGATAAAATTTCAAAGTTTCGATATATCAGTAGTGTACAACAATAATTTAAGGTGTGAGTTAAGAGGTTCCTATTATTGAATACGATATCACTAGACTTTAATTGTATAATTTATTAACAAAATGGTAGAAATTCTTAAAAATAACAAGAAGTTAAAAACTCACAAAAAAAAACAAAAAATACAAAACAAAAAAATATTTCCCTCACGAGATATAAAAATATAATATAAATGATTAAAAAACAACAATATTTTCTGAAAAAAAAAAATATATATTTTTGTGGAAAACTGCAACGCCTACTTTCCCACATTTTTTGTAGGCGGCGCATATTTTCTTTGTGCATATTTTCTTTGTGCATTCTAAACACACCTGCCGTTTACAGACCATACAAATGTAGGCTGTCTTTCTTTTCTTTTTTTGAACGGCATATTTTACACAATTATTATTCATCCTAAAAACCTAATAAAAAAACTTAAATAAAGAAAATTTCAAATTTAAACATAGTCACACGTTCACAGACTTGACGTCTACCAGACACACCTCAACGAATAAAATTTTTTAACAGTGATATTTATGATATACAGGGTGTTTATTAATTGAATGCCGATACTTAAGGGTGTGAATCCTTAGGTGATTTTAAGAAGAAAAGTTAATATCAACATATGTCGTAACTCACTTAATTTTTGAGCTACAGGGTGTTACAGTTTTAAGAAAAAAATTACTTTTTTATCATAATTTTTTTATCACCCCAGATATTTCTATGAAATTTTGTACACACGTTTTAATAATTAAGGAACATTTTATGACGTATAAGATTTTTTTAAATTTTTACCAGTGACGATCGTACGGGGTTTGAACTGAATATTTTTGAAGAAAAAAATGGGACGCCACTGCTTTTTCTGAAAACCAAAATTATTTTTGAAATCACCATTTATTTTGGCTCATAGACTTACTTTCGTACGATGCACCGTTTTCGCGTTAAAAAATAAAAACCATTGTAGTGGTTGGTCAAATTTTTTCCTTAAATTCATTGATACCTACTGCTTTTGATATTTTGTTGAAATCTGGTAGGCACCCACCATGCGTGGAAACATTTTTTTGGGACAAAAATTAATTTTCTACGTTTTGAATAAAAAAAAATGGTAAGCGCATTATTGCCCTTTTAAAGCAAATGAAATAAACATTAGTAGGCTGGGTAAAGCGTCATCATTTTTGACGTTTCTTTTCATAAAGACAATAAAGTTGACATTGATTTTACATTAATAAATAATTATTATTAGAGTAAGAGTTAAAATCTGAAAAAAATGGTAAATTTTACAAACAGTGAATTAGCTGACATGCATTTTAGTTATGGGCTTGCAGACGGAAATGCATACGAAGCCAGACGGATATACCAAGAGCGGTATCCAAATAGCGTACTACCCGATCCGAGAACATTTTCTAGGATTCATAGACGTCTTCATGAGACCGGAACTTTAAAAGTAGACCACAGGGCTAAAGGAGTCCATCAAACAGTAAGAACACCGGAACTTGAAGAAGGAATTTTAGATGAAATTGAGGAGAACCCTGAAACTAGCACATTTAATGTTTGACATGTACTTGTTTGGAAAATTCTCATCGAAAATTTGTTATACCCATATCACATTCAAAGAGTCCAGGCATTACTCCCTAGGTATTTCCCGTTGCGCATTAATTTCTGTGAGTGGTTTCTTCAAAACCTGCTGGAAAATCCATTATTTGACAGGCACATTCTTTTTACCGATGAAGCTAATTTTTCTCGAAACTCAATAATAAATTTCCATAATAACCATTTATGGGCGGATGAAAACCCTTATGCAATTGTTGAGTCAAATCATCAAAAACAATTCTCATTAAATGTTTGGGCTGGCATTATTGATGATTATTTGATAGACCCATTTTTTCTCCCAAGAAGACTTGATGGACAATCATATTTATACTTCCTTGAAGATGATCTGCCGCCAATGCTTGAATCTTTTATTAAGAAACCAGATGTGGCTAATGCATGATGGTGCGCCTCCACATTTTAGCTTACGAGTACGTGAATTTTTAAATCACACCTATCGCAATCGGTGGATAGGTCGCGGAGGAACGCAGTCATGGCCGCCTAGATCTCCCGACCTTAATAGTTTAGACTTCTTTTTCTAAGGGGCATCTGAAAAGCTTAGTGTACGCAGTGCCGATTTAAACCGAAGAAGAGTTACGAAATCGTATAACAGTCTGCTGCCAAACCATAAGAAACACCCCAGGAATCTTTGAATATGTGCGTCAGTCTATGCGAAGAAGAGTAGATGCTTGCATACGTGTGGGTGGAGGACACTTCCAACAATTACTATAAATAATTTGAGTTCTTTATTTTGTTTGTATTCTCTTGTAATTTCGTTTTAGATTCAAGATTTTGAATTTTCATTTTATTATAAATAAATCCCGATTTTTAAAATACATAGAATTTAAAAAAATCAGAGGTGTACGTTTTTTTTTTATCCAAACATTCAATATGATGCCTACGTGGCCATCACTGGTGGAGGTAGAAAATTAATTTTTGCCCCAAAATATGTGTTTTCACGCATGGTGGGTGCCTACCAAATTTCAACAAAAAATCAAAATCAGCTTAAGAAAAAAAAAATTTGGTTTTTAATTTTTTTACGCTAACACAGTGCATCGTACGAAAGCAAGTCTATGGGCCAAATTTGCTCAAAAATAAAAAAATGATTTTGGATTTTAGAAAAAGCAGTGGCGTACCATTTTTTTCTTAAAAAATATTCAGTTCAAACCCCGTACGGAAGTCACTGGTAAAAATTTAAAAAAATCTTATACGTCAAAAAATGCTCCTTAATGATTAAAAGGTCTTTACAAAATTTCATAGAAATATCTGCAGTGATAAGAAAATTATGAAAAAAAATATATTTTTTTCTTAAAACTGTAAGCTCAAAAATTAAAAGATTTACGACATATGTTGATATTAACTTTTCTTTTTAAAATCACCCAAGGATTCACACCCTTAAGTATCGGCACTCAATTAATAAACACCCTGTATATGCGTTGATTTTGTAGTTGTTAGCTGCCAACTAATTAATTTAAAGGTACATAGAAGCCCAATAGGCCTTTTCATCATGTGATGAGCGCAAGCGCAGCCGCCATGTTGAAATAGCGCCAATTCAAAAGTTTCATACTGTTTTGATCAACAATGGCTGGAAAACCAATATTATCTCCACAGAAAAATTAATCATTAGAAAAAATCGTTGATGATCATTTACATTTTTATAACTCTGTGGAGGCACATAGTTGTGAGCAATCCAAAAAGTTCTTGAAGTGACGTGGACGTTCGGAACAAGGAAAAAAGGTGTGGTAAGTGAGAGGTTAGGTTTCAACACATTTTAACTGTGTAAGAAATTAATGAAAACAAATAATAATTATAACCTTATTCTAATTAATTATATCAACAAACTATTAATAATTGTAAAAACACTTTATCATGAAAGTTAATCAAGAGTATAATTAATAAGATAAATTACTTAAAATTTTAAGGATCAACATGACATTTTTAATATTACTGTGTATACCGAAGTAGTATTTAATATTAAAAAATATTGTGTAATACCATACAAGGATTTTCTTCTGTTGAACTACTTTCTCCATAAAAATGTAGTAAATAAATATAAGTATCTTTAGTAACATCATCCATCAATCGATCGAAAACCTTTGTCACTTCGGCCACATTTTTTTCATTCATAATGCTCATTTTGACCTTGTTTTAATATGTATTTTGCCAATTGATTTGATAGTTTTTTTGCGATATTGCAGGCAAGTCTTTTTATAATAATAACAATTTATACCGTGTGTCACTTTTACATACTCATAACAATACCGTTAAGTTGTTCCTTTTCATAAAGATAACATAATTGATAACAAAAATTGATTTTTCAATTAAGACACTTATTACTTTACTTTTTTTATCCCATTTTTTAAACGTATACATTTAAAATTAATATTTATCGATTATAATTTTTTTCACGTGGACATTTTAACATGCTTGTTTACAAAAAACAGTACGAAAAAGATGGCTGATACTGACGCATGCGCACAAAAAAAAATTGTGATGAAAAGGCCTATAGCACAACTCGTCTTGGAGGGGAAAAACAAAAAATGACCCTTCGGAGTACGTCTCACAGACCGGTCGTCTGTAATTACAGGATAATATGTGTATGGTACCTAATTCTGATTTTTAGTTAATAAGTTTAATTAAATCTAAACTAAAAATATGATTGTGAAATGTAAACTAGTATATCAGCTACTCATCTCTCCCTCAGAAGATAATGCTACGCCAATGATAACGCCAACAGCCAACGGTTATTTCAATGAATTATTTCAACAACTATCCAGTGTGCGTAATTGAAAATTTTAATTGGTTGCATATAAATGGATAATAACGTGTAGTGTTTGACGACTGATTGAAAGGACAGTCGGGTACAGTACACCAGTGACGTTTCTAGGCAAATTATCTACCATTTGTGCCACTAAAAATATTTTGTTCCTTTGATCCTTAAGCCGGTTCATGTAAAATTATTTGGGCCCATAACCATTAAACTTGTAGTTAAAATATTTAGACTCTTTTTCTGTGTAAAAATAAAAATTTTTGGTTCTTATATCAAATTTAGATTTGAGTTTGTTACAGGTCGTACAAAAATTTCCTGTATGGTATTAAACTTTCACTTTCACTTTCACAATAAATAACTATTCAAATAATAATGTGATAATAATGGGATGTACAGTATTTTTGCTACGACCACAAAATTATATCGGAAATGTAACGAGTGCAAGGAATACACTTTCCAACGAGTTATGTACACTATTTTTCCTACGACCCCAACATTTTTATTCTCCATACATTTTTAATTTTATTAAATAATGATTATTTTATAAATCTTATAAAATAATCATTAGATATGTAAAATTTTAGGGTTTAAAATGAAGTTTTAGAATTTTAAATAAATATCTTTTTATTGAACTTTTATTGAAAATAAATCTTTCTACAAACAGTTAACAAATGCACACTAGTCGATATTAACAATTTAATTATATTATTATAAAATCTATTTCTAACCTTAAAACTAAAAACATAAACAGCATTTTTTTTTAATTTTTGCAATGTGATCCATAAAAATTAAATGTAAAATGATTATTGGAACAGTTGTGAAAATTTATTGGTGTTTAAGAAACATTATGTGACAATATAGTATATTACATTACGAGTGTGGAAAGTGACATTTTTCACACGAGTGGGGAAAATCACTTTTCACACAAGTGATGTACAATATTTTTCCTACGACCACAAAATAATTTCATCAAAAAATGTAAAACCAGATTATTATAATAATTAAAATGTATTTAAAAAAATAATCAACAATAATCGTATTTATTAAATTTTCATAATTTCTAAACAAATAAAAAAAAATAAAAAAAAAAATTAAAAAAAAATTCTGGCACAGCCAGGATTCGATCGCGGTCGTTGGACGGTCTCAAATTGGAAAGTTGATGCTCTAACCAACTGAGCTAACAGGCCTTACGGTAATTGATTGATCTAATCGCTTATGTGTTTAACCAGAATAAAAAGCAAATATATCTTAGTTATTTTAAAATTATTTTAAAAATAATTGTTAAAGATAAATATCTAGGATCTAATTTACAATAATTTAACAATCATATCGATTTTAGTATTAATATGGACATTACATAGATTAAAATAGAAATTATGTGTTTGACATTTTCTGACAGCTACTGCGGAAAGTAGCATATTCTCACTTGGGTGGAAAGTAAATTCTTATTCATACGCGTGTGATATAGGGCACTTTCCATAGGTCTATATAGTGTGATATGTGTCACTTTCCTAAGTGGTCGTAGGAAAAAGTATTTTGTATATTTTTTTCAACATTTAAGTCGTGCAATTTTGTACTATTTTCTATATAATTTGAGTATGTTTCCTCTAAAACCAGATTTTTTCTGTTGCTGTTGAAGTTGAAGGACCTATTATTGCCCTAACTATTTTCTCTGATATTTTCATTCGTTTTTCTATTGACTCTTCGATGTAACCTTCTGCAACATTTGAAGACTTCCAGCCTGCATGCCGTGTTGTTGCAGACAATCGTCTGAAACAATGCCCAGTATACAAATTTGGGTTTTATAATTTTAAAAATGTCGCTACTTCTCGTGATAAACTGCCAATTTTATTTATTCCGACTACTTGTCTGGTGCATCTTGTTTTTTGATAATTTATAAAAAAACTGTTTTTCATTAATTTTTTGCCTTAAATTAAAGTATTTTTGAAATATCCCATAAAAATTGCCAGTAATTGTAAATTTTCTAGTTGCTTTGTTTTTGGTATTTTTCAACGTAACTATTGCTGCACTTCCCAAGCAATTTATATCATCAAAAGTTAGTTGTTTTAGTTCCTGTTTACAGCACGCACCTGATATTCCTATAACTAGCACTACCTAAAATATAGATTGAAAAGATAGTATAAAATATAGGAAAAAATTTAAATTACTAACTTACTTTTGTAAAAAGGTAATCTTTGTCCGGTGCTTCAACTAGAAATTCAATAATTTATTGAGGAGTTAGTACTTTTGCTTTGTTTGGCCACTTTTTTAATGCGATTGTATTAGTAATTTCCAAACCATACTAGTTAGAAAGTCGGTTAAATGGAGAAAAAGTTGCCTATCTCGAAGCATAATCTAGCGGTGGAAATTAATCGAAAATAGCAGGCCCGGCTCTTGAGATATTTCGATAAAAGGAAATTCGATCATTTCGGTTTTTTGGTTATCGTTCATTTATTTTCAGAACTAATAAAAAATATTTTAAAGGTTTTTTATTTGATAGTAAATTTTATTTGATTTGACGTTTTCATATTTTGCATCCAACGTTTCGTATTCTCCAGACCACCTTCAACTTATTTTTTTTTAAATATAGACCTAGATATTTTATAACATTACGTGAAATAACTTTTTGTCCTGCATCCAGCGATGTATTACACAATGGCATTCAATGACGGTTTTTGGGTAATATGGACTATAATCCAAATTTTATTAAATTTACGCTTGGTTTCAGCTATCTTTAGTTGAATCAACATGTCATGCCCCTCGATAGAAAAAAATCAATTCTTACAAAATTTATGTAATTGTTCGAAAATTAAACAATTCATCAACAACAATAGAAATGTAGAAATTTTAAATCGCAATTACTGATAATAACACAAAGAAATTCAGTTGTTGTAAGTCATAATCAAATTATTTGAAAATATCAATAAAATGAATTGAGTAATTATTCAAAATGTCCGCCATCTTCTTCAATACACTTGGCGATTCTGATATTCATATTTCTTATGCTATTGCTTATTTCTTCTTCTTGGATATCTTCCAATGCATCTTCAATCATTTCGCGAAGAATCTCAATTGTTGCATTCGGTGTATTATACACTTTATTTTTAAGACGTCCCCATAAATAAAAATCTAATGGATTCAGATCTAAAGATCTGGCATGCCACGCCACTGGACCTCTTGTTCCAATCCATGAATTGGGAAAAGTCAAATAATCCGTGACCATTCTTGAATTGTGTGAACTACATCAATCTTGTTGGAATCATATTTCGTTAAGACGGTACTCTAACATGTCCTGTAGTATATCTAAATATTTTTCTGCAGTAAGGTTTCCGCCAATAAAGTATGGTCCCAGTAATTTATCATTCAACAAACCGCATCACATATTCAAAGAGAAACGATATTGATGTCTCAATTCTTGTATTGGGTGAGGATTTTCCGTGACATAAAAATGTTGATTTCTTTTATTGAACATACCAGAATTCGTTAATGTTGTTTCGTCTACCCAAATGATATTGTGTCCAAAGTTGTTATTAAGTCTTACCTTCTGTTTAAACCAATTACAAAATCGCAATCTTCTTTCAGGATCATTACGATATAGTTTTTGTACCGTTTGGTATCTGTAATCATGGTATCCGTTTCTCTTGACTATTTTATTAACAACACTTTTTGATAAATTACATTTACCTGCATTAGTCCTCGATCCAACTCCTGGATTTATTCGAATTTGAGCTGAGATATTAATAGCGTTGACTGGCTTTTTTCTTCGAACATACGGAACTCGAGGTTTATCAAATGTGTTATGTTTGAAAAGAGTTGTAGATAAACACCGAAAATTTTTTATACTTGGTTGCATTCTATCGGGATAACAACAAAACAAAACATCTATAGAAATATAAACACCAAATATAATATAGAAGAATTACAAGTAAACGAGGTATCAAGGAGATATAGAGCATAAATAGAAAGAAGTCTAGACAATACATCAGTTTTAAACATGGCCAACATAGTAGAGAAGAAATGGAATAACATTGAGAATGCCATAAAAACAGCAACTGAGAAAAATATTAATAAGAAAAAAACGCAAAAAAGAAAGGAATGGTTAGATAACGAATGTGATGAAGAAATAAAAAAAAACACAAACTTCCTACAAACAGGGAACGATTCAGACGAAAAAAAAAAATATATAGAACAAAGAAAGGCTGTTAAAAAAATGTGTAGAAATAAGAAAAGGCGTCACCAAGAAAAAAAAGTCGCAGAAATACAAGAAAATTACAAAAAAAATTAATTTAAACATTTCTATAAAGATATAAATGGTATACAAAAAAAAACACTCGCCAAAAAATATTTACATCAAGGACAAGGAGGGAAATTTAATAGAAGGGAAAAGCTAGCAACTGCAAACAATACTTCCAAAAATTACTAAACGATGAACCTGAATTTGGTTGGTATGTATTGTCAAAAATGGAATCGGGAATATTTTTTAATTATTTATCTTATCAAAACATATTTTTTAATAGTCGAATAATTGAATAATTATTAATTCTCATTTATTTAATTAATCACTTTATGTTCGAAGTATTATTCACTTAAAAATTAAACCTGATTATAAATTCAATACAGATCCGTACCAATAGAATTTGAATTACGATCCATATTACCCAAAAACCGTCATTGAATGCCATTGTGTAATCCACCACTGGATGCAGGATGAGAAGTTATTTCAAATAATGTTATAAAATATACAGTTTCATATTTAAAAAAAATAAGTTGAGGGTGGTCCGGAGAATACGAAACGTTATATGTAAAATATGAAAACGTCAAATCAAAGAAAATTTACTATCAAATAAAAAACCTTTAAAATATTTTTTAGTAGTTCTAAAAATAAATGAACGATAAACAAAAAACCAAAAAGGTCGAATCTCCTTTTATCGAAATATCTCGAGAACAGGGCCTGCTATTTTCGATTAATTTCCACCGCTAGATTATGCTTCGAGATACGCAACTTTTTCTCCAATTAACTGATTTTCTAACTAGTATGGTTTGGAAATTACTAATACAATCCCATTAAAAAAGTGGTCACCCTATATAACCATCAGTTTACTGAGGCCCTTCCTATATGGCCTCAGTATTGCATTCGTGCAGACGAAAAAATTTTCTTACCCCCATTTTTTAAAACTTTTTTTTATGTTTCCGATCATTCTGAGTCCGAAAATACAAAAAAAAAATTTCGTCTGTTCGTCTGTATGTATGTTTGCCGGCACAGTAACTCTAGAACAAAAGTTCTGATTGACTTGCGGTTTTGATTTTCTTAAATAATTACTTCTAACTTAGAACCCTATTGATTTTCAGAATTTTCGGTTTATTCTAACTACTTTAATATAAAATTTCTTAAAATCCGCTTATGTATTTCTTATGTGACAATTTTAGGAATTCCAATTATTTCTAACGTTAGCATTCCTAACATTCTTTGCATTTCATAAATTGCAAACATTCTCTAACGACCTGTCAAACAACAGCTGTTGATAGTAAAGGTGAAATTTCTAAGGCGGGTTGCGACCTTCATATTTGCAACTATAGCCATTTTGGAGGCTATTTTTATTCAAAATTAGTCGCCAAGCCTGCCAATTTATGAAAAATATATATGCAGTTTCCTAAAAATTACTTTTTTATGGTGGTGCTAACTTAAGCGTACTACTATTTCGCCCTTAGCCACAAAAACACCTTCTTTTAATTTACTGGCTCTCTGTCGCAACCCCATAGAATAATTAACAGGTCATTTTATTTAGAAATATCAGAATAATGCTTGGCTATGCCTGTCAAGTATCAAGATGTCAACTGTGATGTGTGAATGGCTCTTATATGTCAAATTATTTAAACATGTATGCTTCTTTTTATATTTATTGCAAATAATTTGTAGTGTATCTCAATTAAGGCTTTCCATAAATAAAGGTACAGCAAGTCAGATAATGTAATGTTCTTATACAAAGCACTTTTTTATTATATAAAAGAGAGATAATGCTGGTTTACATATTCAACCAGCGAATTGTAAATAATAATTAGTAAACTCCTAGTCATAAATTTCCTCAATTCATAAAATTTAAAAATAAATCTTCTTACCTTGGGATTTTAATGACTTAATGTGATCAATCCGTTTCAAATTTGTTTTAAATTTCTAGCACTTGTTGCGATAACTACTATTATAAACACATTAACAATTTAAAACATAACCTAAACATATTTCTAAATAGTATTTATTTACATTTTCAAACCACTAATCAACTAACATCGACTGTATAACTGGTTGCATAGTTTGAGGAGCTGACAAAACCGTGCACACAAATAAGTAATTTAAGAAGTTAATAATTATTTCTTGCAAAATCTAATAATATTTTGAATAAATCGAATAAACCAAGATAATCTATTAAGATAGATTGCGTTTTTAAAAAATATTACACGCGTGTGTGAAATGTCTTCTTGTTTTCGTCTTATTCCGATTGTGTATGATATTTGGCATTTTTGACGTGTCAAAACAGTGCGTTAACTGACATTTTCATAGGGGTAGTTGGAAAAATATATATTTGACAAACATTGGTATTTAAAGTAGATCAAACCTTTCGTTTCAGAGTTGTCGTGCCGGCATACAAACAACCGGGCAAAACTTTTTTTAAAGATAATTTAGAACTTTTTTCAATATATTTATGATATAGTACAAATCAAACATTAAAGTTGTGAATTTTATAAAGTAATTATTCATCTGTAGTCTCAACATATTTAAATTACACCCGGTGTATTTCGGACTACATTAACTATATACAATGTTAGATAGATATTTATGAGCAATTACCATTAATCAAACCTTCGGATCCCGACGACTCATTTAAATATACAACTTTGTATAGAGCAAAATTGAGTTAGAATTTACTCGATATCCGTGTAACCCGAGGAGTCCCTATTATTAATTTGAGGCCTACGGTACGATACCCCAATTAAATTCCAACGTAAAATCCGTAACAAAACATATCGTCTTCTTCGATGAATTATAACAGAAACTAATCATCCGAAACTTGTTGCCTATATTTTCTTGAGATTATTGTATTGTGCCTAGTATTATGTTTTTGTAACCTACAAAACTATGTGTAGCAATTTCTATTAAGGAAAACGGCTTAATACTAAATTTACAACTCTTAACCACCAAAGTTAAATTATACCACCTTGGTAAGGTGTCAGCTCGAAAAAGCTCGACGACAAACAGCCTCATTTCCATACCGACATAACATCATCCAATCAGGTTTCTTAGATTTCCAAGCAGTTATTGGAGTTATGTTAATGTGGATGTACAATAAATAATTAAAGAGTGGAAGTAACAAAGGTGACAAGTGCCAAAATTAATATTTTGAGATAATTAAAAAAAATAATAAAACAACCAATTACATTATTTATTCTTTATTTGTTCTAAATTTAGCTTAAGAACAACACTGAAAATCAGTTTATAACTAAAACGAGTTAAGTAATAAAACAACCAAAAAATACTGAAAATTAAAAAAAAAAATATAGAAACGTAATAAGTGCCCACACAAAATTATTAATTTGAAAACAAAAAGCATCATATTTACTGGTTTACTGCTTCCAGCATCATTTTGATCCACTTCTAGTAAGTTTTTGTAAAAACAATTGTACGATGGATTTGTTAGATAAGATAGAAATCAAACTTTTTTGTTTTCAGAAATTTTGTTTTCTGGCGAAAATACATGTAGTTTGGCTTTTCTTAAGTGATTCAGAGTTTTCCCTTTTTTAAAACATTGATCTCGTTCCATGGAATAATATCTGTCCTTGTTTTCATAATCTTCTATCCTTCACTGAAATGTTTACTACTATTACTTTCACGAATTTTTACATTAAGTCGATTCGCATGGCTGCAAGCACTTTGAATATGCCAAAGTCAACCCTTTTTGACCAACTTGTAAAAACAAAACAAAAGAAAAATTTGACTGACTCGGGCAATGAAATAGCTCAGATAAGAATAAATCTTCTTTATCGAAGTACGCTACCTGTCAAATATTCTTTCCAGGAGAAGAATCTTCAAAAATATTTTATGGGTTGACTTACAGGTCTACGCGGCAGTTGGCATATGAATATGCAAGCAAGTTGGGCAAAAAAATTCCAGATACTTGGAACGAAAATAATATGGCTGGGATGGAGTGGATGCGATCATTCATGAGCCGTCACCCGAGACTTTCCTACCGCAAGCCAGAAAATACCAGCATTGCACGAGCAGCAGCTTTTAAGAAATCCAATGTTGCTTCCTTTTTTAAGAAATATGCAGAAGTTCATAATTTTCCCCCTAATCGCATTTGGAATACCGACGAAACTGGAGTCACAACCGTTCTTCAGGTCCCTAAAGTTATTGCCGAAACAGGGACAAAAGGAGTGGGCCAGTACATTTCAGCTGAATGGGGCGTTTTAATTACAATGTGTTGCTTTATTTCTGCTGTGGGAAATACAATTCCTCCATCATATGTATTCCCTCGTGTACGTATGAAGGAGCAGATTATGTATGGTTCAGTTCCTGGCGTAATAGGCTTTGCCTAGAAGTTGGGGTGGATGTCTTCAAAATTTTTTCTCCAGTTATTAGATCATATTCAAAATCATACTGGTTGTATTCAAGCAAATCCAATTCTTTTGCTGTTCGTTAACCACGAAACACACATATCACTCGGGGCCATAGACTATTCTCGTGAAAATGGTATAGTCCTATTATTATTTTCACCCCATTGCACCCACAAGATGCAACCCCTTGACAGGGGCATTTACGAGCCATTTAAGAACAGATATAAGGCCTGTCTTTAACGACTTTATCATTTCAAATCCTGGAAAACCAATTGTAATTTATGACATCGCTAAACTCTCTGCAGATCCTTATTTGCAAAGTTTTACACTAGCTACTCCAGTACTGGCTTGTGGCCTATTAATTCCATAATTTTTAATAATGACGATTTCATGAGGTCGTTCGCCACAGATTTGGTAGATCCTGAAATAAGAATGAAAGAGTGTAAACTGCCATCAACTTCTATTACATCGAACAACTCTTTTACTCCGTCCATCAGCACACAGAAAAAAAGGTGTACTATATTCAAGATGAATGGTTTTATTTTAATGCTTTGTTGTGTTTGTATATCCGCAAGTAAAACTCGTCTCGATTTGAAATTCTAGTAATACTTGTTCAACAATATATAATAAGCATTGCTTCAAGATTAGAATCAACTTGTCCTAACTAAAATATCTCTAATTAAATCTATTGCTCAATTGCAATATTATGTACATTTTAAATGAAATAGTCTTACACTTTTTTTAAATATACTTTATTTATATTCAAAAATAGCTTGTTCTTAAATCCAATACAACTAAATTTGTTACAATCATAATTGGACCTTTGACATAAATACATTGATTTTGGTTGAATTATAGGATAGTTTCATTGAAGAAATTAATAATCTTGCAATAAGATCTTTTAGAAATAAGGGTTCTCACTGGCACCTATCCACCGAAAAACATTTTTCAAAATTGTTTATAGTTAATGTACCAAATTCCTCTGTCCTCTGAGGTGTCCCACCTATAATAAAAAAAAAATAATTTTATAACTACAAAACCTAAATGGAACATAAAAGTTGGTCGTGCTAAGATAAGAGGTCGTATCTACAAAATGAATATTTTTAGTAAATGTGTGTAGGTTAGATAATTACGTCCTTTTAGACTTCGCAAATAAGTTTTACATATTTTACCAATCTTTTCTCATAATCATAGTAAATATTTTCTAATGCAAATAGGCCTTTATTATTTTGAGTCATAATAAAATAAAAAGAATGTAAGCTTATTAAATTTTGTAAGAATCTTGAAAGCGGCATTTTCCTAGATACGACCTCTTTCGTATTTCCAAAAAGACGTTATCTAGCATCATGCATTTTTTTTACTTCTATTCCAGTTTGTTTCGTGTTCTTGTGATTATAAATTTACTTATATATAATAATCCCTAACAAGAAGTGAACTAAATATACTTACATTTATATATTGGTATCAGGTCGCTGAGGCCCCATTCATCTACAAATCTTCCATTTCATTTTAATGTATTAATACACTTATTAATTGAATCACAAAGAATTTCTAACAAAAAGCAAAACGCAACCCTAACGATACGATGCAAACATGTTAGAAAATGGACAATAGGATGAACACGTGCTAATGCCAATTTGCCAGAATCTCTATAAATGCGTAGTGTCTCTAACTTCCGAATAATAAGTATCACATCGCAATATGTTCCAATTATATATCTACCGTATCAGTGCAGTGGGTGCATTTTAAAATAAGTTTCAGCTGGCAACACCGTGCAGTGAATTTGTAGTCGCTAATATTTTGTGAAGTATATACGTTTTTGATTCGAATTGTTTAATTCTTGTTCTGAAATTTAACTGCTTTGAATCGAATCCTTTTATAACATTGAATTAAGTACGCAGCAGCCGGTTTTAAGAGTATATCATACTTACAATAAACGTAAGAGCTTTCTTGAATTAATTCACAATTCTATACTCGAATGAAATAATTTATTCTCAGATTAATTATTATAAATCTTAAAATACAAGATTATGCCTATACTTCACTCAACATTTACTTTCTTATTGTATCGAGAAATATTATTTAAAGCAAACTCTGCTTTATTTTAAACAAATGTAATCTTCCAAGTGTAAAGCATTTCTTGAATGTATATGATAATTTTTTTCTGTGCATGAGCACTAGCAATATGGCCGATTCTGAAATTGTCGAAGTGAGCATGATGATAAGAACTATGTTGAATGAAATATTAAATCGCGGTACAAAACAGAAAATTTAAATATTATCCGTCGACAACATTAGACCAATACCAAGGGAAAAAAAAAACAAAAGTGAAGAGAAATGCAAACGGAAGGCATCAAAGAAAAAGTTGAACAAAATAGAAAGTAACTCCTCAGATTCTGATGTGGATTTACCACAGAATGTTGTTCATGAGACAAATTTTTTTGACAATCTGTCCGATTCTCTGGACGAGTTCTAAGACAATGACGATATGCTCATGCTATTGGATGATGACGTGATCTATTGTCAAATACCCAACCAACAAAAGGACACTTCATTACATCGGCAGAGTGGAATCTTGCAATGATGATAAATCTTTCATCTTAAATTTTTTAAAAAAATATAAAAGCGGTTTCCGCTTCCTGGACTTGCAAGATATTTCGACGGTTTACAGAAAAGATATAGTTTCGAAAATACCTAATCCCAAAGCAGCACCAGAAACTTCCAGGATGTGTTCGCTCTTCAAATTTAATTTCAATTTTGATGGTTATAACGTTCAATAAACTTTTTCTAATATACAGTCTTTTATTTCTCTTAAAAATAAATAAATTCTGAATTTTGTTAGACTTGTCCGAATGTACCCCACTACTTGTTCGAATCTGCCCCACTATGGGGCAGATTTGGACAAATGCATCTTTTTCGGAAAAATGTAAATGAACGGAAATCACTGCATTATTTTGCCAAAATATTAGAAATACACAAAGGTATCCGTAGTACCTGAATTAGGTCCAAAATGTTCTCTTAACTTTGAAATATTAATGTTTGAGAAAACGTGTGCGAACCTTCCCCACCTTACCCTATTCATTCAATTTTTATATTAATTAGAAGAATAAATAAAGTTTATAATTAAAAGTGTGAATGTACTTATTACTTTTCTACGTCCCCATATCGATAGTATTTACTAAAAACACACGAAAAGCCGAACTTTATTACTGTTAAGTAAAACAAGGTAAGTAAGTCGTATCAATGCTATTAGACCTCCTAAACAAGACCTAAAAAACATTATTACCGCATTAAATGCCTACAAATAGGACACGAAAACAAATATGGTTGCTAGATAAAGAAATGAAACGCGGTGCTAAGGTTTAGTATGTCTAAAGGGATGCGACATTAGATGTAGTCTATCTACAATACGTGAAATCATAATTAATGTATTACATTTAAATATTTTATTTTGAAGACAATGAAAATATTATTAAAAAAAACTGCTTATACATTTTCTATCAATTAGCAGGCTTGGCGACTACTATTACAAATAAAAATAGAATCCAAGATGCAAGGCTATGTCTCAAGCTCTTTAGGCTCACGAGCCTTTCCCACTGGCAGCTATTGTTTGACATTTAAACATTTAAATTTTTGTGTTCAATTTTCATTTTGCAATATTTATTATCAAGAATTGATTTATTGAGTAAGATGCTTTAAAATTTTAAATTACAGGTTACAGGTTTAGATAAGAACATATTTAGTTTCCCAAAGATCTGATGACGACAATTTTATAATATTTGTCGATTCAGAAACAACACTTGCTATAGATTTAAGTATTTATCCTAAATTTCCCATTTCATATCTCAGGAAAATCGTTCGTTTGATTACGAGGGCAGTGCCCAGTTTTAAATTCCTTCCAGCTATTTAAGACTACTTTCTATTTTGCAATTCTTGACCACGCGATCTCTTCGGTAAATAAAAGATTTATCTTACTGAGTGCTATTAATTATTCTGCTTTATATATGAATTTCTCAACATTTCTATTAATGATCTCATAAAAGGCTGCATGGACTTAAATAATAAGTTACAAGTACAAAAGAAAGAAAGTATTGTGAAAGATGTAGACGGTATACAACTCTTTAATAAAATAACTTCAATCAAAGATATTTGTCCAGGTAAAAACAGTCAATTAAAATATTAGAAATTATAGTCAAAAATGATATCATTCCGTTTTCCAAACTTTGCTATAGTAATAA
Organism: Psylliodes chrysocephalus; assembly: GCA_927349885.1. Classification (NCBI taxonomy): domain Eukaryota; kingdom Metazoa; phylum Arthropoda; class Insecta; order Coleoptera; family Chrysomelidae; genus Psylliodes; species Psylliodes chrysocephalus. The sequence goes on along the minus strand of OV651815.1, from coordinate 59,318,736 downwards.
AAAAATTTAACCTTACCTGTTTCTGTGACTTAAGTGAAGTAAAAGAAGTTTCAGTAAATTAAAAATTATTAAAAATTACTTGAAATTACTTTCAGATTTGGCCATCATCTCTATTAAACCCGAAATGTCTGAAAAAATTGATTTTACGTTGTAATTTTTAACCTGCATTTTATAAAAGGCTTTATTAGTTCAAAGGGCACTCTGTTTAGAAACGCTCTTCTGACAAGTTTTGGATTTTTGGTGGCGGAAAAGTTGTATAAAACCATTAAATTTATTCCAGCGTGATCAAGCATGCCACAACATACCCTGATAGGCCACCTTCTGGTGGATTGTGCAGTGGTGAAAGTGTGGCAGAGTTTGTCAAATATGTTCGTACTGCCTTTGGTACTACTGAAATCTATTATAAGTTTTTTTGTGGTCTCATCCACATCATTTGTATAATGCAGAGTAGATAACAATAATACCACTTTTTTCTGCTTAGGATTAAATGATACCAATGTCTTATTGTGAACAAAATCAAATTTTGTTTTACCTTCTCTTTTTTTGGCTAGAAAACTAGGAGGAATTTTCCGCTTATTTTTTCAAAGAGTACAGTTAGTCCATGTTCGGTTAACATATTTTCAAACAACTTCACTGACGAAAATCAATTATCGATATTAATGTTCCTGCCAGTATCGTGAGTAGGTTGTGATAGTTTTTTGATGCAGCAAAATGGAACAAACATAATATTTTCCGTAGTAACTTTGCCAACATAAGCAATAGCGGTAATCATATACCAGGTAAGCGCGTCATTCATCATTACAAACTTTATACCATACTTGTCAGGTTTGGAAGCCAAATATATTTTCTGTAGCCCATAAACTGCTCATTAATTGTACAATAGTCATAAGGTGTATAATATGCTGTACAATTTGACAAAAATGTTTCCCAAATTTCTCTGGTAGGTGCAAATTTGTCATTTTGTCTTCGTTGTGCTCTAGTAGCTTTTTAATCAAAACGCAATGATCTCAGAAAATCAAATCTGCTGTACGGCATGGTAGCTCTAAATAGTGAAGTTTCAAACTTAGTACAGCTCGTGCAAACTCAAATATGCTAAACGCTGGATGCCAAAAGATACAAAAGTTCCAACAAAGCTTTTATTTTTGCGCTCTCTGTTGAACTGTGGTAAGACTGCCGAACGTTAATTGACTCCTACCGTCTTCTAATTTCTTTATTAGTGCGGGCAACAATTGTATTTATTATATCTTCAGAAAATAGTAGAGATCATGCTTGGGGCGGACTTTCTACAGTTTTTAAAGCACATTTTGGACCAGGTAAATGACTAACGAGATTTTTTCTCTGGCGTCGCCCTCGCTTTTTTGGAATTTCGTTGGTCCATCTATATCTGTTATTCCCTTCAGTCAATGTGGTTTTCACTTTTTTTATATTAGACGGACCTGGTTCTTCAGTTTCTGATTCCCCGCTTTGCCCTGTGTCGGAACATTCTTGTTCTTCTACGTAGTCTTCGTCGTCATCTATGTCTAGCTTGTCAAAAACAGATGGTTCTTCCTTATTTTTCATCTCAAACATTAAACGGTTAATTTCTGCACACACACTGAGGTCCAGAGAACTTCGCACCACTTTGCGCGCTGGTCACTAAAACCGTTAAAAGTCTAGTAATATAATGGTGCGATAGTGGAGGCAATATGCCAAATTTACACGATTTTGTCAGATTGTATCAGAAATAGTTAAAGATTGGCATGTATTTATACATTTGCTGGGGTCTGGTAGACAATGGTGTAAGTAGCCACGGTTAAAAAAAATCCCAATATGTTTAATATTTCACATTTATTATGCAAGAACTAATCTATGGAGATACCCAATATATCTTAACAATAAATATATTGAAATGGATTACACAGAGTGGGAATGATCAGACTTCAAAATCAACAATCGAAAATAACAAAATCTTTAAGAGGCACATTTAATTTTACTCATCTATAAAAACAGGAAACACTTCTGTCAGCCATCAAGGATAATTTTTGACAGGTGTGCCAACACAAAAAAGTAATACAATTAAATTCGAAATTAATAAAAAGATTGGTAACTAATCTTATAAAAAATTAAATAAATTATTTAAATTTTACACTCGAAGTATTTGAAAACGTATATTAAATTTACTCACCTGAAATTCGCAAACTTGTGATTTATTGAAGTCAGCTAAATTTATCCTATTGGTCAGAAATTTCTTCCTAGATACTTTGATGAAAGATTGGAATCTAATTTTTGGGTTTTGTTGAAGAAACAAAAGGTAGCTTAAATGGAATTCCAAATGGGAAAACTTCGTTCTTTTCTGTTCCTGAAACATTTTAAATTTTTTATCTATTTTATTAAAAATACACACAGAATCAATTTTAAAAGTAAAAGTAAGTTGTAATAAGACATCTAAATTATAAGTGAATTTATTTAAGGTAGTTCACTAGTAAAACGGCTTTTCTTAAGAATTTATTAAAATTGAAATATAAGGTTAATGAAAGTGTCTTTTATGTAAATAAAAAAAAATAAATTTTTTGACCGTCTGTGAAACGAGATATTAACAATCAAAATGTGCATAATTAACACTCTTGAAGCCTCTCATGTACACAAGTAATGCATTTATTTCCAGATATCTCGAAAACTGTTCTTACCATATTTTTTAAAAACTAATGTAATGTAAATCAAGAAGGTATAAAATTTTCTAAAGAAACGCTGAATTTTTTGACCGTCTTAGTAAAAAGATATTTTTAAAGCAATCGACGCGTAGTTGGTAAAATTATTACAACTTGGCAACGTTGTATATTCTGCAATCAACGCGTTGTACCAAACAACACTCGATCAGCTAAGAGGATGTTATAACCTCGCGACGTTTACTTGAAAAATTAATTCGTCCCACATACTTTGATTTTCTTTTACTATACGGAGAATGGTCGCACTGCGCAGCTTTCTGAGTGCCTTTCAAAAGGAGATAGAAAACTCCGCCATTTTGAACCCTTATTACGTGTTGCCTACATCTTGGCGCAATATTTTTAATAGGTGCGTTCTAATCATCCGCTTCTGCTTCGGAATTGTCGGTTTTCTTGTTTTAATCTGACAGGTTAAAACGACTAAACCGACAATTCCGGAAGCAGAAGCGGATGAATAAAATGCACCTGATATTTTGCTTGCTGCTGTCACTGTCAGTGAATATTATTTTTGAAGTCACAGTTTATTGCTAAAGAATCAGTAAGCTCACTCGGACCAGTTGAAAGTTCCAAAATAACATCCACTCCAGGGATACAAATTCAGGATACGCAGAAGACTGCTGTTTTATTATAGGCGGTTGTCATATATTGTATTATCCAAGTTGCACAGTGTATAAACTGAAACATTGAGATCAGAAGTGCCGACGCAGAGTGAGCGATCTAATTCTTTAGCTGTAAACTGTGTCACAGGGATCAAAATGGCCGCGCCCTATGTTGGGCGTGTCGGACCTCTCTCTTGCCTCGTATAGTAATCAAAATATGTGATTCGTCCACTGTATTTGAGAACTGGAATCAGCGATTCTGTTTGAACCAAAACAAACCTTTAAAATTAATGAGGAAGTCACAAATTTCTATAGCAAACCATTCATGTATTTATGAGGTTGCCGGATGGATTTTATTAAAATCCATATATATAAGATGATATAAGCTTACATGTGTTTTGTACAGTCTCTTACAAAAATAAAATTGATTAGCATTGAGAATCTCGAACTATTGGTATTCACCGTTAAGCGATATTTTTATGTACGACTGTCGCGAGTGAACTACCTTAAGTAGTAATCTTCTTTAATTTTAACATGTAGCTAAGCAGTTTTCTGTATGAATGAGATTTCGTATAAATAAAAGGTATTTTATTAGTAATTTTTATAAGTTAAGAGGATCAAGCTCGATTGATACTTTTCAATGATTATTAGTTGTAATAAAAATGTGTTTAAATGTTTTTCGTTAATTCTGTGTTTCTTTTTTTTTAATAGATAAATTCATAAAGGATAAATTTTATTGGGGTATACTATTAATTAATCAATAAAACTCTAAAACAACAGGGTAAATATAAATTTAATAACATTTTTTTTAAAGAGAGTAAATAATTAAATTTCCATAAATGATAAATTGCATTTTTTTTCTTTATCGCATAAGCAGTGGCGGCGGACATAAAAAAAATAAATTCCTAAAACTTTCTGTTATTTGTGATAGAGAATTAATGATTGGGGTTGTGTATGAAGAATGAAGATACATAAAATAAAATTATAAAAATTGAAATAGCCCGCATACACACACTCCATATCAATATATCAAATAACATACATATACAAATACGGAAAGTTAAACGAGAGCCCTCTCTTTTTCAACAGAAGGTATATACACAACCAAACTTATATGGAATCATCTATTATTTTTCATAATTTTTGAGATGTTTAAACATTTTTTGTTTATGAATGAAACTCAGTCCTTACCAAAGACTTTTAATGATAAATAACCCACATAAACAATAAAAATAATGAATTAGTTGACAAAATAAACACAATGGTGTTTTTTTGGTTTCTGAAACGAAACGAGATTTAAATTTTTAATAGCCGAAAAGCAAAAACAGAAAGAAAATTGGTAATTTTAACAATCCATGTTATCACTTCTAGCCCTTATGTGAGCTTCTATTCGCCTTGGCGTGCTTCTTATTAAATTGTCAACATTGTCTTGGTGTATGTTTTCCCATTCTGCTAATGCTGCAAGAGTAAGCTGTGCGACATTTCCTGCATTGTTTTGACGAGCTCTTATCCTTCTTTTGAGCTGGTCCCACGAGTGTTTGATAGGATTTAGGTCTGGTGAACATGCAAGCCAGTCTAAAACTGACACCTTCCGTTTCAAGATATTCTGTAGCCACTCTACTGGTATAAGGAGGTGCACAAAGATAAAATTATCCCCAATTGCAGCTATCCAAAGCCTAACGATTGGTTCTAGCACTAAATCAACATATCTCGGACCAGTTAAAATTTGTTGAAGTGGTAACGATGGTGGTTTTGCTTCCAGCATTATACCTCCCCAAAACATTACAGTTCCTCTTTGATATCTTGGGACCTATCTGGCAGCGTGGAGTTTCACTCATCTTCCTGTAGCTCTGAGAACCCGTATTCGATGGTCATCTGATCTTAGGCCAAATCTGGCCTCATCCAAAAAAAGAACATTTTGCCAACTCTCAATTGTCCAGTTTTGGTGTTGGAGGCATTAATTTAGCCGGTCAGTAATATTTTGCCTAGGTAACGGTGGGACCCGTTACTCTTTTCTACTGTACAACCCTCGTGCGCGAAGTCTTTTTATTAGGGTTTCAATTAAAACGTTCACACCTGTGGCTTCCAGAAATTGTCGTTGTAGTTCTAGATGGGAAACACTGGCATTTCTTCAACTAATTTGTCACACAAAGCGGTCCTCTTGTTAAGTTGTAACTCTTTGACTACTTTGTATGGGCTTGTTCTTGAGAGTTTTTAGTTAAAAATACCTTTCATATATTTTCGATACAACACCCTGGGTATCGCTTACTACCTCTGCTACGTCTCATTGGGGCATTCCTTGTTCAATAAGAGCAATAATTCTCACCCCTCAGCACACCTGTTAGTCCAATAAAAGGCCGAAATAAAATTACCGGTGGATCGTGATTTTACTTCTGAACACAAAATTGACAAGATAATAAATCTCAGCAGTCGTTTCTTCTTTATTGTCATGTTTGTTAAGAAAAAAAGCCTTATCTTAAAGTTGGATACCAAATAATTTTTTGCTTACAAAACGTTTATTCAGAAATACACATTGATTCCATATAAGTTTGGTTGTTATGTGATCAGTGAGAACCTCCTTTCTACATAATTTAGCAAAGGTGGGGAATCGTATGATCCGCTCGCTTCGAAATGAATTGATTTTAGTGTTAACTTTTCCATTAATATCCTGCAAACTTTGTTTCTTACCCCCGTATTATCTTTTCGTCGCTCCAACTAGATAATGAAGAAAGCATTACGTCAGCTACAACTCATAGTAAAAATATCAATTTGCAATTTACGTCCGGTATGTGAATAAAAAGAAGTCACATCTCTTTTACTGGCATGGCAGTTCCGGAAATAAATTCCATAAAAATGTTAATTCGAGCTAGAGTGGATGTCAAGGAAAAAGAAAATCGAAAAAAAAAACGACGTTACGTTCAGCCTTGAAACGTCCCACGTCCATCGGATTTACATGTGTTTGCTTCTTTGCCCATTAGTTAATGCTTTGGGATTAAAATGGGTTTAATATTAATTGGAATGGCGACCCTATATTTAAAAAGCGAACGAATTGCCATAAAAAAATTATTAATTAAAAATATATATGTGTTGCTACAAAATACACATTTTTTTATTTAGAATTGTATTGGTTCGGAAATAAACCATACGTTCCATAAAATAAAAAAAGGACCGATGGACTGTAAAAATTGCGGTTCACATATTAACTTTTCTAGAATACTGTGGCTTAATAAACTGAGAAACTTAAAAATTTACTTTGTGTAAATTCCTGTTGAATTATATACAATATCAGATTTATTAGTTTAAAAATATCCATTTTGGGTCTTATAAAAAGTAAATATAATTTTTCTACACCCACATGGATATTAGCACAGATTACAAAACGCAAAAAGTGTGCTATTGCGTTCAACGGAACGAATATATTTCACATCCATTCTAGGTAGTGAGAACACTGTAAAAAAAATGGAATCCGCCAATCACAGTTCATATTTTGGTCACCCAACTGCTTTTTTTTTAATTTTAAATAAGTGACAATTCCGTCAAACTAATCGTCAGTATATTTTTTTAGTTATTAAAGTTATTAAATATACATTAAAATTTTGTGTAGCATTTTTATTTTTATTTAGTCTAGATTTTGAAAAAAAAATCAAATTTTAATTAAACTATATGAAACTAATTTAATTACGAGTATTAAAACTGAAAGTTACGGTGGAACTGTGGACAGTGCATCTGCCTGTTACGCAAATAACCTGGGTTCAAATCTGGGCTCGGGATGATTTTTTTTTCATGTTTATTTTATTTTATAAATTAGTAAAATTTATAAATTATTTTAAAATTAATTAATTTGTCTTAATAACCTAAAATATTTTTAAATTTATAGATTTTAGTTAATGGGTCGTAGAAAAAATACAGTGTACAACTCAAGTAGCTTGTATATATCGGACTTGGACGATTGAGCACTTCGCCTACGGCGTCGTGATCAAACTTCGTCTTCGTGCGATATGACCATCATATTCACTCTTGTTACACAAACTACTATTAGATATAGATTTTTTTTAACAAAACCAAATTTAAGGACGAAGAAGTTATTTTACAGGACTTGAGTTTAATCTGTAAATATCATGAGGGAAATTACCTGAATCCCCTGTTCAATAATACACCCAATAAAGTATTGAATATTAATCATCTAAACATAAGAGGTATAAGAAAGAATTTTAACGAATTCTTAGCCATGTTCGAAACATATGTATTACACAGTTTTTTATTTTAAGTATGTGCTTTCAGCTAGAATCAACTGAAAACTTACATATTCCTGAATATGACACCACATATAATGGAGCTAATTTCAAAAAACTGATGGGGCTGTAATTTTGATCAATTCTCAATTGAATTATAATATCACGAATTTTAAGCTAGGGGTAAGTGGTGTAACCTTATCCATTTTGGAATTTGCTTTCAATGGTTTATCTTATAGGATCATCAGCCTATACAGACCCTGTCCTAGTAATTTTTCCGCATTCATTAAAGATATTGAAGATTTTTTCACAATAAGCAAAGTTAGTCCTAAAATGGATATTTTCATTTGTGACATTAATATAGATATTATGCAAGACGACGATGTTAATGTAAATTAATGAATTAAATTTTTTATTTATTTATTTATTTTATTTATTTATTACAATGCTCTACAGGCAATCCCAATTAGAGAGCAGGAATAAAAGAACACAAACATTATATAGACTAAGTGGTACAAAATATACAAAAATTAGTAAACAGCTAGTAGGTAAAATACAATACAATACATTTTTTCTACACCCGTATTATAATAATGCACTTATATGCCCATAATCCGTTTCATAATGATACCCATTATGATACAGATTTTTCATTATGATACAGATTTTTAATCAATAGAAACCTACAATTTTTCAATCAAGCATGATGTTTGACGTTTGTCCTAAATTCCTATGTAATTGTTTTAGTTGTCAAAACGTATTAAATTTTCGTAGATAGCTAAACTTCGATAATTATAATATTAAAATGTCTGATATCAGCGATATAGAAGACTCCTCCACACATATCGGAGAAAGGAGAAAATGCAGTACAAAATATTTTGCCCCAAAAATCTGTGGTAATACCAATACCCAAGGTAATACCATTAATTACAATTTTGTAGAATTTTTTATAGAAATACGAGTAATTACTGTTATTGTGTTCAATGCCAATATAAATAGAATATTTATAGGTCTTGATTATTTATCGGGTGTAGAAAAAATAGCGTATGCAACTCTCATGTAATGGTTATTAAAACACTCGCATAAACCATACGAAACTCGCCTTTGGCTCGTTTCGTATCCCGGTTAATGCTCGTGTATTAATAACCATCATTACATGATCGTTGCATAATATACTATTTTTTTTTTTATGTTAGGAAATGACATTTTATTTCCCTAAGTTTGCATGAGAAGATATCAATGTCACTACTCACACTATTCACAACGCGGCTAATAGTATGAAATTGAGAATTTTTCAGAACATTTGTGCGAGGTACAGATATGTGAAATATGTTAGAATTTCTAGAGGATACTCTCGGAATGCAGATATCAATTTTTCTCAACAGTTCAGGAGAATCAATTAAACCGTTAACAATTTTGAAACGTAACACATAACAATGGTATTCACGTCTTTTTATGAGGCTTAAAAAGTGATATCTTTGAAGAAGATTTTGGTTTGGTATTCCGATTGGCGGATAAACACCGTCCTCCTTTAAACACAGTAATTTTAGAAACCGCCTTTGAACTGCTTTAATTCGATCCGTGTGAAGTTGGTAAAATGGACTCCAGACGACAGACGCATACTCAAGCTTTGATCTTATAAGAGAGTAATATAACGTTTTTAATGTGGCTACATCTTTGAAATCCCTGGTGCAGCGAGTTATAAAACCATACATACGATACGATTTTTCAATCATTTTATCTATATGACATATAAAGGTCAATCCGGGATCAAAAATTACCCCAAGATCTGTAAAAGTATCTGGTCGCTAAAGTGAGACATTATCTATTAAATAATTATACTTTATTTGGTCGGTTTTTAGAGAAAAAGACATAACTTTACATTTAATTGGATTAAGTTCAAGTTTATTATTATTACACCATTCAACCACTAGATTTAAGTTCATGTGAAGTTGTTCACAGTCGCCAAATTTTCTTAATGACCTAAATATTTTTTTAAATTTATATATTTTCGTTAATGGGCCGTAGAAAAAATATTGTGTACAACTCAAGAGGATTGCCTATATCAGACTCGGATGATTGTCTGTATGCCCTTGATAAACATGGTTTTAAGCCATACATTCGATGACCCACTTATATTATAACAGATAATACCACATGTTTAGATCACATTTTTTTCAAAATGAACCTCAACCTAACTGGAAAATATATATAGTTCATTTATTATTTAATGTAATATAACAGACCATTATCCAGTTATGATTAATATTAACAGGAAAGGCAATAGTAAAAAACATCTTGAAAATAATAAAATAACCTTCAGCGGATATAATGTAACAAAACTAAATGACCACTTATCTCAGGAAAATTGGCATATTATTCTGCAGTCTGACCATACACAACATGCCACTGATATTTTTTATGCAACTTTTAATAGTCATTTGGAAAAAAATAAGAAAATATTTAAAAACAACACTAATAAATTCAGAAAAATTAAACCTTGGATAACAGTTGGTCTGATAAAATCAATAAAACAAAATGAAAAAAATTATAAATTGTAGATACCTTCTCGCCTCTTCTAGAATTAGAGTACAAACGTTATATAAACTATTTAGATAAACTTAAATAAATAATACCTAAATCAAATACAAAGTATCCAGTATGACATGAAAAAAATTTACCGAATCATGACTGAGGCAACAAATGAAAAAATAATAAAGTATCCAGAAAATTCCACGTTGTCAACGAAGATGGCAAAGATTTTATTGATACTTATGAAATATCGAAACATTGTATCAAATATTTCACCAATATAGGCATTGATATGCTGAAAAAGTCCCTACTCAGCAGTTTATGCTGCTACCACTTATTCGTAATCAAAATTCCATATTCATTACTGGTGTATCTGTCTGTTACTGAATTGATTCAACAAATATTATCACTAGAAAACAATTGTTCGCCCGGAATAGATAATATATCACTTCAAAACTCATTAAAAATATTCATATTCATTTTTTAGTTCCCCTCGAACATATTTTCAACCTCATCTTCTTAATAAGAGTGGTCCCTCATTAATTCAAACAATCGATTATAACTCCTATTTTCAAAGCAGGTGACAAAACAAAAATAAATAATTACACACCAATAAGTGTACTAAACAACTTTGGAAAAATCTTTAAAAAATGCCTTAAAAATCGTTTAATGGAGTTCCTTGCAGCTAATAAGATCTTTAATGATCATCAGTTTGGTTTTAAGGCTGGTAAATCAACAAGTGATGCAATGTTAACTGTAGTTAACGAAATTTTCAGCCAACTCGTTAAGAGTAGAACATGTATAGGGGTCTTTTTAGACCTGGCGAAAGCATTCGACATAATAAACCACCAGAAATTTCTTTCTGTCCTTAAAACAAATGGGATTCGAGGCTCTGTGTTGAATGTTTTAAGCCATTATTTAGAAAATAGATAACAACAGGTTAAAATCAATGACTCGCCAAATCCAACTACCGTCAAGGAGTACCCCAAGGAACAGTACTTGGACCAATATTCTTTCTACTCTACATCAATTCAATACTTTCACTATCAAATGCTAAAATTATTTTCTATGCTAATGACACTGTAATCCTATTCGAGACTGATACTTGGCTACAAGCTAAATTATATGCACAGAAAGAACTTAACATAATAAGTAATTGGTTAAGTGCTTTCCAGCTATCATTAAATGTTAAAAAAACACATTATATAGCTTTTTCTGTTAATACTGCGAATAGACCTGAATTCCAGAATATCAGCATCACAAATTTAAACAAAACCATCATTGAAGTCAGTCAGATCAAATACTTAGCAGTTATAATTGACAAAAATCTCAGGTGGGAAACTTACATCAGCTACTTAACAACAAAACTTATTTACAAATTCTATATACTGAGAGAGAGATACTGTCAATCACACTGTTGCTTATAATATACAAATCATTCGTGGAGTCACTCCTACGGTATGGAATACTAGTGTGGGGTAGTCCAGAAATATCTAATATTCCATCTTTATATTTTCTCTCGATTTTAATATTTGCCTATGAGTGTGGTCATTGTCAGCACGCATTCAATCATGGATATAGTACATAGGGCACAATAAATCAGCTACTTGTTACACCACTTAACAACAAGAATATTAGTCACCGTTTTGTAACATACATTCTACCTAAAGCTTATAATTTATTACCTCTTGCCATTCGAAAATATGTTAACCTCAAGAAATGCACTTCAGCTATCAAACCATATAGATACAGTAACTATAGGGACTTCTTGAGAATTATAGAAACAAAATTTTTTATATTTATTAGTTCTAACCATAATAACTGATTTGATTTGAACAACTATTTTTCATTTATATATAGCAAATTTCTAATTTGTATTTCTTTATTCTCCACATTTTATATTGTATGTGTTGTAAATGTTCGTTTTCTTATTTTTTCATTTTTGATATATTTATCTATGTATTCATTTCACGCAATTTTTTTTTTTTTACTACACAATACAAGTGTGTTCTCACTTATAGTGTGAGAGAAATAATATGCCAATTTTTTAATTTTAAGTCTTTCATAAGAAACTTCGTTGCTTTAACTTATATTTAACTGGGATTTTTAGTCTAAACTGAATCTATATAACTGACCCTTAATAACTTTTTACCTGTTGCAGACTTCCAAAAAAATAAAAAAGCCCTTTGGTATTATAATATTATGCATGTTTGGGAGATACACCGTATTGTAGAAGTGAGTAAATAACACTACAGCAAACATTGTCGAGATTGGTATTTGCAACCAAACAAGGAAACGTACACAAAGTCAGTAGCTCAATATTTGTAAAGATCTTGACGGAAAACCTGACTATGAATAACACAATTTGGAAACAAGCCGATTTTGAGCGTTTGATGTAGTAAATACCAGAAAATTTGTTTTGCAAAATATTTTTTTGGTAGTAAAAATACATTGTCTTTTCAAAAAAATATGCGATATATAAAACACCAAATGTTTTATTATTAATTTTGAAAATAAAAGATTAAAAAACAGATAAAATAAAGTATTTATTAATAACTATTGACAATCATCTCCGTATTGGGACTATCATATTTCTAGTCTTACGAAAACATTTAGGTCTTTACCAGATAAGTTAACATTTTTAACAAAAATACTATATCTTTTGGTTGCTTCTCGCCTCTCCTATGGAATTCTAGGATGAGGAGGAGTAACATATAGTTCTTATCTAAAAGAGCTAGATGTACTCCAAAAATTATTCTTAAAAATAATGCGTCAGAAAAATAGAACATATGAAACTAGAAGTAAGGATTTCGAGAAATAAATAATACCTATTCTATTGCCAAAAAGCAATAGGGTCTAAAAGTCTTATGTTTTTGGAACCTAGATTTTTTAACAGAAGTAACTTTTTTTGCCATCTCACTATACACTATTTTATATTAGAAAAAAAAATATTTTTTACTATACCAGGGAAAGATGTTCATGAGTTTTTTGTTTTGTGAAAACACAAATTAAACAATATGTAAATATACAACGTGGTATAAATGTGTGAAATGAATGTAACTTTTTAAATATAAAAAAATTCATTTCAATAAAAATTGTTTTGTAATTCATTTCAAATTTTAGTGTTACATTGCCAAAAAATACGGAGCCACCCAAATAGGCCATTTTATTTTTAAGTTTAACCTCTCTTTAAAAGCCATTTTTCTGATTACAGCGGTACATTAATATTATAAACCGTCACATAGTGACATATTTAGGTGCGCCATTTTCGCATGCAAGCCTTGAAGAGGGTTGAAAAGTACATCGATGTTGAGTAGAATGTAATAAAAAAAGGAGTCAACCTAGGAAAGAAAGATAATAAGTTGGAAACTCATGTACACCTTTATTGTGGCGTTCTAAAAGTTGTCTTAAAAGTTATTAAAGGTAAAAGGTCATAGACATCTTTTTCTGGCAATTATTTAGGTTTCTATAGATCCAATAATTTTAACACCTAGTATAAAAATTGTAGTGCATAAAATTTGCGACAAATTTTTTTACAAATATATTTTTCTGACGTTCAATCGTTTTCGAGACAGAGGGCGGAGAGTGCGCAGCGCTCATCCGTACATACTCTAATGCAAGGTCAACTGTATATAAATGCGTTCATTATTCACAAAGACAATATGTTGTTGTATTTGACGGATACTTAATCTTAACTAAAAACATAGAAGCAATGGAACAACTAAGAAGAAATGCTGCTCTTTCGAAATCTTATGAATTTTCTTTTGACGAAGTAATGATTGTGCCAATCAACCAAAATAAGTTTTTGGCAAATCGATATAATAAAATAAAACTTATTGATGATGATGTTTTTACCATTGAAACATTTATCGAAAAATGAGAGGACTACTGTCATTATAGGAGAAGATATAGGTTTGCTCGTTATTTCAATTGGTCGCACTCAATTACACCAAGAATAAATTTACTTTAAAAAGTAGGAACATTCAATGTCATGACAAGAATCTGTTTAAAAGTTTTGACAAATATCTTCTCTCTAAAAAACATATTTTATTTTTACATACATTCAGTGGCTGTGATAAAACTTCTGCGCTGTTTAAAAAAGGGAAAACTTATCATCAAATTACTACAAAAACATGCCAATTTTAACCAACTGGCCCAAGTTTTTCTACATGAAAACTGCCCTGTACAGCAATTATACGAAAATGTAGTACGCATCTTACTAGCGATATACAATGCTCCTAAATCCTTAGATATACTAAGTTAGTTAAATCATCTACAAAGCTTCATAAACCTCTCCAGTTGTTTAATCTTCCACAGCTCATCAGCATATAAGACGTGTCTATTATTCTGTTCAAAAATGGTAAGGGTATGATTTAGAACTCCAGGAATGGGGTTGGGTACTGCTAAATGAATTCCTGGAGCCAATGATAACAATATCACCACCAACTCTCTAAGAAGGTTGCTCTGACGACAATTACACGCTCCCGCATGGTTGGAATAAAACTTTGTAGGATCTAGTGAGGCGAGAAGTTGGTTTTGGCAGGAGGCGCTCACTACGCTTCCGCTGCTTTAAGCCTAGCTATATCTTCCATAAGCCATACAAAGTTTTAGCAGAACAAATAGATTCATATCTACACTGATGGTTCTTAAATGAAACAAGGCTCAGTATGTGGAATATACTCCAGATCCTTAAACCTAAATACAAAATGGGTTTTGAGAAATAGTACCAATGCAGTTCAAACAGATGTCACGAAGATTCTTATAGCAGCAAAAGAAATCACTAAAAATAATATCACTGGAAGGAACATGCCCATCAATATAGATAGCAGACAAACACTACTCACCTTAAACAGACCACGAATTTACTGAGGGTTAGTACTAGAATGCCACGAAGCTTTGTCCGAAGTATCCATCAACAAAGATAAATCAAAGGTAACCGTCTTGCTGATTTAATGGCCAAGAAAGTAGCCAACCAAATACTTTTTTAGACTTGGCCCTACTATTGATCTGACAAAATCGGTAGTGACAAACCTAATTAAAGAACATTCCCTTGTGAAATTCAAGGAAAGATAAGATGAAACAAGAAACTGCAGAGTTGCCAAGGAGCTTTTAAGTTATCCTGACAACACTGCAGCAAACAATTACTTGACTATGACTTAACAGAATCTAAGCCTAGTCATAGACATTCTGACTGGTCATTGCCAAGAACGGAAGCATTATCATATCATGGGACTGTCAGAATCCGCATTCTGCAGGGGATGCGAACAAGAAGATGAGACCATCGAACATATCCTCCATGATTGCTCGACGCTCTCGTCTATTAGAAGATTTATGTTTGGCGAGTATCGGCTAACACCAGCCGATATAAGAGAAGCACCTCTTAGCGATGTTGTTAGAAGGGTGCACAATGGGCATAGTAAGGCCCAAGTGTTGTAGGGTAATCTACCTTCTACACGTTACAGATACAGATACAGATACCACCAACATCAGATGAATTACTAAAAACTATATTTTGTAATAATTGTAAGAATGGATGTGGTCCACGCAACAGGTGCAAAAAATTGAAGTTGCAATATAATTTTACTTGTGACCAGTGTAATAAGCAAGCTTGCATTAATGCTGTTTTATTGCAAAGCGACCCCGGAAATTCTAGAGAAACCGGAACCAATGATTCAAGACAATGAAGATGATGATAATTTGAACAGAAATAGATAAAACACAAATGTGTCGGAAATTTTATGCACTGTTATTTTTGTAATTGATAGAGACATTATTAAAGCTGTAGAAATCTAGATTATCGCAATAAAACGATTTTTTTACCTTTGACCTTTAATAACTTACGACGCAGACAGAGATATTGAGACTTTTGAGACAACTTTTAGAACGCCAAAGTGAAGACGTATACGAGTTTTAAGCTTATTGTCTCTCATTCTGAGGTGAAACCCCTAATATGATTGGACTATAAGAAAATTTACCAGTGGCTATTAAGGATAAAACAATAAAAGTTCGATTTTCCGACCCTAAAATGCACTTATCCATTTGGATCATTCGAGTCAATATGTTTTTCAGACTAGTGACTATGTACGTTTTCATACATTCAATGGGTTTGTGTGGAAAAATCAGCTAAAATCTCGATTATTTTCTTACAAGATTACGCCCTCATTTTAACCCTTTATTTACTTGCAACTTTAAAGCTTTTGGTTTTCCGAAGCCTAGTACTATTAATTAATCATTAAGTGAACACGGCTAACGTAAAAATATGGGTAACAAATACCTTTAATTTCTGTTAAGAAAAATCGAATGTTTTATAATGTTATCTCCAGAAGCCACTCGTAAATTTCCTTTCATTATACTCAAAATAGATGTACTCTTCAGCCATCTTCAAGGCTCGTGTCCGAAAATGGGACACCTAAATGTGTCACTATCTGACGGTTTATCAGTATATTACACAAGGATATTTTGGAGTAAAATGGCTTATAATTCACAAAACTTTTATTTAAAATGGAGCATTAAAACATTAAAACGATTACCTTTATATCTAAAGTGAGTGTTTAAAATGTTAAAATAAAGAGAGTGGCTTAAACGATTTTCGAATTCTTGTTTTACATTTTGCGCTTTTACGCTTTTTTGTTCTTTCCATTTAAGTCGTACATCAAGGTTCATCGTTGGATATTTGACTGAATCGTGATGCGGAATAACATCATTGTTTATTTTTATTTGTTTTTGTTCATTTGGTCGAAGAGTAAAATCAACATACACTAATTTAGTTTAATTTATTTTTATTTTCTAATTTTTTGTCTATCGATTGATTCTGTTTCAGGTTTTTTAGAGATTTTCTGAGTTCTCTGTATTGTAGTAATGCAAAGCCATTTGCTATTTTAACACATTGTTGTTGAGGGATATCGCTGGTGTATAATAATTAAAGAATTGGTCCTAGCACAATGCCTTGTGGGACACCTGCTTTAATTTCTTTTATTTCGGGGTATGCCTCCTCTTACTTCACTCTAAACATCTTTCCTTTTAAAAATGATTGAAGAATGTACGCATATTATCTAGGGAGCATTTTTTCAAGTTTTTGTATTAGGCCAGCATGCCAAACCTTGTCAAATACTTATGCTACGTCAAAAAATATACCTGAGCATATCCATTTTTCTTCGTATGCTTTTTTGATGATATCGGCTATTGTCGAGTGTTTGTGGAATGTGTTGTTTCATTTCTGACTGTAGGAAAAGCATTTATGGGTCTCCTCTGCCTCGTCATTATTTTAGGTTTAGTAGTGTTATCATTTTATCTGAAAGATTTTAGCTGCCTCACATCCTCTAAAGTTAGCTGGATGTTCCATTAGGCAGTTTACATACTTCGGCTGTTGCTCTGGATTTTTTCCATAATCCTTCGTATGATGTTTTCCTACGCACTTCACACATCTTGACTCTCTTTTGCAAAACTTGGTTGTGTCTCCAAATAGCTGGCAGTTTTGACTTTCTTATGGTTTCGATTCTAACTCTTATACTAAGTATTGCTTTGATTTCGTAAATTTTCTTGATATCTTCAATATATTCAAAGGACAGCTTGAATAGCGGGAATGATTTTTTATTTAGTTTACGAGTGTTATCCTCGATTAATTCTATTTCCTTCTTTATCTTGACAGCCTCTTTATATCTTCAGGTTTCGATGTAAATAGTAGCCTCTAAACATCACTTTAATGTCTCTGGTCTGTTTAATTTCATAGGAATGTAAATTTATAGCTTTGGCATTCAGGGTTGATATGACTTGTTATTGCATGGAGTACTGTGGCTTAAAATGAAATATTATTTTCCGCAAGTGTATGGCGCAATTCTTCATACTTATTGATCTTGCTTGCTATTATCGGGGAAGTTTCAGTGTTTTTTTACTATTTCTTTCTTTTATTGAAGATTTTTGCTACCTTTAGGTTGCATCCTAATTACAAAATTCCACCAAATTTCACAAAACTTGACCCTACAATCGCACTATTTAATTCTTGCAACAAATTAATCTTGTAACATTTGCACAGATGCTGTCTTGGGCATCTTCTCGATAAAGAACTGTAGGTAATTACTTTCTGGAGTTGCAATATATTATTATTATTTTTAAATGTCGCTTAAACAGTAACAGCGACTACAACGACTTGAATGTAAAATTAACATCGTTTAGTCATCCATGCTTGAATCCCTGGTGCAAAATCTGTAAACAAACGGTTCGGATACAATGGAAATAAAGCGAATATGTTCACGTGTATTTTACGTTTGTCTCGCAAAACTTTTGTCATTATTTTCTCCGTATGTATCTCTGCCCGTTTGTGTTTTTTGTTTGCCATTTCGTAAAATAAAGTCTCTGCAAAATATGCATAGTTTTACTTGTTATAATATACGTCGAAATCCGCAGCTCGAGCGAGAGAGATTTTACATTTCTACATGTGTACGGTAATTTGCAATTAAGTTTGTGTTGCTTGCGATTAAAAATCATCGCGTTTTAATTAAAATTGTTTAATTAATTGTTCGGAGGCACGAATGTTTTGATTAAGCTGCAAATAAATGACTGTCTGCCGGTTGTCATGCATTTTTTGTTGAGCTTCTAACAAAACAACCGGGGTTTGAAACGTATGAATAACTAAATAGATTTTGTTACCAAATAGATGTTGGGACGTTCTAATTTGTATCCGTTAACATCCATTTTTTTATTCATTTGTTGTTGATTAGTACAATTGTGTCAAATAGTCGAGCTTTGAAATAATAATAACAATGATTATAGTTAAGTAATTTGTAACAATGTTTAGTTTAAAATCAGGTGACAAAATTAATATAGAAATAATACCACAACAAAAAATGGAAAATCAAGCCACCAAATAAGGAGACCTAAATTCACTTTAATTTAAAGATAATAATTTACCTCATGTTACGTTATGTTATGTTGAGAATGGGGTGTTAATACACTGCGACCTAAAAGATCTATTGTGCCCCCTTCTTTCGCCAATGCACTAAGAAAATGTCTCAATGCCTATAGCGACCCTTCCAATCCAATTTTTTCAAGAAAGTGTAGGATTGGAAGTGGCTTTAAGTTATGTAAATCTTCCTCCTCTATTTGATATCCTCCTAGATATAGTGCCCTTGGATTCTAGAAGCTACACATTCAGTTAGGATGTGAATGGAGGTTTCGTCCTCCTCCTCACAGAATCTGCACTCACTATCCTCTATTACTCTCAGTTTACATAGATGTCCTTTTAGTCGGCAATGCCCGGTAAGGAACCCTGTTACAATAGGTAGCCTGTTCTTGCTCAGGCAGATACAGGCTTCCGATATTTTCTGGTTTTATTCACCCAGAAGTATCTTGGCCTGCCTCAGCCACAATAAATTGTTCCAATTATCGTTTCTTCTATTGCCCAATTCTTTTTTAATCTCTCCTAATATTATGTTACTGCTGATACCGCAGAACGGCTCAGGTCCTACAAAGGGTGTTTGTGCCCCTTTCCTTGCAAGACTATCCGCAATCTCGCTACTCTATACGCCGTTATATGCCGGGTCCCAAGCGAGGGTCACTCTATTTTTCTCGCCTAGCTCATTAAATTGTTGTAGGCATCTCCAGACCATTTTTGAACTGATTACGTAAGAGCTCAGCCCTTTGATGGCTGCTTGACTATCGGACATGATGATATTCTCTTGTCTATGATAGTTTCTCTCGATGGTAAACTGGATACACTTCTCTATGGCGTGAATTTCCGTCTGGAAGATGCTTGGGTGTTTTCCCAAGCTTTCGGAGTGCTTAGTTCTCGGCCCATACACTCCTTTTCCAGTTCCTTCTATGGTTTTGGAACCGTCCATATATTACTGAATAGCACGTCTTTCGGTTGCATTGGCTCTTTTTGTTTTTGCCACCCAGCTTTGTGGTTTTGAAGTTTTTCATAAAACTGTACTTCTTTAGCATTTCATCCTGGGGCACGTCCCAGGTATCTTTAGTCCTGAAGCAGGTAGACTTTCGTCTGATTACTCCGTTCCTGATCATTCTATATCGTGTCCCTTTTGCCACATTCTCTATCATCAAATGTAGGTGAGGTTCTAATGCAAACACAGGCTAGTCTTTGTACTTTTGAGATATTAGCTCTCGTAGTAGCTAAACTAATTCTGTTACTCTAGGCTATAGCCCCGTAAGTGATGATTGGTCTCACTATTGCAGTATACATCCATCGCAGTATGTTTGGGTTACATTCCCATCGTTTACCTGCAATGTTTCTGCATATCATTAGGGCTTTTGTGGCCTTATTTACTACTTCCTTCTCATGTGTGTTCCAGAGAAGTTTATTGTCCAGGCTTAGGTCTAGATATTTGACTTCATTTTTCTATTCTATATCTATCCCGACTAATTTAAAGGTTTTAAGATAAACTTTTCTTTTCCTTGAAAAGGTTACTAGTGTTGTTTTTGTAGGGTTTATACTAAGTCCCACTTTACGGCACCATCTTTTGGTATGTTCTAGTCCTCGTTGGACTATATCACACAGGATATTACTAAACTTGCCACTAGCAAATATGACTATGTCGTCGGCATTACCTTGACAGGGTATGCCAAGGTCAGTTAATCTGCATAGAAGTTCGTCTACGATTAGGCTCCACATTAGTGGGGACATAAATCCTTCTTGTGGACATCTTCTTGTTGTGCAGATGGAGATGGTGTCCTGCCCTATCTGTGTCTCTGAAGTTCTCGTAGATAACAGCTGAGCCATCCATCTGGATGTGATGTTATCTACTCCTCTGTATGCAAGTGCTCTTTTTACAGATTCGTGTGGCGTGTTGTCAAAAGCTCCTTCTATGTCTAGGAAGGCACACACGACCGTTTCTTTGTTTGTCGGTGCATCCTGGATTACGTCAGTCAACTGTACCAGGGCAGTTTCTGTAGATCTTCCTGCTCGGTACGCGTGTTGGCTGTGGTGGAGTGGCACCCTCTTCAGGACTTCAGTTCTGATATAATTATCAACAGCCTTCTCCATTATTTTTAATACAAAGGATATGAGGCTGATTGGTCGGAAAGATTTAGGATGTCTGGTATCCTTTTTCCCTACTTTTGGAATATAGGTGACTCTGGCCCTTCTCCATGCTTCTGGTATATATCCTAGCTCCAGGCTGCTCCAGGATAGCCGGATTATGTGTGGCAGTAATTCCTCCTGTGCCTGCTGAAGCAGGGCAGGAAATATTCCATCCACACCTGGAGACTTAAACAGTTTAAAAGTGTTTACGCCCCACTTTAACCGATTTCTGCTGCATATGTGTTTGGCTACTACAGGGGCCTCTCTTGGGGGCCTGCTTACCTTAGTTGTGTCTCTTATTAGAAAAGGTGTGCTTCCAGGAAAGTGAGTTTCGGGTAAGAGGAGAGCTCTTTCCTCCTCATGGAATAAATCAGAATATGAGAAAGAATGCATTGCTAATCAACTAACTGCAATGCAACTTTATATATAAAAAATATATAAAGCATTTGGCGATTTGTAGACCCAATATACAGAAAGTGAAAACGTGTGGCACAAGATTTGACATGAACCAGATGAACACTTTACTGACGAACAAGAATTGACTGCAGAGACCGATTGGATTAGGGTGAAGAACAGTAAGAAGAGATGAATGGATACATCACTTTCTCCCCCACAAATCAGTCTAAGGTCCAAGGAAATGATCAACAAAAAACTAAAAAGGTACACCAGTAGTCTCCTCTAATTAGGCATTCCAAACAAAATGGCTACCAGTGGGTTTTGAAAGGTTATGATATGGCAATATTTGGTGATTTGATAGGGTCAATGAAATAGATAGTTATAAAGATTAATCATTTAGGGGTTAAGGGGAGATTGAAACTTAAAAAAAATCATAAAACAAAAACGAAAAACAATATCAACTTAAACTTTTCAGGAAAACTCAAGCTCTACAATGGAACGAAGCCTATTTATTTTTAATAAAATCTGATTATTAATGGAGGGGATAAGGGAAGATAGGACTAAAAAAAAAATTATAAAATAAAAATGAAAGCAACTTAAAATTTTCTGGAAAAATTAGGCTATACAATGGAATGAAGCCTATTTAGTTTTAAAAAAAAAATCTAAGTATAACTGGGAGGTTAAGAAAGTTAAAATTTAAAAAACGAAAAATAACATCAACTTGAAATTTTCAGGAAAAATCAAGGTCTACAATGGGACAAAGTATAATAGCTTTATAGAAAAATGGGGGGTTAATATTAAAAAAATCATAATTCAAAAACAGAAAACAATATTAACTTGAAATTTTCAGAAAAATCAAGCTTTACAATGGGACGAATTTTTTTGAGTTTAAATAAAATCTTATTAAAATTAGAGGGGTTAGGGGGAGATTGAAACTTAACAAAAATCATAAAACAAAAAAGAAAAACATTACAACTTAAATTTTTTATGAAAAATCCAGCTCTGCAATGGAACGTAGAATATTGATTTAAAAAAAATTAAATAAAATAGGGGATAGGGGGGGGTTAAAAATTCAATAAAAATCATAAAACGAAGACAAAAAATAATATAAATTTGAAATTTTCAGCAATAAAACAAGCTTTACAATAGGCTGAAGCTTATTGATTTATATAAAAAATAGGAGGGAAGCTGAAATTAAAAAAAAAAAAAATAAATCAACGAAAAGTGATATCAACATGATATTTTTATTAAAAGTCAAGCTCTATATCGGGATTTAAAAAATCTTATTAAAAATGGAGGTGTTGAGGGGGGCTTGAAACTTTAAAAAAATCATAAAATATAGTGAGGGGATTAAGCCTATTAATTCTAAAACAAATCTGATTAAATATGGGGATAAAAGAAATTTTGTTTAACGGTAAAGAGTATCATATAGAATGCCAAGCATAATATATCTTCATTCTATTTATTTTAAATAGAAAAACGCTGTCTGTCGCGTTATTTTTTCCAACGCTATTTTTTCCATTCGCTATGTTTGTACGTGTTTTTGTCTATCATCCTTCGCTCTTTTAGTACAGAGCTATTTTGTTCTGCGTTATCTTGTACCAGCACTATTTGTTCCTGCGCTATTTTAACATTGCGCAAATTAGTCCTGCGCCATTTTATCCTGCGCCATATTGTCCTGCACTATTTTGTGGCAGTGCCATCAAATTCATATACTTCTGATCGTTTATTCCTACAAATGATTAATTAATTTAAAACTATTTTTTATTTTTTAGCACACATTGTCATCTGTTGCTACGTCAGTAAATAATTTAAAACTTCTATAAAATGTTTAGGAAAAGTGACATATCTGAAATTAGTGGTTTTGAGATATTTTAGTATTTCGATTTACGATTTCACGATAAATAAATTTACAATTTTCGCACACATATTTACGTCTCTTAAAGTAAGTTAAAAAAAACTCACGCAAACAAAGATATGGGCTTAGTATTCATAAATACATTTCTCATATATATTTTACGGTCAAAGATGATATAACGGTCTTAAATCTTGGCCGGTCATTGTCGTAAATCTCCTATTTGATTGGGCATTATTGATAATAACCGGCCAATAAAATAAACATCTGCTTAAATTGGACAATGCTGATAAACTATAAATGACACATAGTCCAATCATTATAGTAAGTTCACCTCGGAATTCGAGATACCCAGCTGTAAGTCTGTAAATACTTGTATAATGACACCCTAAAAGTTGTCTCAAAACCTACATATGGTAGGGTGTACGCATCTATTAAATTTCAAGGTCAAAGGTCACAAAAATCGGTTTTTTGCGCTTTTTTTGTAAATATCTCATTTCCTATGGGTTTTTTGCTATTTGTATTTATTATCAATATTGTAGAATACAAAATTTTCTAAAAATTTTGTTTTAAAAAATTTTTCATACGGTGAACCGTTTTCGAGATAGATGACGGAGAGCGCGCGGTCACAGCATCACTTCAGGTCAACCGGTGCCTCCGGTCGAAAACGCGCCATATATAGTTGATGAAATATCGATAAATCAGTGATTATAAATATTTGTCAATTTTTATTAACTATTATATTATATTTTATCATTTTTTTTCCTAACCTATCCACTTTTTATTTAGTATTAATTTATTTAACAACACTTACCTGCCCATGTAATTGCAAAATTGTTAATGAAAATATAGGAATTATATTTGAATTTTAACCTAATTAATATTAATACATTCTTACATGATGAAAAAAAAAAACAAATAAATTATGAATTAATCTTTTTATTAAAAAATTTCATTCAATACATTTATTTTTATTAAAAGTAAAAAAATGGAATAAAAGGTACAAAAACTACAATTTATAATTTTAATAATCTTCTTCCTCTTCATCGTCGTCTTCCGGCTGCTGGTAAATTTCAAACTGGTCTTCAATATCGTCTTCAACGACATTTCTCTCAAGTTCTTCCATGATTTCGGGGTCAAAAGTTCCATCTTCGTTAATGTCGCTCTGATATGGTAGAGCATTGAGACAAGCTTGCCCATTACATTGGCCACAAGCTAAAGATCATTGCAAGCCCGCTTTCCTGCATCCGCATCGCGAACCACAACCACTCTTGCAGTTGCAGAAAATTGTATTAAGCAAATCTTCTGGAGCAGGTGGTAAAATTGTCATGATAGGCTCCAGAAAATCGTTTCGCATTGCCCAACTCCATACCTGGGGTTCCAAATCATGCCTTAACCAAGTTTGAACTTAATAATATACACGTTTGAAAGGTTGATGAGCAGCTGCTTTTGTTGGTGGAATATTTGAAAGCTGCACAGGTTAATTAAGTTTTGTAGACTTGACGTAATGCATATAACGAAGATGATCGAGACTTTTCACAGATTTCGGAGCATTATAGACTGCCAATAAGATTTGAGTTCCACTCTCTAATAATCTCTGGGCCGAACAATTTTCTTTCTCAAATGCTGCAGCTAGTTCATTCAAATTTGTCAGTATCTCAAAAACTTTAAAAAATGATTTTTTCCCTTTTCAAAAAGCGCAGAAGTTGTGTCACAGCCACTTAATGCGTGCAGAAATAAAATTTGTGTTTTGGAATGAGGATAATTATCAAAACTTTTAGTCAAGTATATCCCCGTTTTTACATTTCGTTTCCCAACTTTTTTAAAGAAAATGTCTTGTTCGTAAGACAGTGTACGCCCAATTAAAATGACAAGTAAATCAATATCTTGTCCTATTATAACTGCAGTTTTTTCAGAATTTGATTCTTCAATTGCAGTTTCAACAATAAGAACATCAGCATTATCTCTGGCTTGTTTAGTAGTAATATTTGCAGCTTGTAATTTTTCAATTAACATATTAATGAGCATATCCTTGTTATTTCGATTTGATAAGAATTTTTCTTGAGTAACTGGTACAACTATTGTTTCATCTTCTCTGCTGCTCCATAGCTTTTACGTTCTTACTGAAATCTAAATTTTTTTAAACAAAATTTGTAGAGAATTTTGTATTCTACAATATTGATAATAAATACAAATAGCAAAAAAACCCATAAAAAATGAGATGTTTACAAAAAAGCGCAAAAAACCGATTTTTGTGACATTTGACCTTGAAATTTAATAGTTGCGTACACCCTGCCATATGTAGGTTTTGAGATAACTTTTAGCGTGTCAATATACAAGTATTTACAGACTTACAGCTGGGTATCTCCAGTTCCGAGATTCTTACCTAATTTAAGCTTAAATGACTGGACTAATAGCCTTTTTACGACTCTGCCCGGGCGTTATCGTTAGCGCCCACTTATGTGTGGGCCGCAAACCGTACGGATTTGGATAAAATACAGCAAAAATTTACAAGATCTGAATTCAATCCATGTTTGGAGAAGCTTATATTATTGGAAAACCTTAGTGACGCCATTAAAGGAAAAGAAATCTTACTTAGAGAAGCTGCAACACAAAACACTGTTTTTGAAAAACAAGGGTATTAGCGTTGTCACTGTAAAGGTGGGTGCAAAAATAATATGCGCTTGTCCCGCCAAGAAAAAAAATTTGTAATTCCAAATGTCATGGATCGTTATCATGCTCCAACAAAACTGATTAATAGTTATATAATTATAATGTTTTCATGTTAATTTTACAGTAGCTTACTGGTAAAGCCCTGAAAATAAAAATTTTAAGTCAAATTCACCCACTTATTGATAGTCAATGTCATTAATGGCCGGACAAAGATGCAAAAAAAAATATTATCAACATTGTCCACGATTAATGGTCATTTTCGTTACTGTCCAGATAATAATGATATAGGCCAGCAAATATGGCTGCTGACGTGAGTGTCCAGTCAATATCGTTAATGCCCAATTTACAACACTGTCCGTAACATATGTACCCATGCTGTAAAGAGGTATTTGAAGATTTGAGAACTAGTTTAAACGTCGTTTAGCCAGAACTACACATCAAATTTATATCTAGGAATCTCGATAGTCAATGTCGTGAATGGTATAGGGGAAAGGGCACGTGTCTAGCAATTATGGATTGCCGGGTTCGATCCCCAGCTGCGACAGGCCGTTTTTCAAATCTTTAAGTATTTGTTTTCACCTTTTCAAATTATTCAAATATATAAATAAAATGTTAATACTATTGTACCAATTACTGCCTTGCAAATGGCTTCATTATAATTAAAAAGTTTCTGTTATAGTATGAGAGCCCACTGCAAATTTCGACCGTCATCTGATAACGAAATGAAATATGCTCCAAAGGCATGTAACAAAATTGTACTTTACCAAACTGGACCTGTGTCAATCCCTATCCTGAGCAAAGTGGTTAAAAAAATTATTTTATATTCAAAAAATCACATAAAACATGACAGCGACAATTATGTTTTTCCTGATAATTACAATCCTAATTCATCGTGAACCTAGCTTTTAAACCTGAATTACTAATATTTTTACCTACCTTTTAAACTGTGTTTGTGTGTGAAAGGAAGAAGGATGGCATTGAATAGACCATTTGCAGAGATAGTCAATAATAATTATAAACTCTTGTTAGACAATTCTTTTAAACCATAATCATAGTAGTTTTCTAAGCCCATTTTATTTGGGCTACTACGGGCGATTAATATTTACAACTGTTTCATATTTCCATTGTATATACATAGTCTCTGGATAAAACGCTTGTGATAGACGGGCAGACAGATATGCAATATATGCATTCTATAAATAATGTTCCTTTTTGTCAATTTGGATACGGATCACTAAAAATAATATCAAAATGTTATTTATATGTCATATTTGTGATGCTATCTTCCTGGTAATACTGCTTTATATAAGATATTGCGCCTTAAAACTCTCTTTTGGATCAATAATGTCAATTACCCTCAGAGAGTGGCAATATATGCAAATGTTCTCATTTACAGAGTATTTCCATTGAAAAGCTATTAGGAAACCGTCTGTGTTATTAAATTGATGTATTACGATATTCCCTCATTACACATATAGCACCCATTAGAGCTGACGAACCAATTATTATATAATCGATAATTCAGACTCTAAACATTTATTTCGGTGTTTCGGTAACGGTATCAAGTTTCACTATTGTAATTTAAGCTTTTAATCTGTCGATCCTTGGTCTTTGTCTAAAACAGGGACACCCCTTTACATAAAGCATTTAAAATGAAGTGAATTATTTTTTGCTTCTATCGTAAATTAGGAATTAAACATGAGCTTTCTACTGTTACCTGAAGAGCACTAGTATAACGAAATCGTTAGAGTTTTGCATATTTAATTTTGATGTCTTACAAGAAAATTATAGAAATGTGGTTCATGCGATCCACACTCAGTTTTACATTGAAAAGGAAAAACGTTTTTAAATCAAGTTGCGTACACATAGTAGATAATTTTATATATTTAGGAAGCTAATTACAGTTATTTTTCGTGGATGTTTGAACAATTATGACCAAAAATTTTTTTTTTATATATATTTCATTTGTATTCTTTTCCAAAATTATTCAGAATAAAGCGTTGAAAATAAAAATCTGCTACATTATTTATTAAACAAATATTTACATATTATTTAGTAGGTTAAGTTACTTTATAAAAGCAAAGAAGTCATACTGTAAAATTATTTCTTTTACTGTGGCATAAACTGGATTAAGAATTTCAAGTTATGAACTTTTTTATATTGATGGTGACTTTGGCAAAAGAGGCTTTATATGTCCCTTCAGCAGGAAGATTCGCCTTGAACCTGGCAGGCTTTGCTAGTGAACAAATTAACTTCTGATTCATGAACAATTTCAAACTGAAATTAGTAGTAGTGGGTATCTAGTTAATGCAGTAATTAAAGGTATTTTAGTTAGGGCAAGTTGATTTTAATCTTGAAGCAAGACTTATTAGCTATTGTTGAACAAGTATTACTAGAAATTCAAATCAAACCGAGTTTTACTTGCGGATATACAAACACAACAAAGCAATGAAATAAGACCATTCATTATGAATATAGTACACCTTTTTCTTGTGAAGGAACCAGCATAAACAGGTATTTTGTTTAGGTGAAATATAGGTTAATGCTTTGACAAGATACCTCTATCAAAACTAAAAAACAAGCCTTTATGGAAGGGGTCTTTTGTGGATTACAAAAAAAGAAAATAAAATCGTTATTATTAACATTGAAAGCACCGATGGATTTTTGCCAGATGGTTTAGTAATGTTCGATTCAAAGAAAACAAAAGACTACCATAAAGAAATGGATGGCCGTATGTTTATAAATTGATTTCAGAACATTATAAAAAAACTTCAAGCCAACTCCGTTATAATTTTGGATAATGCTATACCAGGCCTTTTTATTTCACCTAGTGGCGAATGAGAAAGGCGTAGTTGGCGTCATGTTATTGTCTAGGATAAGGGTTCCCTGTGCGCTAGGTTTGATAATGCAGTAAACTCTGCAACCCTAGAGTGTACCTAAAGCACACCCAAAACAAACTCATTAGAGTTAAAATAATGCCAGGTGGTCACCGATAATGGGGTAGTTGCTAACACCACAGTACGCAAAACTCTACAGTACCTCACACCTTGTAACCTTCGGTACCCTAAAATAAAACGCCACTTAGTGAAATAGAAAGGCCTATTGCAGCATTATCCAAGAAAAGAAACCGAAATTATTAACAAAGTTACATTTTAAAATAAAATAATTAAACAAGAAAAAGAACTAAAATATTGTTAATTAAATAAAAACGGTAATAAAGATGTATAATAGAAATTTCCTATCAAATAAATTGTTTAAATTAAAAATGAGAAAATAATACAAAATAAATAAATAATAACGACAGGTTCTCCATGTATAATAGGAAATGAATTTTCTATCAAATAAATATTTAAATACGGTTGTTAAACAATAAAATAAAATATTGACACAGGAATAAATTAAACGGTAAAGACAATCCCTATATAATAAAACTAATTTTTAACTAATTAATTGTTGAATCATAAAAGGTTATAATAAGAAAAATGTTGCAAAAGAAATAAATTGAACCGTAACACGATACTCCCTGTATAATAGAAAATACATGTTCTATCAAGTAATTATTTAAATACGGTTGTTAAACAATAAAAGAAAATATTGACACAGGAATAAATTAAACGCTAATGACGCTTTTTGTGTAATAAAAAAAAAATATATATATATATATATATATATATATATATATATATATATATATATATATATATATATATATAAAATATATATATATATATATATAACTAATTAATTGTTTAATCAGAAAAGTTAATATGAAAAAATATTGTAAAAGAAATTAATGGAACCGTAATAAATGAATATTTTATCAAATAATTATTTAAATACGATAGTTAAAGAATAAAAAGAAAATAATATATAAGGAGTAAATAGAGAGGCAATTTCAGCACTCCCTGTTAAAAAGATAATATGCTTTTAATTAATTAATTGTAAATATAATAAAAAAGTAGTACATAGTTCGTATTGAAATTATTCTGGATTTCGGACAGCCATAATCCGCAAGGATTGAGCCCATACAAAAATAAAGAAGAGCAAAAATAATTATTTGTCTGGTACTTTCGAGGGTCGCTATCTGCCCGTGATAAATATAAAATTTTTCATAATAAGCGCCAGAAGAATTACGGCTTGACGAGAATCCCTCGTCGAACTCTACTTGGGAGTTCCACGATAAGTTCGATTTTGGAAAATCGAAAAGACTATTTCACTTGGTCCCTTACTTTAATTATCTGTCGATATGACTGACTCTACACCCTTTGGCAGAATTTTACCCCAAAGCGCCTGGACTCCAATATTATTGAGGTTATACTGTCATCTACTTCAAATTTTAACTTAAAAGAATATATGGTGGGGTTGAAACTTTGATGGAAGTTTTGTGTGTGCATACCCTTTTACAGGTGATATCTTTAAGATCTTTTAAATTTCTGCATATAACTATAGGTCAGCACTTTCTTTAATTTTGTCACTGGATATTGTTGTGGACTTTATGGTCAAAAGTTTTGTATAAGGGCGTTAGTGACCTAAGACCTTCTCTACCAAGGTACGACTTAACTTGGTACACATTGACAGTATTAAATACCTTCAGGGATTGGTGTTTCAAAAAAGAAATCCCTATTATAAAAATTGGTGCTAATATTGGCATTATTGCTGCGCAAAAAATAAAAACCTTTTGCTTTATTAAGTATATTACTTGTAGAACTGATAGGGTCAAGTTATCAGGTTGAAACAAATCACAACCGTGTTTAACTCTCTATTTTAGACCTTAAGTCGTTGGGTAAAGTGAATTGAACTTAGATATAAGATCGACAACAGGCTGGTCAAGTGAATATTCTTGTTTTGCCGTTTTATAACAGGCCTATAAGGCAGGATCCAACCTGTTTAGTTTATTGTGTATTAAACTTTCGTTTGTTTATGTTACACTTGTAAACATTTTCATAAAAGTTACATTACTTAGTGCCTATTTTGTAATAATTTGTACCACCAATAAAATTTTTGTAATGAGCCTTTAAAAAAAAACGTGGCGCTGCTAGGTTAATATTAAGCTAGCAGAACCACATTAAAAAAATAAAATAAAAAATAAAACAAAGGTAGAATTAAAAAGAACTGAATTTGTACCAAATTGTACCACCAATCAATTTTTTGTACTATGTACCGTTTACAAAAAACACATGGTGTTTCTAGTTTAATATTAACCCAGACAGCACACTTTGGTATAAATTACGTATTTTTTTAGGTACTACCATACGTATGAATACGGTTGATGTACTACCAAATATATTCGTGAAAATGTCCGCCTTAGAAACGTCGATTACTAAGAATTTATTCACCTATAATTAAACGTTTTTACTAAACGTCTATATTAGATTTATAGTTGTAGTATATTCAATTTGGTATAAAATACGTTTTTTTATGTACTAAAATATACGTACGGATACTGTTGATATGCTACCCAATATATACGTGAAAATGTCCGCCCTATAAACGTATATTTTTTTATTTTTTATACGTCTAACATTACTACTTTAGCTACCTTTAATTATCCTGTTTTACTATACGTCTATATTAGATATATTTGTATGATTTTTATTAATGTGTAAAATTCGTCTACCTGATATTGTTTTAAATGTATTTCAAACATAAATTAAATAAAGTGATCAAAACAAAATTTCTAAAAGAGGCCATGGAAAAATGTTAATATTTCTTAAATGACAGTTTGGATTTCATCCATAGTACTAGAAATAGGTATTACTCGTGTTTCTATTTTGATTGTAATTGGCCTAAATATTTAGGAATTTTTTTTGATCACTTGTTATATGTACAGAACAATATTTTATTAAAAAAAAAATAAACAGTAAAATACTAAAAAATAAATAAGTAATAAAAAATAAACACTAAAATACTGAATAACAAACTAAACGAATTTTTTCTTTAATTAAAAAAATATATATATGAAAATTAAAATCTTAACTTAACACTTTGGATGTGTTGTGTCCTAGACAGGCCTTAGCTAACTTAAGCCAATCTTGCATGGCACTTCTAATCGTTCGGTCGGTTAAGTCTCTTGGTTCACCCCCATTCCTATAACTGCATTTTAGGTGAAATATTTTCTAAAAGCTCCAAAGTTAAATTTGTATTATTTTCTAGGAAATTATTATAAATAATAGAATCAAATGATATATTAATGCCCGAAGCCTTATTAATGTTATCTTCATTGGGAAAAAAATTGATTTGACTTTAAAGCATATTGAACATTTTGTGATATTTTTCTTAGTAGATGACGCCGAGACAAGGTTATTTTAGACATTTTAATAAATAAAAAACAACTGACCAAAACAAAAGAAAATAAGTATGCTTGGAATAGCCTAAAAAACACGTATAGAAATACGTATAAAAATAAGAGAAACAAAAGTAAGGTTATGTTTTGGAGTTTCTATAAGCATTTTACACACTGTAATAAAACAGTAGTTGTTGTAAAATGCAATAATTATTAAACGAGTAGCTAAATTAAAACATTAATAGAAACTTACCTATGCTTTTAACCAATATCGTAAAAGCCAGGACGCCAAAGCAACATGCAATGCAACTAGGCACAACAATAACACCAACAATTTTACAAGAACTTTTTATTACATAAAAAACAATTATCGTGATTAGCAACTAGTTAACAGAAATATAACTTATAATAGCGTGAATTGTCTGATTGATAGCAGGCGCTTCACAGCCACCAGCCACCATCAGTCAGCTGATTCCCGATCGTCTGCCGGTACCTTACTCCCCTCTCGATTCTCTGCACTACGCGCACTTTGGACCAGCCCGACTTAGTTTAAAGCACACCCCGAATCTCACTCACTGAAACGACATGGACTAGTCCACCCCACCATGGTTATTGGCGGGTTATTTAAATGTTCGGGTGTTTGAAATCGGTACAATGGAGAATTTGTTATAAATATTACAGGTAATATAATTTAAAAAATATGGTGTAATGTAAATAAATATATCTATAAACTTTTGATTTAAATAAACCTAAATATATACATATTATTTACTTCTGTCTACTAGTTCATCGTAAACTAGTAATATGCGTTTAAGGTGACTTATATTTAAACGTAGAATAATATAGGTTTATTAACTAGTATCCACAAACAAAAGCGTTTAATTTATCTGTTAAAAAACGTTAAGTATAAAAATGGTAGATGGTAAACGTTTAAAAAATCAACCAAGACGAAATTTAAACGGGAGTTATAAACGAAGAACACATGTTGTAATAATATGTAAATTTATACGAATTTAATTTAAATAAACCTAAACGTATATTTAGGCCCCACTGTATATAAATAGTTCATCGCAAACTAAAAATAGTCGTATATTGTTAACTACATTTAAACGTAGAAAAATTTACAATTATCTACCATAGGATGTATACAAAAAACGTATAATATATCTTTTAAAATACGGCATGTATAATAATCGTAAACTGTAAACGTATACGGAATCAACCAATACCAAAATTAAACGAGTATTACGTATAAAATACGTTAGTTATACTAATGTGTGCTGCCTGGGAAGCTAGCAGGACCACATTAAAAAATACAAAGGTAGAATTAAAACTGCCTAAAACACCTTTTAATTGAATTCAAATCTGTTATACTTAAGAAAAAAGTGTCCATTTTCACAAACAGAATCTATTGTTATTTTTGCATAGAAAACAACATGATTTGTACTGTTAAAATATAAACTTTTAGAATTTGTACCCCTGCCGTTCCTTAAGAAACTATACCGAATTCCTATTAGAAACAAGAGAAAAGTATCTTTTTGCACAAGCAGAATCAATAGTTACTCCTGAAATAAAAGTAACAATTTGTAACTTTAAAATATAAAGTTTTTGAAATTGTATCCCTGCTGTTTCTATAGAAACTATCCCGAAGTCATATTAGGCTTAAGAGAAAAGTATCCTGTTGCACGAGCAGAATAAATTGTTACTTCTGCAATAAAAGTAGGATAATTTGTACCGTTAAAATATAAAGTTTCAGATTTTGTACCCCTGCCGTTCCTTTAGAAAATATCCCGAACTCATATTAGGCTTAAGAGAAAAGTGTCCTTTTGCACGAGTAGAATTAACAGTTACTCCTGCAATTAAAGTAACATAATGTGTACCATTATAATATAAAGCTTCAGATGTTGTACCCCTGCCGTTTCCATAAGAAACTATCCCAAACTCATATAAGGCTTAAGAGAAAAGTATCCTTTTGCACGAGCAGAATCAACAGTTACTCCTGCAGTAAAAGTAACATAATTTGTAACGTTAAAATATAAATTGTCAGATTTTGTACACCTGCCGTTCTTAAAGAAACTATCCCGAACTCATATTAGGCTCAAGAGAAAAGTATCTATAGGAACGGCAGGGATACAAAATTTGAAACTTTATATTTTAACGGTACAAATTATGTTACTTTTATTGCTGGAGTAACTATTGATTCTGCTCGTTTAGAGGGATACTTTTCTATTAAGCCTAATATGAGTTCGGGATAGTTTCTATAAGAACGGCAGGGGTACACAGGATGATCCAATAAAAAGTATACACTTAAGAAAATCACACCCGTAAAATTTGAGTTAGAAGTTTGATCGAGTAATACATCATTTCAAAATACACAAAATTATTTAAGGTTAGATTTAATACGAAAACGGTTATAGGAACCTTAACTGTGCAGTTCTGGTGTTACTGAAAAATGCACGTACATAATTATTAGGAGTCAAATACTTACAATTATTTCTAAATCATTCTAGATGTTTTGACTGAAAATCGACATATCCAAGCAAATCTTCTTTAAATTTCTTGAAGAGAGAATAACTTATTTACATACTTTTCGTTCCTTCACCCTGTACAATTTTATGCAAGGCGTAAAGACAGTTAAAAATAATCAGACAGTTTTATTGCTCAACGTCACCTGAAGTTTTTAAATTTTGATGAGATTAATAATTGGTAGGCTCGCATTTTCTTCTTTTGTGTTTTCTCTTTTTATTCGATACTCACAAATTTAGATGCCTACTTTATGACCGTCGGTCCCATTTTTTTATGGCAGTAACATTTGTAATGGTTACAAAAAAAAAGATAGTAGTTCAGTTGAACAAAGCTGTAATAAATGTCTGGAATGAATATATAAGTGTAGACAAAATGTTGGATGTAAATATCTCAATGATAATATATTAATAAAATGATTTATTCTCAAAAATAAAGATACATGTTAATGTTATAATAAAATAGAATAAATTATTATGCCTGCTAAGTGATTTAACACTTGTTTCGATAATAATTTAGAAAAAAACAATTTAATAATAATACTGAATAATAATTAAAATAAATGACTTAATATTTCTTAGTAGACTGTTTCAGGAAAAACATATTTTATTTGGCTCTTAATGGTGCCAGTTAGTGTATATATATTTTTACATTTTAAATTTTCTATACTACTATATAATATATCATAAAAAAACAAAAAAAAATACATACAAGAACACGGATCGAAATTTTTAATTACAATATATTTTTATCTTAGAAATAGGGAGTGTTTCATTTGCCATAAGCCCTTATTCTAAATTTGAAATATTTGTTCAACGAAAATTTTAGACGTTTGAGACTTGGCCAAGTAAATATTTCCATATAAACTTAAATAAATAACGACAATGTATATATTTTCGAAAAGAGCAAGAAGGATGTTAAAAATTATAGGGTGTTCTATTTAAAGTAAACTCACAATTTTGACTTAAAATATTTTTTTTTGTTTTCGGCACTTTTAGAAAATAAACTAGAATGAAGATATATAATGCTTGGCATTCTATATTATACTCTTCACACGTTAACAGACCCCCTTAACCCCTAAGTTCAATCTCTTTTTTTTTAATGTACAAACTTCATCCCCTTATAAAGCTTAATATTTCCTGAAGATTTTAATTTGATATCGTTTTTTTTGTTTCTGAGTTAGGTTTTTTTTCAATATTTGAACCCCTCTTGGCTCTCCATTTTATTTATTTATTTACTTGTTCATGCCTTTATACAGTTTTTGGTTTTTGATTTCTAATTGTTTTTAGGTCAACCCCAATGACCCTCATTTTATTCAGAAGTTATTATTATTGTTCCTTTTTAAGATAATTCTGTTTGAATATTTCCAGATTTTTATTCAAATTTTTTTCAGAATCAATAGGCTTAATCTACAAAAAAAGTATGATTTTTACTAAAAATTTAATGTTTATATTGCTTTTGTTTTTTGATTTATTTTTCAACCCTTCTTACACCCTCCTTTTTGTATCAGATTTTTTAAAATAAAGGGATTCTTTCCCTTATAGAGTTGATTTTTGCTAAAAATTTGATATCGATTTTCGAGTTAAAATGTTTATTTTAATATGTTAACTCCTCATTAACTCCCCCAATTTATTTAATATTTTTTCAGAATTAATAAGCTTCATCTTCTTAATAGAGATGGATTTCTAAAAATATCATTTTTCGTTTCTGATAGGATTTCTTTTATATTTCAACTCACCATTTTTATTCAGATTTTTTAAAATCAATGAGTTTCGTCTGCATATAAAGCTTTTAATTTGATATCATTTTTCGTTTATGACTTATGTTTCAGAAAAAAACGTGCCATCGGACGAATGGACAAAGTTAACCTATAATACTTATCACATACTGATGTGTGAAGAGTATAATTGAGTTGCTTAGCGCCAGAGTGACCCAACTACAAAATTTCACTATTTTTGGTATACTATGCAATTTGTGTATATTTGCCTAAATTTTAAAATTATACTGGCCTAAAGGAACTTTCTCTACTCCTTAATAGATGGCGCAAGGAATAGTTGGGCCACAGTCATTTCAAAATCATAGTGGCCCAAGCAGTAGTTGTGCCAATATAATTTTCAAAGGCCTTAAAACCAGCTGTCATATGGTTTCCTGTGTTTATACTTTATTTTATTGAAATTCTTTACTTATTCAGTAAAGTTTAAACTTTTCATAGCAAATAAACAGGTAATTGTTGTACCTCTCTTTTGTAACAGTATCAAACAGTCTTACATTTGAATCTTAAAGTAATTATATTAAAGAAAATTTAAATATTTTCCTAATATTCTTATAACAAAACCCAACCAAGGTAACTAACCAGCGCGGGTTGATTCGCAAAAAAAATTATACATAAAATGAGAAAAACAAAAAAACACTTAACTACATAACCCAACCTGTGCGGCATGGAGTCATCGTGGATGGCTTTGCAAAAAAATTATACATACAATGAGAAAAAACTTAAATAAGCTACTTAGCTTGTGCGACCTGGAGCTATTTTTTTTGAAACCAACTTTGACAGATGAAATCTGCAACAGACAATCATTTTGTCTAGCGCATATGTCTAGGGCACATTTGTCGGGGCGGTTTTATCGGAGCGATTTTGTCGGGAAGCATTTGACGGTGTTTGAATATTGTATTTTGATAATATTTAACCAATAAAAACTGTTAATCTAGCAACAAAAACGGTCTTATATTTCAACAAATTCTTTAATTTGATTTTTCTTCTTAAACGTATATTTTTGCGCTTAGCGACTCAATTATGTGTGGCAACAATTTAACAGAAAAGTACATTTATGAAGTCTAGTGAAAACTGCTTGTCAATATATTTTCCGTTTTTGTATTATGTTGTTAAAATGTCTATATAAATGAACACCTTTGTATTGTTTTTCAGGCACTACTTTTTAAAAAATTGATTAGAATGAAACCACATTAATGCGGAATAAACAATCGCTTGGCATGGCGTCTGTCGGCAGTCGTCCAGTCACCTAGTAATCTCCTGGCAACAATCGCGCTTTCCCTTTAGAAAATCAAAACGTTATTCTACGGATCAACACCTCCAGGCGTAACGACCTTATTTCTCTGAATGCCGTATTAGTCTAATTACCGGCAGGCATCATTACCTTAAACGAAGCCTTTCGGCGGATCTCCAGGCGCGGTTTTCCTTATTGTTTTCCCTCCTTCCTTCGAGGATCGCCTTGGTTTCCCACCAATATGGATTTACTTTTCGGCAATAAGTGTTGAACAGGTATAATTTTCCACCGCTTAACACTAATTATCTATACAAAGGGATACTGGATACTGCTACGTGTATGTGATCAAATTCTGGAGATGAAAGGCCTTTGAAATTGAGACGCAAATAATACATTTAAAATGATACTGTTAGAGGATTAATTTTGTTCCCAACAACATACACGTGAAAGTGCTAAACTTGTATCTGGAACGGGACAAGGGCGCCCTAATGGGAGTATAAGTGGACATGATATTTTCTACATTCAATTGTGTTTAAGGCGGCAGTCTAAAACTGACCAGGGCAGTACAGGTGGGCGGCCTCTCCTTGAGAATATAAATGGTTTACTCGAACTACACACTCGATAGAGGATTAAAAATTTGCTTGCTACTCGAACTGGGCACCAACAATTAACGCTTGTTTGACCGGCGCCTCGGTGGGAGGTCCTAAATCGTAAACCATAGGAGATTAGACACTGATGTTACTGATGTTGACCTTTTGAAATGGAAACAAAGACCCCCTACAAATCTTATGGAAATTGGCTATCGGTCAAATTGGCTGAAATTTGGATATGTTGTTCGTTTCGGCATCCTGAGCAAAAGTCTTAATGGACACAAAGCGCAATTTTGCTTATTTTGGCTCCTACAGAGCTCCAAAGTTCTACGGATTGACCATTATTTACTACTTAACCCTTTCGGACACCTGAAAATTTGTTGGTCTGCTCAAAAACACACTATTAAAATTCACTTTAATGTAAAAAATTTAGATTTGATGATAAATAAAATTAGCTGTAATACTCCATTTTATTGTAATTTATAAAAAAAAGATTGCTTCTGCATCCGACAATATGGTCCGGGCCTGACCCCTGTAGTGTCTGTGCTAAGTACCAATACAGTTTTTTGGATACTGGCTTTGCAAATATAGGGGTGGCATCTCTTGGAGACGTCATCAACTACATATTATAGATTAAAGACACCTCTTAGTGAAGTCATCTACTATATGGTGTAGGCTGGAGACGGTCTAGAGTGAAAATCTCTTAGTGACGTCATGAACTACATGGTTTAGGCTTGCTGACGAGTTGACAGATGGTTCACTGAATCGGATATATGCACAATGGGTCTAGTCATACCTAAGTGCTGTGGGTAAACCCACTGTCCCCCATTTGTCAATAATAGATACAGATGGACCAGACCTTTATATCAATATCACTGTTTCACAAAAGAATTACACTGAGCTAGCCCTCTACGCCAGGATGTTTTCTTTCTCACGTTATCCTTAGAGCATTGTCTAAATCGTAGGTGGAACATTTTACGCCTATATCCTTCAGGCACAGAATTTGTTCTTGATAGTTAGGTTCTCGTATAATGCCTTGATCAACTGGGACAATTCTTTTCCTTTGACCTCCATGTCTAGAACCACCTTTTACAAAAACGTCTACACCATCACTGTCATGTAGAGGTACACCAACATAACTTTTTATTAGGTAGTTTCTAAAATCCAGCAAAGTCATACAGTTCTCTTGATATTCCAACTTTTATAACTGTTATGTCCAATAAATGAAATATTATTTTCTTGTACCAGCGAATAGTTCGTCTGGGGCATGAGTAATACGATATGAGTTGATCAGTACGATCAACACCAAAAATATTATCGTTATATTCGATAATAGATTTTGGTTTGATTTTAGCTATTCCAAAGCTGTTTCATGTTTCAACTAATGCCGGATGGTATCGAGTCGATATGTTACATACATTTCGTTTATTCTTCCAATTAGATACATAAACATTTCCTTTTCTTCTCCAAATGTGCTGTATTCTTCTAAGTGTCGCTCCTATAACATTTTTTGGATTATCTCTCCTGTTCGCCCGAAGGGTTCCAGTGGAATGTATATTTTTTTCTAGTAATTTGTAATAATGCTATACTGTTGTAATAATAATTGTCCATAAATACGTGATGA
This sequence comes from Psylliodes chrysocephalus, assembly GCA_927349885.1. Classification (NCBI taxonomy): domain Eukaryota; kingdom Metazoa; phylum Arthropoda; class Insecta; order Coleoptera; family Chrysomelidae; genus Psylliodes; species Psylliodes chrysocephalus. The sequence continues at coordinate 59,278,690 of OV651815.1, read as the reverse complement.
CCTTTATTCAAATATGGATCCAGTAGGCGAAGGACTAACGAGTGTAATTTTGGAGGACCATGAGCATCTTCATCTACAACATTTAGCACATAACCGTCAGAGTTATATAGTTCGTAAAACTTTATGCCGTATTTAGCCCTCTTAATTTTCATATATTGTCGAAATACCAATCTACCTTTCAACAATAATATCGATTCATCTAAGCATATATTTTTTCTTCAGGATAGAAGGATCTTTGAAAATTTGATACCAAGCTGATTAATTGTTCCACTTTATGTAAACGACCTTCGTTTCTGTTTCCTATTTTGCAGCTCAAACATCGCAAAATTTGCTCAAACCGTCTTCCACTCATTGTTGCACTAAATATTGAATGATAAAAAAGTGAATCAGAGGAAAACATTTTTTTACAGATGGAAAATGTACTTGTCCTTGTAACATACAAAGCCCTAGAAATGTTTTAAGTTCTTCTGCATTCAAAATTTTCCAAGAAATTTTTCTATTGTATTTCCCATGTGGTCTTGTTTCTCTTGTGAGATTCCTTCCATAACTATTGCTAGACTCTAGTTTTAGATTTGTTACTTGTTCGGTCCACAGCATTTCAAATATTTCAGTGGGAGTAGCATTTACTGGTATATCAACTTTTATGCCAGTTGAATTTATATCAAATTAAATTCAGGAATATCTCTCGTATTTTCAAGCCAATTTTCTTCAACTTCGTCATCGCTACTTTCAATGTTTTCATTGTCTTCTGGAGATTTACTTGTATTTTCATCTGATATTTCATCTAAATTGTCGCTATTATTTTCCTCTGGAACAAATTCATCTGAACTACCGCCACTTTCAGATATTTCTACCTCATCTGTCTCGACTTCATTCAAACGCATTTCTTCAGACGATTCCATTATACAATTTTATGCAAATAGTACCTAATTCCAATAAAAGCAACTCTATACATTGGCTTTTCAAAAAAAAAACTAGCAATAAAACGTAGAGATCATGTGAAGCATAACGTTCGTCACTTCGCTCGATTATCCTCGTATTTGGCCCCTCCTTCTTTCTCTTACTGGTGATTCCCACAAACCAAAATGGTTTATAATGGGACACCGTATTCATATGAAGCGGTAAATAGGTACATTTAACGTCGGTCGCGACCAGAGATAACCAGGAGATGTAACTACTAACAAATATCGTGCGGCCGTGAATAAGACATATTCTAAGGGACACAGTAGGACATAATATCCGCTGTTGTCATTGTTAGTAAAGTGTATGTATTAAAATATTCGCTCAAGAAAACGATTCACCTCCCACTCTTTTGTCACAAGGCTGAATTTTTCACAGATGAAAGGTCATGATAAGGTAACCCTTATTCCGGAGTTAATACAAAATTAGAGTGTGCAGAAGGGCATTATCATCAAAAATTCAGATATTGATACCACCGAATAGAGAAAAAAATACTCATTTTTTGATCAAATGCACAATAAAATCTTTGTAGGGAGTAATTGTTCATACTTATTTAAAAAAAATCATTTGCATTAGCACTTACGGCTGAAAAAAAATATAAATGTAAATATCTTGGTTTTAGCCCTTCAAAAATTTAGTTAAAAAGTCGTCTTTTTTAAATATACCACTCATTTAACAAAAAACGAAGGCCTAAATGAAAAAAAAACATTCGTTATAAAATTTTTGGTTATGTGTTGACAAGGTAACAGAGTAAACACCATATTTTTTGCTTTTGAATTAACAAAGATATAACAATAAACGATGAGAGATGTCATAGGTTTATGCTGTTAATTCTCACCGCCAAATTTATCAACTCTCAGTGTATCTTTCTCTTCACCTTCAAACGTAGCATAGCTCTGTTTCTCTCTACGTGCCGGCTGATGTATCACATTATTGATATGGTAGGATTTTTCATTTTTTTATTATAAAACTTCTCGTTATGTTCCATTGGGCAATGTGTCATATTGTTATCTGTTTTTACTAAAGAATTAATAAGTGTATGTGTTATATATTAAATTACCTAATAAATTGGGAAAAAATATAGACATTTTTGCATCTTTATTATATCTACATTCATCCTGTTGCAGCTGAATATATTTGGGTAAGTCACAAGTTTTCGTTTAAAATTTTAATTACGGATTTGTTGCTACAAGTAGCAAAGACAAAAATTATATCAAAATAGGAAAGCTCAAAAGTTGCATATCATTTAAAGAATATGCTCATATATTTGTAAACATTATTTTTAGAAATAAATTTAATGCTCAAATGATAGATGTGGTATTTGATCATTATAAAGGACATTCTATCAAAAATACAACACGTCAAAAGAGAGGATTTCAGAAATCAATTGATATAGAAATTGACCGACCCAATATTCTACTTCCGCAACAATAGAACTTGTTTATTCATTCGATATTTAACAAAAGACGTTTAACACATTTTCTGCCAGAGCAACTTCTTCAAAACTCGCAATAATCAATAAATATGGAAAGATTTTAAACCATCAAAAGACGATTTTTTAAATTCAAATCACGAAGACGCTAATAATCGTATCTTATTGCACATATTGTCAGCCAAAAATTCGGGGCATTCACGCTGCATTATTTATTGCAACGATACAGATGTCTTATTAATTTATTTTAAGAAGTTTTTGACTAAAGATATATGGTTCAGAACAGGGCGAGGAGACTCAAGACGATTTCTAGCAGTACATTATTTAAATTTGGATGAAAACCTTCTAAAAAATGTGCCTGCTTTTCATTCTCTGACCGGTTGTAATACAACCAGCTAATTGTCCAGCATTGGGAAAAGAACCTGTTGGAAAACTTACCTTTAACACCATTACTTTTTGGATGGATTTGGCATTGATCAGTACTCTGAAAACATATTCTCTAATCTTGAAAGAATTTTCATAAAAATTTATTCAAAACTGCCAATGTTACTTCCATTAACATTTTGGGGGGATTATTGGCCTCTTCAAAAACCATCGCTAAATTGCCACCGACTGAAGACGCCCTAAGACTACATTGTTTAAGATGTTTTTACCAGCTAAATATTTGGCTAACCTCTTTAAACCCAGATGTAGCTTCCTAATGTTGAAGAGTATGGATGGAAAGTAGATCAAGATGGAAGTCTGATACCCACTTTTAAGACTCTGTCCGACCTGCCACCAGACATAACAGAACTTACATCATGCAAATGCAAAAAAGATACTATACAATATTCTAACAATAATATTCTGTTTTAGACTGTGGAAGCAAAATTTGCAAATGCAGAAAAAAAATATTTGCTGTATCGGTTCCTGCACCTGTATGGCACAGCCGCTAATGTTTTGGAAAATGTTGATTCGTGTGGTGAATCTGATTCTGATTAGTTTGAAAGTCGTGTAATTATAAATTTTAATATTATTAATTTATGCTTTATATACTTCCTTCCAATTATTATTATTATAATTTATTTATATTGGGGATTTATTGTATTTTGCAAAGCAATAGCCTTACTGTTTATAATTGATACTTCAATAAATACCTTTAATAAATAGTTTATATTTTCTTATTTTTCATTTTCCACCAAAAATAAAAAAAAATCTTGAAGTAATTAATACACCCTATTATTCATAGTGGAAAAATCAATAATCCCTGTATAAAATAATGTTAGAGATTCAAACTGATTGCATATACATTTCAATACTGAGATAGATGCATAAAGAGTCGAGAGGCTCTGCCTTTAATGTTTGCTTTTTAGTAAAACCATGACATCACTAATTGTTTATTGCTATATTTTTGTTAATTTAAAAGTAAAAAATATTACGAAAGTACTTTTACCTTGTCAATATATAGGCGAAACTTTTATAAAGAATAGTTGTTTTTCATTTATGCCTTCGTTTTTCGTCAAATGAGAAGTATATTTCTAAAAGAACATTTTTTATACAAATTTGTAGACGGTTGAAACCGAGATATTGACGTTTAAATTTTTTTTTTTCGACCATAAGGGCTAATGTAAATGATTTTAAATAATTATAAAAAAAATACTTTCTACAAAGACCTAATTGAGCATTAGAACAAAAAATAGCCATTTTTAACCAAATTAGATGTAATTTCATTAAATTAGATGTAATAATTTTCAAGAAATTCCAAAACCTAGAGATGTTAAATTGGAAGTGGCAACAGGGCTTACACCGGCATGGAAATTTACGTTATGTAGTATAAGCTCGGGCAGTTATTCATTGATAAAACTACGTAAAATCCTTCACTCTATCCCTTCTCTTACTTCTCACCTTTCGTCGCCTCGCCCCGCGTCTAGAAATAGAATATATACAGTACTAACTATTGTTGGCACCATGAATATTATATTTTATGAATGACTGCTTATATCTCTGTTATCTCTGGTCGCGACCGTCTTGGTTCTAACGTTCAAAATAATATGGACGGCTGTGAGCGTCATGTCCCAAAAAAGGATTTAATTAGGGACGGTCACAGCAGTCTTGTGCGCGAAAGGGTTAAGAAGGCAATCTCCTCGAAAGTTTAGTATTTGCTGCGTTAAAAAAGAAGTACCTTCTTATGTTTCCGGGGTCGCTGCATTCAAATCCAATGCCAATATAATAATATTGACAGTTGACAGCTGTCAACTAGCTGTCAAACAACAAGCAATAATCAAAATTGATAAAATACACATCTGTTTTGAGGTTGGTAAGTTCAAAACTGATGTTAACAACTCGATATTAACAGTTGACTCATGTCAACTAACTGTCAAACAGTATGTGACAATCAAAATTGACAAAATTCAGGAGTAATTAGATGTCTTCGAGGTTGCTGATTTCAAAACTGATGTCAAAAAGACGATATTAACAGTTAGAAGCTGTCAACTAACTGTCAAACAACATGTGACAATCAAAATTGATAAAATCCATATATAAATATATGTCTTCGAGGTTGCTGAGTTTAAAAATACGATATTGACAGTGATCAGCTGTCAACTAACTGTCAAACAGCATGTTACAATCAAAATTAATAATATCCACATGTAAATATATATTTTTGAGGCAGCTGAGTTCAAAAGTGATGTTAACAACTCGATATTGACAGTTGACAGCTGTCGACTGTCAATATTATTATATTAGCATTGGAAGGTACTTCTTTTTTAACGCAACAAATACTAAACTTTCGAGAAAATTGCCTTCTTAAGTAATAAATAATGGTCAATCCGTGGAACTTTGGAGCCCCGTAGAAGCCAAAATAAGCAAAATTAAGCTTTGTGCCCATTAAGACTTTTGCTCAGGATGCCAAGACGAACAACATATCCAAATTTCAGCCTATTGAATACTAAAAATTCTGATTCATTTCAAAACTATTTTATTATTATTACAAGTTCAATATATAGGTACATATTTTTTAAATACATACAAACTACAATATATACTTCAATAATAGGACATAAATATACATTATACATAATTATATTAAAACTACATATAATACATAACTATACCTACTATAATAACTTCAATAATATATCTAACTATCGTTTATAAAAATAACCTAAACATTTTACGAAATTAAATTTCTCGTATAATTATCTATTTTTAATTTTAAATATTCATGTCGACGTCTTGTTTCTGTATCTTTTATCCTTATTTTTTCATTTAAACTTTGTAATTGTATGTATGTGTCCGTCTGAAAATCATTTAGTTTCTGTATAAAATATATAATGGATGGGGTTTATAAAAACGCGTTAAATCGCGAATAAAATGATTCATACGCGTTTGTTTTTCTATCCATATTAGCACTGAATTCTGCCCAAACTGGAATCAAACCAAATATATAATTTAGCCATTTTTTTTTACTTTACTATTTGCACTTTTATATTCGGTCACTAGATCTAGTTCTTGCATTTTTCTGAACCAACATGGGGCTAAATGAAATCGGCATCCTATATGAATAACTATTTCAAAATCTAATACACATAATTTTGGAATCAATCAAAATGCAATTATTAACGAGGCATAACTGTTTTATTACATCAAACACATTTTCATATGTTTTTGAGTTATTATAAGACAATACGCAAGTTATTACTAACCAAGAAGATATAATAAGAACCAATTTTTTATTTTGAGAATTCATTATTTATTTTACAAATTTATTTGTATTTAAAACGTTAGAAAATTATTTAGGAGGAGGGGTTCAAAAGGGATGATCCCAAGAAGATTTAAAATTTAGGAATATTACCTACATTAATTTGATTTTGGAACATATTAGAAAATTATTTAGATGAAGGGGTTGGAAAGGGATAATGTGCAATGCACAATTCGTAAAAAATTTCGCAGGTTCCTGAGGCAACCCTTGCAATATGATTTTTAGAGTGCCCAGTTTATGCACGCTTGTGCAGGTTTAGGCCCAATAATGATCTGTAATCCTAATACGAGAAATATAATTTTTAATCCCAGTCCACATTTGGGCCCAAACTAATACAGGTATACTTCCTGGAATTTAGTAGGTAATCGACTTATTCAAGTTTGATTTGTATTTAGAAATAGGATATATGGTTATACACAAGGGTAATAAGACCCATGATAACCTATGGGGCAGTGGCGTAGGTAACCAAAACTTCGCAGGCAAGTGCAATAGGTTAACTTACTATCATTCAGCGGCTTGCTTGTCTAAGTGCTACTGTGGCCATGCGCACTACGCCGACTGCAGAAATGGAGGTATTATTAAATCTCACGCCATTGCACATCTTCATACAAGGAGAAACCAGGTCAGTTATTCACAAGATAATGCAGGGACAAAACCCAATAAGCCAACTACATAGCGCCGACCACACAAGGCTATATTAGCATGTAAAAAGGGATAATATTCTAGCTATGCCTACTGATAGAGCCATAACCACATACAAATTTGAAAGAAATTTTCAAATTCAAATACCAGCCCGAGAATCCTGGAAACAGGGACCTCCCGTAGAGGCTGAACTCGTCTGGTACACAGACGATTCAAAAACCAAGGAAGGAGCCGGTGCTGGAATCTATGGACCCGAGTCGAAATCGAGGATTTCGCTGAGTTTAGGAAAATATGCAACAGTGTTCCAGGCTGAGCTAATAGCAATACAACACTGTGTAAGAGAAATATTAAATTAGCAAGTATCAATCAAAACTATTGCTATATACTTTAATAGCCAAGCAGCTTTAAAGGCAATTCTCTCACCAGAAATCAAATCACGATTGGTGAAAGACTGTCTAAAAGACCTGACAGAGCTAAGTAGTCAAAACAAGGTAACCCTAGCCTGGGTTCCAGGCCATGAGGGATATCAGAGCAACAAAAAGGTCGACGAATTAGCCCGAGAAGGCTCAGATAAGGCCATGATAGGCTCCGAACCCTTCTGTGGAGTTGCTAAGGCATTGTGCAAGGCATCCATTAAACAATGGATGCAAAAAGAGTCTCATGAATGGTGGAACAACTATCCAAGACTGAGACAGGCCAAACAGTTCATCAAGGAACCATCGGCCAAGTTCACGAAAGACCTACTGGATCAAAAGCGTCAAATCGTTAGGATAACAGTAGGCCTTCTTACTGTACACTGTCGCCTCAAAAGGCACATTAGTATCATAAATCCAGCAAAAGAAGCAAATTTGTGCAGGTTCTGTGAAAAAGAAGAGGAAACATTATTCCACGTCCTGTGCGAATATATAGGCCTGGCTAGAATGAGGTTTCTAACATTGGGCAATGAAAAGTTAATGCATGCAAGTACATGCGGGAGCCACTGTCAAAGCTACTAAGTCTAATAAAAAGACCAGGCTAGACGACATACTCTAAAACTCTAGACCCTATTGGGGTCTATTCTGTAACAATTCCTTTATATTTAACGGCCTTTAATAATATTGGCGGCCTATAAAAATATGTTCGGATTCGTTAATTTACTTCTGTCATTATTTAAACAGATTTCTTTAAGATAGTATTCTAATGTATTTTAAAGATCCGTTTAAATAATGACAGAAGTAAAGAAGAAAATATTTTTTTCTACGCCCTACCTTTAAAGTACCTTGTATTTCACCGCTTTTTAACGCTTAAAACGGCTGTTTATGGTTAGAGTGAAAAAAAGTAAAAAAGCGTGAAATAAAGTGCCATAGCGTTAACTTTATTATAATTACAATTTAGGTGAATTTGAGTGTTTAAACAATGATCGGGATTCAAGTTCATATGTACATAAACTAATTAACATACCCCTCTCGATAACTAATTTCAAAATTGAAACCAACTTACTTAAACAACTAGCAGTTAACAACGGTTTTGGACCTGAGATAGTAGATTATCAACAGAGTTCTCCTTAAAAACAGAAGGAACTTAGCATTTCCCGTCACACAAACAAGTGACACCTCAATTTACAGATCTTTACCTTATTTCGGGAACGTTTCCTCTGATATTGCAAAAATTTTACAAAATAATGTTCAAAATCTTAAAATCTCCTTTAAAACTTACAACACTATTAAAACTCTATTATCAAAAACCAAAAACAAGATTGACAAGTTGTCGAGAAGTGGCATTTACAAATTACATTGCAATAGCTGCGAAGCTACTTATATAGGTAGAACCATCAGGCCTATAGAGACACGTATCAAGGAACACTTATCGAGACCTGAAAAATATAATTTTGGACATCACATTAAATTTAATAATCATAGCTTCTCTCCTACATCAAACAGCAAAATTTTACATAGTGTTCCAGTCAACAACCTTGGACCTTCTGGAGGATTTGGAGATCCTTCGTGAAATGAACTTGAATCCCGATCATTGTTTAAACACTCAAAATTCACCTAAATTGTAATTATAATCCATTATTTAAAGCACTCTGGGAATCCCACCATTTCAATTAAAATATTAAATCCATTAATAATCATAAACCCCTAACTTATTAACATCTTTAAATTGTAATTAATTTACTTTTCAGTTATTTCTAAATCTAATAATTTTAAATTCACTAGGTAACTAATCAGGAGGACCCGCTATTGGTTTTGGATTCTGACCCTAACCTGGACTACACTTATTCCTATTCACCGTGGTTACTCGGTTATAGAATAGGTAACCCAGCGCACAGCTGTGTCGTAAAAGGCGAAAAACGTGTCTTTGTACTATCTTTGTTACTGCTTAGTATGGATCTAGCTATTAATTTGTCTTTTCTATACCCCTTTCACTTTTCGGCAAAATTCTCTCTCTATTCTTATCTTTTTTCTAATTTACCATTCACTCTTCGACTCCTAGCCATGTATGGATCATGGTCTAGTCACGTCTATCACCTTCAAGTTCTCTGGCCTAGTATGGATCTAGAGTCATTGCCCTTCCTCTACTCTAAAAATTCGAAGCTACAATAGTTCCCCCTTAACCATTATAATTAGTCTCTCTGGACCGCTGTGTGGATCATGTCCTAGGCAGAAACTTATTATACCCTTTCCAACTTTTCAACCATTGTATCATTTTGGAATAAGTATAGATCATATAGATCGGTTAACTCCAGAACCAATGTCGAACACTCCCTCCTTACGCCTATGTCATGTGTCAGTCTGTCTATGTGTCATTTGTCCACTGTCTAATAGGTACGATGTACCGTTAAAATTTAAAATTTTTTTAACTGATAATGTATTTGTAAAATACGAAATAAAAGGGTGTGTTTTGCTAATTTTCAACACCTCCTTTTTCAAAATGTATTCAATGTTTTAACCCATGTATTTTTATTCAATTTTAACTCTGGATAGATATCTATTGACGTAAGGTAATTCTTTCACCCTTACTTCTCTTATTAAATTTTAAACTTTGTAGGACGGCCTGAAGATGACAATGTATTGTCGAAAGCGCTAGCCAAATTGTATTAAACATTTATATATACACACTTGAGTACTCAATTCCTCAATTCAACCCAATCATTTCAAATATAGTATTCCGGTCTCCAAATATAAACTGTAATTGGTGGACCTATTGTCCGTAAAGTAACCTTATTAGAATGTATATGAAATTATATCCATTTTTCGTTCTGTAGTGTGTGCGTAGAATACATAATATCCATGTAGGAGTACAAAATATATAAGCTGTTTGACACACTACGAATACGAAAATGTGTATAGTTAAAATAACGTTCACATCTCTCGACGTTTTTTCATTATTAACCTAAATTGACTGTTCGATCCATAAAATTCCAGCAGGTGGCAGCGTTGCAGCGTATTATTATGTGTCGTGCCTCTGAATATTCGCCATCACGAAAATCAAATGCAAATGAATGTTGGACTATTTTTCTCTTTCACACCCTTTGTGTGTACCTACTCGCTTTGAAATATGATACTTACGATAATAAATGTCTGATCTTTTTTTTACATCATCAATGGCGAAGTTAAGCAACCCTTAACACGAAACCGTTAAAGTTTAACAAAAGGAAGCTTTTCTGAGTATGAAATTTCGAAAAAAACCCTAACTTCTTTTTATTTATATTTTTATTACTTATACCTATATCGAAATTAGATACAAAAATGACTTTACTTGATATAATATAATTTTTGCCGAAAAAAATTAATCTTTTCTATTCGAACGAATTAGAAATACAATTATTTAACCATAATTAAAATACTATATTGATTTACGAGCCATTTCTGACCAATTCGGTCATCTTTAAATCCCTTAATTCCCTCGTCTATTTTTTCCTTATTTACCTACTCTTTTTACGGCCTTCGTTTCTCTGTATTGATTTAATTACCTGAAATATCAAAATTAATAGAAATTGGTGCACGAAATATACGTCCTTATTCAATAAAGTTTTATCGTGATTGCAGCGATAACATAATGAAATTCTAGTTTTTAATTAGACATCGTTAAACTAAAAGCAATAACTTTGATAGCATGAAATGACGAGTAGTTTAATAAACGTCAGTGACATGCTGTTGTAAAACTATAATTACCAATCTGGCTCCCAGATTCGGCTTAATGTGACCACAACATTCATAAGTTCCGGGAACATAATTAACTTCCTATTTACCGATTGTACCTATATATATACTCCCGGTTTCCATTTTCACGAGTTTATTTTCGAAACAGAATAAATAATAAACTAACTAGAAACTTGTATATTGGAACAACAAAATTTAACTTGCTTTACGTGGAAGTTCAAATTTTATATGGAATTCGTAAATAACAAAATTAATAATGGCAAAGGGTTGAACAATAGAATATGTAATATGTCGACAGTGTGTCCTAAAAGAGAACGATTAAGGAATATTTTGGATGTAATGGTAGAGTTTCTGGATACTTTAGATAGTCATTATAAAGTAGCAAATACGTGTTTTCTTATGCCACTTAACAATCAGGTTTTCGAAAGGGGTTCAGTACTACAACATTACTCTTAGATTTAACAGATAACATTATAGGATCAATGGATGAAGGAAAAGCTACAGGAGTTACTCTGCTCGAATTTTCTAAAGCGTTTAGCACTATGGATCATCAGTTTCTTTGTGCCAAACTCAAATATTTTGGTTTCGATGAAACCTCACTAAGATTTTTTAAATTTTATTTAAGTAACCGCTACCAAAAAATAACGTTAGAGAAATCATCTAACTTCATGTGTGTAACAATCAGGAGTACCCCAAGGCTCTGTCCTTGGTCCCCTTTTGTTTTCCATATATATTTCAGACCTTTATACATTATTGGAACATGTAAATATACACTGCTGACGACACGCAACTATATTATTCCTTTGACCAATGTGAAGTAGATATAGCCTCGCAAAACATGAATTCAGATCTGAATGCAGTATATATATTTTCTATGAATCATAACCTTAAACTAAATGCCAGTAAATGTCATACAATATTATTTTGTCCTACAAATTTTTTTTAGAGTATTGTTACTAGTCATTACTGACTAAACTAGAATTTTAATCTAAAAATCTTATAACTAATTACTTATCTAAGAAGTCCCCATTGGGCTGTCTTAATTTTTTCTATAGAAAAGCATCACAAGTTGGCGTGACGATTTATTACACTGTTTTACGCTAGCACTAACATTAACGTTCACTGCACTAGCTTAAATGGCTTCTTCCTTTTGAGCCTTCTGTTGAGTGTAGAGTTGTCCAGTAATTGCAGCGCTTCTTCGTTGACGCGGGAGTGGAGTCGACCCTCATGTTTCGCAGCAAACCTCTTTATTTCTTCTTCGATTGTTGGCATCTTTAGGTCTCTATGAAGATAATCGTTTCGGTAGAACCAAGGTGCATCAACAATGCATCTTAGGACTTTATTTTGGAAAACTTGTATCATGTTGATTATACTCTTTCTGGCACATTCCCATAGCTGTATGCCATAAATCCAGATTGGTTTTAGGATTTGTTTATAAATCAGCAGTTTGTTGTGCACTGACAATTTGGATTTTCTTCCTAGGAGACAGTACATTTTTTTGAATTTAAGTTCAAGTTCTTTACGCTTTTGTGTATGTGCTCTTTCCATTTAAGTCTTACATCTAGGTTCATCCCTAGGTATTTGGACGAATCGTGATGGGGAATAACGTCACTCTTTATTCTTATTTGTTTTTGTTCATTTTGGTCGAAGAGTAAAATCAACATGCACTGATTTAGTTCGATTTATTTTTATTTTCCACTTTTTTGTCCATAGATTGATTCTGTTGCAGGTCTCCTGAAGTTTTTCTGAGGTGTCTGTATTAGTTCTGCCAACTGCCAATATTGCAGTGTCATCCACAAATGTTGCTATTTTAACAGATTGTTGTTAAAAGATAGCGCTGGTGTATAATAAGTAAAGAACCGGTCCTAGGACACTGCCTTGTGGGACACCTGCTTTAATTTATTTCATTTCGGAGTATGCCTCGTCTTGCTTTACTCTAAACATTCTTCCCGTTAGATATGATTGTAGAATGTCGACATATTGTCTAGAGAGCATTTTTTCATGTTTCTGTATAAGGCCAGCGTGCCAAACCTTGTCAAATGCTTGGGCTACGTCAAGAAATATAGCTGAGCATATATATTTTTCTTCGTAAGCTTTTTCGATGATATCCGCTATCCTCTGTACTTGATCTATTGTCGAGTGTTTGTTTCTAAAACCAAATTGGTGCGAAGGGATCAGATTTTTAATTTCAATTATTGGTTTTAGTCGTTTTAGCAGTAGTTTTTCAAATAACTGAGATATTATCGGTAACAATGATATAGGTCTATATGATGACACTTCATTTAGAGGTTTTTCTGGCTTAGGAATTAGGATAACTTCAGACATTTTCCACGCATCAGGTATATATTTAAGGCGAAATGCTTCATTAATGAGGTATGTCAATTTAACAATAGCCTTCCGTGGTAGTTTCTTTAATATTTCTCCAGTAATAAGGTCATATCCTGGGGATTTCTGTGAGTTGATGTTTGTCTGAATTTCTTTCATAACTACATTGGGAGTAACAAGCTTAATTTCAAGTTGTTCCATATTATGGATGATCTCATTGGGAGTGTCTTGATTTTTATCTAATTAGAACGTCTTTTGTAGGTGGTCAGCGAAAATATCAGCTTTTTGTTGATTATCTCTTGCCCATTTGTTATCTGCTATTCTGATTGGAGGACATTTTTTTCACGAATTTTTTAAATATGGAACATAATGTGCAACAGAACTTTAGGTTATTCATGCAAAATAAACCTCTAAAATCAAGTAGAAGTGCCAAAAACTTAGATTTTGGAAGTATCTTTCGCTTCTAGTCAAAAAATCGTAAGTTGCTCTGTAAAAGTCTTGTATTGTCCATCTTAAATTTATTTACTATACTTGTTTGGATCAAATAAGCAAATACACACTTCAAAAGATTTAAAACTCTTGTTGTCGTTTTGTATTTGGTATCAGAAAGAATGATAGAATATCAAATAAAATTAAATAATTTAACTCTCAATATAGGAAATTTATTTAAATATCAGATGGCGTCCACGGTATTTCAAATTCTTTCAACCTCAACTCTCATATATTTAAAAAATAAATTGATATATCAGAAAGATCTGCACAGTTTACATTTGAGATATCCACACAACTTAACGATTCCGAGTTACCGATTATCATTTTTCAAAAGATCTTTCACATTCAACGCCGTTTCAATATATAACAGTCTACCTAAGGAAATTAGGACACCTCTGACATTTTTAAAACAAAATTTTAAAACGTTGCTATTAGTTGAGCAATGAATCCAGTGCTAACGTTAATATGTTATTATTTTCAAACATTTTTTCCTATTTAATATTTTATTTTAAGTTCGATACATTTTCTTGTTTTTGCCTTTTAAAAATAACGGATTTAAGGACCTAAATTGATTTCCGTTTAGGTTAAATACAAGGTTATTTATTATCATTAAATACATTATTTAATGATAAATTAATTGTACTTTAAATTTCTTATTTTTTTTATATTGTAAATGTTGGATACCTGTTGATTATTTTAAGTTTATATTTATGTTGAAGTTAAGTTGAGTAGCGCAAGCTAGACTTCGCCTCATGATGTTTATGTGCATTGTGAATGCTTTTGTTTATATGCATCATCTTGCGTGTGCTTACATCCAGTTCCCGTAGTTACTCTCGTCTCCACTTTAGCACGCCAAATGAATACAAGAGCACAGGAACGGCAAGCGTATTAGTGGCAGCAACTTTTTTGATTCCGGAAAACTGGAATTCCCATATTTTCCGGAGACGCTGCCTATACTTACTACGGAGCGTTTATTTGACGTTGTCATGCATTCGGTGTTGATCAACACCAAGATACTTGTAAGTTTTGTCATCTTCCAAGTGATGAAGTATGCTTCCGTCAGTAAGTTGCTGGGCTATGCAATGGCCTTTCTGAAGTCTCAAAACGGCGCATTTGTCCAATCCAAGTTCCATACCGATATCCCGTGAAAATAGGGAACAAATTAAGTACCAATTAATAGTACAAATAGGAGTATCCCAGGGGACAATATTGGGTCCAATTCAAGTTTTAATTTACATAAATGGTATCTCCAAAATAAACTATTTTAAATGAAAACTTGTATGTTATGCCCTTGTTGTGACTAAGAAATCTTGGTATGAAGTTTATTAGTTAATTGGCGCTAAACATTTAAAAAACAAACTATATTACTTTTTCGTCTTCTGCAGTTCGTCGAGCTGAAATAGAAATTAAATTACATACCAATAAATGCATTAGATGTAATTGTCTCGTCTTAAAAAAAAAAACCGGTAGCAATAAAATATTTAGGTATAATGATTGACCAGCACATAAAATGGAATGAACACGTTCTAACGTTACAAAACGATGGGTAGGCGATCTTAACAGAACGCCAAAATCTACAAACTACATTAAATACACTAATTAAAATATTATTTAAAAATGGTAGATCATATTCAACTCAACTCCTATATCGAGGATTACATTTTTTTACTTTAAGACAATAATTATTATATATCAATGTCGCCTAAGCGTATTCAGAGATCAGAATAAAATACACAAGGTTTCATCAAAAACTAGGTCAACTACAAATTCACACTTGAACGTAGACGTTTTTCAGAAAACGGTAACACAACGATCATATTACTCTATATTGTTTAATCTTCTCACTTCAATAACGAAACAAACTAAATTATATAAATTTTTAACTGAAATTAAAAAATTGATACGGAAAACCCAGGCACGATTGAAATATCTATTTAAAAAAAAAGTGTAAATAATATTATCGCTGCTGTCTTTTTAATATCTTCTGTTGTCTTATTAGCTGACTTCAGATAAACTATAAAAGAGAACATTTTAAACATGTCTCAGTTTTTGGACCTATCTTACTCTAGTGAATGAACTATAATTTTTTAAACTTTTTGTATTTTTCAAACAACCTACTATACTTATATTTTTCCTTTCTTTGTTCTTATGGAAGGTATTACACAAAACAGACATAAAACAAAAACAAAAATAAAACTTATACCTAATAATATTAACAATTTAATTCATGGTGTTGTAATATATTTGATTTGTTAGAGAGTCAGTCTCTTAAAATTAAACGGTGGACAATTAAATATTTAACAAATAATGTTATTAAAACATACAAAAATAAACCATTAATTGGAGTATTCATTGGTTTAGCCAAGGCAGTTAGGGTAATTCCGGGAGAGATGGCGCACCTTTTTAATTTTTTTAACAAATCAAAATATATTCTAAAATATAAAGTCTCTCTCATTGTAATCAACGTTATCCATGACTAAATACACAAAGTAAGATAATAAACTTTTCTATATTTAAGTTTTTTGGCAAATAAAAAAAATTCTAAATATTCCAGGGAAAAACCAACTCATCCTATGGTCGTGGGTGAGATGGCGCCACAAAAAATAGAAGAAGAAACTTTGACAAACTAGAAAATAAACAGTAACGAAGACCTTTAATGGTTATTAATGTTACAAAAAGTACAAAAACGATATATAGGTAACTTAAAAATGATTCTATAAAACAACAAATGAGAACAAGAAGCAAGCCGATATTACATGACAATATTTTCTTTTCTTTCACACCGCAGACAATGGTTTGCAAACGTGGTGCAATCTTCGTGCAGCCATATGTGGCAACCAAGACACTGCAACCAGTCTTCTTTGCTTGTAGTTTTTTTGTAATTTTCTCCGCAGCCAATTCATTCATTTTCACCGTCAGTACCCTATCTGAATCGTTTTCTAAAATAATGCTTTCGTCGCTATTGGAGGAAATATTTTCAGGAGATGTTAGGACCTCTGCAAGCTATCGACTACGTTTTCGAACTTCATTGAGTTTAGACGTGCTAGGAATAGAAGAAATTATTAACGTTTTACCGGGAGTGTCTTTTTCGTTTGTGCCAAGGTTTGCCATATCTGCAAATTGTGTTTCTGCATTACGTTTTGTTACGTTGGAATCAATATCATTCTAGGTGTGAACAATTTCAAGATTAATGTCTTCCTAAGCTTTTTCATTGTTGAGAAAGGCATATTCTGGAAATGCGTTCGGGTTAAATGGAGCGATGTCTGTAGATGTAAAAGCTAAAACTGCACTTTTCACTGTGACAGCTTCTTCCCACGCTTCAGCTAACAATTTCCCAAACTGAAGTCTGTTGATGGCATTTGTTGGATTAGTTTTCAAGAATGAATTGCAGGCAGCATAATAATAACTTTTTAAAGCCTTAAAAATGCACGATCGACGGGCTGCAAAAATTGTGTGGTATGGCTTCTGCATGTTCTAAAACTTCTACGAAAGAACAGTGGAAGGCATTGCCATCCAAAATACGAAAAAAGTGTTGTATTTATATACGCCAATTTTTCTGACATAAATTTTGGCCCTAGGAGGCATACCATCTACATATTCTTTTTTCATATTTTTACCTTTTAAAATGCACATAGGGGGTATGAATGTGCCCTCCGCATTACAGCAGAATATAACCTTTTTCGCCTGAAGTCACTGCAGCTACATTCTTGGAGCCTTTTTCCGCTATAATATACTCTGGTCTGTTGTTCAACAGTAAGCCGGTTTCCTCCATGTTATACAGTCCAGGCTTGTTGAACAGGTCATGTTCTTCTAAAATATTGACCAGTAACTTAAAATAGCAACATCTTTTTCATTCATACCGCATGCTCGAGCTCTGATTTCCGAACAGTCAAATGAGGATTGCGTCGCAAGAATGATATAACCCAGTCAAAGCCAGCTTTTTCGTTTCTCTTGTTGAAAGTGTGCTTAATGCCTAATTGTTTAGCTAGTTGATAAGCCATAATACGCACCATAGTTCTTGTTGGGGCAAAACTCCATTTTTGCATTTTTTTTAATATGCGCAACGATTTTCTTTCATTTTCTTCCCCAAGAACTGCGTTTTCGAACTTCATTGACTTTAGACGTGCTAGGAATAGAAGAAATTATGAGCGCTTATTTTTCTATGACTCCTGTTCTTATTTTTCTCCGCATTGTAGTACAAGGCACCTTAAATTGTCTGGCAGCTGCATTAAATTCCAAATTTACACCTAGACTAGTGTTTCTTAACCTGGGTTGAATTTGAAGTGTTTTGGAAATGAAGATCTAATTTTAGAAAAACTGTTTTAATTGCCAATATTTCAATACTTTATTTAATCAACAATTTAAGCATCGTTTTCTTCAAACTAAACTTTTATTTTCCAATAAACTGCTGAAATATTACACACAACCAATATTGTGCTTACAGTCAGCCATCGAATGCCCTTTAATTATATGGTGACCAAGTCAAACACTAATACCAATTCCCTTATATTCACAATGGACCATATTATCACCTGTGACGTCACCAAATGATACCAATTCCCCCTTGTACTAATGCCCCAATGCATCGTATCGTCAGTTGAACTTTTTAAATATCCCCGGATATACCTATATGTTCACGTTAACGTATAACGTTTGCACTTATCCAAGTTACAAACCATTAAACTAAGTTTCCCACTATGGTCTTGGTCCCCTTATGTATCTACTACGAAGTGTGAGGAGGATGTATGAGGATTTCAAAGGAAGTAAGATGGATGGATGAAGCTGTCCCAGGATCTATGAAGGATTTATGAGAATATCTAAGGATATATGAAGGATTTATGAGGATTTTCGTAGAAGTATGGAGGATATTTAAGGATTTACATGGAAATCTGTGGAATTATGTCTTTCAAAAGGATGTAAGTGACAAAATTTAGGTCAGTGATTTGTGTTTCACCCCCTCGACGTAATAGTTCTATTTCTCGGCAATTTTGGGACACCTTGTATATGCTGGCTTATGAAATCCCTGTACTCACAGAAAAATTAAATTTGAACCATCTGTACCATCTACTGAACTATTTAATTTAATTATAGTGTTAAAGATAATATTAATTATGAATATCCTTTGGGGAAGACAATCAAAGCAATTGTATGTCTATTATTATTCACCAGTATTCTATCAAAATAAAACTACAATACCGTTCTATATAATTTACTTTGAGAGTAGATAGATAAACAGTTTGCATGTCACAAAGCATTGAATAATTCAACAGGTCAGGTCGGCTCGTATTTTAATACAATAAAACATTAACCACGATGACTAACATAGAATTGCAACCAGTGTCTGGTTGAAAAAGTTTACCTGAATTCGGGAAAAAAATATCTTATTATCTGTCTAGGATAGTTCTGTGTTCTGTAACTACAAATTTCTTGTTCGGAAAATACGGCAGTAGATTACACTGCAAGAAAACTAGGTCCTAAAATATACGGACGTGATATTCACGTACGGACATAAAACCAATGAAGTGCACGGTGGTTACAAGGGACAATAACTCTTACAATAGTTTTCCATTTTCCATTTATAATGTTCATCAACAGTTAAATTATCTAAATTAGTTTGTCGATTTCTCTTATAGAATTGAGGTTAATGTTTTTTCCTTTGAACAATTTCCTATTGTGAATAGATTATATTATTGATTACATAAATAAAATATTCCTCAAGAGCGTAACTACTACTTATTCAATAAACGAGAAAATAATTATTATTAATTCTTTGGAAGTCCCCATAAATAAGTTACAAAATAACGTTTTGGATACTTCCAAAGAATGTATGTGCTTTTATGTTTTTTAGAAATTAACGTGTTAAATCACCATGTGCATTAAATATGATTCACACGGCCTTGAGCCCAGGGAGCCGTATGCGAATAATATATAATTCTTAAACGTTTTTGCTTTTTAGGCCGCGTGCATAGTAGCATATGCACGCGACCGCCGCCAGCATAAGGGATCTTTAACAGTGTGGCCTGTGGAGCAAAAATCTGTAGTTGGCCTACGCATTTTTTGTTGTTTGGAAATATGGCCATACGTTTTAAGTTTATGTAAAAATAATTTTAAAAACCAATTAATTGAACAAGTATTTATTGTTTAAATGATTATTTATTAGTATCCGTGATTAGAATAAATGGTTATTTATCATATAAAAATAATACATTGGTCCAAAAAATAATAACATTCTAAAAGTAATAACGGCAATTAGAGCACAAAGCTAAAAACAAAAGCTTACAATCTAGTAGATTTATGCCTAAGAAAAAAACATTCAATATATTAAAACGGGTCGCATTTTTTGCACTTTTATGGAGTGTATTTGGCTTCTAGAGGAACATGTTTTCTGTCAAATTCAGCTTTTAGATTTTCATAACATACAACACATCTTCGCCTCTGTGATCCCATATTTTTCAAACCGCATTCTCTGGTTGTATCTGTATCATCTTCTCTTGTTCCTTTACCCAAAAGATCCATTGTTACATCTTCTTTGAATTTTGTAATACTTTTCCTGTTATTTTTTTATAAATAATGTAAGCATTGACAAGTGCTGTACCTGTAATCAACTCGATTGCTAATTTTCTATATCATTTCAACTCTCTTCTTAGTGCAGCTTTCATTTGATCTGAGATGTCAATAAAACCCTTGCTGTTGTTATAGTCTAGAATTATTTGAGGTTTTTTGACAACTTTACCATTTTCGGTTTCCACATCAACCATACTATTATCGTGCATCGTGCTCAATACGAGGACATCGCGTTTGTCCTTCCATTTTAGTACTACCACTCCTGTGTTAATTTAGCACAAGTAACATCTACAGGATTTAGTTTTCTATTAGTTCTCAAGTTACCTACGAGATGAGTGGATCGTTTTGCCAGCTCATGTGCCAAACTGACACTTGTATAAAAGTTATCGGTATTTTCTCTACCCGAATCTAATTAATCTTTAGCTAAATCGATAACAACTAATAATGCCACAGGTAAGCCAGGTTGGGCATCTCGGCCACAATATACTTTTAGATTGTTTGTGTAACCATTACTTGTGCATAATTTGTAAAGCTTGATGCCGAATTTATTGTTTTTTATTTTTGATGTACTGTTTGAATGAAGGAATATTAGCTTCTTGAAATCGTTCCAATAACATCAATTAAAACCTGAATCTTAAATATACGATACCATTTTCCTTATTTGTTCGCAACTTAGGTTTAGTAATTGATAGTGACTTGAGGTTTAAACTTCACGTTAACAAGAGCATTCAAAGAGCTTATGTGAATCTAAAAATACTTGACCCACTGACATATTCTTCCAATTTCAACAAAAATATTATTAACAGATTCCCTGGTTCAAAGTAATTTTAACTTTTGTGATACAGTGTATGAGCCTGCGCAAATATGGGGTAATTTTGCTTATTTCGTCCTATATTTGTGTGTTTTTTAGAATGTACTGTATGAGTAGATTACTAGTTTGGATATTCAAACTGCGACACCACATTTAAGAGTTTATTACATTATTATTATTGTTATGTACACAACAAAATGAACAAGTTGTTGACAAGAAAACACAGGTACAACAATGCTGGAATACGTCAAGTATGAGGCTGCTTGCTTTTCTGATTTCCTTAATAACACCCCGAGATAATAACTTTCAATTCAATTTTACTGTGAAATAAGAAACGCCCAGAAAGTACGGGAAACTCACATACCATGAGTACACCCTTCTCGTTTTAAGTAAAGATTGCTTGTTTTAAAACAATGCCTGAGATTGCACAGTTCATGAGAGGTGGTAGAAATAAGAACGAACATCCAGGGTTGATTGGAGTTACGTCATGAACAACCAATCAGACATTAATGTTATGTTGGTTGCATAATGCTAGATACGGTTTAGCCAAAGACATTACAACATATAGACAAAATGTTTCATTCATAAATCCCATACAATTGCGCACTATTATTGTTTTAAAATTGTTAGTGAGTGGAAGAGAGAAAGACAGATCTCTTGGGACCGGCTGGCAACGTTGTAAACAGTGTCCAGTTTTAAACTTACCTGTATTGTCAGAGTAGTATGTTAAAAAAATACGTAAATATGCAGGTATATTTTGTTAGTAATATAATTATGATGATTTTTTCATGTAGGTAGATTAGATTAGATTATAAGTTGGACGTTATTTGTCCTTGTCCACCGCGACCTTTTCAGATCTAATATGGGACTCCTGTTTGTTTTAGAGTATGTCGTCTAGCCTGGTCTTTTTTATTAGTCTTAGTAGCTTTGACAGTGGCTCCCGCATGTAGTTGCATGCAATTGGCTTTTCTTCGCCCAATGTTAGAAACCTAGTTCCAGCCAGGCATTCACATTGGCACAGGACGTGGAATATTGTTTCCTCTTCTTCTTCACAGAACCTGCACAAAATTGCTTCTTCTGCTGGATTTATGACACTTATGTGCCTTTTGAGGCGACAGTGTTCAGTAAGAAGGCCTACAGTTATCCTAACGATTTGACGCTTTTGATCCAGTAGGTCTTTCGTGAACTTGGCCGATGGTTCCTTGATGAACTGTTTGGCCTGTCTCAGTCTTGGATAGTTGTTCCACCATTCCTGAGACTCTGTTTGCATCCATTGTTTAATGGATGCCTTACACAATGCCTTAGCAACTCCACAAAAGGGTTCGGGGCCTGTCATGGCCTTATCTGAGCCTCCTCGGGCTAATTCATCGGCCTTTTCGTTGCCCTGATATCCCTCATGGCCTGGAACCCAGGCTAAGGTCACCTTATTTTAACTACTTAGCTCTTTCAGGTCTTCTAGACAGTCTTACACCAGTCGTGATTTGATTTCTGGTGAGAGAATTGTCTTAAGAGCTGCTTGGCTATCAGAGTATATGACATAGTTTTGCATGATACTTGCTGATGTTTTATGTAGGTAAATTCAAGTACAAGTAAATTCAAATACAAGCGAATTCAAGTTACCTTTCGATTTTTAATATTTATTGGTTTATAGTTTATTGGCATTTACTATATATTTGCCTGGTATGATGTTAACCAAAATTATTTAAAATTTTAAATTAACATTAAGTAGGTAGGGGTATCTAAATAAAACACTGTCCTAAAAATATATAATTTTTTAATTAATAATTACAAAAAAACATGGTATGGCAAAAAATATCGTAAAAAAACTGTAATAATTTTTAAAATAATGTTTTAAATATATAAAATACTTTAATTTTATTAACTAAAATTTCATTTAATTTCTTTATGCTTAGTTATTAATGTTATAACTTACTGCAATGTTTTTTTTTGCAGCAGGTGGTGTTCCAAAAACAGTTGAATCTGAACTAAAAACCCATACATTAGATATACATACATATAGGTAATAAATAATGTTTAGAGGTAAACAAAAAATTTATATTTTGTATTTTTACCTGTTGGATAAGTCATCCAAAAATAGAAAGTCCTCACACCGTCTGAAGTTTGCATCTTTTCTAATATATCTAGTATCATTTGCACGTACCAAAACATTTTTAGGAAAACAGTGTTCTAAACACAACTCTGGGTTTTTACGAAGGGGCTGATTTTCAAGGATTCCTATTAGAGAAACCCAAAGTTTTCTTTTCTCAGAATCTTGCGGAAACCTAAATAGAATATTAAAAAATATGTATAGGTGCTCAATAGGTAAATCATTTTTAAGGTATTCTACATTTTACGTTAAAATTTCTTTGCCACTATTCAATAATTATTTATTGGTATAAGAAAAATTTACTAATTTATAAAAGGAATATCACTTTAAAAACTGTTTTAAGACTGTTGTAGACTACACAAGTTTTTGATACAATTTCTTGTATAATTTAAATTGTATATTATCAAACCTGCAGCAAATTGTCTGAAAAATTAGATTGGATAATCATTTTTCAAACAATTTACTATGTGATCCTATATAATTAAAATTCTATAAGAAATTGTATCAAATCTTGTACAAGCCCTACTCCACTGGTTCAAATGAAAACAACATATCTTAACCTAAAAATACTTACCGATGAAACCATACATTTCGAATTAAATGATCTACCTTTTTGAACACTACACATGCATGTACCATAATTCTTTATATTTCTCACAAAAGTTTACAAAAATAGTATTTTATAAATGAATAAATCAATAAGTCACACAGAAACTGTCAGATACTGTCAGAAATACAAAATAGCTGTTAGACCTGATTGGCAACGTTGCGGCTGGTTACGGTACTACATTTCATTCATAAAAATTGTAAATTCGTAAAATAAGATATTTAGCGTTGCCGTATTTACGGAGTTCTTCGAAACCCTAATATTTTGTTTAGATTAATATTGACTTTTTAAAAAAAATTTAGCTTATATTAAAACTTCAAAGAATAATTTGATTAAAAACATATTTTTATTTATATAATATAAAATTATAGTTACAGGATACATCAAATTTTATTTTTCGAAAGTAATTTCTCCAAATAATTTTGAGAGACTTATAAAATCGGCAAAGATGCAATAAACGAAAATCTGGTGGGAATAATGATTTGCCACATAAAAATGTAAACAATTTGGTCTCTTAGTTGTAATGTCTTTGGGTTTAGCAGTTAATTATATAATAAGGGGTGAGAGAAACAAACATATTTAAATTCGGTGTCTAGTGGAGTAGGGGAAAGAGGAGTAAAATAATTTGGTGTATTCTGGTGGAGAATAATGTTAGTTATTTTCCAACAGGCCCTATTTAGGTAGCGCAGACTTAACTAGAATTCACAGAGTACAAAAATCTTGTTTAAGATTTTCATATGGAATACGAAAACACATAAAATGCCAATATTTTTGGTTGGATACAAAATACATGACCAAATTATAGTCGCAAAACTAAATTAGAGGTAAATAAAACAACATAACCCCAAAAATACTTTTACGCTTAAAATAATATTAAATACCTTGGACAATTGTTGAATTAACACAAATACTTCCAATTTATTAACGTCGCAGTTATTATTTAAACACAATTTTTAAGTAAGCACAATTAAAATAGTCTTAAAAGGCTTTATATTTTTTTGTTGTTTTGTTTGGAACTTTGAGTAGCCGAGGCCTATCTAAGGGCTGATGGTGGGCTGGGCGAGGCGTATTCGCTTCTAAATGTGTGAAGCTTGAGCACAGAGATACTATTCTTATTTATGAAACGAGGCCGTGATATAATTTAGGTCCCAAGTAAGCATAACTATTTTTACCTATAGAGTTTTTTTAGATTTTACTATTATAGCAATATTTAATTTACCTGTATTTATAATTTACCTTATCGTAAAGTTTCCTTACGTTGGTTTCTAATAATAATTTTGGTTCATAACTGATAAATATTTAATACTCCAACTTCTCGATAAAGATCTACTGTTGGATAAATCCTAGGTCAATGAAATATTCTTTTATGCCTTTTGTATTTTTTTTAAGTTACTAATTCTAAAATCCAGGCTAATATACCGTATGACAAAAGACTTTCAAAGTCATAGTAAAGAATTTTTATATACCGAAATTAAGTTTAAACTTTCTGTGGTAAATAGTCTTGCCATCCACCCATGAAAAAATGCAGCTTTTTATGATATATTCATTTATTCTTATCTCAGATGTGAGTCGACTTAGGTTATTTGTAAATTTAATAATAATAATTTAATTTTCAATTTTAATATTTGATGGTGTAAAATGAACAAAAAGAGTGTTTTTTTTTATTGTAGCAATCTGCTATCAAAAAATAGCAATAGTTGTAAAGTCGTTCTGTATTGTGATTTTTATTTCTATTTATTTCCTTCATAGACTGTATCCCCCGCAAAAATTGCAGTGTTAAAGAATGTTTTTATTCAAATAATTATTTATTTTTCCAACCACGTCGGCTATGGCATCGGATATTTACATGTTTTGTTGAAAACCATATTGATTTTTAAAAAATACGTATTTTAATTATGAATCGATGTTTTACTTTTTTGTAATATATTCTTTAATAAAATAGGAGTTTAACGAAATTGGTCGATAGTTACAAGATTTCAGCTTGTCATAATTTTTATATTGATGTAAAACTTTGTTTAATTTTAGAGATTTCGAAACAAATATAAAATGGGCCACATGTAGCGGTTCAAAGGACTCCCGGATTACACGGCTTTACCTTGCTATCCCGCTAGGTATTTTTAGCAGCAACAGAGACATGTCCTTATATTGAGTCAGAGTGCATCGCACTCATTCTTCTGCGTCCCTAAACTCATACCGTGTTACATTAGTTCGTCGTAGGTTGGTTCAAATGAGTCGCTCAATATTCTCAACACTTGCTGCCTCCTAGTCTCTCTGCCTACAAAACATCCCATTTACCGCACGAATCGCAACATGCATTTTTAAGAGCCCCGATCTTGAAATTTTGACGAAAAAAACGTAGTAAAAGCCGAGCATCCTTTTGCACGATTAATGCTGGATTAGGTGGTATTAAAAGGAAGGTTTTTACCATTTTTTAGAAAATAATGAAAATTGCTGACTCATAATATACAATATTGTTTATTGTAATTAAGTAAGCGTCTTTAGATAAACAAAAATCTTTGAAACAAAATTAAAAAACTAAAACGTCAGTAAAAAAAGAAAACTACAATATAAATTTTACTTCTTGACTTGTTGCACCGTCTTAGTTTAAGGAGTGTTTAAGCGTAAACTAAGATTAAAGACAAAAATTTCGTTGCACTGATTTTTAAACTTACGTTAGTTGGTATAATCGTGGATTAACTTAAACGGTCATCTATGGTGGTTTAAGCAGTGGTTTAGAGTGCGTGCATATGCAAAAATATATATAAAAAAAAAAAAAATCAACAGAAAATCCAAGCAGTAGAGATATAACTAAAATTAGAAAGCTATATATTACCTAAAGTAATGGACTTTGATAGAGTGGAAGTAGATTTCGAGGACATATTTGATAATGACAGGGAAATTTTGGAAATTATTAATAATGGCCTTCCAAGACGGGTATATCAACGAACGAATTATTTCAACGAAATGGATGACTACGTTTTTTTTAGAAAATTTCGTCTTTATAAATAAACCCTGCTGCAAGTCTTGGAGTAAATAGAGCACCAACTAGAATATCCAAAAGAAGTGTAAGTTTACTCAAATAATTAACAGCTTTTATACAATGTGTACTTAAATTGGAACAATATGAAAAACTTTTAATATTAGTTTTACAAAAGAAAAGTTACATTTTATATAAAGTTCTGCTTGGTCCTAAATATGGTTCCAACTTAAGTAGATATATTGTAATATAGGAATAAATTAAAGCAGTAACATTTTTAGGAATAACAGTGTGTTTTAGTTAATCAGCTACTAATGACTCTTAGGTTCTATGCCACTGGAAGTCATTTAAACTCTATAGCTGACTTTGAAGGAATAGATACATCCACAGTTTCAAGAATTATTGCAAGAGTATCTCAAAAATTTATTTGGATTTATTTGCAGATAATATTTGTGCTTTGAATAATTTAACCCTGAGTTCATGTTCAGTTTTTGCCATTGATACTATATTTTTGGCATGCTCTTTTTGATATGCTGCTATTTCTAACCGCTCATCTAACAGCTTATTAAACTTAACACTGATATCACTTGTTGTTAAAGGTGTGCCAATTGTTTTTGATCTTCTTCTTGTCAAGTCTTGCTCACATGTTAATTTAGCCTATAGAAAGAAAACAACATTTAAAAGAAAGCTCATAATTTCTAGATATAATAATTACCGATAGGGTTGTAGGTGTTAGTTTAGCACTCTTTACTGATGTTAAATTTCAAACTTTGTCTTCCAAATATTTTGAGTTCCCACATCTTTGGCATTTTCTTTGTTATCATCATGGAAAGTATAAGCTGTTCTTGTAGTTAAAAAATTGTCAATATCATCATTTTTAGAACCCATAGACAACCTCAATAGTCTCAGGTTCTTGTAATTTTGCATCTGAGAGCACTGCATCATCGTCATTGAGATTATCCATCCCAACTACAGTCTTTTTGCTCAATATAGATAGTAACAAATCATCACCTGGCTCTTTTTTCTTCTCTACCTCTGGAAGTCCTCCTCCGGTTTTATAGAGCTCCCTTTGGTCACAGGCAACTGATTTTCTTAACAGCTTCTTTCTATTATCATAACATCGTTTCAGACATTCTACTTCTCTAGGACAAGATGTTCCTAACCTGTTAAATTCCATTTTTTCGCTGCTCGTGACGGCGTCTGTTTTTTTATTCTCTATTATGTGCTTGTATTTGGCCACGATATTAATTAATATTAATTTATTATTATTTGTAAAATAACTAGATCTTTTTCTTTTATTTTCCATAATAATTATTTAAAAAATAATTTTGAATCACTTATTAACTAGTATCCGTTAAACTCGCAATATTTTTGACGTGTCAGTCAATTTTTTACACATAATACTTGATTTTGACGTTCCATTTCAGAAATTGTGCCAACTTTAAAAAAAAGTCTATATGGTTTTTAGTGAACTTAATTAACTTTTACCTAGTGCAACAGTTAACAAATTAACGTAAGATTGTTTTTAAAACCGAGTTTACTTAATCATTAATAAAAATTCGGTGCAACGATCCATTACACATATAAAACATATAAAAATTGAACTAAAACATGTAATAGTAATAAAAAAACACAAATATTGAAAATATTAGGGGACATGTTTTACTCTTCCAAAATAATCGTTAATGTCTAGTACATAATATATTTTTAATTTGCTGTTTAACTTTTTTCCTGGTAAATTACAGATGTGGGGTAGAAGTGCATTATAGAAGAAAATAACTTATTGTTTGGGACTTGTTTATTCCAGTTCTTATTTGGATTAGCTGATTTTTTCTTCTGGTATCATATTCATGATTATTTAAGTACCATGTACAAGTTCTCAAATTACATTTTTTACAGCTATAAGGTTTTAAAATAATATTTGTGAAAACTAAGTTGTTAAAATAGTGATTCACATTGTTCATTACAGTAAAATAGATCGAACTGCTGACAGTGCTGACTTTTGTAGGATATAAATTCTTTGTAATTAGAATCCCATATGTTAAATTAAAATGGAATAAGCCTTAGTGTGCAGTTATTGCTCTTTCTGTATTGACTATATTTGATATGCTACGTAGCGCAAACGATAATATTTGGGGACAAATCATGCGCTGTACACAAAAATTGTATACAGCGCATGATTTGTATCGAAATATTTTTTTTAGGCTTGTTGGAAAAAAACTAATATATGTCGAGTAATTGAATGTTTATTGTATTACTAGTTGTTTAGTTTAACCTAAAAACACATATTTCAGTTTTGTTGTGATTTATAATTAATTCGTTGCTATCAAACCATTTTTTGGCATCAATCGTACAGTATTTGATAACTATGCCAGATGTGTTGCTGCAGTTGTAGGACAAATTGGTATCATTTGCATACATGGTAGTTAGTAAGTCGGCATTACAGAAACCTTTATTGACAATAGTTACACTCACGAAAAATAGTAGTTCTCATTAGCAATATAAAAAGAACTCACCTGGCATTAGTAACTTTCATTTGCAATATAAAAACCTCACTTGTAATAGTAACTCTCATTTGCAATATAGAAGCCCTCACTGTTAAAATAAAAAAGCAATATGCTTATTTGACAACTAGGTATTTGTAGAATATCGAAGATAAAATTACCAAAAAACATTTCATTAAAGCTGCGACTCTCAAGCAGACATACATAATACTTAATGAAAAAATACGGAGAAAACCTGTGATAGTATAGTTTTGTCTAACTAGAATAACATAACGTATATTATGTCATTACTGGTGTGTCCTGCAGCCAAACTCTGTGTCATGTGGAAAGCGACGTGTAGATTACCATACACCAATGCGACTTTCATTTCACCATGATGCGGTTTTGTTACTCTGTGTCACTGTCGCCTAACATTCGGACATTATCGTGAAAATGGTGCTGATTGCTCCAATGTAGACTTTTTTATGTTTCTTTATTTTGGGTGTGGTTGTTTAGATGTATTGTGAAATTTGAAATAGTGCGTTTTGATTGGCTACCTCTACCTTATTTCCACTACACTATCGACATCGACACTATCCGTTTAGTTTAGATGGCTATGTGTTTTGATAAGTTTTGACACGTATTGTTATTCATTTCTTAGCATTGTTTTTACTTTCTTTGAAAATAATGTTCTATGCTCTATGTTGAGAATGTTAAATATATTACATAATAATTCTTCGGATATCTCCCGTTCGGGTATTTTTAATAATTATAAATACATTTCTAATCTCGAACGTTCATAACAAAAGCATTTTTAAGCAATCTATATTTTAAAAGAATTGTAGTTTCGCACAATGAACCCACAAAATTTATTTGCTTTAGAAATTTATATGCAAATATTTTGTAGTTTAAAATTTAGTTTAGAGTTAAGCCATACACCAAGGTTCTTAATCAATTCAATACGAGATAAAAAAACTTATGTCTATTTTATACTCATATTCAATGATTTTTTTAAAGAAACAATTGAATCGGTTATTACTAAAACACCCAAAATCATATTTTCGAGATTTTTAGAAAATGAAAAAACGCGTCGATTACTTAAGGTAAAACGCGGTAAGACAACCTCTCATATCTCCCCCCATATGTTATGTGTTGTCTTACAGTTTTTTAGCACTAATCAATGGGGGTATATCAAAAAATTGGATTTTCCTATAAATCTCATTATAACCAAATAAGACTTAAGAGGTTTTAGTAATAACAGATGCAATTGTTGTACATTTAAACATTTTTTACACACCAGTTGTTGACAGTGTCAAAGGTTATAATGTTGGGTATCTCAATCGAAGCTACTTTATCTTGAAAATAAGATTTTTTAAGTCATCCGCATATATTAAATTATTACATGTTAGAAGTTTAGACAGATCATCAATCAAAAATAAAAATAGTAGAGGCCAAGATTTGATCTTTGCGGAACTCCTGATTAGGCAATATATTTGCTAGAACTGTAGTAATTGTAAAAAACAAATTGCTTTCTCTTGAATTAAAAAAAAAAATGTATGACAGATTTAAATCCAAATTTTGGCAATTTATTTAACATAATAGAATTATTTATTTTATCGAAGGCCTTTGAAAAGTCTGTAAGATCACGTCTACTTGACCTTGTTTATGTACAACCTTTGATAAATACTGTGTAAATATTGTTTGATTACTGATTTCTGATCGTTGTTTGAGGAAAATATGGTGTGAATAAGAAATCTACCCGAACATGACGAATTGCTCAAATAAGTATACTTTATGTTTCTACAAAAAAAATAAATTTTTGAAAAACAGGAAGTGTGATATTGTCCGGTTCTGCTTTAAATCCTGTAACGTCGCAGCAAGATAATCCTGGAGGATAACGCCAAGAACCGAACGTGACTTGTAACATGACACTCGAGTCCTTTGTCTTTTGTTTTTGCAGGAAAGAGACTTCATATTTCAAATTGTTTTTACTTCCGTGTTCGTAAGGAGTGCTTGTTAGAGAAAAGTTAGGGCTATGAACTGTTGGTTTAGCGAAAGACTGCATTTGTACCGTAAAATTGTCGCTATGACCTCGTCCCTTTAAATTCGATTGTTCACGTTATTGCTAATGTGTTCCATATATAATTGTACTTATGATGAAGCTCCCAAAATTATTAAATAGAAAACTACTTTTATTTTATAGACATATAAAACCATAAATATTTAATTAAATAATTTTTGTTTTAAGATATTCATTTTAGTCCGATACCTTTGCAGATTATTTGTTAAAATAAAGCACAATACCGCTCTTGCTAAAATTATAATCTTCGTCATGCATCGCTAAAGCGATTGAAACAACAATAGTGTACATGAATGAAGTCTTACTTTAAATTTGTTTACTTTTTTACCTGTTGTTGGCCGGAACCGTAATATTGGAATATGGTAACTGTATTAGAATTACCTAATGACAACATACTGCATAAATAATCAGCTGCCACACATAACATTCTTTTAAATCGGAGTGTACCTCTATCTCGCTTTTACTCTTTGGTTTAGGGTTTAAATTGGGGGTAGCTCTATCTCTCTCGATTATATTCTTTGATTTAGCACTCTAAAATAAATTTTATATATAGGTACTGATAAAGGGTAAAGTGTAAAAATTACTTTAGGTTAAATTATATCCTAATTTAAAGTTTATAATGTAGCAAAACAGGACGTTTTTACAAGTTATAATACAAGCCAAATAATTTTATTTTGCGAGAAATGAAGATTTTAAAACTGTGGCGACATTGTGATCACCACATAAACTTACCTTTAGTTTGACTTTTATGTCATTATTATTTGAGACCCACTTACTTTGATTACTATACGGTACAAGCAAGAGGTCCGACACTACATACTTTGATTTTCTTTTACTATACGGAGAATGGTCGCACTGCGCAGCTTTCTGAGTGCCTTTTAAAAGAAGATAGAAAACTCCGCCATTTTGAACCCTTATTACGTGTTGCCTACATCTTGGCGCAATATTTTTAATAGGTGCGTTTTAAACATCCGCTTCTACTCCGGAATTGTCGGTTTTCTTGTTTTAATCTGACAGGTTAAAACGACTAAACCGACAATTCCGGAAGTAGAAGCGGATGATTAAAACGCACCTGATATTTTGCTTGCTGCTGTCAGTGTCAGTGAATATTATTTTTGAAGTCACAGTTTTTTGCTAAAGAATCAGTTAGCTCGCTCGGACCAGTTGAAAATTCCAAAATAACATCCACCCCAGGGATACAAATTCAGGATACGCAGAAGAATGCTGTTTTATTATAGGCGGTTATCATATATTGTATTATCCGAGTTGCACAGTGTATAAACTGAAACATTGAGATCCAAAGTGCCGACGCAGAGTGAGCGATCTGATTCTTTAGCCGTAAACTGTGTCACAGGGTTCAAAATGGCCGCGCCCTATGTTGGGCGTGTCGGACCTCTCTCTTGCCTCGTATAGTAATCAAAGTATGTGTCCGACACGCCCAACATAGAGCGCGGCCATTTTGATTCCTATGCCACAGTTTATAGCTAAAGAATCAGATCGCTCACTCTGCGTCGGCACTTTTGATCTCAATGTTCTAGTTTATACACTGCGCAACTCGGATAACACAATATATGACAACCGCCTATAATAAAACAGCAGTCTTCTGCGTATCCTGAATTTATATCCCTCGAGTGGATGTTATTTTGGAACTTTCAACTGGTCCGAGTGAGCTAACTGATTCTTTAGCAATAAACTGTGACTCCAAAAATAATAATCACTGACACTGACAGCAGCAAGCAAAATATCAGGTGCGTTTTAATCATCCGCTTCTGCCTACGGAATTGTCAGTTTAGTCGTTTTAACCTGTCAGATTAAAACAAGAAAACCGACAATTCCGAAGCAGAAGCGGATGATTAAAACGCACCTATTAAAAATATTGCGCCAAGATGTAGACAACACGTAATAAGGGACCAAAATGGCGAAGTTCTCTATCTCCTTTTAAAAGGCACTCAGAAAGCTGCGCAGTGCGACCATTCTCCGTATAGTAAAAGAAAATCAAAGTATGTGTTGAGACCACATACTTTGAGTAAATCAAAGTATGTGTTTGAGACCTTTTTTGAGACTGTTAGGTCGACATTTTTGAGGTTAGTCAATTGGCAATGGCAGGAACTGACGTCATGTTTTAATGCATTTATGGTCAATAACCTTTGTGCATCCTATTTGCCCGCCGAACCTTGATTACGGTTGAGAAGGGGATAAAAAACAAAGAACAAGATAGAAGAATCAACAACTACGAGACAACGACGAACCCCAGACAGACACTTTTATTTTTATATTATTATATTTTTCGACTACTAAATAAATTTTAATTATTTAAACATTTTTATTTTGTAGCAATAAGAACAGCGCTACAATTGGAATGTAAGGTATGAAAATATTATTGTTTTCGCACCAAATTTCTGTTGGTGGAAAATTAACTTTAATATTTTGTAAATGCAATTTCTTATTGTTATTCTTTGAATTTTGTTTTTCTGATAAATTTTTTAGTTCCAAATCTGACATCTGTTCGTCCCTTGCTATTTTTAAATCAATTTCTGTTTCTATTTTTTCAACTGAGGTAATGTCTAACTCTAACCTACTTAAAAAATCTGCGACTATCACATTTTTGTTGCCTACATGTAGGACTTTATTAGTGAATTGTAAAATATAATCCACTATCTAACTTGTCAAGGAGATTTATCTGTTTTGGAAAATATTGCTTTCTCTATAGGTTTATGATCGCAGAAAACTTTAAAATCGTTTTATTCTAACATATACCTAAAATGTTTGATTGAAAGATAAATTGCATATAATTCTTTATCAAAAACGCTATAATTAAGTTGAGATTTTGATATTTTTTTAGAGAAAAACGCGATGGGTTGTCTAACGCCGTCGATCTCTTGTTCAAGAACGCCGCCTATACAGGAATTACTAGTAACTGTTGTAAGTGACAAAGTAGCTTTCTCTAAAGGATAAGCTAGCAAAGATGCTTTAATAAGCGATTCTTTCACTTCATTAAAACTTTTTATAAATACTTGGCCAGTTCTCTATAATTTTAATTTTGGTTTTGTCTAAGAACGTTACAAAATCATATAAAGGTGCTGAAATTTGAGCAAATTTGGAAACAAATTTGTGGTAAAAATTTATCATACCAATAAAACGCTGTAATTACTTAAGATTGCTAGGTTTAGGAAAATCTTTGATACATTCGATTTGTTGGTTGGAAGGTGATAATCCCTCCGCCGAAATAGTAAAACCCAGAAGAATAATCTTTTCAAGTCCAAAAATGCATTTGCTAGGTTTGACGTTGATACCAAAAGAATTTAATCTTTGGAATAAAATATCTAAATGATTTAAATGTTCGGCTTCATTTTTACTGGCTACTAATACATCATGTAAGTATACAAAAATGAAATCTAAGCCTAGTGACTTCGGTAATAAATCTTTGAAATGTGTTGCCAGCATTTCGCAATCGGAAAGGCAACCTACGGAAATCGACAGATCCAAAGGGAGTGGTGATTGCCGTTTTAAAGATATCTTCTTCTGCCATTGGGATCTGGTGATAGGCTTTGAACAGATCGATTTTTGAGAAAAAGTTGCAGCCGTGATATTTAACATTGACATCAGAAATCAAAATTATCGGAAATCTGTCAGGTACTATCACCTTATTCAAAAATTTATAGTCTCCACAAGGTGTTTTTGAAGTCGGTTTTTTTAAATTTTTAATTTCTAATACTTGTTTCGAACCATGTACAAAGCAGATGTAACATAAAAAGATGAGGGTCGTCAAATGCATAATTCGATCATCTATTCGAATTCCTGTTAGCAATTTTATACGTTTTAGAATCTAAACGCCTAGGTTTGCAGAAAAGCAATTTTCCTTCAGTTACAATATGATGTTTAACGTTGTGTTTCGAAGATAAATGAAAATTTGAAAATGAAAAAATTCCAGGAAATTTTTTTAATAATTCCGTATATTTAGTATAAGCATTAATGAAAATGTCTTTAGTTTTAAAATTAAAAATATTTCCAATAGAACATAATGAAGTTTCACTATCGATTATTTTAGAAATTTTGAAGTCTAAGTTTAGGCCAAAATGTGATAAAAAATCTGCATCTAAAATTGGTTTGGTTACGTTTGCGATGGTAAAAAGAAAAGAAATATTCTTTGTAATCCCACATTTATTTTAAGGAACTTTTTTCCATACGTACGTATTGTATTACCAGAAGCTGAAGTAAGGGTAAAATCTTTATCCATTAATTCTTTGTTTGGAACTACACTTATATCAGCTCCTGAATCTACTAAGAATTCTAAATTATTTATATTATCGAAAAGAAATAGTCTTTTAAAAGTTTTTTCACCTAGGCTGCCTAATGTTGGCTTTACTCGTTTTTTGAAGTAACATTTTTGAATGTCTCGTACATTAAACAAGATGGACCTGCGCATTTTTGTGCTCCTTTTTATATTTACTATGATAACATAATGGGTCATTTGATTCATTTTCTTTCTTAAATTTGCGAAAAATTTTATTTCTGTTATTGGATCTTGAAAAGGATCTACAGCAGCACTTTTGGCTATAATCTTTACGAGGTGTATGAGAAAGACTTTTATTTTCTAATGCATTAACTTTATTTTCTAAATCGCTGTTTTTTAAATAATAACTTTAAAATTTTTGACTTAATTCGTTTATTGATTTTGCTTTTAGATTTTCTTTATCTTTGTCAATATTATTAATTTAATCCCTGTTGTTGCTATAATTGGAAAAGTTGGAGGAAGGGGAGGATTCCCAAATTTTATCAGCTATCTCCAGTAAATCTTTGGTTAAAGATTTGCCAGATATGGTTAAAGATATATCAATAAATTTTGAAAGTCTTCTCCTCCATATCTTTAATAGTAAATCCTTATTGATGATTGAGTCACCTGAAAATCGTATTAATTCTCTATAAAAATCGGATGGTTTTTTATCACCAATTTCAATTTTCTATAGAACTTTATCTATTCTCTTTTCTTCAGAGAGTGAAAATCTATTAATGATGGATTCTTTAAGAGCAGTGAATGCATTATTCTCTGGAGGATTGGAGATAATTATCATAAATTTTGTAAAATATATCTACTGGTACTGCTATTGCTAAATGAAATTTGATTTTTTCCGAATTTGTTCTATGAATGAAAAATTGAGTTTTTATGTATTTAAACCATAAACCAGGTTAATGCGCCCAAAATCTAGAAGTTTTATTTTGGAAATATCGTCCAAAAAATATCATTTTGATTAATGATCGTGGGTTCAATTGGGTCAAGCAGAAAAATTTATCTGTTGACATTATATGGTCAACATACCTGCAAAAATATATATGTGTATGCACACTGCTCACGCCGATGAAACCTATGCTGGCCAGAATACTGGGTGCTGTCTGAAAATTGCTAGCGAGGTTCAATCTCGATGTAGCGGGGTATTTTAATTTGAAGTCGTGCTTTCGTCGGACTTGATTTGAATTAGAGTTGTGCTCTCGTCGGGCTTGATTTGAATTTGGAGTTGTGCTCACGTTTGGCTTGATGTCGGGCTTGATCTGAATTTAGAATTTTGCTCTCGTCAGGCTTGATGTCGGACTTGATCTGAAATTGGAATTTGGCTCTCGTCGGGCTTGATCTGAATTTGGAATTTTTATCACGTCGGGGTCACCAATTGTAGCGCTGGTCTTATTGCTACTAAATAAAAATGTTTAAATAATTAAAATTTATTCAGTCGTCGAAAAATATAATAATTTAAAAATAAAGTTTGTCTGTCTGGCGTTCGTCATTGTCTCGTAGTTGTTGATTCTTCTATCTTGTTTTTGTTTTTTATCCCCTTACCAACCGTAATCAAGGTTCAGCGGGAAAATAGGATGCACAAAGGTTATTGACCATAAATGCATTAAAACATGACGTCTGTTCCTGCCATTGCCAATTGACTAAACTCAAAAATGTTGACATAAAAGTCAAACTAAAGGTAAGTTTATGAGGTGATCACAATGTCGCCACAAAAACGAGCGCAGTTAAAAAACCCTTCGAATAAATCGGTGAAATTAGCTTTTTAAGGAGCTTCCACAAATATATAAAAATATACACTAACAGCGTTGACGTGTTTCACCATTTTTTATAATTTTCTAAAATAATGTCAAAAATTATTATTAGTTTTATTATATTACATAAATGGTTTTCACACTGTATATGCATTACTAAATATAATATGTTTGGCGTCTGATTTAGAATTCTGGCGAATACGCCATAAAATGTATATATTCAACATACTTTCACAATCACGACTTCTCTCTCCATCATTCATACAAATCACATAATGCATACATATATGTATTCCGTATAGCCCGCAGAATTCCTAACTATTCGCGGGAGAAAAAAAAAACACGAAAAAAACAAAAAATGACAAAGGAAAACGTACAATCTACGCATTCTGAACCAATTTTCTCCTTGTTTTAGAAAACGAATAGCAGCGAGAAACAAATCCAGCTATCCAAATTGGATTTTTCAGCCTCAGGATCATATTCCTGCGTCGTCTCCATGGACACGCCTATTTTCACAAAGGACTCTGAGAGCAAGGACCTTACCATTATTGGTAAGTATTATTAATTGTTTTTTATTTTTAAGGAATACTATACAAACCTACACCTTATACCTATAAATTACTTGGATTAAACTCACTCTGAGTATTTTTGTCTATTTTTTAAAAGGAAACGAACAGTAAACATATAGTCAGTAGTAAATAAACAATTAATTACGAGGTATCTCAGGGTACAGTACTAGGGCCTGTATTATATACAATGTATATTAACAACTTACTGCTACAAAATTCACAAGGCACTATCCGTAGCTTTGCAAATAATAATGTGATGAAACTTGGGAGAACTTGAAATTAAAAACAGAATCTAACTTTAAAAACATCTTAAAATGGTTTAAATATAATAAATTGAAACTCGAAAGGGAATCAACCTCTAAAACGTGAGCATCTTCAAAAATATAAATAAAACACTCTAAATCTATTCCACCAAAATTGATTATGTATACATTATTAATGATTTTTACTGAAAATTTTCAAACCTGCCAATTTTTATTTATGAATAAATACTCTTTAAATACGAAAAGAGATACTAAAGTACCGTTCAGAATAACAAAAAAAAAATCAAATAACTAGTTCATTTATTTACCTTTTATTTTCGACTGTCATATTACCGCCTTTCGTAAGAATAATTGATGCAGCGATTGAATTTCAGTTGCCTAACTGTTCTTTTAAATATTCCGGAGGATTAGGAACGGCAGTCATTAAATTGGAATACGAAGACATTTCTTTGCGAAGAAAATTCATGCCTGAAGTAATCGCGAATTCCCAATAAAATCGCATCAAGCCATCCACCTGTTCAAGACGTACTTCAAATTCTTTTGTGTGTTTGATACCCGCCTGGGAACAGTAGCGGCACGTAGAGAAATTTAACCGACATTTATTTTTTCTACAACCACATGAATATTAGCTTATCTACGCACAGACTACAAAACTAGAAAGTATGCCATTGCGTTAAACTGAACAAATATATTTTATATCCATTGTACCTAGTAAGAACACTGCAAAAAAATGAAATCCACCAATCAGTTCATATTTTGTTCATCCAGTTACTATTATTTTTTTAATTTTATATAAGTGACAATTCTGTGAAACTAATTGTTAGTACATTTTTTTATAATTGAGTTTAAATATACGTAAAATTGGTTATATTTGCGTATAATCGATAAATAACACGGGTCAACACAAAATTCGACCTTAACATTAGAGTATCAAATTTCGATGAATTAGATGATAGTTAAACGAAAAAAAATTATATGGCTTGAAAAAGTTTGCTTTTGTATCCAGGAGAACGTTCAAGTGATATTTTTAAAAACTTGTGATTTTTATTTTTATTTTATAAAAAAACGATACAAATATAAATGTACATTATTTTCATCAATTTTAACTATCAAATTAGCTTACAAAAAAGTGGAAAATAATTCAAAAATGCACCGTATTACTTTTTCTTTTATGCTCGTAAGTACTTTCTCTCAGTAAACCCCAAATATAGTCTCCCATCATATTTTCATTGTATTTGCCTTGATAACGTTGTTCGAAGTTCATGATATCTTGATGGAAACGTTCTCCTTGCTCTTCGGAATACGTTCCCATGTTGTTTTAAAAATTATCTAAATGAGCATGCAGCATATGTACTTTTAAAGACATCCTGCAACCCATGACTTTAAAATTTTTCAACATATTTTCTCAACTAATTCTTCATAGTTTTCAGCTTTGTTATTTCCTAAAAATCCAGAGACAACTGCTTTGAAACTATTCCAACTTGCTTTTTGAACTTTATTAATCAAGCTTGGAAATTTTTGATCAGCAAAAATTTGCCGAATCTGTGGACCAACAAAAACTTCAGCTTTAACCTTTGCCTCTGACAATTTCGGGAATTTTTTTTTAAATATTCAAAAGCTTTTGATTTTTCATCCAGTTTCTTCACAAATTATTTCATCAACCCTAGCTTAATAGGCAAAGGCGGCATTAACACTTTTTCTGTTTCAACAATCGACTGAAATTTTACGTTCTGTTCTCCGACACAAAATTGTTTTCTTACAGGGAATGATCGTTAAGTATAATGTTGAGCATCTGCTCTGCTTTCCCATAAACACAAATAACACGGATATTTTGTATATCCACCCTGTAGTCTCATTAAAAATCCTACCATTCTAAAGTCTTCAATCAGCTGCCAGTTATATTCGTGATACTTCACAGATTTTAGTAAAATTTTAACACTTTCATAATTTTCTTTTAAATGTACCGAGTGGGCGATTGGAAGAGATGGAAATTCATTCCAGTTGTGTAACAAAACAGCTTTCAGGCTTTTTTTTAGAGCTGTCGATAAATTAACGCCATTCACTAGGAACATAGGGAATTCCAATTTCTTCAAACATAACTTTTATACAATTACAAAAACACAACCCATCTTCTTTCATAAAAAATTATTAAAATGTTTCATGCCGAGTTTGCTGGTCCGTGATATTGACATCAATCAGTAAATTCTACTGTTTTAAACGAGAACCCAGAAGCTCTGCTTTACTTTTTGGCAGATTTAAATCTCGAATTAAATCGTCAAAATTCAGGTACTGGAAGTGTTGCGCTATGTACAATCGGAGCAGAAGAAGAATCAAGGTCAGGATATTCAATAGATTTTGCATTTTTGCCACTACGTCTTTTACGTGGATTGACAATGCAAAAAAGCAGTCATTAATGTGGTCTTTTGGTTCTCGCCAAACTCTTGGTACTGCGAATTTCATAGACCTCCTCTCACCTCGATACCAACTTAAAATAAATGGATATAAAAATTAATGTGTTTATAGTATTTTGTCATCGCTTAAAAATTACTTTAAAAACATTAAAAAACATTAAAAAACATTAAAAAACATTAAAAAACATTAAAAAACATTAAAAAACATTAAAAAACATTAAAAAACATTAAAAAACATTAAAAAACATTAAAAAACATTAAAAAAAATTAAAAAACATTAAAAAACATTAAAAAAATATTAAAAAACATTAAAAAACATTAAAAAACATTAAAAAACATTAAAAAACATTAAAAAACATTAAAAAACATTAAAAAACATTAAAAAACATTAAAAAACATTAAAAAACATTAAAAAACATTAAAAAACATTAAAAAACATTAAAAAACATTAAAAAACATTAAAAAACATTAAAAAACATTAAAAAACATTAAAAAACATTAAAAAACATTAAAAAACATTAAAAAATATTAAAAAACATTAAAAAACATTAAAAAACATTAAAAAACATTAAAAAACATTAAAAAACATTAAAAAACATTAAAAAACATTAAAAAACATTAAAAAACATTAAAAAAACATTAAAAAACATTAAAAAACATTAAAAAACATTAAAAAACATTAAAAAACATTAAAAAACATTAAAAAACATTAAAAAACATTAAAAAACATTAAAAAACATTAAAAAACAAAAAACATTAAAAAACATTAAAAAACATTAAAAAACATTAAAAAAACATTAAAAAACATTAAAAAACATTAAAAAACATTAAAAAACATTAAAAAACATTAAAAAACATTAAAAAACATTAAAAAACATTAAAAAACATTAAAAAACATTAAAAAAAACATTAAAAAACATTAAAAAACATTAAAAAACATTAAAAAACATTAAAAAACATTAAAAAACATTAAAAAACATTAAAAAAACATTAAAAAACATTAAAAACATTAAAAACATTAAAAAACATTAAAAAACATTAAAAAACATTAAAAAACATTAAAAAACATTAAAAAACATTAAAAAACATTAAAAAACATTAAAAAACATTAAAAAACATTAAAAAACATTAAAAAACATTAAAAAACATTAAAAAACATTAAAAAACATTAAAAAACATTAAAAAACATTAAAAAACATTAAAAAACATTAAAAAACATTAAAAAACATTAAAAAACATTAAAAAACATTAAAAAACATTAAAAAACATTAAAAAACAATTAAAAAACATTAAAAAACATAAAAAAAAACATTAAAAAAACATTAAAAAACATTAAAAAACATTAAAAAACATTAAAAAACATTAAAAAACATTAAAAAACATTAAAAAACATTAAAAAACATTAAAAAACATAAAAAACAATAAAAAGACATTAAAAAACATTAAAAAAACATTAAAAAACATTAAAAAACATTAAAAAATATTAAAAAACATTAAAAACATTAAAAAACATTAAAAAACATTAAAAAACATTAAAAAACATTAAAAAACATTAAAAAACATTAAAAAACATTAAAAAACATTAAAAACCATTAAAAAACATTAAAAAACATTAAAAAACATTAAAAAACATTAAAAAA
This sequence comes from Psylliodes chrysocephalus, assembly GCA_927349885.1. Lineage (NCBI taxonomy): Eukaryota > Metazoa > Arthropoda > Insecta > Coleoptera > Chrysomelidae > Psylliodes > Psylliodes chrysocephalus. Next base: position 59,236,401 of record OV651815.1, on the reverse strand, counting down.
CATTATAAAACATTATAAAACATTATAAAACATTAAAAAACATTAAAAAACATTAAAAAACAATAAAAAACATTAAAAAACATTAAAAAACATTAAAAAACAATAAAAAACATTAAAAAACATTAAAAAAAAACATTAAAAAACATTAAAAAACATTAAAAAACATTAAAAAACATTAAAAAACATTAAAAAAACATTAAAAAACATTAAAAAACATTAAAAAACATTAAAAAACATTAAAAAACATTAAAAAACATTAAAAAACATTAAAAAAACATTAAAAAACATTAAAAAACATTAAAAAACATTAAAAAACATTAAAAAACATTAAAAAACATTAAAAAACATTAAAAAACATTAAAAAACATTAAAAAACATTAAAAAACATTAAAAAACATTAAAAAACATTAAAAAACATTAAAAAACATTAAAAAACATTAAAAAACATTAAAAAACAATAAAAAAAACATTAAAAATCATTAAAAAACATTAAAAAACATTAAAAAACATTAAAAAACATTAAAAAACATTAAAAAACAATAAAAAACATTAAAAAACAATAAAAAACATTAAAAAACATTAAAAAACATTAAAAAACATTAAAAAACATTAAAAAACATTAAAAAACATTAAAAAACATTAAAAAACATTAAAAAACATTAAAAAACATTAAAAAACATTAAAAAACATTAAAAAACATTAAAAAACATTAAAAAACATTAAAAAACATTAAAAAACATTAAAAAACATTAAAAAACATTAAAAAACATTAAAAAACATTAAAAAACATTAAAAAACATTAAAAAACATTAAAAAAACATTAAAAAACATTAAAAAACATTAAAAAACATTAAAAAACATTAAAAAACAATAAAAAACATTAAAAAACATTAAAAAACATTAAAAAACATTAAAAAACATCAAAAACATTAAAAAACATTAAAAAACATTAAAAAACATTAAAAAACATTAAAAAACATTAAAAAACATTAAAAAACATTAAAAAACATTAAAAAACATTAAAAAACATTAAAAAACATTAAAAAACATTAAAAAACATTAAAAAACATTAAAAAACATTAAAAAACATTAAAAAACATTAAAAAACATTAAAAAACATTAAAAAACATTAAAAAACATTAAAAAACATTAAAAAACATTAAAAAACATTAAAAAACATTCAAAAACATTCAAAAACATTCAAAAACATTCAAAAACATTAAAAAACATTAAAAAACATTAAAAAACATTAAAAAACATTAAAAAACATTAAAAAAAACATTAAAAAACATTAAAAAAACATTAAAAAACATTAAAAAACATTAAAAAACATTAAAAAACATTAAAAAACATTAAAAAACATTAAAAAACAATAAAAAATATTAAAAAAAACATTAAAAAACATTAAAAAACATTAAAAAACATTAAAAAAAACATTAAAAAACATTAAAAAACAATAAAAAAACAATAAAAAAACATTAAAAAACATTAAAAAACATTAAAAAAACATTAAAAAACATTAAAAAACATTAAAAAACATTAAAAAAACCTTAAAAAACAATAAAAAAACATTTAAAAACAATAAAAAAAAGACATTTAAAACACATTAAAAAATTATTTCAAAAACAGTCAAAAACATTTAAAATCATTCAAAAACAGTAAAAAACATTTAAAAAAATGGTGAATACGCTTCTGAAGCTGAATCTTAATTTAGGCGTTTTGGGAATTACAACCTTTGTTGAAGGGGGTGTTGATTTGCCAAAATAAATAAATATTCTTATAGTACTTTAAATATTTTTGTTCCAGAACCTCAAGACTACGATCCTGAAATTACGTTCAACAAAGCCACCTACGAAATAGGAGAAGTTCTGGAAGCCAACTGCACTACTGCCCCGTCTCGTCCTCCACCTCACATTACATGGTTGATTAACAATGAAAAGGTCAGAACTTCTATTTTAAACGTTTTGATTTATTTTAAACTCCAAACTTACCTATTATACTTTTTATTATATTTTGTGAAGATCTTACTCAAAAAAAGGCCTGATAATTTTCATTATAGAGTGTTATAATTAAGAATTTAGGAATTTTCATAATATTGGTAAAAAAAGAAATTATTAGTATTTCCTAAACCATAAATATTCGGATGTTCAGGCCAAATGGTCATTATTTGACCAGTGGCATTTTCAGTTAACAAATTTTTCATTGCTAATGAAACCAAATATATTTTAGTTCTTATTGATTTTTTGTTTTAAAAATACCTAGCTATAGATTACAATTTTACATCACGGTATAGCTCAAACTTTACCAGTTTTCAGCAAACACGCAACAGTTTTGATATATATCAATTTGGCACAGCCGAAGAGCACCCTAATAAAAATGCTTTAAGAAAAACTCCCATGTAGTTTCCAGCCAGTCTAGACCCTTATTTTCTTTTTTCGGCGTGTCATGAATTTTCCATGGTTTGTTGTGTATTAAACTTTACAGTTCGATGCTTTTTCGAATACATTTTCACATTTTCACACGTATCTTTTTTCTAGCGTGCCTTGTTTCGAGTGCAGAGGGCGCGAAGCCAATCATTATAGTTACATTCCTATCGACTTTTTTTTACTTTTTTGCCACGAGCGCCAAATAGAGGTGGAAAATTTTGAAATATCGTTAGCCGATTTCATTGCACAGGAACATAGTTCAGCAAATGTAACTTATTTACAATTGTAAAACGAGAATAAAGAAATAATAAGTAGCCTGTGAGGAATAAGGTTAATAATCTATATGAGATCAAATCAAGAAGATACACAGATATTGTTATATTTTCTTTCTGAAAAATTGTACGTTTTCTTTTGTTTTTTATTTATTAAATTGCTCACTGATAAGAATTTTAATTTATTTCCTTTGTTAATTGCTATTCTGGTTATTATTCCGTCTTGTTCTAGTAAAATAGGTACCACAGCGAGCTTTGATTTGGCTTCCTAAGTGTAGATGGCGTTACCATTGATTACCGACACGTTCTCAACCACCAGTAATATATACGAGTGAAGGTAACAAATCTAACACCTGGCAACTTCATTAGACACTAAAGCCGAGGATGAAATCGATCCATAACATTCTCCTTAGGAATCAAAATCAAAGCTAGAGTAGAATGTTGAAAATTATTTGTTTCTGATATTTTCCTTCTAATATAAAGTTATTCCTGTTGCGGTATAATCCAACCAACTTAGCAAAATATATTCTTTATAAACTTATTGCAAGCTTACAAATATAAATGCAAGTTTCCTTGCAAGTTTGTTAAATATATATTGATGGCGTTCGGCAAGTTTGAATCTGCCTCACTCTAAACTTGAAAAAATAAACCACAAAATGGAACTTAAAACTTTATGTCATGAATATGCCACCTGTATCAGCAGTTGAGTGTCAACTGAGTGCGTTCCAGGGTGGTGTATAGGAGAAGGGCCAAGATTCTACTGGTTAGTGGTGGACATAAGTAGAGTAAGAGATCCTAAAAACTCTCAAAATCTTTTGCAAATGCTACCGCCGCGAACCAACTTTGCCAATCTAAGGTGTAAGGTAACGTGCCGACGGATGAATTGTCGCAGAGACAGATGCGGCAGCCAACGTTCCTTCGAGAGTACCTGGCGACAGCCTCTTATATCTAGCCTTGCCGGTGCATGCAGGGCTCTGCGTCGGTCGACCCTTCTACCACTAGCTACACGTAGGCACCTTATAGATCCAAACCCACACAAATTCGAAGAGGCTGGACGTTAACGCTTACCTCCAGCAAAGGAGGCTTGACGTCAGCGTTCACCTCCGGCAAAGGAGGCTGGACGTCAACGTTTACCTTCAGCACAGGAGGCTGGACAGCAAAGTTTAACTCCAGCACAGGAGGCTGGACAGCGACATCCATCTCCAAAATACCAGGATGGGCATGTCAGTTCACATCAAACCGGCAGGTACCAGAGAGGCCAAAGTATCTCTGATTCTGTGGCAAATAGGAGGAAGAAGGCTAAACTGAAGGCAGGCAGAGCTACAGCAACTACCACCGACAGGATACACCCTCAATCCAAACCCAACCTAAGCAACCCAATCAAGTCTTTGGGTAGCGACGCTAGTTGTGCCTCCATAAAAAGCCAGGAACACGACACAACCAAGAACAAGAAAAGACCCCTTTAAGAGGAAACGATGGACAAATACTAACCTCAAATTCTTTCCAAACTTCAATAGAGGATCGGGAAGCAATTAAATAGATAAAAATTATACAATGTAACTTGTAGCATAAAAAGGTGGCTACTGCATGGTGGTGACAAGACAATAATCACAAAACAGAGAATACAAAAAAATCGTTAGACAAAAACAAAGAGATGCATGGAAATCCTACTACGCAGGCAGTATTGGTGCACTTATCAAAGAGGATGGCATAAAAACTGCAAACCTCGAAGATAGCATCAAACTTCTGCTGTCAACACACTTCCCTTGTTACGGGCTTAATACTTTTGTGCAAGTTATATAAGAAGAAACGTCGAGTCTATTAAAATATAAAACCGTAAACGGCGCAAACTGTTAACTTTGCATTTATTATTATCATTAAAATTATATTATAAAAATTTATTCCAGCTTAGATTGTTGTAGAATAAAGTCATAAATAAAGTCTCTAATCTTCGAAAAGTAAATTTTTGTTTTTTTTTTTTAATTATTTTCGAGTTAAATAAATTTAACTTGGAGCAGAGATTTTAAAATTAAAATAAACTGAAGAAAAAAATAAATAAATAAATAAATACTTACAGTTTAAAATAATGTTAATAATTATTTAGTCATGCTCTAACCCTACAAGTCCCTCTCTGTCTTATTTGACCTTTGAGACTCAACTTGTCCGATTAATATACATAATTAAACCCCTTGAGACCTATGGGACGACTATGGTGGAGACACTTTCGCGAACATTCCAGGGTCAACGAGATACTATTTCTAGAACGTGATAACGTTTCTGGTACATATTGGCTATTTTGGTGGGAGAGCATTCTAGACCACCAATTTGTATCTAAATTGGTGGAGGAGAGCCATCAAAATCAGTTGATATATGGACAGTGAAGATAAATAGTAATTAGTAGATAGACAGTGGTGAATATTAACAGTGATCAGTTTAAAGACATTCGAAGTATATATAAATTAAAATAGTATTGTTTAAAATAAATGTTTAAATAAATTATTAATAAATAAACTGTTGTTTAAAATAAAAAAACATCACAATAGATATTCAATAATTATTTATTTCACTTAAATTAATGTTTACATTCCAAAGTATAAACAATATTGACCTTGAACTTGAACTCTTCTTCTTCTCATTATTGTCCAAAATATTAGGTACTCTTCCGCCTAAAAATATTAACATAAAAGCCTACTACGGTTAAGTTTATTATTGTCACCAAAAATCTCCTACCTAGATCAAGGAAGTATGCTTTCTCTCTCACTTCCTGGTTCTGTCCCTTTTTTTGGGCTGAAATTTATTTCGGATTTTAAAGCCTAAAACAAAAAGATATTTCATCAAAGATATTGCATAACGAAAAATTAATCAAAGCTGATTGTACGCGTAAGTGGATTTGTATACATGTCTTTAAAAGGCCGCTACTTCTTCACGGTAAGCTACCTTGATTTCATCTTATTATACAAGCTTCAATATATTGGATTCATCCTGTTTTCAGGTCATCGACTATCAACTACCACCTAGCTTTTATTCGTTGCTAACTACCATATAGTGGACTAGTTACCATATCTACAATTACCTCTCATCTAACACATATTCTTGGATGAAACATTGAAATAAGAATCATATATAATAGCATCACTCACCTTCCAGTCAGCAGCTGTTTGATACTGACCTCAACGCACTTCTGCAGATAATAAGGTTCAGGATCGGCTTTTGAACCATTAAAATTATTTGTACTGCCGGGAAATAAGTAAGATATTTCCAATTATAACTCTCGAGTGTATACCAGGGCGATTCAAATTCAATTTCCTTAAGGTACAGGAATACCAACAAAAAAAGATAATAGATATTAAATAAAACATATTTTTATATTATATTTTACCAGCTAAACTATATCATCATCAATATCAATACTTTTAGATTAAAAAGGTATTTACCTTGCACTGTAAACCACATAATACTGCGAGGGTTCATTTATGGATTTTTCATTGTTAAAATCATATATTGTCATATTTAATCAAAGATATTTAATCTGTTGCACATAAAGAACTCTTTAAGATATTCTATTTCTTTAAATAAGACCCAGACCACTCTCCAGTTCAGCAATAATAAAATTGTACTAAACTGAGTTTTAGCCGAGAACAATCTATAAAATATTTTAGTTTCAGAACTATATGTTTGACTGGCTCATTAAATTATAGTAAAATCTGCTGAAAAATAGGCCAATCGTAACACCCTGACTCGGTGATCACAGATGTGGCTGACTAGACAGAGGAAGAATACAACCCATCTGTTTACGATTGGCAATCTGTCAAACACATTATAGATGATGACAAAATTAGAAGGATAATATCTAGCTTCTCTCCATTTAAATCGCCAGGATCTGACGGTATCTACCCAGCCCTACTTCAATGGGGTCTGGAAAAACTACTACTTAATTGGAATATTATATTTAGCGTTCACTTCACTGGTTCATCTGCCTGTTTCATTCAAACGAGTTGCCATTAAAACATTTATTACAAAATCTAAATGGACATACGACTAGGCCATATGGTTTTTTGAGTATTATTGAAAAATCACTGGGGACGAATGACAAATCACCTGTGATGAACTTTCGTCCAGTACAAAGTGGAAATATACCAGTCTAGAAGACTTAAGTGCAGCAGACCAGAAATGCTTATGGGATATTTGTCAAGCTATTGCTTGTGATGCCTGTCCAGAAAGTCCAGAAAAAAGAGATCCAGAAAAACTTTTCCATGCACGTTGGCTTACAGCACCAACCCGAATCTTAAGGCATTACGTTTCAACTAAGACAGTTTCAACAAATCTTAACATATAGTGAAAATATCTAATAAAGGTTAACATGCCTATCTGGTTTAATATTTAACTAAAACCATCTTGTAGAGATGGACCTCAGCATCTGTTTAATATGATAAATTAAAGTTTTGTCAACAATTAATCTTGCCGTTCAAAAAAAAAATAGTTTTTATGCATATCCAGAAAATATCCTACTCTCAATGAGAACAGTTGAGTCGAAAAATATAAGGGAACGCCGACTATTAAAATCCGTCATTAAAAAAAGATAATATGTTTAAAGTACCAAAGGTAAATATTGATGCTGACGATTTTATTAACCTTACATAATGGCAGTTTTTAAATTTTTTTAAATTTAATTAATAGAACAAAATGTACATGTAAATTTTTCCAATGGTACAAAATTATTTTAAAACGGAAATAAATTGGTATCCATAGCATTTCCAAGCGAAGAAGAGAAGAGATTAGCTGGTCACTGAAGCATCAATACCGGTTTGTGGACAACAGTCAGAAATGTTTCAAGTCAAAAATTAACATATTATGCCTTATTTTAACACCAAAAAAGAGTAGTATTAATGCAACATTGAATAAAAGTGAGTAATAATTACAACGTACAATACGAGTGGAGTAAGGTGGAGTGACGTAGGGGAACTCGATACTCGTATATCGGGGACAACACTAATCATTAGTAGTGCGCATGTCGTACGCGTTTTATTTGTACATCGGTCTCCTTTTTGACAGAGTAGGTGAGCTGTGTTCAGGCCGTTAGTGTTTATGCCGGTCGGCGTAGCCAGGTATGGATTAAAATTTTCTGGTGGCGTTGCTCCGTCTTCTTATTGTCACGGCATTATTATTATTTGTTCATGTATGTGAAATTTGCTTCTAAGGTTTATCAAATACTACTGCTAGTCACGTCGAAAATGAAAACAAACAAGACGCATTCACACAAACACCTCCCACCACAGCAATGATTAGTGTTGTCCCCGATACACGAGTGAACTCGACAAGCAGCTACCTCCTCGTGGTGAGTTCTGGGTAGTCTTTCGTTTTATACAGAACTAAACACAAGCGAAGAGCTCCTTAAAAATTCCATAAAAATCGAAATTTTTGAACCACAGGAGCAGACTGAATATCATTATAGAGATTTTAGATTTTTGTAGAATCTTTTAAGCTTCCGAAGGCAACATTTTTGCACTGGATCATTACAATATTTAAAAATTAAAAAATAATAATAATTAAAAAAAATTTAAAGAATCAAAATTTCAAGACTGCTATGCTCGACAATCGCTAAAAAACGAACTGTTTTCGAAAGTGAGTAGTTTTTGAAATATATTGTAGTATGAAACTACTAGTATAAAAGTTCTACGATAGTTGAGATTCTGTTATCAATAGAAAATTTTTGACAATTCAACAAATTAATTTTGACTACAAATTATTAAATATAAATTAAAATTTATAAATTTGTTTTATAAAAATAAACTTGAAAATAGGAAAGTCAAATCAAATTAATTAATTATTGTATTACCCTGTATAATGTTATTTTATGTATCAATTGTGATTGGGCACAATAAAAAATCAAAAATACTCAGCTTAAGGTTGTCAAGGGTAGACAGAAATTGTTGACTTGAGGTTTTTGACAATTTTGGAAAAGCTAAAAATAAAAAAGAAAGTTTTCATGTAATTAAAAGTTTTAAAATACAATAAGGAAAATAAATTAGTAAATTTAACTTCAATCTTACAAAATAGAAGAAAGATTAATTGGGTTGAATCAATGAACTAGAGTGGGGTAGGAAGCCAATGTGCATATTGTATCAATAGAACAATATGCGACTCTATGGGCGCAGCCATTTTTATTTCTCATCTCACTCGGGAGTATTTATAATAACCATTTTCTGTTTCACTTTGTTATTGTTCAATCCACATGCTGGTGGATCAGACAATAACAAAGTGAAATAGAAAATGGTTGTTATAAATACTCCCGAGTGAGATGAAAAATAACCTGTCTTTGCCCATAGAGTCGCATGTCAAGCCTATTGACAAGCATTCTACCCCACTCCAGTTCATTGGGTTGAATGGCATCCGCCATTTGCATTTGCAATTATGCTGTACACAGGACTGGACATTGACCGGATGTTCACTTTTAGCTGTTCTCGCTAAAAAAGAGGTTTCTTTGGAAGAAATCTTTTATAAATTACAAGACATTGTAAGTTTTACTAAATTATCTTAATAAAGAAGAAAATTCACTTACGTTCATTGAAATACCACAGTTAAAAAGTTTAGAAACTTCAATAACATTGTGTATGTATTTGATATTTGTTCTGGACTATTTAGTATTTACTATTTTCTAATGGAAGAGACGGTGAGAGCATCTAACTGCAATTTACGAAAACATTAAATGTTCTACCGTTGTGGGACTTTTCTACTGAAATGGCAATATTATTTCTATTAATTAATAGATGGCACTAAGAATGTAGTGTTTTGTAAAGTCACTGTAAGTTTCCGGTTTTCAACAGTAATTAAATAGAAGGTAGTTGATCAACTGACCTAGTTGTAATTTAAATGAAACGAACCATTTATTTTAAGAAGAATTTTAATAAAAAAAAGGAATTTAAATACTAATTAATAGTTGATGCTAGTGATGTAAATTTGTACAAAATAATTTAATATTTAGTTTTGATAATACTTTTGATAATTTGATAGTTTCTACTAACATAGAAAGAAATCTGCAGATTTTTATTATCAGATTGGGTTGCATTTCTAGACGTAAGTATAGATTTATTTAATCTTTGTGATTGTTCAACCGGAACGAGGTGAAATAAATTAAACATAAAATAATTTTAAAATATAAAAAAAGGATTGAAAATTGCAATATAATTTGGATTTTTAGGTAAGTTATTTTTATTTTTGGAAAGATTTGTATGTCAAAGTGACACCAATAATGTATAAATAAAAATTTGTTAAAATTGTGAGATTGACGTTGATTTTAATAAGAGTCTATAAACAATATTACACAACGTGTGATACAGAAGAGCTTTGAACTACCACTTGCAAGAAACCGCAAGCAAATTAATATCTGTCAATAAAACATACATGAATTAATTATTAAATTCTTACAAAGTAAAATATAAAAAATATTAATTCAATACCCATTTTATTCAAAAAATGGATTATACCACTGCATGTCTGAATATTTTCTAATTGTACAATTAATGATAATTAAAATAAATTCTCAGCTATTAGACTTTTTTAGTACTGCAAACCATATAAGAAATTAGATACTTTTGTAGTTATTAATAAAAAATAGTGTACCTAGAATTTGTTAAAATCAATCTATATTATTAATCATCCTAAAAGTGACATATAAGTGGCATTGGCTAAATCCTTGAAAACATGCAGGATAGGACCCAGGAGCACCTATATTATTGTAAACATTTAAGATATTTGTGACATCATATACCGGGTGTTCAAATTAAAGTGTTACAGCTAAATACCGCCTATTATAAAAAAAAACGTTTCAGACGAAAGTATTATAGATTTGTGGGGAAAAAAATTTGACTAAAATCGTTTTTTATAGCTAACCATATGGCCAACTTTTTTTTCGTCCAGCAAAATTTTCAAGTAGCTGTTACTCAAAAAGTAAAAGTCGAATAAAAAAAATATATCCATCAAAAGTTTTTTATTTTTTTATGTACTTTAAGATATGGCCATATTATGGTCAGCTATTAAAAAATGAATTTAGCCAAAATGTTTCCCCCAAAAAACTATAAAACTTTTGTCTAATTTATAAAAATATTCGAAATTCGCCCACCCTAGTACCCAGCGCCATTGTAAGTTTTTAAATAAACACCCTATATTTTTTATCATCTCGTTTCGCGTAACCGTCATAAAAATACCTTTTAAAGCTACTTTCTATCACCTATCTATTTCGAGAATCTTCCAAACCACCCTCGTACATAAAAAGACTCTTTAAAGTTGATTCAAAGCTCTTGATTCCCAAGACGTTCTGATACTTTTTCTATTTTCCGATCAGCCATTCAACAGCGCTCGACGTTGCTCTAACTGGGAGTTCAATAAAGGCAAAGCTAAAGGAGTCTCTTAACGAGTCACGACCGCCATCTTAAGAGCTAGTCTCTCGCTAGCGATGGTCAACGATAATAGCAAAATGAAATCCACACAATGGAAAAATAGGATGTTTTGCTTGTAAAGTTTATCACTTGTGGATCGTAAAAAGTTCTTGTTTGCATTAAGATCGTTTTTGTGACAAATAGTACGTTGAATTTTGCCAGTGACGTGTTCGGTTTGTACATTGAATAGTTTAAAAATATATATACAACGAAAAGATAAAATATTGTTTGAACAAAATTGTGACAAAATACAAAAAATACCAGTTAAAGTGATGAAGTCCATATCGCACAAGTACTAAAACGTCTGACTCTGTTACGGAAAATCCCTCGTCCAATCCATTTTTTTCAACGACCTACTAAAGAAAAACATATCAGCACTAAGAAATGTACAATGCAATTTACAATAACTCATCATATGTTTCCCTATTTAATACTCATTTGTCACTATTCTTAACAGTGGCGGCTTGTTGTAATTTAAAATGGGTGTTCACGTTTTCCAATAATTTTATCATTTGTTAGTTCGGTGCAAAACTTTGTACCAGAGCCAATATCGCTGTTTTTTTTATTATTTGAACTTTTATTAAGTGTAGTTATTATTATTAACATCATACTATTTTCAAATACAACAACTATTAATAAATGAATATTTTAGTTAGTGTAATAGTTGTTTTGTTTTTAATACAATGAAAACCATCTATAAACATTATTAGTTAGTAAACTGACTTTTCTTCATAATTTGAGATTATTTTTAAATATATATCAGGTTATGTAGAAAGCTTGGCATTGATTTTTGTGTAAAAAATATTATATGAGACTTCACCTACTATTTTTCAGATTTTAGTTTAATCATTTTCACAATTTCTCACAAATGTCAAATAAAAAATATATTTTTTAAATACCTTTTATTGGTAAATAAAATAAGAACTAACATGTTTTAAATGTTTATTTTATAAGAGCAGCCTCATCACAATACATAATATTACACAGATACAAACTAGAATAAAGATATTTAATGCCTGGCATTCTAAATTATACTCTTCGCAGTTTAACAGACCCCCTTAACCCCCATTTTCAACCAGATGGTTTTTACAATCAATAGGCCTCATCTCCTTATAGGGCTTGATTTTTACTAAAAAATTCATGGTGATATCGCTTTTCATTTTTGTTTTTTGTTTTTTTTTTAATTTCAACCCCCTTAAAACCCCTATAATAATCAGATTTTTTTATAATTAAAGGGCTTCTTTTCCTTTTAAAGCTTAATGTTTGCTAAAAATTTCATGTTGATATCGCTTTTCGTTTTTAATTTAGGATATTTTTTTTTCAATTCCAACCCATCTTAACCCTCTATTTTTAATCAGATTTGTTAAAAATCAATAGGCTTTGTCCACTTGTAGAGCTTGATTTTTGCTTAAAATTTTTTGTTGATATCATTTCTCGTTTTTCGACTTATCGTGCAGACCAAAAACGTGACATCGGACAGACGGACAAAGTAAACCTATAATACTCTTCACAAAATACTGTATGAAGAGTAAAAAAATGTATAAGGTAAAATAAACAGTTTAAAGAGGTCAACAATAATATTCAACTTCTTTTATCAAACGATACTAAAAATTGGAAATAACAGCACATAATTGTACATTTACAGAAATCTGTGAACTAAAATAGTGAGATAAACATCGTAAAATGTTATCACACTTAATTCTCTATATGACCCTTTTTAAGTGTATTTCACAGCACATTCCAAAGTATTCTTGCTCTCGCTACTGTCCTACCCCCATGGCAGACTTTCGCATGTACAAGTTTACTAAAAAATAATGTGTTTTAATAAATAACAGAATAATAGTAATTTTGTCTAAATCGGTAAATCGGCTTCATCTATATTTTCAAATTATTGTTTAATTGTAAATAGTATATTAATGTTTTGATATGTACTTATAGGATTGATTACCCAGAGCATGTAGATATGTGTAATGTGACTTGTTAAGTGCCTAATCAAAATTTATGTTTGGTACTTATTGCTCTTTTCGAGACATACTTAATTAGCAACTGTAAACTAATTTACCAACAGCCTCATTTTTATTTAATACCTGCAGTAATCCAAATTACCAATACATCTAATATTTTTAAAAATACTAAATTATACAAACAAGACAACAAAAAATTTCAGGGTAACACGATATATTCCATTAATAAATATAACTTACATAAATTTACCCAGCGTTTCAAAATAAATTACTTATCTATAAAAAATACATTATTTACTTATCTATTACCAATTTAGCAGAAAATGTAGACTACACAACACGACCATTTCCAGTAAACAGACTCTAGTTTTAAAACACGTTGAAACCTTTGGATGTTACCGCTTTCGAGCGAAATACGCCAGTTTTCAAAAAGATTTCAAAAAGTTGTGTTTGTGTTTTATCCGTTTAGCGGAAAATCGCCATAAAGTAATTCACATCACTAGCACAAACTGTTTACATTTTTCTAATAATGCATTAGTACGTACTACTAATTATACCAATGTAAACCAGGCTTTAGGAATATTAAAATATAACCTCAGTGTCAAAACAACCTGTAAAAAACATAATTAGAATAAAACCCAAGCAGTTCTTAACAAAGAGTGATACATGAAAGAAAAAAATTGGATGAAACTACGCCTGAAGACTTGAAAAAAATGAACAAAATATCCAAGAGAAAATTAGAAATATTAAGAAGAAATAACGAACTCATTTTCTCTCTCAGACTCGGATTAAACATTTTATTATTAAAAAGAAGTAAATTTATCGATTGGATTCAGTGGTGTAGTTAAAGAAGTCAAAACTACTCCAAAGACTCTCTCTAAATTTTTTTAATAGTAACACTAGACTACTAGAGAGAGAAATATTATTTTTAAATATATGAATATATGTGGTTCTTTATTTGTCAAATTTGGATCTTTAGTGTTAAAAGATTTTTTTTTCTGTAAAATGAACATTTATTTTGAGCTTTAGCAGAGCTTCCTCGGAAGATTATTCATGTGAAACTATTACGCTCTTATAAAGCAATTTTAACACTTTAAATGACCAGCATTTGATCTTGTTATTTTTGTGTACATATTTTAGGTATTTCCAGGTATTGCTGAGAATCCTCAGGTATTCTTAGGTAGCCCCAGTTATTTTCAGGATGTTTCTAAATATTTTTGGTACTTCTCAGATATTCTTAGGTATTATTTGGCAATTATCTTAAGCTTTCTTTAAAAATAATCCTAATTAAGCGAATAATCGAGTTAATAAAACTTTTTTAATATTTTATGGACCTCATCGTGAACCAAGAGCGGTTCCAGAGGGGCATAAGGGGCCACCCCCCCCCCCCTATTCTTACGATTTATGGTCCTTTTATATAAAAAATATGCTAAAAAGGGAATGACAAAGTACAAAGACGGCTCCGGGTCACAATTCTTTATAATTTTTGTTTAATATATGATTTCTCTAAATGCAAAATTTTAAGGAAAAGTAAAATTTTATTTTTTCAGTATTTTCGTTGGCATTTATTATATATAAAAACATGTTTCGAGTAAGATGTGTGTTGAAAATCTAAGTATGTATTTATTTCATCCTCTAAACATTTACAGGATTGATACAATGTTGTATAAAATAACCGGAAAAATCCTCTAATACCTAGATAGTAAAGTCATGTGTTGAACACATCAGATTTTTTTTTATTGGCTATTTTTGTTTTGTGTTTACTCTTAGGCCTTTAATTACTTCAAATAGTGTAAAATATTTTCTTTTACTAAATAGAAAGCCAATTTTGTTACCAGAAGTAGCAATGGACACTTTCACCTACTCGTTCATAAAACGGTATTTGTTTTGAAGCCAACATCAAAATCACACCATCTCTGAATTGGAGTGAGAGATAGGATAGTCTTGATAGAACATGGTAACCGGCTGGCTATTATCTGCCGGTGTATTACAAACATTCATAGGCGTATCATTCTCAAGGGGAAATATTTAATGTTAATTAATTTGATTTTTAACTTAAATAGAGTTCTATTAAATGACTTTCTTGGTGAAAAAAAATTAGTTTGAGATCTTTTCTGTGCTGATTCTGGACAAGTTTCAGTGAAAACGATGTTTAGTTTATCTGCAATATAGTAAGGCTTTTATAGTACCTACTACCCCAATGTAAGGAGTAAGGTAACGTTCCAATGAATGAATTGTCGCAGGTGCAAAAGCGGCAGCCAGCGTTCCTCTGAGGGTACATAACGACACCCTTTTTATTTAGCCTTACCGGCGCATGCGAGGCTCTACTACGGTCAACCCTTCTTTCCCCAGATACTCGTGAAAACCTTATGGATTTAAACCCACACAAATCCAAGGAGATGTAACTTATCTAATGCACTATGCAACTTGCAGTAAGGAAAACTGCCTAAAAGTTAACATAAAGAAAATTATGTCTACTTCCTTATATTAGTTTTGGTTTTTCCATTGTTATCATTCGACATCGCACAGACGGTAGCTAAGGGGTGAATAGCTTATAAAAATGTTGGAAATAGACAAATTGAAAAGCGCCAACTAAGATCCTATAATGGCCAAACTATGATATTTTTTTTCCGACAAACCTGTTGATTAACAATTTACAAATTATTATAGAAGAAACTAATTTTATAAATATCCCCAATACATTTGTCAAATCGTATGGCATATGCATAAACCCAAAAAGCAAAAATAAATTCATCAATAAATGGCACTGTAAGTCACTAGCATGTTACCAAGCGAAGGACAAAATGCGCAAGACGTTAGGTAGTATATTTAATTTAACCTGTAAAAGATTAATTTCTACCTTTTTACAACTCCAGAATACTATAAAAAATTATAAAACAACAGCCACTTATATACAACATCGTTTAATTTTGAAACACAATATACTATTAACGCTTCTAAATTGGAAGAGGTTACTTAAGATACTTAAGATAATATAAAACCATTAAATTTTGATCATAAAATAGAAATCATAAAACATAAAAATAAAAGATTTATTGAATATTTGCCCCTCACACAGGTCTTATGAGAATATTAAGTGCTTAATTAACTTAATTTTGTACTTGGTAATTACCCAGATTGTTAAATTTTCAAATAATTTTCACAACACATAAGTTATTAAAGAAAAACCCACTAAAATATATTGTGGAGAAACGTACAAAAAAATAAAAAATACTTTAGGAACATTTGCTTTAAAAAAAGTAGAATGTTTAATTCAACATATTAGCATTTTGAATGAACATGAAATTCTCAATCTAATATAGCTAAACACCTGGTAGTACGGTGTCACCAATAACAGCATCACCATCTTCATCTTCCCATCCAGATAAAGCAACATCTATGTAAACCAGTGAAATATGGTAATAAACCAATGTACACTTTGCGTCCTATAAAAGTGGTACAACTCTTATAACAAAAAATCGTGCTTTTCAAGCTGTGTAAATTAATCTTTTAAAATGTGTCAAAGTTAAACTACTTTTTAGATTATAATTTCTAGAACAACGATGCCAGCACAACCAAAATATTAGTAGATGTATTGATACAAATAAATTTGGCAAAGCAATAAAACGCAATGGAAAATATTTAAAAATTTAATGCAATTAAAAATGAATAAGTGTGAAATTTAAATACATTTGACAATTCGAAACATATGAACTAAATAATTAATATGTTGTCGTAGCTCTATTATTATTAATTTCTTGTAATCTTCTAAGTAATGAATTAGTTAAACTTATTAATAACTTTTCATCTTCTGCCAAGCTTTATTCAATCATTTAAAACCTAATAAAATTTAAGTTGAAGATAACTTTAATTAGCGTATTTACTTTGCTTAGTTTGTATTTTCAGGGCGGTGCGGCTACACAATTCTTTAAATCAGTTTTTCTTATTATCCTTAATGCTTTTGTTACTGAAGCATTAAGGTTTGTTTCAACTTTTGCCTATTTTGCCGTAAATAATTAGTTAATGTTTCAACTTGTTGTGCTATAATTATAACTGGTCTCCCAGTCCGTCATTTTCTGTTTACAATTTGATTGTTTACCCATTTTTGTAAAGCTCTTAATCATGGTTTTGTTTCTATTAAATTCTTGAGCTAGTCGTCTAATCGACGAACTATATTCTATTTTGGAAATTATTCGCATTTTATCAAACTTACTCAAATCACCTGGCATCATAACAATAAGTTTTGAAAAACTTGACAAATCTTACGGTTTGTCATTTTCAATGGTAAAGTTGGTTTTACATTGGGAAAAATAAGTGTACCAGTTTTATATGACGCGAAGTATACCAAATTTAAAAAACCCCATACATGAGAAAACCGATGGTCTCATAAAATTAAGATTTTCCCTCGACGACAATCAAAAATATCTTGTTTTCTTTTCAACTTTCAAAAGCAATTTAACCAAGAATACTGGCCACGTTGTCTTGCTTACAGCCTTGACATGGCTAGTCCGTGTGGGTTCAGAAAGCTTCAAAGAACCATTCTTTTACCAATATATGTCGGACAAATTACAAGAGATTAACCAAGAAACCTACAATAAAACAATATTTGGTATCGGGCCACTGACAAAAATCAATCTAGAAATCTTCTCACACGGACTGCAATTAATAACGAAAGCACTAGAATAGCATCTCCAGCACAGACCATTGACCATCAAATCGCCTATTGTGAAGTTTCCATTATCGGACATTCGGAACAAGACCTCAATGACAACTAACGCACAGACACTGTATTATTATATTCTGTCAACTAACTTCACGTCAATTATAACATGTCACTAAACAAAACAAAGAAGCAACAATAATAATAAAAACGATTAATAATTAATCGAAGTAAGAAGCAAACAGACTTGTTAAAATTGGCTCGTTAATTATTAATTCTCTTCTAGTAAAAGGATAAAGATACGAACGAATCCGCATTGATGCATTGATTTTTTATGAGCTTAAAAAAACAAACCAGTCTGGGATAAAAATCCTGCAATAAGGGGACGATAAAATATACAACTCAAATACTACGAATAAATTCCATACTCCCGTCTATAAATAAAATGAATTATATACCTTGCCTTGTATTTTGAGCTGCCAAATATGCACATTACAGAGGCTGGACTTCAACGATTACCTCCAGTAAAGAAGGATGGACGCCAACGTTTACCTCCAGCAAAGAAGTCTGGACACCAAAATTCACCTTTAGCAAAGGAGACTGAACAGCAAAGTTCAACTCCAGCACAGGAGACTGGACAACGACGTCTACTTCCAAAATATGAGGTTGGATATCGTAGTTCGCATTAAACAGATAGGCACCAGAGAGGCAAGAGTATCTCTAGTTCTGAAGCAAAAAGAAGAAATAGGGCTAAACTGAAGGCAGATAGAGAAGCGGCATCTACCACCGAACCGGCAGGATACGCTGTCACTCCAAACCTATTCTAAGCAGCCCAATTAAGTCTTTGGATATCGACTCTAGTTCTGCCTCCACAAGAGGTAAGGAACACGATGCAACCAAGGACAAGAAAAGGCCGCAATAAGTTAGAACTCTGAGGAGGCACATTAAACCACCCCCTTCCCCTTTTGGCGGAAAGGATGGTCAGATATTAACCTCAAACGCTGCTCAAACTTCAATGAGGGTTCGGGACGCAATCAAAGAGGCAACAATTATACAATGTAACATGCAGCACAAGAAGGTGACTACGGCAACATTATGCCGCCGCCTTGATGAGCTGTAAGATATAATAGCATTCATGCAGGAATATTGAATAATAAAAATCCCAATTGTAGGTCTAAAAAATCTAAAGGGTTTTATTTTTAGCTTTCCCAGTAGCCAACAACCTAGGACAACCATTAAGATTCCTAGGAAATATAAAGCATACACAATGCCACACCTATCCACTTCCAATTTAACTGCGGTTAGGACAAAATATTCCACTGAGATGGAAAAGAAAACGTTGAGTTTGGCATCTGCATGCCTCCTCTCCGACGCACCCAGCAAAGAGTTGGAGAATTGTATACTGCCTAAACCAGATGTTTGAGGTGGTAATAGGTTGCGATCCAAATTCTCATCACTTTAGTTGAGCCAGTAAGGATAACAACGCTAGAGGCAAGTCACGTAATGATTATATAATTACCAACAATCATTGTTTTTAGAGTAATGGTACTACACTAACATGTTTATACTCTCGCAATCAAACACTAATAGATATCACTTAATCAACAACTGGTATCTATAAATCAATTCTAAACGGCCAATTTTCTAATTACATTTCGATGTCAGGCCACCGCTGGTTAACATTAAAAATAAAAATGATGTTGCCGACCTCCACGTTATCTCGGAACCCTAGTAAGACAGACAGGACAACCTATGCTCACCTTCTTAAAGAGACTCTGAGATATGTGAAGGCCGAAACACCAAGCAATAACAATGTTTTGGAAAAACACTTGAACACTATCCAAAGCCCAATAAACAATGTCTATAAGAAATCTGCCCCCTACGACTGGTACAACATGATCGTACGACTACCGCATGGTGGTATCATGAGTTGGAACACATTAGAAAGTGTGGTAAATCTACTTTATAAATATGTTTTGTTTTATTTACTTTTCTATTCTCTTTAACTAATTTTCTCCATCTCTCTCTAATTGTATGAAACCTTTAATCATATCTACGCTGAACGCAGAGAATTCAAAGTACTTTTTTTTTTTCTAAAAGAAACCGCTTTTTTTGTCACTATTTTATTTCGCCGATTGTGGGCATTTTTACGAATAAAATCAATTTAGTATAAATCTCGTTTCATTAAACATCAATTATTTCATTTGGCAACAAAAAAATCGGTAATAAAACAATAAGTTTCGAATATGTCGGTCGGTAAAATAAATAAATTTCAACCGGGGAAAAGTTGGAAAACTTACATAGCTCGGTTAGAACAATATTTTATAGCAAACAAAATTTTAAGTGAATTAAAAGTGCCTCTCTTAATAACAGTAGTCGGCGATGCCACATATGAATTAATGGTAGATTTATGTAGTCTGGAAAATCTAAAAGATAAACTTTATGAGGTTTTGGTAAAAATAGTTAAGAGCTATTTAGAACCCGATCCGTCAGTAATAGCCGAAAGATATAAATTCAGAATAAGAAGACAGGAGCAAAATGAAACTATTTCAGATTATAAGGCGAATCTTAAAAATTTAGCAAAATCTTGCGATTTCAAAGACACCCTTGAAGAACATCTTCGTCACCAGTTTGTTTCTGGATTATACAATAAAACAATTAAGCAGCGTCTTTTTTCTGAGAAATTTATAAATTACGCAAGAGGTTTTGAAATGGCTAGAAACATGGAAGCTGCTGAAAAGCAAGTTAGTCAGGTGGAGTGTTCTCAAATAAATACTTCTTATGGTGCTCATTACAGTGGACAATTCAACGGGGGTAGAGCTCATCGGGGCGCAAGAAATCGTGGTAAAAAAAATCACAGCAGCTCTCGTGAATATTACTTTAAATTTTCATTTTGCAATAATTGTGGAAATAAAGGACACATCCAGTCAGTTTGTAAACAGAAATATCTCTTCAATACAAACAAAAATCAAAATTTCTACATAGGCAATGATGAGACGCAGATCAACCAAATTGGAAATTTAAATTTAAACAAAAGTGATTCAGCCTCTGATTGTTCTGTCAATTTATATAATATAAGCAATGAAAAGAATAATTATTGTTCTCCTATTAAATTAAATATTCAAATTGAGGGTATTAAATTGTTGATGGAAGTAGACACAGCTGTTTCGTTGATTTCAGAAAGTATTTACAGAAGGAATTTTTCTTATTTACCTCTGTCACCTACGAAACTAACATTGAATTCGTACACAGGGAATCGTATCAACACTCTGGGTTACATAATTCCTAAGATTACACATAATTAAATAAGTTGATGTTTTATGAAACGATATTTATACTAAACTGATTTTATTCGTAAAAATGCCCACAATCTGCGAAATAAAATAGTGACAAAAAAAGCGGTTTCTTCTAAAAAAAAAAGTACTTTGAATTCTCTGCGTTCAGCATAGATATGATTAAAGGTTTCATACAATTAGAGAGAGATGGAGAAAATGACTTAGACTTGGAGAATAGAAAAGTAAATAAAACAAAACATATTTATAAAGTAGATTTACCACATTTTCTCCCTCCTTAAAGAAACATAAGAATATGGTATTCTAATAATTATAAAAAGAAAATAATATGTATATAAGTATCTAGCCAAATAATATCTTAAAGCTATTATTTAAATAAAATAAACAAAACCCCTTTATTCAAATACAAAAATTTAAGCGACAAAATATATTATTTTTTTTTTCACAATTGAAAAGTAACTATACTATTATTGCTTATGAAAATATTACAATAATTATTTATTTAAACTTCGTAAGTTATATCGCGGGCTAGCTTGCTGAGTGACGTTCTCAGTACTTTGAAAATTATGATTCTCCACTAGATTTTTACTCGCGTCGGAACAACAGTCAATTTTGGAATATTCCGAAATACCACTCATACTTTTTCGAACACTACTATTTCTAAGATTTAAATTTTCAGTTGTATGTGTATTATCTGTAGAGGTAGACTCAGGGTAAGATGTAGCATATTTCCTTAATCTGAACTGATTGGAATGTCTACGTAAAATTTTATCATTATCTAATTTAATGTCAAACATGACGTTATCAATTTTATTTTCTATTAAACCTTGAGTCCAGTTAGGGTTAGTAATATTGAAAAAATCTTTAGCTACAACACTATCACCTCTCTGGAAATCCTTTGGTTTCCCGTTAAAACTGTCAATTTACTTTTGAATGTTTAAATTGGTTATATATATATCGAACTGAGAAGGTCGTAGCAAATTTAACCGAGTTTTAATATTTCGTCCAAACATCAAAACGGCCGGACTGGCTTTAGTTGTACAATGTTCCGCTATTCTATAATCAAATAAAAATCTTTCTAAAACTATATCTACATTTTTCCCTTCCTTAAATGCCTTTTTTATACACATTTTAACATTTGGCTAGGAAATCTTTTAATAGGGCAAGAATCACAAAACTTAAAAAGGACTGGAATACTTACAAATTTGACCTCAAAGAATACAATAACATCGTTAGACAAAAATATAGATGTACATGGAGATCCTACTACAACAAAGTCGAAAATTTTCTGTAGGCATCGAGGCTTCAAAAACTTTCTCAAGAGATCCACAACGCAGTATTGATCACAGGAACTCTGACTGTCATTGCTAAGTACGGAAGCATCTCTATATGATGGGGCTGTCAGGATCCGCACTCTGCAGGGGTGCAAACAAGAAGATGAGATCATCATACGTATTCTCTACATATGTCCAACGCTCTCATTTATTAGAATATTTGTATTCGTCGAGAATTAGCTAACACGATTTTTGTATTAAATGTCTTAAATTTTCTTACTAAGTTTTTGCCTCAAAAAAAACCTTAGATAGGAATAAATTAATTTTGGTTTTACTGCAAAGAAAGAAAGCTCCCTCTCAATTAAAGCGAAAATAATACCCCTCAGTTGGGACATAAATTAAGGGAGTGATAATTTAACGCGATATGTCACCCGTACTGTGCGTTAATAACTCGAGCGGATAATAAATAAGCCCGGCACTGTTCACTGTTCGCGTTTTCGTGTCACGACAAACAGAATGAATTTCCTTTTAAATTTCGTTTTCTCCACCGCAAATTAGCACAAAAGGCAGACAAGGCGAGGCGTACTGAGATCCTGCAACCAGCAGGATCGCATAATTCACTGACGTACGAGGGTATATTGCCCTGCTAGAACAATACAACACAATAGGATAATTTCAAAATTTTAAAAATAAAAAAAAGATCTTTAAAACAGGATGTATTGAATCATTCTATATGGAATTGACACTCTCTTAAAATTCAAAAATATTCTAGATAACCCAATTCTCTCAAAAACTAGATTGTATAAGGTGAAAAAAGTACACTGAGGAAAACGCTTCAGTAAGAAAGTGTTACTACTAAAAAGTTTACTATGGCTGTAAAACTTTTTACTGCTACTGTTAGATTGTCTAACAACAACTGTTAGATGTGTTACTAGGACTGTAAACTAAGTTTTACAGTCCAAATTCTTACCGTGGCAGTAATATTTTTTTACTACTCCAGTTAGAAATAGAATTACTATTATTCGTATTACCATCATAGTAAACCTTTCTTACTGAATCAGTAATTTGTATTACTACCGCAGTTAGACCTTGACTAGTAACATTTTTATATCTACCACCGTAAAACTAGCATACTGAATCTGCAAAATAGTAATATTTTTCTAACAACCACGGTAAGACAGGTTAACAACAAATGTACCGAACCGTTACGAGCTTCGATCATATCCTTTTGCACAGGCGTTGACTTGAGTCGACGATAATCACAGAAGCAGTCAACACGTTCAATCGTCGCATCGTGAGCTTAGGTCATATGCATGAAGAAGTGCGAAGTGCTGCGTAATTTCTATCTGGGGGTATAAATGGTATAATATTGAATATGGAATATTGTGCATTGTTAACGGAGTGAGGGTTTTCGGACCTAGTTCATAGTTTCGTTGGTAAGTAGTTCGAAATAATATACTTATCTAAATATAGTACCTGTATCCATTTTTATTTATACATTAGTAAAAAAGGCGGGAAATGCATAATGCATGAATGCTTTTATTTCGAATTGAGGATGAGCTATACGGTCTAGAAATGTTTTAACTGCACCGGAGCATATTCGCAGTATCAAAAATGTAATATTTCCAAGAGAAAGATTTAAGATTAAAATTTATTAAAAATCTTTGGTTAAGATTCACAGAGCAATAAATTTGTTAGATTTAAAAGAAAGCTGTGTTCAATGAGACATAGCGATAGCGATACCAATCGTATCGATCCATATCATTTTCGAGCGTTTCCTTTCTACTCTAGTCTCTAACTTTCTGCTGCGATCGCGAAATTTGAGCGGGAAAGCTCATAAAAACAACCTAAAACTCCTAAAACCTATTGCTACTTGAGATTACTTAAAAAATATATCTTGAACAACCTGGTTATGCTTTATATAGTGATAAAAATCATAAAAAAAACCTTAAATATAAAAATATTGTAGATTGTTGATCAAAACACTTAAGTGACAATAAACAAGTTCACTTTCAGTTGCAAATACTACGTTTCATTAAACTTGAATTGTCGTTCCACACAAATTTAATTTTTATTTTTAGATGAGGTCATTGATGATAATTCCTTTCAATTATTAGATGAAGAAAGCATAAGGCATCTTATTTTAAGAAAAAATTCGAGGAATTTTGTATGACCAAAGAAAATACCATGGTAAAATTGATATTGTTTTATTATCCAAATTTGACATTTATATCTCGAATGGTTTTCGAGTAAACTTCCGTTCGCAAAGCTTTGGATTAAAAATGTTTTTTTGTACCTTATAAAAATTATAAAAATATTTTAGCTCTGCTGTGCTATGCTGATTTCAAAATAAACAATTTTTCTTTTTTTTTTATTTTGTCAATCCTTTTATAAAAAATTGACCGAAGATTTTCCAGAGGAAAAAATTAAGCAAATTGATTTAATTTTGTGTAAATATTTTTCTTTGAAGCGAAAGATAAAAGAGTTTATTTTTCGAGTTCATGAGAAAAATATTTACCTTTGTTAAACCTATTTCAGCCTTTAATATAAATTATATTTTGGTGAAACATTTTTACCATGATAGTAAGACGTTATTACTGTAACAGTAAACCCGTTTTACTGTAGTAGTAACCTATTATTACTGTAACTCTACAACAATTTTACTATAGTGGCAAAATATTATACCTGTAGCAGTGAAACAGTTTTACTAAATTGGTAAGACATTATTACTGTAACAGTAATACCGTTTTACTGTAGTAGTAAGATAATATTACTGTTACAGTACAGCAGTTTGACTAGAGTGGTTAGATATTATTACTCTAACAGTGAAACCGTTTTACTAGAATGGTAAGAAATTATTACTGCAGCACTAGAGCAGATTTACCAAAGCAGTAAGACAGTATTACTGCAGCATTACAACTAGATGTTACGTATGGTAATCCTAGATATTGGTGGTAGTAATACAATTTTACTGTAGCCGTAAGAAAAAATTACTACCTCTGTAATAATATTTGACCAGAGCTGTAACATAGTTTTACTGCCGCAGTAATCCAAATATTAGCAAATCTTGTATTACTGTCACGGTAAAATCTTCTAGCTGAGGCATATTTAATTAACTTTTTCTTACTGCCACGGTAAGAATTTTTTTTCGGTGTATTTTGTAAGTTTTGGGTTATTTATCGTTCATATTTTCTTAATTTGCGAATTATTTTCGTCGGAAAACTTGAAAACTAGTTAGCGCAAAGTTCGAGATTTATTATCTATAATATTCAATGTAGTTCTCCGCTCAGATGCCATTCATTATCCTAAGAATCCATTCTCTATTTCGTCTAATTGCTACAGAGTTATTGCCCAAGTTTTCTAGAAAGTTTGCCGAAAGGAATTTCCTCATCGAGACCAGAAACTTTTTAATTAGGTACTTTAATTTTATGAACTGTTTTTGTTTTCTGCTTTTCATCAAATGGATTTTTGGTTAGGTGTCAGTTTAAATCTGATCACACTTAGATAAGAAGAGACATGTTAATAATATGTAATAGAGAGTATCACATAAAAAAAACTGATTAGTTTAAAATAAATTATTTCATCTTCTTATTAGATATTAGTATAAAATGGTGTCAGTGGCGTTAAAAATTGTTTTAATTCTATAGATTTTTAGAAATATTCTGCACCCCTTTGACCACCCTACTTTATTAGACAATGAAATTCAGTTTAAAAAAAGGGACGCCACTGAAATCCTCCAACGGCTATGATTTTTTTTTTGGGCAAACACTAGTCATAATAATTGTAGATATTAAATTAGATTAATGCCGAATTATTGATGATCAAATGGGAAATGCTGTGTATGAAAAAAAGTCATGCATTTTTGAATACCTATACAGGGTGGTCCACCGGTAACGCCTCGGTCTGTATATCCAAAACTAAACTTTTTTTAAAAAATCGGTTTTCACGGTGAGATGTATATTAGAAAAGGCAACAATTTAAAAATAATTTCAATAATACAGGGTGCTCCAGGAAATTGGAATATATCAAAGTTAGGTTTTTTAATCGAAACACCCTATATTTTATTGAATTTTTAAAATCTTTAAAGAAAATTAGTGTTACTTTGTTAAGAGGTTGTTATACCTAGAGTCTATCGTTTTTGATATATTCGAGGATTTTCAAAATTTTCGGGTGTTTAAAAAATGCAAATATATCCTACATTTCTTAATATTTCAAATTGATTTTTTTAAGATACATTAAGCGTCTTCTGAGCTGTAACCTGAAATACTTACTGATCCAAAAATATTATATAGGGTGTTTACGAAATACTATTTATTATACGTAGATTTAAACACTAAAAAGTTCGTTATTTTAAATAGAACACCAAATATTTTTAAAATACAGCAAAAATGTGATATAACCTAATACCAATAATTACTAAGAAGACCTGTTGGTGTATAGAAATAATATTAAATTTTAAAATAAATATATCTATAAAGTTCTAAGCACTATCAGGAAGATATTAAAATAACTTTAAAAGTCGCTTTTTAACATTCAAGACATAGTCATAATAAAAATTTGCTTCGAAAGTGAAGTCATTTGCAAGAACGACGGAATTTCGTACCGCTAACCGCTTCACCTGTATTTTTGACCATGTTTTTTCGAAATTTAACTGGGTATTTACTGCACAAATGAATTAATGTAGAAACCGCCCTTGTTTTATAGGGTGTCGTATTTTTACATTAAGAAATTTTATTTACCATTGAAGAAGGAAATTCTTCAAATAAAAATTATTTGCGATATCATTCTCTAAATTTTTGATATATACATTATTTCTGTAAAATGGCACGTAATAGAAAAATTTGAGGAATATATATATATATATATATATATATATATATATATATATATATATATAAAAATGTTTCAAGTAAGATGTGTGTGGAAAATGTATGTATTTAGTTCATCTTTTAAACATTTACAGGGTTGATACAATATGTTGTACAAAGATTTTTTAAAAATTCTTTTATTTATGAGCTAGAATTTAAAAGTATCAAAAGTGCAAGGAGAATTAAGAAATACACAATTTAATATGTAAAATAATATTTAAGTAAAATGTATACATATAACAAGTGTTTTATTTCTCTTTAAGGGTTCTAAACGACCTGAATTTATATTTGACTTTAAACTTTAACTCGGTAAAGTTAGGTTTCCAAATCTTTTTTCTTTTTAGAAAACAATACAAGAAATACTCGTTTTTCACTGCTAACTCCAATTTCGTCCCCGGTGTCTACTCCAAAGGAATACGATTCCTTAAAAGGGCTCATATATTTCAATGACGACGGTCATTGTTCTTCGGAAAACCGGCTTTCTCTTCGCACCTGCCTTCGGCAGGATTTAACAATTGGAAAAAAAAACAGTCAAATATTCATTAGGTTTTCCCATGTGGGGTAAGAAAAGTCACGCTAATTGATTCTCTGGCCATGATTGCCGGGCTATCCGCAGTTTCCGCGAGGAAAAGTGAAAAAATAAATTATTGTTCGTGCGCTAAATAAAAAGTGTTATTTCTCCTTCCTCCATGTTGTCTGCAGCTATTTGAAGTTACAAGGATGTAGCGAAAAATACCGAGATTCTCCCAACAATACAAAAAATATAATAATAAAAAATAGGATTTTTATTTATTATTACAATAACAATCATTCTATACTAAGAAAGCAATATTTGACTTTCACAGCCACCTCGAAATTAATCTAAAAAAATTGAGTATACAAGAATGGAACTAACAGAGTTATTTTCTTTATAAGCTCATTTACGTTTCCTTAAATTTGCCTATATTTTCTTACGTTTTCTTACGTTTTCTTACGTTTTCTTACGTTTTCTTACGTTTTCTTACGTTTTCTTACGTTTTCTTACGTTTTCTTACGTTTTCTTACGTTTTCTTACGTTTTATTACGTTTTCTTACGTTTTCTTACGTTTTCTTACGTTTTCTTACGTTTTCTTACGTTTTCTTACGTTTTCTTACGTTTTCTTACGTTTTCTTACGTTTTCTTACGTTTTCTTACGTTTTCTTACGTTTTCTTACGTTTTCTTACGTTTTCTTACGTTTTCTTACGTTTTCTTACGTTTTCTTACGTTTTCTTACGTTTTCTTACGTTTTCTTACGTTTTCTTACGTTTTCTTACGTTTTCTTACGTTTTCTTACGTTTTCTTACGTTTTCTTACGTTTTCTTACGTTTTCTTACGTTTTCTTACGTTTTCTTACGTTTTCTTACGTTTTCTTACGTTTTCTTACGTTTTCTTACGTTTTCTTACGTTTTCTTACGTTTTCTTACGTTTTTCTTACGTTTTCTTACGTTTTCTTACGTTTTCTTACGTTTTCTTACGTTTTCTTACGTTTTCTTACGTTTTCTTACGTTTTCTTACGTTTTCTTACGTTTTCTTACGTTTTCTTACGTTTTCTTACCTTTTTTATGTTTTCTTATATTTTCCATGTTATTGAACTTTTATTTACGATAATGTACGTTTCTTTACGTTTCTTTACGTTTCTTTATGTTTCTTTACGTTTCTTTACGTTTCTTTACGTTTCTTTACGTTTCTTTACGTTTCTTTACGTTTCTTTACGTTTCTTTACGTTTCTTTACGTTTCTTTACGTTTCTTTACGTTTCTTTACGTTTCTTTACGTTTCTTTACGTTTCTTTACGTTTCTTTACGTTTCTTTACGTTTCTTTACGTTTCTTTACGTTTCTTTACGTTTCTTTACGTTTCTTTACGTTTCTTTACGTTTCTTTACGTTTCTTTACGTTTCTTTACGTTTCTTTACGTTTCCTTACGTTTCTTTACGTTTCTTTACGTTTCTTTACGTTTCTTTACGTTTCTTTACGTTTCTTTACGTTTCTTTACGTTTCTTTACGTTTCTTTACGTTTCTTTACGTTTCTTTACGTTTCTTTACGTTTCTTTACGTTTCTTTACGTTTCTTTACGTTTCTTTACGTTTCTTTACGTTTCTTTACGTTTCTTTACGTTTCTTTACGTTTCTTTACGTTTCTTTACGTTTCTTTACGTTTCTTTACGTTTCTTTATGTTTCTTTACGTTTCTTTACGTTTCTTTACGTTTCTTTACGTTTCTTTACGTTTCTTTACATTTCTTTATGTTTCTTTACGTTTCTTTACGTTTCTTTACGTTTCTTTACGTTTCTTTACGTTTCTTTACGTTTCTTTACGTTTCTTTACGTTTCTTTACGTTTCTTTACGTTTCTTTACGTTTCTTTACGTTTCTTTACGTTTCTTTACGTTTCTTTACGTTTCTTTTCGTTTCTTTACGTTTCTTTACGTTTCTTTACGTTTCTTTACGTTTCTTTACGTTTCTTTACGTTTCTTTACGTTTCTTTACGTTTCTTTACGTTTCTTTACGTTTCTTTACGTTTCTTTACGTTTCTTTACGTTTCTTTACGTTTCTTTACGTTTCTTTACGTTTCTTTACGTTTCTTTACGTTTCTTTACGTTTCTTTACGTTTCTTTACGTTTCTTTACGTTTCTTTACGTTTCTTTACGTTTCTTTACGTTTCTTTACGTTTCTTTACGTTTCTTTACGTTTCTTTACGTTTCTTTACGTTTCTTTACGTTTCTTTACGTTTCTTTACGTTTCTTTACGTTTCTTTACGTTTCTTTACGTTTCTTTACGTTTCTTTTCTTTACGTTTCTTTACGTTTCTTTACGTTTCTTTACGTTTCTTTACGTTTCTTTACGTTTCTTTACGTTTCTTTACGTTTCTTTACGTTTCTTTACGTTTCTTTACGTTTCTTTACGTTTCTTTACGTTTCTTTACGTTTCTTTACGTTTCTTTACGTTTCTTTACGTTTCTTTACGTTTCTTTACGTTTCTTTACGTTTCTTTACGTTTCTTTACGTTTCTTTACGTTTCTTTACGTTTCTTTACGTTTCTTTACGTTTCTTTACGTTTCTTTACGTTTCTTTACGTTTCTTTACGTTTCTTTACGTTTCTTTACGTTTCTTTACGTTTCTTTACGTTTCTTTACGTTTCTTTACGTTTCTTTACGTTTCTTTACGTTTCTTTACGTTTCTTTACGTTTCTTTACGTTTCTTTACGTTTCTTTACGTTTCTTTACGTTTCTTTACGTTTCTTTACGTTTCTTTACGTTTCTTTACGTTTCTTTACGTTTCTTTACGTTTCTTTACGTTTCTTTACGTTTCTTTACGTTTCTTTACGTTTCTTTACGTTTCTTTACGTTTCTTTACGTTTCTTTACGTTTCTTTACGTTTCTTTACGTTTCTTTACGTTTCTTTACGTTTCTTTACGTTTCTTTACGTTTCTTTACGTTTCTTTACGTTTCTTTACGTTTCTTTACGTTTCTTTACGTTTCTTTACGTTTCTTTACGTTTCTTTACGTTTCTTTACGTTTCTTTACGTTTCTTTACGTTTCTTTACGTTTCTTTACGTTTCTTTACGTTTCTTTACGTTTCTTTACGTTTCTTTACGTTTCTTTACGTTTCTTTACGTTTCTTTACGTTTCTTTACGTTTCTTTACGTTTCTTTACGTTTCTTTACGTTTCTTTACGTTTCTTTACGTTTCTTTACGTTTCTTTATGTTTCTTTACGTTTCTTTACGTTTCTTCACGTTTATTTACGATTTTTTACGTTTTTTTACGTTTTTTACGTTTTTTTTACGTTTTTTTACGTTTTTGTTTACGTTTTTTTTTACGTTTTTTTTACGTTTTTTTTTTTACGTTTTTTTTTAACGTTTTTTTTACGTTTTTTTTCACGTTTTTTTTTACGTTTTTTCACGTCTTTTTACGTTTTTTTACGTTTTTTTTACGTTTTTTTACGTTTTTTACGTTTTTTTTACGTTCTTTTACGTTTTTTTACGTTTTTTTACGTTTTTTTACGTTTTTTTACGTTTTTTTCACGTTTTTTACGTTTTTTTACGTTTTTTTACGTTTTTTTTACGTTTTTTTACGTTTTTTTTTTACGTTTTTTTTTACGTTTTTTTACGTTTTTTTACGTTTTTTTACGTTTTTTTTACGTTTTTTTTACGTTTTTTTTTACGTTTTTTTACGTTTTTTTACGTTTTTTTTACGTTTTTTTTACGTTTTTTTACGTTTTTTTACGTTTTTTTTTACGTTTTTTTTACGTTTTTTTACGTTTTTTTTACGTTTTTTTTACGTTTTTTTACGTTTTTTTACGTTTTTTTTTACGTTTTTTTACGTTTTTTTTACGTTTTTTTACGTTTTTTTACGTTTTTTTTACTTTTTTTACGTTTTTTTACGTTTTTTTACGTTTTTTTACGTTTTTTTACGTTTTTTTACGTTTTTTTTTTACGTTTTTTTACGTTTTTTTTACGTTTTTTTACGTTTTTTTTTTACGTTTTTTTACGTTTTTTTTACGTTTTTTTACGTTTTTTTACGTTTTTTTTTTTACGTTTTTTTACGTTTTTTTACGTTTTTTTACGTTTTTTTACGTTTTTTTACGTTTTTTTACGTTTTTTTTACGTTTTTTTACGTTTTTTTACGTTTTTTTACGTTTTTTTACGTTTTTTTTACGTTTTTTTACGTTTTTTTACGTTTTTTTTACGTTTTTTTTACGTTTTTTTACGTTTTTTTACGTTTTTTTTACGTTTTTTTTACGTTTTTTTTACGTTTTTTTACGTTTTTTTTACGTTTTTTTTACGTTTTTTTACGTTTTTTTACGTTTCTTTAAGTTTCTTTACGTTTCTTAACGATTCATTAGGTTTCTTTACGTTTATTTATACGTGTCTTTATGTTTTGTTACTCTTTTTATACTTGCTTACATTTTTGGAATAACACAAGCGAAACAAGTATTACAAAATAAATTTTATTTTTGTTGGTGTGCTTTGTAGTTATAAGTGAGGATAGCAATAAAACTAGCATTTGATCTGTTAAAACGAGCATAAAGAGATTCCAAAGCAAAAGCATAATATGAAACTGAATTCCATTATTTTGTAATTAGTTATTACTACCCGGAAAATTTTAATCATTGTCTCAGAGGAATTTCGTGTAAACGTGTGGATATGAAGGGAATTTCGTTTCATTCACAAAACGGAGGAAACCGACGTTGTAACTCTAATTATTTGCGTCGTGTGTCGTTTGAAGTTTCTTACATTTCTGGGTTACAATTTTTGCTTTCC
The DNA here is from genome assembly GCA_927349885.1 of Psylliodes chrysocephalus. Taxonomy (NCBI): domain Eukaryota; kingdom Metazoa; phylum Arthropoda; class Insecta; order Coleoptera; family Chrysomelidae; genus Psylliodes; species Psylliodes chrysocephalus. The sequence continues at coordinate 59,203,934 of OV651815.1, read as the reverse complement.
TGTCTTGTACAAAATAGTGTTTACTTGATCGAAATTTTCAGGTTGTTTATAAATATAATCACTAAATGTAACAAAATCAACAATACAATTTAAATCGTCTTAATACATAAGTGACTTTTATAATCGATTAACAGGATAATTGATAATATCGATATGAATGCTGTTATCATTTTTTGATATTCTAAAGATAACGATACAAAAAGTATTTAGAGTTAGTCGGGAAGAGTTATAAAAGGCATAACCAAAAAACATAAAAGCCTAATTTTAAAGTTTTGAATATTGTAATTGTTTTGATAGAATTCAGTCCAAATTATTACATAGTTTACCTGAAAACAGAAATGGATAAAAATTTAACTTACAATCTAACAGCTTGACTGGTCAGTTATGCAATGGTATATCTTTCATACCGTTATTTTTCAAACACCTCTATTGGCCAATTTTTTTCCTGACAATGACAATTCTGTGTCTGTCAGCCGACAGACATTTTACGATTGACATTTCTTTTCTGAACTTGGTTTCGTGAAGACGAACTTGGAAAAATCGAGATTATCATCCAAGAAAGAGATTCTTTTTTATGTTATATTTTTAATTTTTGAGGTTATTTTTTTTGGGATTCGAATGTTTTGAATATATTAGTTTCTGTAAAATAGATGTTTGATTTTATTATTTAAAACGTTCGTCTCATCCGTCCTAAGTATCTGATAATCTATTTAAAGGTCGAACTATTTTAGCGATGCAATATATAAATGGTTTTATGGTTTCACTGGAAGAAAGATCTGGATGATCTTCGTTTTTTATTGGAAGAAAGATTTGGATAATGTTTTTTTTTATTTGAAGATTGATTAAGAATGATTACTTTGTTATATGAAGATTTGCTAGTTTGATAAAAGTTACCTTTAATTGTAGAACCAACATCAGGGGTTATAAATATTGACACCCTTCTTACAGTTAGTAATGGCTTGTCATTTAAAGTTAGTAAATGTTACTGTGTTACATTTTCTTGTTGCCATGTTCTACATACTACTTCTCTTCCCTACGGCCTTTCTAACTTCCAATAAAAAAAAGTACAAAAAAACTTTATCATCGTTGCAGTTTAATTCTTAATTCAAAAATCAAACAATCCAAACAGATAGGGTTCAAAGACGAAAAGCTGAAATAGCGAACCAAGTAATTAATAAGTTTTGTATCTTGATCCAAGTCGGTATTTTCTTTTGTGCAACTTTCGACTTTGTAATAGTAAACTCCGGTAAAGTACATGAAAATATTAACCAATTACTCCGGATGGTATTTCTTTTGAGAGAAAACCAAACAACAGACGGTTGCGAATAAAATGTTTTTATTCGCTTTAGTTGTTTTAGAAGTATTTTGTAAAATAAAAGTCAGATAAATGCTAGGAAAATATATTTTAGTAAAATTCATAATAAATCAGGAACTAAATATAGGATTTGTAGGAAAATTAGTAATTTTGGACATACTTGTCTGCCTCTTTAATCCGTTTGTGACTTCAGCAGGGCGTTTGACTGCGTGGATCATAATAATTTGTCCTCAAAGCTGGAGTATTAAGGCATACGTGGATTTCCCCAACGTTGGGTCAAGGTATATAAACAATATTGCGTTATCAAATGGAGCCATAGAAATAAAAAATCGAAATCCATCTCCTCTTAATTAGGCACACTCAGTATTTTGAAGGTAAAAATACTTTTTCGTCCATTTCTACAGCGTGCGGAAGGTATAGCGTTCGAAAAAATAATCTGGAGTCCTTATCTTTATATGTTTTCTACTGCTGTTGACACGAATAACTAACATTATTTATGAAACGACATCTGTTGAGCATGCGATGACATTTACAAAAGAAATAATGTTGGATTTTTTCTTTATAAAAAAACGATTAAGTTAAATAAGCATAATAACAATTTATTTCTTATATACTAGACGTAAATACCTATTTTTTTGGGATTTTTGGTTGTACTTACCTGTTTTAATAAAAATCAATGATAGTAGAATAGGATTTAGACTTTTTAGGAAAAAAAAAAAACGTTTATTTGTTTTTAAAGTAAATTGTACCGGTCGTCTGTCTTGTTCTGCCTTCTTATTTTTTTTATTTATCTCTCTCATGTTCCTTTTTTCTTTCTTTCTAAGATTATGTGGAGATCATGATGTCGCCACATATAACCTTCCCACTCAAAAAATTATTAAACCCATATAAAATAAAAAAATATTAAACTAACCGTAAGTTATTGGGTTTAATACAAAAGAGACCTTTTTAACTGATTTGTGAACAACACTATGAACAATATCTTGTCTGTCATTAAAAAAAGCTAGCTTCAACTTTTTTATGTTGATTAATGATTCTTTACCATTGATTAAAACTTTAAAATTCTTATCGTTTCTACTACGTCATATGGCCCTTTAAAAGAGAGGGTTAATGAAGGTTTGATACCCTAAATCTTAACAAAAACGAAATAATTTTTCATCAATAAGTTTTCGTTGTGCCCTGTCTAGTTACTTTAAAGGGTTTAATATTTTCAAAATTGTCTTTTAGTTTAATTAAAAATGAATCGGTTAAACAGTTTCGCTATTATGGATAAAAAAATCACCTGGTAATCATAATGTTTGCCCATAAACTAATTCAGCGAAAGAACATTTTAAATCTTCCTTTACTGCAGTTCTCGAACATAATAGAATTAGAAGCATTTCATCTTTCCAGTAATTATTATGAAGTTTAGTCATAAGAGATGTTTTTAATGTCCTACGGAAGCATTCCATTATTCCGTTTGATTTCGTATGTAAATTTTTAAAACCTAATTTTTTACTAAATTCTTTTAATAAATGTGACTCAAAAAAATTTAGAAAATTTACATACCAATCCTATCATCCGGAATCAAACGGAATGATAGAACGTTTCCATAAAAGATTAAAAGCATCTCTTATTGCAAAACTTCATAATAATAACTGTAAAGATCTTAGACTATGTAATAAAAAGAAGACTCATAACGTAGCTCAAAATCTTGTTTCATTTTGATACCAATGATATTCGACCACACGCGTAACATGGAAATAAAAAAACGAACTTGTATTTATGTTATTAGTACTTCATTGATCTTTTTAGGCATAAAACAAGTTCAAAGCGTAAAATTTAAAATAAATAAGTTACAATAAATAAGACCCAAGAAAAAATATATTGAAATAAACTTAATGAAATCGTTTACATAATAAAATGAGTGCTTTTTTTAAATTCCGCCAAATAAAATATAATGATCTACATGTATTACAAAAAGATTTATTTTTACTTAATAAAGAATGACACTACCCAGATAGCACAGACACGTTTTAAAAACATCTTAAATACGTTTGTTGATGACGTTCGTGACGTTTAGAAGATCTACGCTAATATCCAAAAGATGTTTTAAAGGCGTCTATAGGATGTACTTTGTTACAAAACAAGGCGTCTTTACAAGGGCGGATTTACGGGGGGTACTGGGGGTAATTACCCCCCCATGATTATAATTTATAAAAAAAAACTTATAAAACACAATATATAGGGCGGCTCACGCTCAACGGAACGGAGCTTTATGGGAAAACGACCAAAGATATAAAAAATTCGTTTGGGAGGAATACGTAGGTTACAGACGGCTACAATTTAAAATTTGTTAGATGTATACAGGATGTCCCACATAAGAAAAAAAAATAGTTCATTAAAAATTATTCAAACAAGAGTAAACAATTAATTTCTGGGAGACTTTTTTTCCTTAAAAATTCAAATAAATCGAAAACTAATAATAATAGTAATAGGGAACCTTCAGTTAACTGACATTATTTTTGATGTTGTTTTTAATTCTAAAATAAAAAACAGGGTGTTCCATTAAAAATAATATAACTTTGTATATTTTCTCTTATGTGGGACATCCTGTATACATCTAACAAATTTTAAATTGTAGCCGTCTGTAACCTACGTATTCCTCCCAAACGAATTTTTTATATCTTTGGTCGTTTTCCCATAAAGCTCCGTCCCGTTGAGCGTGAGCCACCCTTATACAAAATTGTGTTTTACATAACAAAGTGGTGCTTCTCATAACGCAATAAAGAATAAAAATCTGTAAATACGGCAACAATGGATTTCAATGTCTCTCCGCGTGTTGCAAGGCGTTGGCGGTTCGGTTGCGCTCGCGTTGGTGTGTTTTTGTTTACCATTACAGTTTTTTCGTCTGGCACGGCCTAACTTAAGTTATATACGAGTATACTCAAACGCGTGTGCATATAAATGATTAATGTGTTAAAATTTTGAATTGCAATAATTATTGTGTTTGTTACAAAACTACTTAGGTGGAAATAGTTTGGTAAGCAAGGAACTAACTAAAATAAATATAAAAATAAAATAAAATTAACGTTTCTAGTTTCAAAATGAGCAAAAGGCAGATCACGTTATTGGGTTTTGTCGAAACAAAGAAAACTAAAATCTGCAGTCCATCTACTACATCTGATGTACATTTTAAAGAAGCGGAAGTGAGCGAATATTGTTGTAGTAACACTAGCAGCAGTAGCAGTACAGTACAAGCAGCTGATAATAGGCCCATCGCCAGCATCGCCTTTAATTCTGAGACGCGTAATGTTGATTTTGGGTTTTATATTGACATTGCTACTACAAGTTTTAGCGACACAGAAAAAGCTAATTTGTTAAGAAATGCCTGGGAGCCTTCAGAAGATTTTTCATAACCATTTAGTGTGCATAGGAAAAACAAAACAAGGACGTTAATGTTATTTGTCAAAGAAACATTTTGGTGAGTTTCGATGGCTTACATATTCATGTCATTTGCAAGGATTATTTTGTAAATACTGTTTTTTATTTGCGAAACAAGGCGGTGTTTACCATCAAACAAATCTAAATAAGTTAGTAAAATCACCTCTTAACAAATACTCGAAGCTTCTAAGAAAAGATGGAGATTTGATTTTACATCAAGCCCATCGGTATCATAAAGAAGCGGTAGAGCGTGCCCAACTGTTTTTAAAAAAAAAACTACCGAAGATTCCGCAGTCAATCGCGGAAATTTCAAAGCTTAAGCTTTGGTTTCTTTGAACACTCCGTCGCGGTGAGCGGACAGTCCGTCGACCGCTGAGGACAGCAATTTTCGCCCAAGGTGGTTTGTTAAAAAATATAGAAAATTATACTTTCTCTATGTCTGTACGTGCTGTTTATGTATTATGAATGTAAACGGAAGGTACTAAAATGGTTGCAAATAAATTGTTTGCGTTATTATTGTTGGAAGAGGAAAAACAAGAGGAACTGGCAATTGCAACCGTCAAAGTTTCCAATAAGCCAGTGGATGAGTTGTTTTTGTGTCGCGATACAGAAGGTGCCTTTAATATCACTGTGCAGCGGAGGCTTTTTGGAAATGAAACCAAATTTAGGGAGTATTTTAGACTTTCTACAGATCTTTTTGAATTCGTGTTGAGTTTTATAAAGGACATAATTTCCAAGAAACCTAAAAATAAAGTCATGATGTCATCTGTATGTGTGAATTTGTCACTCATTGTTTTAAAATTAATAACAATATAGTCTCCGCACACGCCGACGATTCCGCTGATATCAAACTCAACAGATATCAACCGACTCTTCGCGACAAATCAGCGGCATGACGCCGTCCTGTTCAGCTAAGCGGATTCAAGAAAACCATTCCCATTTAAATACTCTGGTTGGGTAAAATCGTCAAAACGCGACGGTTGACGGACTGTCCGCTCACCGCGACGAAGTGTTCAAAGAAACCAAGGCTTATATTGGAATACCGACCAAAAGGGGATCCTATTTTAAAAAACCATTTATTAACAACAGCTGCAAGGTCGACGTATATTAGTAAAACTGTGCAAAACGATATAATTTTGACAATTGGCGAAGAAATTACAGGCATCCTAACAGAAAAATAGGCAAAGCTAAATTTTTTAGTATTATTTTTGATGAAACCACCGACATTTTGAATACGAGTCAAATGACTTTCTTTGTTCGGTATGTGTTCGATAATAAAATTCACGAGGACTTTTTATGCTTTTTACAATGTCACCAACAACCATACGCAGATGATGAAGTTTCTATAGAACCAATTTTATGAGGCAAGGTTTTAGCGGGGACAGTAATAAAAGCTATGAAAGACTAGTCTCTTTTTCTGTCTAACTGCGTAGGCATTGGCACAGATGGGTGTAATATTATGTTAGGTGAGCAAAAAGGCGCAGTACAAGAACTTAAAAAAACATTAAAAAATGCTTTAAAGTCACCCTGTTACAACCATGCTTTAAACTTGTCTGTTTCTAAAACTACAAATTTAATGTAGATAATATAATCAACCGGTTTGCTAACAGTCGCCGACGAATTACCGATTTTATTTTATAGAAAGGTAGGCTGGTTTTGTAATCTGCCCTCCTAAGCCAAAAAGCGGTATCTCAAAAAACACATTTTTTTAACGCATCAGATAGCTTGAAAAATTCTGCATCAGATGAACTAAGAAAAATAGCTTAGGAGGGTAAGGTAGATTATGTTAAATATATTTTAACGGAAATTTCATTTAAAATTTTATTGGTTTCTTGTTCCTCTTTTATATCGATAATAAGGAAGTTGTAGAGCATTTTAAATTTTTATTTTTATTACATTTATTACAGGGTAAAAAATTATGTTTAAAAGGGTTTCATATAATAGAAATGAAAAATACATGTTTATTATTTTGCCGCATCTTAAATTATTTTTTTATTAAAAGGCAAGCGTATACAGCTTCCTTATTTGACTAGACTTTTAATACCTAGTAACAGTTTAAATGTGTTTTTTGTTTTAACTATTTTTAGTTCTAGGTACTGTACTAGTATCTTTGTGATTAAAACTTATTATTAATAAAATTTTATTTTAAACGTGTCATCTTTTTAAATTTTACCCCCCTCATAAAAAAAAAGCTAAATCCGCCCTTGCGTCTTTAGGACATCTAATTTTGTACGTCTTGAAGACAAACCCTATTGGACGTGTTAAAGTCGTCTATTTACTTGATGGAAATTCGTTTTAACAAAATAAATTAATACTTGTTTACTATATTTAATACTGTTTATTATACATTATTAAATTATTAAAACTGATACAGAGTAAATATTATTTTACGGTGTTAGATAAAATAATTAAAAAATGACTTCAAGTACTTGTTGCTATGAGAAGCTATTCCCGGAAATCCTACTGTTTTCCAATTTGGTCGATTTAAAAATTTCTTTTATGGTATTAATTTTAGCCAAAGCATATAATTTTGTTGAATTATTGTTTTAATGTGTTTTTCTAAAAAATAAGACATTATTAAATTAAGGTTATGAAATTAGAACGCAAATAAATTAAAACTTACCGTTTTTAATGATAAAGTTTACTAGTTCCGGTATAACACAGTTCCAATAATGGAAAATAAATAATATAAAAAGACAATATTTAAAAACAAACAGCCACAAAAAAGTAATGACAGTATCCATAGACTGACGCTAAAAATATTGCATAATGGCTGTCCCGAGAAGAAGGGAGCTAGAGGAAGAACAAGACTCTATACGCGCGCGCAAGAATATCCAATCAGCCAATGACAATGACGATCATACATGCGCTGCAGGTAGCGCCAAGAACGGTGTCATGGCGCTATATTCAAATATAGCGAAAAGAGTTGAACGTCCACATTACCGACATATTTAAAAAGTCCTAAAAATATATCAACAAAGACGTTTTAAACATTTCCTGAGCAGGGCGTCTTAATACCGCCCGTTTTACGTACCAGGACGTTTCGACGAAAGTAAGATATGAACTGGACGTCTTTAAGATGTAGTGTGCTGGATATTATTTAATTAAGTTACTAAGAAAAATTATACATAAATAAAGATAAATTTATTACTGACCCTTAAATAATACTAATTTGGTACAATAACAAAAAGTTTTAGCGAACAACTCTCTTTTTATATCTTTTAAGTTTTTGTTTAAGAACTTTGATTTGTCTTGTTTTTCCTTTATTCTTTTCTACCTGTTGTAAAAGTTGTCTTCTAAGCCGTTTTATGCTAGGGTTTTCTAGGATAGATTCCCTATTTGAAGTTCTATTTGAAGGGCCTAGCTCAGCTTCCAAATGCAATGCTTTTCGAATGGCAATATAAAGCGTCCACCTATTTTATCATTTTTGACCACGATAAATTCCAACGAACAAAATTCGTCTATGCGCTTGGGAGAGGCAGAGGGTCATTGAACATTGGAGCGTCAGAATGCCGGTGATTAAGTACAGGTGAATTTTAAAAAAAGGTTTTATTTAAATCAATTACTATATTTCAACTACTTTTTATATTATTTAACTTGTTGATAATTCACTATTTCAGATTTTAATTTTACTATTATAAGTAATTTTATGTTATTTTTTGTATCTGTCATAAGAAATTGCTTGCATTCCAATAACGAGTTTATTTGATTTTATGACTTATTTACTATCTAAATCAGTGAAAAATAGCATACTTTTAATATTTTAATTTAAATATTTTTGAAATTTATTGATATTTTGTAGTTTTACTAAGGAAAATTTGCTGATTAACATTTGAACTTGAAATTTCTAGTCACTTTTAAAGTTCTTCAAGGGAAAAGTAATATTATATTCGTATAATTGTGTGTTTTTTTTTTGTAAACATAGCATTGGCAGATCTAAGTTAAAAGTGTAAAAAGCCTTGTTGATTGATACTAACATTTTCGCCCGTGGCTGGGACAACATTGGGATAGGTGTTTCGGTAACTTACCTTATTTATATATATAAAGCTGTATAGCTCCCCCATTACCTTTTACTTATTAACCCTTCTTCAGTTTTGCATCGAGTGTGTTTGAACCTAATGATGCTCAATGTTTGTTATCTGATAAGTTATTGTTCTTAAACTATTTATTTTATTTTTGCCTTGCAGTATTAGATATTTTTTATACAATGTATTGAATATTATTTCATGTATTTTCCTGTGTTTATCTAAATCATCAAGTAATTAAATGTGTGTTTTTTTATACTTAATTTGTCACTTGTACGAAAATTGACGTTTGATTGGTTTTATTGTATTTATTTTAACTTTGGGGTTTTCTTGCTGATTCTTTTTATTCATTTGATAAACTAATTATTTTACTGCACCGAACCAGACCTATATTTAATCTTTATTAATACATTTTATATACTTATACATTCTGATTCTTTCCTCTATAATAGTTTCAAGAAAGATTAGATATAAATCAATAGATATTTTCATTTAACCTTTTCCACTCCCTCAATAACACGTAAGTAGCCAATAGATAACGAATATTTTCTGTCGGTCACTCGTAATGTCAAGTCACTTCATAGTCGATCACGCCGCCATTTTATTTATAATACTTTTATAAGAGAGAGAGAGAGAGAGAGATTAGTTGTCTCTTTTTGTTTAAGTGGTTACACTACAATATTTTGTGCGATTTATTCACAGTTCTTTAATCTCAATGAAAATAATAACCATTTAGCTTTAATATTAATTTTTAAATTAATAGTATTGCAGGGATAAAAATTTGTTAAACGAAATAGCTATCTGTTTGTTTTGTTATAACTTCATATGGGTTATGGAAGATATATCTCAGTGAGATGAAGTTCATGTTTGCTTGAAGCAGTGGGAGCTAATCAAGCGCCTTTTGCCAAAAACAACGTCCCGCCCCACCAGATCATAATAACAGGTTCAATTCCATAGTCATCAGAGCAACATCCTTGATGTAAATATCAAAGGGAGTAAGACTAAGAATCACTTTCATGGCTCTGGTTGGTGTGATTTTCAAGGGTCCTGTTATATTTAAATTTGTTCTATTTTGAAGACAGATTTTAATTTTTGAATTTTCGGTACCCAAACAACTGCACTGTATGTTAACATGTGACGAGAAACCTCAGGTGCGCCTCACGATTTGGCGGCATTGTTCATAAGAAATGTATGCTCTTTTGACTCTATTTTCTAAGTGTGAGTTCCATGTTAACTTGTTGTCAAAAGTACTACCTAGGTACTTCACGTCTGTTGCAAAGTTTTGTTTTATGTTTAGTAACTTTGGAGGTTTTAATTCCATTTTCATCAACATTCCTTGTGAAAAGGACCATTTACTGACTTCTTGGGATTGATAGACAGTGAATGGTCCTTGCACCACTGTTTCGTAATTATTTTTTTGCTGAATGCCTAGGTCATCTGCTTAAGCTATTGTATAGTAACTGTTATTATTGTACCTTCAGTTCTTATTTAGTTATTAAAATAACCTATTTATATAATGAACATAGTAAGAATTTTCTGCCATTGTCACTTTAGTATGTGTTTAATTCTTATGAACCAAACGACAAAAATTATTTAATTTTCATATGTTTCCCAGCGTATTAATTTCCTATACTTTGGTACATATGAATACTTATTCAGTTTCGCTTCTTGGGTAGATATTCTTTAGTATGATCGATAACATACTGATTAACCTGTAATTATGTATATCATACCTATCGACGGTTTTAAATATAGGAACAACAGACAAACAAATTTTGCGAAAAATTCATTTCGAATAACCTTATCCTGAACAAGGACCCCTTCCACCAAATACAACATGACTCCGCCTCACTTTTTGCGACTGTAATTATTGGTTTCTTTTTTGATATACCTAAAATACAATAGAACGCAGTTGACAGCTCTTTAATATCTCACAAAACGTACTCTATTAAATTTTCCATTCGATCTCTTTCAAGATTTATGGAGGTGGAATTGATTTCTTAAGTGTGGTCCTCGAGACGAGGCCATTAAATATCTAAAGCCACATCTTGACATTGATGCTTTTCCAATAACGTATATGGACCGCTATTTATGAATATTTAGTTTATTTTTTATGTTTAGAAATAAGAATTTTTATTTTTTTATTTAGATATATCCGTTTACAAAAAGTTATAATTTCTAAAACGAAATTTTTTTTGTAGATATTGTTATTAGGATAGCATCAACAACAAGCGCAGCGACATCATTACAATACGAATGAAATTTTCTAACCAAAAAAATTGTCTATGAAATCTTTGTAAGCCACGAGAATAATAATTTTATAAAAACATCGAAAAACCCGTGTACAAGACAAAAAGTGTTCGTATTTTTTGTGTATGTCAACTTTTCTCGTTATCGGCGTTTTCTTTTCAACGTCACGTTTCGTTCGCATTCATTGGGAGGATTGAGACGAATTACAAATAACGTTTTTATTTTTCTTTGTTGTCGGTTCGACTCAATTAATTATGCTTAGCGAACGGTTAAAACAGGTGTTTTGAGGTACGTAATTGATAAACACGGTTCGATTTAATTTAAAAATACCAATCATTAATAACTGTCAGCATCGGTATTCCTTTTGTTGCATTTGTTACGCTTTCTTTCACAAAATGTATGTTCCTGTTATACTCATCTTTATCCTGCTGTGATTTTATTTTCTTTTACTACTTCTGTATTGAAATTTCAGTATATTTCTACATTTTCTTTTTTATTAGATTTAAGGTTTATATGGTCCCAGTCCTTCGTTTCTGACTCTGCGGATGGCTCTACCTGTCGAATCAAATTTAGTATACAATTTAGTAAAGTTACAGGGTTCTACCTGCGATACACAGTAATAGATTACGCGGGAGATCTCCATGATACGATACGAAAAGCGTTGTAAACCTTAAAATTTTACTTTATTTGTTTTTATGGTAAGACCGTTGTATGAAGATATTCTAGTAGGACAACCTTATAGAAAGATCATTGGAGGACGATGGACATAGAATGTAGATGGCGACACTGTATTTGTGTCCAAGTCAGGTATTTAGGTCAAGTCTGTGTTGAGTATGAATTATAATTTATAATCTTTTTCATTTCTACTTGTCTTGGGTAATGCATTTTTACTTTCCTATCTGTATACAGATATAAGGAAAGTATAGGAATCATGATTTTTTTAGACCTCCGGTTTTCGACGGATTTTTACGTTTTGGGGTCCCCTGAATCCGTTTTGACTATTTTCGGGATGATGTCTTAAGTGTTTATTTTATTATTCTTTATAAAATTTTCCTAAAATGGTGCGTATTCGAGAAATTTGACAAAATGTAAAAAAATTAATTTTTTATAAAAATTGTTGAAATAAAAGTTGAGCACAAAATGCAATAAGGACGATCAGAGTCACTGCTCTTTGGATGCTGTAGCGTCCGCGAAAGATCATGGAATTGTGATGGTAACTTTTCCACCTCATTGTACACATCGGCTACAACCGTTAGATGTATCTGTAATGGGACCCTTTAAGGCAAAATATAAAGTTGCACAAAATGATTGGATGCTTTCGCATCCAGGCAAGACAATAACCATTCACAATATTGCTGAGCTGTCTGGAAAAGCATATCAAAATTCCTTTACTATAAAAAATATTATTGCTGGATTTCAAAAACCGGGAATATATCCTTTTGATCGTAACGCATTTACCGACGCAGACTTTGATTGTGCTACGGTTACTGATAGGCCTGATCTAAATTCTTTGATCAACATGGATGTGCCACAGCCCCAGCTACAACAGTTAGCACCTGCTTTATTACCGTCAACCAGCAGAGATAGCATCGATAATCTACAAGACCTTCCATCAAACAGCTTGCTTACTTCGCCTGTTGAAACTATGCGACCCTATCCAGAAGCACCTCCAAGAAGTGAAAATCCACGCGGTAGAAAGAGAGGCCGATCTAAAATTCTTACAGAAACCCCAGAGAAAGGAGCCTTCGAAGGAGCATTAAGAGCTAAAGACCAGAAAAAAGCAAAATTAACAAAGAGAGTCTTCAACACAAAAGAAATATCCAGTTCAGATGAATCTTTTTCCATTCGTGATGATTCTGAAGTTCTGGATTTGGAAGAAGAAAGGTTGGAAGATGAACTTAATTATAAAGTTGTATTTGAAAACTGAAAATTTTATACCAAGAAAACTGAAGTGCACTATGTTGCTCGAATTTTGAAAAAGACCAGTTGTAACTTAGAAGTCAAGTACATAAGAAAAAAGGTTTAAAATTTTATTTTTCTGAAACTGACGATATTTCTACTGTAGAAATCGAAGATTTTGTCGGAAAATTGTAATCTCCTTCAGAGTTGAAAGGCACGAAAAGAACACAATCCTTAATTTCGTTTAAATTGTCTTTGTCTTCGTTTAATTTTCGATAAATATTTAACGTATTTTAAGTTACTTATGTTCTAAGATACTTTTCTGTAAGAATAAATAACTTTATTTTTGGAAAAAGTTGTGTTGAATTGCACCACACTCAATGCTGAATTGTGCCCCTCTCAATGTTGAATTGTGCCCCTCATTAAAAAATCTGCCCAAAAATATTGATAATTCTGTGTAATCGATAAAGAATAGATTTTATAAAAATTTCCTATTATCAATTGATATACAAAATATAACGGTATTATCTTGTCACTAAATCGCCCTTTTACTATTTATTATTTTGAGATAAAAAATTCCAACTAAAAAAGTTTTGAAAGTGCCCCTCTCTCCCCTAATAATTAAATTACTCGTATTATTTTTTGAAATAATAATAGTACTTGATTTTTTATTTTTACCATTATAGTTGATTAAATAAAAATATCATGCTACTGAGACTTTTTTTCTCATCAATAAAGCAGCAAAAAAAATGTTCCTGTTTTAAAATATTGTGGTCCGATATCGCTGGACGGTCGAGACAAACGGGTCCTATGAGAAGTTCTGGAAAGCTTTAGAGCAAGCGAAAGTTAATGAGGAAGAACCACCTAGAAGTATCTCGAATTCTTCTAAACAAGACTGGATTTGTCTGGATCATAATATTTTGTATATTATTTTGCATTTTAGGTTCAGTTGAAGTCAATATACAGTTAAATATAGACATTATAGTAGTAATAATAATAATAATAATAATGTTCTCCCTAATTCACCCTCTTTCGAGTGACTTTTAACCCCAAAAGCTGAGCTTGTGCGGGGAAAGGGACGGCTATTATTATTATTATTATTATTATTATTATTATTATTATTTGCCGTGGCGCTTCGGGGCGATTTAAAGATGATGGATGATGCCATTTGACTTACAGGTGGGGAAAACCTGGAAAACCTCACCCACCCACTTGTAGAATATAAGTGTGAAATACAAAAAGTACTGATCTAAATATTTTAGTATAAATTAATTAGTATTTAGTGTAAATAAATTATAAATAAACTGTTTTAAACAAATAAAGGTTACTTATAAGTAAATATTAAGTTCGAGCTTTAAGATTTAATTGTGAATTTGTGACTTCGACTATATTGCTCTTGAACTAATAACCGAATTATTCGAAGCCCATTTTCCCTTCTACGCTGATTTATATTCTGCGAAAGAGCGAGTGAGGTTTAAAGGAGTGTAAAGGAGAGAAAAGGCAGCAACAGCAGCAGCACGGGAACTTTTGCTTTTAAATTCGTTTCCGTCGGTTCTGAATTCGAATCGAATTAATCGCCGTTGCATGATTTCTCTTTCATAATCCGTTCATCAAGTCACTGGCACAGTAACCGCCACAGCAATACGTGGGAATGCTGAATGCAGTGTTGCCAACAGGTAATATATGGAAATCACCAAATACGAAAAACAGAAGCTAGTCGAGATTTTTTTTTGAAAATCTTGCTACTTTTGTGCATAACTACACAAAAATTGTTTTTTTATATTTTTAACCGACTTCAAAAAAGGAGGAGGTTATCAATTCGTCGCGATATTTTTTTTTTATGTATGTTCAGCGATAATTCTTGATGAAAGGGGGTACTTCAGGAGTGGTCCCATATAAATTTGGTCAAAATCTAATAATTGGGTCCATGAGAAATTACTCAAACTCTTCATTTTTCATGTATGTTTAGCGATAATGCTTTACCACCTTGTCCTATTTATATGATTCTTTTTTTGTTAGTAAGGGGGTACCTCAGGGGTGGCCACATATAAATTTGAATAAGATGTGGTGACGGCATCTGCACGTTTTTGAAGTCGGTTTTTTTAAATTTTTAATTTAGATCACTTGTTATTATAATGGACACTATTGCAATTGTAAAATCACCACATATTAAAGCGACTCAAAATATAATTTCTTAAAATACGTTTTGAAAATCTCTGCTTGAAAATTATAAAGCATCAAAATATTTAAAGACTTTTTAAAATATACAGTAACATTCTATTATTATGTCACAATTTTATTTAAATTAACTCACCTTAATGTAGGATTTTAAAGGTTTATCCTTAATATATTAGCGTAGGTGTAATCCTGGTTCTCCAATTACAACTATTTCAATTATTCCACCCATTTATATTTACAAAATTAGTTATTAGATTTTATATAAAACAATATCAACACATTTGGTAAACATAATATTTAGGTTAAGTTTATACTGACAGAACTTTGATTAATTTGCACTACTGTGCGAATGGTAGTTGGCAGAGTAGTTGGATAAAGACGTTCGCTCGTTTTGAGGTCCTGGTTACAGTCGGCTATGCGGTCAGATATAATTCAAATTCAATATAATAATTTTTAAGAAAACGTCATTTGGTTATTATTTAGGTAAAGTTATATTATAAAATCGTCATTAATATAGTCATTATTCTACAAGGTCACTATAATTCAAATAGAGATAGACTGTACAGTATATTTAAAATTCGCGCTCTTATGCTCAAGAAATCTGATGTGTCCAACACATGACTTTCCTATCTAGTTATTATAGGCTTTTTCCGGTTATTTTGTACAACCTATTACAGCATCTCTATAAATGTTTAGAGGATAAACTAAATTTATACATTGTCCACATACATCTACCTCGAAACATTTTTCTATAGATATTCAATGAAAACGAAAATACTGAAAAATTTTAATTTCCTACAATTTTTTCATTACGGTCCATTTTAAAAAAATCATGTATAAACAAAAATTATAGAGATTGATATCGCAAACAACTTTTAGTTTAACAATTTTCATAAAACTCAGAATTTTGCAAATTTATCAAATTTCTCGAATACGGACCATTTCAGGAAATTTTGACATGAAGCAAAAATTATAGATAATAATATTAGAAGTAACTTTTATTTGAACAATTTTTTTCTCCAAACATAAATAACAGATATATTCCATAAAATATAAAAACGGCTTTGTACAAAATCTAATCATTTCACGTCAGGCCGAAATAAAACTTAAGTTTAAAATTTAATGTTTTTTATCCGTTTTTGAGTTTTCTTCAAATTTCAAAATTTACAAATTTCTCAAATTTCTCGAATACGGTCCATTTTAGAGAAATTATGTATAGGATAAAAATTATAGAAAATTATATTACAAACAACTTTTATTTAAACAATTTTTATAAAAAAAATATTTTTTTACATTTTGTCAAATTTCTCGAATACGGACCATTTTAGGAAAATTTTGTATAGAGCAAAAAGTATAGATAATAATATAAGAAGTAACTTTTATTTGACACACACACATATACGCACGCGCGCGCGCACACACACACACACACACACACACACACACACACACACACACACACGCACACACACAGACATCGCCGCGAAAATGGTCAAAACGGATTAGGGGGACCTCAAAACGCAAAAATCCGTCGAAAAAAATCATGATTCCTATACTTTCCTTATATCTGTATACAGATAGGAAAGAAAGAAGGAATAACGGTTCCTGGTTCTTGGCCTTTTTGTCATAGTCCAGGATCCGTAAGTAAGGTCGAGCTTCAACGATCTGTTTAATGGATAACAGTTTTTTTTATTAGATAAAATTTGCTTTAAATATACCGCAAATGGGTTGCCTAAGAAAATACGGCCACGGCCATTTTTTGCTTTTCTTTCTGTATACAGATAAGGAAAGTATAGAAATCATTATAAAAGTTACTTAAGATGTCATTCTCTATTATTTTGTCCCTATACATGATTTCCCTAAAATTGACCTAATTCGAGATATTTGAGGAAAAATGCAAATTTAGAATTTTGAAGACAACTCAAAAACGGATAAGGAGAAAAACACCAAATTTTAAACTTAAGCCTAAATCTATCCTGCGGTGAGCTGATTAAAATTTGGGCATAGTCGAAGCATTTGGGGAAGACTTTACAGGGTGTCGTTTTTTTTATTTAAGAAAATAAATAGTCTGGACCGTAATTTCTTAGGCAACCCTTTTGCAGTATACTTATAAACATCCATTAAACAGATGGGTGAAGGTTGACCTTACTTCGGATCTTAGACTATCGTGCGTAGCAGACAAGATGGGAGATTTGCAATTAGCAGCAACTGCGACTTCCATAGGAGTTAAGGCTAGATAATAGAGTTTAAAACTTCCTTTTCACATACTGAAAAATAACACCTTAAAGTTAGTAATCCAAGTTATAGTATGTAGCCTTCAGCTTTCATTAAAATGTAATTTTGTTTAACCGGCATTGCCTCATGGCTCCTAACTGATCTGACATTTCCTTTTCAGCCGGCTAATTTAATACTGTTATTATCACTAATAGAGAGTTGAAGTGTTTCCAGTACGTTAACGTAAACGTAAACGTCAACTCACAAAAATAATGTTTACGGTATAGTCCAAAATATGAGTTGAAGTTGTTAAACGCATCGTGACATTTACGTGTCATATGACAATTATTTTTAGGATTTCTTCTTTCCCAATTAAAAAGAGGTTATTTTGTTTCCGTTACGTGCATACGCCAGAGCTCGCAAGCTTACGTTTGTTCGTAAACGTGAACGTGAAGGATATTTGCATTCGCAAGCGTAGACGTAAATTTTCACGTATACGTTTACGTTCATATCATCACTTCAACTCTAATTATTAGTTATACTAATTACACGTGGAAACAATTCCTGACAAGAGGTGTGGATAGCTTTCGCTATCACCTAATTAATAATTTTAATTGAAAACGATAGATTGGAGGCTCGTTGTCATGAGACGAAGGGGGGCGGAGTTGGTTCTCACCAAGAACTAGTCTACTAAGGCGAGACGAGGATTTATTTGTGACGATGGGACCAGAATAGAAACAGAGAACTTGAGTACCAACTTATTTATTAGTTTTTTATTAGAAACTTCAGGTCATAATTTTCCAAATTTAAATTTAAACATATATGTAACTAATTTGATTTACAAACTTATAAATCACTGACTCCTGTGCACAGAGGGCAACAGTAACGAGCCCCAGGTAATTAACAATAAATCGCTAAGTATTAAAATTATTATTAACCCATATTGTTAAAAATAACTTTTAGAATAGGTCGCTATACTTATAGGTTATAACTTTACCCCGTCCAATATAAGTGGATGTCAGAGGAAGACTCTTGTGACTTGCATACCTTGGTATAGAGATTGGGGAGGTTCCTGCTGACACCAAATTGGATCCGGGCGTTCGAGGACGTCAGTATTAGAGGGACAACCTCAGCCCTTGGGACGTACTGCCAAGGTTTTCCAGTCACAAAGTGGTCTCCGTCTGGCATTGACTCCTATTGCTATTAGCTTAGTAGAGCAAGATATTTTCTCTCTCGAATATCATTATTCGTCAAAACGAACTGATAGTGCTTCATCTGACTTACGATCCTGACTACCCACAACTAAATAGTAATTTTAATAATAGCACAGCTAACTAATAATGATATTACTAAAAACAACAATAATTATAATAATAAATAACCTATATCTTGCACCTGTCTGCTTCATAATTAAAATAAACCTTCCGAAATCGCTATATCTAGCTACAAAATAATTAAGTTGGCAACGCTGGCTCAATGTGCCCTTTTATGCATCGTTTATGTTTGGATGCCTTTTTATTTTGCTCTTTACCCTCGACATAATGGCTTTCGCCACAAGTCAATCTTTTTTTTTCGGTTCGTTTTAACTGTCGCATTCTTGATCAGATCGGTATTGGGAAATGGTTTTGTTAACTTTCTAACTAGATGAAAGAAAATATTGCAGATTTATTATTAGAACAAGAAAGAAAACATTTGAATTTTTTTTAATAGTTATAATTATTTATAATTAACAGTACAATACAAAAGAAATGTTATTGTTGCATCATATTCTACAGGGTAATCCAAAATTAGATGTACATATTTTAACCTTCATAAGACCGAGTATGGTACAAGTGTACCCCAAAGTAATGTTTTTCTGTGTAACTTGATGGAAAAAATTTGTATCAATGTCTCCATTATTTAAACTTTAAGTCATTATTGTAGCTGCAATTATCAAAATGGATTATGTTGTTCCTGCCTTTAGTTTTCGATTTACGACATAATTTTTGACATGGGGTTTTTCTGCACCTCAGTTGGTCTTCTATGTATGCAAAAAAAAATACCGCCAAAAGAGATCGAGTGGGGTATGCGTGTACCCCGCCTAGTAACATGCAGTTATTTTTCGTCTTTCGCGTCGTCGTCCTTGATACCTGCCACTGACTGTTGTCGGGTCGATGGGCAAATTAGTTGTTTGTTATTATTCGGAGCAAGTAGTGCTTTTATAGTAAACGAACAGTATTCATTTTACGTGAAACATGACTGCAAAAAAAGGACTCGCTGAAGCACAACTCTTAGAAATATTAGAATCTGATGATTTTTTTATAGTGTATTAGATGAGAGTGCAAGTGATAATAAAGAACATGATTTTGTGACAGAAGTGGATGATATCATAACAGACAACGAATATCCTAAAAGCAATGATTTGGAGGATTCGGCCGGAACTAACGATGTGTTATGTGATCAACATGTATATAAAGCGAAAGATGGAACTTTGTGGTCTAAAACTCCCTATAACTTACGGGTCAAACGGGCAAAACATAATATTCAAAAGGTAGCAGCAGGACTAACGCCCTACAGTTCAAGTTTCACTAGTAAAAGAGAGGCCTTCTGTGTATTTTTTGATGAGGAAATGAACAATACAATTATCACTAAAACAAACAGAAAAGCCCAAGCATGGTATAAAAATAAAAATGTACAAATGTTGACTATTGTAGAAGAGGAAATTGAAGCTTTTATCGGTCTATTGTTTGTTTTGGGGCTCTTCATAGCTCAAAGGAGCCTCTTATAATGCTTTGGAGCCAGGATCCTTTATTTTGTCGACAAGTAATATCCGCTGTAATGTCTCGAAATAGATTCAAGCCGATGTTATGCTTTCTACGTTTTGATAACTTCGAGACTAGAGCAGAAAGGAGAGCAACGGACAAATTGGCCCCAATCCGAGATATTTTTAGTTTTTGATTTACGACATAATTTTTGACATGGGGTTTTTCTGCACCCCAGTTGGTCTTCTATGTATGCAAAAAAAAAGACCACCAAAAGAGATCGAGTGGGGTATGCGTGTACTCCGCCTAGTAAAATGCAGTTATTTTTCGTCTTTCGCGTCGTCGTCCTTGATAATTTCGTCAATAACTGCAAAAATGCATACAATCCAGGGGAGCCCTTATATGTCGATGAACAGTTAGTTCCTTTTCGTGGGAGAGTTCCAGTTAGAGTATACATGAAGAGTAAACCTGACAAATATGGTTTAAAAATTTGGGCACTGGCAGATTGTTGTACAGCGTATACCGTCAATATGCAAGTATATTTAGGTAAGTTTATTTTACGTTGCACTCTAAATACACGGTCATCACTTTTTCTAGGTAAGCTAGGCAACATAGCTGAAAAGGGTCAGGGTTAAAGAGTTGTTCTGGACTTGGTGGAACATTTATCTCAAAGCCACGGAATAACTAGAGACAACTTCTTCACAAGTTTATAATTAGCTGATAAACTTCTACAGAAGAATCTTTCATGGTACTTTGAGAAAAAACAAAACATTTATACCGACGGAGTTGCTTCCTGCTACATATAAAAAAGAATTCTCAAGTATGTTTGCATTTATGAGAGATAAAATTATGGTTTCCTATGTCCCGAAAAAGAAAGCTTCTGTCATTTTGTTATCTACTGAGCACAAAGACGACCAAACTGGAGAAGAAAATGTTAACCATAAACCCCACATTATTCTACATTATAATAAGACTAAAGGTGCTGCGGATACCAGCGATAAATTGGCGAAAGAGTACACGACCCAACGAAAATCAAACCGTTGGCCAATGGCAATGTTTTACAATCTTCTAGATATTGGTGGCATCAATTCCTTCAAACTCTGGATGAACAAATACCCATATTGGGAAAAGGGGAACCTGGATAATGGAAGAATCTTTTTATTAGATTTGGGAAAGGAATTGGGAAAGAGGAACATAATACGAAGGTATACCACCAATAAAAATTTGCAATTGAACATTAAGAGAAACATGGATCTTGTCGTCCCGGAACTAGTTACTCAAGAACCCGTAAATCCTGATCCTGCTATACCTCAAATTGGCAGATGTCATCTTTGTGACAGAAAAAGAGATAAGAAGAGTCGGAATCGGTGCTTCAAGTGCAATAAAAACGTCTGCAAAGAGCATTCAAAAGCTCACTACATTTGTAATAAATGTCGGTAATTACATTTTTTATAATATTACAATAAATAAAACTTGAGATTTCAATTTAGTTTACTTTTTAAATGCATTTAATTGTCTATTTAATCGAAACTGAAAAAAACTTTGGGGTACAGGTATACCCCACTTGGTCATGAACGTAAGTTATTAGAGTCGGACTTATGAAGGTTAATAGCGTATTATATAGGCGAAAATAAGGCAGAGAGTGTCCATCCAAAGATGCCTTGTAAGAAAACAACACGCTTTTGAAGATGGTTTTCTAACGATTTTTTTCGTAATTGGTACTGATAAATATTTTAAATTTTGGATTTCTCTTTAAATTGATGTCCTGAGTGACTGGTTCAAAAAATGAATTTTTCTAACTAGGACGCCAAAATTAGTAGAGAGTTGTGTAAAAAGTACTAAACTTTTTATATATTCTATATGTTCTTTTTATTTTTAAGATTAAAAAATTTTACATAGATAAGATTGATAGGTTTCCAGAAATTTAGACATACCCATAAAACATTTTCTATAATATTAGCTATATAACTCGACTTTGTTTATTTATTGAGGTAATTATTACGTAAAATTGACTATAATTTAAATTTACCAAATGGTTCCAATTTATATTTAAATGTACGTAAATTATACCGAGAAATTGGACAATGGACAGAAAAGTATGGGAAATTGCCCCACTCCCAATAAGGATAAGTTAAATACCAATTAAAATATATTTTTAAGGAGAAAATTTCTATTCATTACGACTCATCTCAATTACTTTTTTTCCGTTCTGAATTATAGTCCAGTGCTTATATCCTATTATTGTAGTGCCTGGGTATATCATATGATGTTGTCGAGGATTTTTTCCGTCACGTGTATCCCTCATAAAAAGTCCTCTACGTGTTGGTTACCCAGCCCTACGTATGCTTTCCAAAGGACCTGGTCCAATGGTTCGAGACCAAGGTAATGGACAAACATAATAAATCATAAATATTATTACTCCATTTACATTAGAACGAATTTAAAGCCATTTGTAACACATACAGGGTGGGGAACCCTATAAACATTGGTCCAGACTATAACATGACTTTTTTTAAATTACTTTCATACAGAAAGATGAATATCTATTGAAGCTATAATTAAATAATATTTTGGAATTTACAGTGTGCTTCAAAAAGTTTCTATCTAAATAGTATTGACATTAAAAAATTTTACATTACAACCGTTTTAATTATTTAGTACAATATAATATCAATATAAAATCAAACTAATAAGTAGAAGGCTTGCATGAAAAATGCTTTTTAACTAAAGGAAAGTTAGATTATATCATTTATAATTTGGTAACTATGCATTTTTTCAATTCGAAATTTGAGTTTTTGTTTAGTTGTTATAATGACAAGTGTCCCTATGGCAACAGTTGTTCCGTAACTGATTTTAGCTAAAATTCAATTAAATCATCTATAAGTTGGCAACTGAATTTGGGTTTTTTGTTTAGTCGTTACCATAACAACTGTCTCTATGGCAACAGTTTCTCCGTAATTGATTTCAGCTAAACTATATTTACATTAAATCATCTATAACTTGTCAACTACGCATTTCCTTACCATGATTTGGGTTTTTGTTTACTTGTTACCATGATAAGTATCCCTGTGGCAACAGTTTATCCGTAACTGATTTGAGATAAATTAAATCATCTATAACTTGACAACTACGTATTTCCTCACTACATGATTTGGGTTTTTGTTTAGTCGTAGAATTTATGGGAATAGAATTTATGTCAGAATCCACTTGCAGAAGAACTTTCAGAGTTAACAAAGATGCTGTGTCTACTTAAGTTGGAATCATATAGAAAACTTTTTTATTATTGGTTTTGTAAAACAATGTATTCGTAATAAAAAGTTCTACATGGTTCAAAACTTGAAATTCAACCATGAAATATTAATTTTTTTTAAGCCATATACGAGGTCCTTTAAGAAATATGAATTTTACTCAAGAGTGATTATTTAATTTATAACTACAAATAATTTAGAATGTAAAACGTAAATAATCACCTTACCTTAATTTTTATACCAAATGATTGTAATTGAATATTTTAATATAACTTTTAATTCAAAATAATTTTATTTTATAACATTCTTCTGTATTGTAAAAAATAAAGTACTTTACCCTTAGGTTAAATTCATATTTTTTGACAAACCTGGTATAAGGCTTAAAAAAATTAATATCTGATAATTACATTTCATGTTTTGGACCTTGCAAAACTTTTCATCACGAATACATTTTTTCACAAAACCAATAATAAAAAGTTTTTCATATGGTTTCAACTTAAGTAGACACGCTGTATAACTCAGAACGGACAGACAATTGAGAAAAGTCATAATAAAAACAAATTTTCTCCCTACCGATATCTTTCATTTGGTATATATCTTACTCCTATTGTGAGGTGGGGCAAAACTGCAAGTGTGTCTAACAGTAACTTTAACCAAATCATAAAGGGAAAAACTAGAAATATTTTCGTTAAAGTAAAATTGGGTACCATAATAAAGTAACATCCACCTAATTGGCAACTAAAACTCGTCTTTACAGTAGGTAGATTTGGTTAAAAATTCTACGGTAATTTTATAACTCCATATAGTAACCTATTTGGTTCTTTATTCACTCTCCTTTAAAATAATATTAGGTCGATATAGTAGAACAATTTTACCTTATTTATCGCTTAATTTTAACCGAACAGTCTAATACTCATTCAGTTGACCTAAGAGTCACCCTGAAGAAGTAATTATTAACTTTTTTGTAGGAATTACCTGGAAAATCTATCACAAAATAAATTCGACTAAAAATCACCAATTTAAAAACTAGCCATAGATAACTTAGTTGTAAAATTTACACATTTTACATAATTAATAAACACATTCCAAAGGTAAATAGTGTTTCTGTTATCATTTCTAAACATGAAAAATCTTGTAATTGTAATAAATGTTTTCTTTCTACTTACATAACGTTGTTGAAAAGTTACCTACCAAAATTTCAATTTGTAATGGGGCATGTTCAAAAATTTTGAATTTTTTTTTATGAATAGTAGAGTTAAAAATAAAACTACATTTTTTTTATTTTTTTTATTTTTTTTTTATCTATTCATTTGCCGGAGTTATGAATTTTTTTAAAATTTATGACGTCACCGGGAATAGACCAATAGGAGCTAGCGCACAACGTTGCCGGCTAGAAGGTTTACGAGAAGTGATATACGTTCGTTTGTGTACTCCTTCTTACTTTTAGACTTCTAAAACATCGTTAAACAAATATCTTTTAAATATATAATATCAAATGTTTTTTGAAAGTATTGTTTCTGTTTAAACTTTTACTATATTTAAAGTTTTATTGTTTTAAAAGTCACTTAATAATTCAGAAAATGGCAAAACGGCAGCACTGTATGTCATCTGTCATAGTGTCTCGATCAATAATTCATTTGGAATTTGAGTGTTTATTTTGTACTTTTTATAAATAAATATTATGACTACGAAAAAGTGTTTTGTTCCAGAATGTGATAATGATTCACATTCATCTTCAAAAATATTTATTAGTGTTCCTAGAAATTTGGAAAGAAGAAAATCAACCTTCTACTAGCGATGTTTCTCGTAAACTTTTTAATAAAAATACACCGGATTATCAAGATGTAGCAGCAATTTCTGCTAATTGTCCCCTTCAGGAAATTGAAAATGAGGCTACTATAAATTCTTAGGTGTATAACCTAAAAACCCTTCTGGAAGAAAATGCAGAATCTCCTGAAAGTTTTGAAGATACCGAATTTATTCATCATTTTGTGGAAGAACTAGTGATAAAGAAATAATAGAAAAATGTGGGTATTTAAACAAACTGGTTCCTGGATCCCATATAATGGCAGATAGGGGTTTCAGAATATTTAGATACTTGAAAACATGGGATGCACTTTAGTAAAGCCACACCTAGTGTATCACAGAATGAAAAAAGTTCTCCAGAAGATGTACAATTAAGTAAAAGAATAGCATCTCTAAGAATACATGTGGAAAGAGTTATAAGAAGGGTTAGTTAATTTAACAAGTTAAAACCACATTCGTGTGTGAATTTTAAGCAAGTACATTTACTTAGTAATATCTGCATAATTGCTTGTTAACTTACAAGAACCTATTTTGTAAGAGTAAATATTAATTTAATAATTTTTTTTGTTTGTTTTTTTTAATTTAATTTACCTAATTATCACATTTCAGGGATTATAATGAGTTTTTAAACAGCCAATGTAATTTTTTATAAAATTTTAACTTTTCGAACAAATCAAAGAGGAATGAGTACTTGTATATGCATAGATTTTTTTGGGACTAAAACTACCAAAACAAAAGCACCTATTTACAGCAGCTTAAAATGAAACATTTTGACAAAAACGCCTATGTCACAGTGATAAATATTAAAAACAACCAAGTTCAGTTGAATGTGGTAGCAAAGTCTATATATTCCAATAAATCGGGTAACTACATGTGGTATCACTGGTGATAAATTTAAAAATATCACAATTCTTGCTACCTTTTTCAAAAAACCAGAAAGTGTGCCTTCTTATCAATCCTTTATGAAAATGACAACAGTGATAAATGTAAAAAAAAAATTTAATGTTGCTATTCGTTATTACGATAGTAAAACATGTTTGCAGTTCCGTTTATTTTTTATGAAAATCTAAGTAAAAACAACCAATGTCAAAGGGTTATAATTTTTTTTCTGTTGAACCAAATATATCACAAAATTTAAAAATTGATCATAGGTCAAGCAAGTAATACCTTTATTGATAGTAGCTTTAAAAAAGGAGAAAGAATAATATTGACTTAAATTATTATTATTAACATTGGTGATTTTTAATAAAAACTCTTCAATTATTGTTTACAAACAAAAATATAAAAATCGGTGAAAATTTTATTTATTAATCTTTTAATAAAAAATGAGAAAAATGAAGTAAAAAACAATTTATTTACAAATAAAAAATATATATACAAATCCTAAGAATATAAAAGTACTGATTTATTTTCCTGTAGTGGATGAAGAGGTTTCTTTAACAATCTAGCCAAGTGTACATCAATATATACGCATTTTGATAAATTAGAGCCTTTCCAATAACACTGAATAGATGTTACAGATGGTTCCTCACTTCTTCTATGAAGCCACATATTTACAACCAACTGAAAAAAATAAAAGGGTTAGATATGCAGTTACAAAATAACTATATAACCAGCTACAAAATGCCTTTATTTTATGTAACAAGACGAGCAGAGCTTTACTAGCTCTGAACGAATCCAGTAAAGAACCTCGGATTTTCAAAACTTAAAAAAAAACAATCTCACCACATTTTCACATTTTTGAAATATTATAGAGCTTTTCGAAAAAAACTGCTATTTTTAAAAATACAATTTGTTTAAACAGCTATGTCTCATTTTAGGCTATTGAGTATTATAAAATAAAAAATTACGGGATGCTTTGTTAGCTTCAAACGAATCCAGCAGAGCACCCCAGTTTTTTTTTAAACCACATCACGTTTTTTGGCTCCTACAATATTATAAAATATTCGAAATTTGGCATTTTAAAAAAAATTCGCAATTTCTTGCTGACTTCAAAGTTTTTTTCTGAAAACAAATGTACTTACCACATTTTTAGGATTTTAAAACAGCCTAAACATGTGTCATAAGTAGTTGTTTTTATATATAAAAAAAAAATTAAAAAACTGAAGTGTCCTGCTGACTTTGTTCCAACAAAGCACCCTGTATTATTTAAAAATAGCAATTTTTTTAGTAAAGTTTTACAATATTTCAAGAGTCTAAAAATGTTCTAAAAATGGGGTGTGGTTTTTAGAAAAAAGCTTTAAAAAACCGAATTGCTCTGCTGGCTTCTTTCGAAGGTTAGCAAGCACCATGTATTTTTAAAAATATAATATTTCAAGTGCATAAATATATGGTGTTGCTGTTTTTACAGAAAAAAACTTTATAAAATAGAGGTGCTTTGCTGACTTTGTTCGAAGCTATAGAGCATTTTAAGTTTTGCAAAAAACGAGGAGCATAAAATTTTTGAAAAGGGTATAAAAATAGCCTAAAAATATGGCATATTATTGAACTCAAAATTTCATAGGTGCTCTGCAGCATTCTTTGGTATCATAATTATTACTAGGTTCACTAACAAAATCTGTTTCTAGATTATTTTAACACTTGCTGCGATTACAAAAAATGTCTATATGTCAAAATTAGAAAAAAAATATTTATAGGAATAAAGGGCCTTATACACTGTTTATTATATATAATATAAAAACAAAAAAGCATAATAAATATTACAAACCTTGACATGCAGCATATCCTAAGCATATTGTGCACTAAAAATTTCATTTTTGTTAATTACAACGCAACCACATCAGAAGGTTTTTGCCGTACTTTATGTTTAGGTGTAATTTGTCTCCTTCTCTCTTATGGAAAAAGAAATTATACCCACATTCTTGCTTGGCAGATCTAAAAATAAAACCTGAGATAAATATGTTTTACTTGCTCTATATAAACTAACTACCTACTATTAAAACAAAGTCTTACCTTTCTGACTTTTGTAAACTGAGTATTGTTAAAAAATGCAGTAATCATCTCGGTAATCATATTTTCGTTTACAATGGGTAAAACACTTGATTCAACTTTTATAAATCCAGCTGATTCATATTAATAATAAAATTAAACCAAAACAAAAAACTAAGGTTAGATGTTACTGATGTTAGGTGGTGTCAATTTTAATGTCACTTAGATATGCGTTCACTTCGACATTCTGTGTGTTGGTTTGTTCGTTGGCTTGGTTTTGTATAACAAAAAAAACTTCGACACAAGATGATTGGTCTATTCCCGATGACGTATAATTTCAAATTTTAAATTTCAATTGGGCTTAATTTAAAAACTTTTGGCTTTTTTAACGAACTGACTATTTAGAATAACTTGTATAGCGACTAACTATTACAATATAATTTATAA
This sequence comes from Psylliodes chrysocephalus, assembly GCA_927349885.1. Taxonomy (NCBI): domain Eukaryota; kingdom Metazoa; phylum Arthropoda; class Insecta; order Coleoptera; family Chrysomelidae; genus Psylliodes; species Psylliodes chrysocephalus. Next base: position 59,175,460 of record OV651815.1, on the reverse strand, counting down.
AACAGCATATCTCACATGTGAACATGGCCCATTCCTGGATTACTTATAGTTTAAGAAGTGATTTTGCAAAATTATTAAATTGTTTGATAAATATAATACAATTTAATGTTTGTTTGTAAATATATTAAATACAAATTTTCTTATGTACTATCCAAATCTTTTAATGTCCTTATTGGAACATTTAATTCAATTTTTTCACTAAGTTTAAGTTGAAATCTTTCGCAGTCTATATGTCTGTTCGTCAGTGTGGGACTGAGTTCTCTAGTGATAATATTTATTTATTAATTGCTCAACATCCTGTATCTTTATAAAATTTGCTGCAATATTTCTGGAAATAGAAACTCCAGGAGGTCAGGTACTTTCTTCATATCGCTTTGCCAATATGTGGGCCACCAATATTTCTGATCTTTGATAGCCTGGTTCAATTTTTTTTCTTTAATTGTATTAAGTCTTAGCCAGCAGACATTTTTTGCGTTAAAATTAAAACCTAATATAAATTTTTCACCATGACGTCAAGAAGTTGTTGTGTTCTTTTCTTTTTACTTTTTCCGCGTTCATAGTGATATTATTCTGAATAGTAATAGAAGTTCCACCTCAGGCATAATTGTTTGGATGAATGGTATTATAGATCCGATATCCTTTTAATTTGACGTGCGTATGTTTCGTGAATTGCGTTTCTACTATTTTGCGTAAATCCACATGTTGTGTCTCTAAGGTTACTTATAACTCTTGCTGGCGATGTAAAAAGTCCATATGTGTTCTATTGGAGAATCCTGAGGTCAGGAGTCATTTTGTCTTCTATCATATTTTATTAGTATTATCTAGTCTGTGCAGCCTTTCTAGAAATTTTTTGTTGAATTCTTCCTGTTTATCCATTTGATTCAATATTTTTGCAGTATTTTAGTTATATGATCAGTACTGGCTCTCTACTGTCGGTTGCATTTCATTAATTGCTACTCGAGTATAAGGTATACCAGTCTCCATTAATGCTTTTTGCCTGCTTACAGTTTTCTCTAAATTTTCTCGGTTTACTTGTTTGACTGTCTTTCTGATTTGTAGTTTTATTTCTTCTTATAAGTATGATCTCAAAAATAATAGACTGTAGAGAATTAAAAAAATGATTACTTTCTTGCACCACTTTTCAAAAGTTGTAAAGTCCTGTTTAAAAGGATAAATTTTTTAAGCTATTTGTCAAATTCAGAATATCAATTTTAAAAGAAATCCAAAATTAGAATTAATTTATCGGTACCGGTTTCAAAAATGTTGTCAGAAAATTATCTTCAGGGGGCTTTCTTTAAAAGAGCGTTGCTGTTTATAGGGCTGTTAAAATTTACTTCCAATTTTGGAATACCCTGTATGTGCAAAATGTATTACAATATAAAAAAATGGTGAATGAGCTTTATGGTGGATGAAAATTAAACTTAAACTTATGGTGGATGATATTTAGACTTATGGTGGATGATAGTTAACAGTGTGGTGAATGGAAATTTTAAATCGTGGTTTTTCATCATTTTAATTTTATTATAGAGTTACGCGAAAGTCTAGAATAAAATTATTATCTGTTCAACCAGTAACCATAAAAAAACGCTGAAACAAGAGAATTGATATAACATTGGACGTATAGCTTAGCTGCAACTCTAACCAACTTTTTTTTCAACTGCAAAGGTATATCGCGTGTAGGGTCATTGAAAATCTCGCGAAAAATGGAATCTCACCATATCCTTTTTTTTTTCTTTTACTTATCGAGGGTGCAAAGACAGTACCTCGTAAGTATCAAGAAGCTTATGTTACAGTTTACAGTTTACTGTTTAGAATTTGATAAGATAAAGTTTTTTTTAAATCTTTCAAATCTATTGTATTGTAAACTTCTTGATTTTATAAGTAAAAGATAAAAGGCAGGAAGCTAAATTTAAAAAAAAATAGACTCTTACGAGGTAATGTCGGTTTTTACCTGTCAATTACGAGGTAATGTTTTATTATAGTGATAATACACCACAATTATTTTGAACAAAGTAAGACAAGTGCGTTCGTTTCTAAACTTATGTATTTATTTGATAACAAATTTATTTAAAACTACTTGAAAAATACAGGAGAATAAAAAAAATTAAAGATTGGTACATTTTGTTCGTTAAAAACTAAAAAATAAGTTAACTAAATACTAAATTATAGTAATACAAAAACAAAAACGACATTGTGAACATTAAGACTTATACGGCAACAAATCATAACAGTCTTTGGGAATAACTTATTTTATTATTTGCAGATGGTCATACTTGGTTTTTGAAATTGCCAATCTGCTTTGAAACAATGGTGGAAATTGAACACTTGAAAAAATTATATTTTTTGGTCTAGTAGGTATGTCGTCAAAGGAATCAATAAAATTAATTTAAAATAATATTTTTTCACTAGTATATCTTAAAACACGAATATCTGTAACTGTTTTACCACCAACTAATTTACTGTGTCTAATAGAGTTGTATTTGATGAGATTTTTGTCGCCAAAATTTAAAAAAAAAGTGTTATCAAAATAACAGTGAATGGATTTTTGCGCCAGGCATCATTTGTGACCCTTAGGTAGTCACTAGGAAGATGAATTTCCTTTTGAGTGAGACCTTTTTCTAAAAATGTCTGTTCGATCACGACATTGTATTTTTTCGATTTTGTGCCGTGCACCCATAAGAATAGATAATTATGGGAAGTTTGTTTGATGAGCGAGAAAATATTCTTCCAAATAATGTTCCAGAAAAGATGCGTATGTGGATGTTTGACCATCTGCCTCTGTCTCAAGCCAATAGCAACTGGCTTGACTATAAGCTAAATTGTAGACAGTGAAATTGTGACAGCAAAGTTTGGTTTTGTTTGAAAGTGCACTGGCCGGTATCTGGGGAGATAGTTTCACTGACTGAACGTCCATTGTAATAACAATAACAAAATAGCCTCTTTTTTGTCTCGTTTATTTTCACTTCTAGCTAGATGCTTTCTCATTATGTGGTCATTGTATTCTGTTTCAGATAAATTTCCATTTTTAAATTGGAAACATGTGTCACACTGGTCTTTGCGTGGATGAAAGATAGATAATTTCATTGTATCCATCATACTCCTCAAACAAGTGTGAGTTAATGGTTTCCTTCTATTTTTGGCACAAAATTTGCAGTAAGCTCTATACAAATCTGAAACAGACTAAAACACTTGCTTCAGATAGAGTCTATCGGATATGGGAGTTTGTTCAGATTTTTTAAAAAATTAGTTGAAAATGAAAATGAAGTTTGAAAAAGAAGTTGTACTTCGAAACATGTCATGTGTAGTGTTTTTAATTTTTATTTTTTATTTTTTTAAAATAAAAGTTTTGTGAAAATCTACCAAATTTGGTTTTACTCATTCAAGAACAACGTAAGTAGTAATTACCAGACTAAATAAAGTTTATGTTAATAAAATCTATGGTTTACCTTCAAACTTTTAATAGCGGCAAGCAACAGAACAACAGTCAAATATGGCAACTGACATACTGTACAAACGGAGCACATACGAGGTCCTGCTTTTAAATTATTTTAACTGCGCACTTACGAGATAACGTTTTTTACAGTTTTCCACTTAAAGTCTGCATTATTAAGTTTCTTAGAACTGCCAATAGATGTATCTGGATGTCCTAAATTAAAATATAATAAAAAGTAGATTTCAACAAAAATTTTACTTACGAGGTACTGTCTTTGAACCCTCGTTATGTGTTTATTGGAAAATAATTTTTTTTTCTGAAAACAAAAAAGTAACAAATACCTTTTAAGTGCTATCGACGAATTTACCCGTAGCAGATGTTAAAAGTGTTCTCCACCCTCTACTTTTGGCAGGCTTTCAGGCGATGGCAAACCCTTCTATGGAATTCCGAATAGCCTCTCATCCAGTATGTTATTTGATTCCACAATCTGTTTTTTAGATCTTCAATATTAGTCAGCCTATTTTGATAAACCTTGTCCTTCAGATACCCCCAAAGAAAGTAATCTAATGGTGTTAAGTCGGGGATCTTGGTGACCATTTAATTGTACCACGTCGTCCTGAAAATAATTCATCGAGATATTCTCCGACATTAAATCCAAAATGTGGGAGAGCTCCGTCCTGTTGAAACCCTAGTGTTTTACTGGGGATATCTGGATCTACTTCGTTGGGAATCATAACAGCTAGAGCAGGTACTAATTCAAGTGCTGAAAACTCTAAGTAGCGTGCAGCTGTAATGTTTTCCTCAAAAAGTATGAAACTAATATTCTGTTGTGGATGATATCTGCCCATACATTTACTTTTTGAGGACGCTGCCTGTGAGCTTCACTTATCCAGTGTGGGTTTGGCCTGACAAAATTAGTAGTGACAGACCTAATTAAAGAATATTTCCTTCTGAAATTCAGGGCTAGATGGGATGAAACAAGAAACTGCAGATTTGCCAAGGTGCTTTAAAGTTATCCTGACAACACTGCAGCCAACAAGTACTTGACTATGACAGGGCAGAATCTGCGCCTAGTTACAGGCATTCTGACTGGTCATTGCCTAGTATGGAAGCATCTCCATATCATGGGACTGTCAGAATCAGCACTCTGCAGAGGGTTCGAACAAGAAGATGAGACCATCGAGCATATCCTCTACGATTGCTCGACGCTTTCATTTATTAGAAGATTTTTGTTCGGCGAGTATCAGCTAACACCGGCCGATATAAGAGAAGCACCTCCTGACGACGTTGTCAACTACATTAAATCTGTATGCTGGCTCACGAGCTAGGAGGTGCCTATCGTCTTAGGAGAATGCAAAATGGGCCTATTGAGGCCTAAGTGTTGTGGGATAACCCTCGCTCCACACGTTACAGGTACAGAATCCGTGTGGGTTTTCCTGACTCCAGAAACGATCATTGGGACTGTTAACTGCTCCATTTAAATAAAAAGTAGCTCCATCCAAAAAGAGTATATTTAAGAAAACCTATTATTCTCGTCACATCAACTCATCATTATTTCCTCACAAAATTGCATTAGCCTGTCATAGTTATCATCCAAAATCTCTTGGACAAGATATGCCTTATATGGATTTTTTTTCTATTTTTAAAAACCTTTCAATCGTTTGTCTAGACGCACCATGATTTTGGGCAAATGAAACCGTTAACAAATGTGGGTCTTCCTACAGAGTTAAGGCAATGTCAAATTTTTTATTTTCGTCTGGTCTAAAACATGTGGCTGCCCACTTCTGGGCAAGTCCTTCGCTGTACCATGTGTTCTTCAAATTTTGTGGAAGATCTTACTAACAGTACCCCGTAAAATGTGATTTTTCGGATATTTTGCATTAAATAATAAAGTACACACTTCACTTTGACTTCGCATTCTATCCCCACATCTCAACAATATCAACACTTCAATACGCTGTTTCTCTGACAATACCATGTTCATTTAATAAATTAAACACTTTCAAGATACACTAGACGTTTCATTTCAGTTGTTTTAGGATTAAACTTATTTTATGTTTCAGTTTTTTCTGAAAATATAAATTCCAATGAATGCTGATGCTAGATTGCGTTATCAGTTTTAAGTATGGTAAATCAATAAAATTTGATATTCTGACTGCCCAGGCTCGCTTATATTAAATAAAAACTCATTCAGGATTACAAATAACCTACCGATGTTAGGTGTTACTATGACCTGTATCTTTCTTTTTAGAAACGCATCTTTAGTAGAAACAAGATCACAGGTGACTTCTAGATATTAAATGCATTCTATATTAATATAAAATTGCTGAATAATTTTATATCCAAAAGAAAATAATTCCAAACTCTAAATATAATAAAACAAGAATTTCTTTAAATCATGTGTAACAAATTTAAACCAGCAACCATTTTCCTTCGGAAAACAACTACTCCTTTAGATGATACCGCAGCAGGTATTGAATTATGTCCAAAGGAAAGACAGTATAGATGGAATTTTTAAGATTGATTCTGATTACTAAGGAGAACGTTATTTTTGGCCCAGTTTCGTTCTTATAAGAACTCATCAGGAAGAAATAGATATTCTCAATTCCAATCTCTAATGGAATCAGCAAGAACGTGTTGAATCCGTTCAAGAATGAAGGGAAGCGGTCGTCTGTTTTATTTTGTAGTACATAGCTCAGATAATTCCATGTTTCCATTTATATCTATATAGACATTATAGACATTAATATTTTTGTCCTTTCGTTTTTATATCCAATTTTTCATATCCAACGATATAGTTAAGTAGTAACCCAACATGGTATTTACCTACCTCTAATATTACCATTGACATCTGATTTGGGGGTGATTACCGACAAGGAAAGAAAGCAATTATATTTCTAAATATATCGCGTTGCATGCCAGACGGAAATAAGCAGAATCAACATGGTAGGTATATCAAATAGATTAGAGGTCGGGGAAAAGTAGTGCATGAAAAATGTTAATTGTTTAGGGAATGATTTACTCGGGTATGGCCATGGTTGTGTTATAAACGCCTAATACAATTAATTTACTGAATGATATGGCAACTGTTGGTTAGTTGGACGTGTCGTTCTGATAACAATTTCTGATTATATCGGGCGGTAGATACTGGTTTTTTAACGTTTTCAAATAAATGAGGTCTTGAAATAAGGGAAAATTCATTTTCGATTTTTAATTGTAAATCAAAATTTTCTGATGTAACAACTTTATCCCTTGAACAAAGCCAGAAGAGAACGTCGTTTCTTTAAAGTTTTTTTTTTTTTTCAAATACACACACTAAATTTTTAGGATACTTTTAGGCTCTTTAAAAACTATAAAACTGTTCAATAACATTTATATTTTTAAAAATATGGTTTGCTTTACTAGATTCGAACGAAGCCAGCAGATCACCTCAATTTATTTGAATTTTTAGACTTTTTAAGGGGTCTTCTGAGGGGTTTTCTCGCCTCTGAGAAAATTGTCCCTTACTAATGGCGCTGGTTACGAGCGGCTCTTGATCGCCAGATTTTTGGTAATGGTTTACTCCACAAACTTTCGAAGCGGCGTCGAAAGTACTCGGGTAGCTACAGATGAAGATGAAAAATTCCAGGGATCAAAGGTCACTTAGACAAAGGTAATAGTAGGCCACAAGTAACAGGCTTTAATCGTTGCTTGGGCTGGTACAGAATTTATCACTAGCTGAAATACAAGGAGGTAATAAAGTATGGAATTAGTAACCAGTAATACGGCAAGTTAACATTGACACATATTGTTTTAAACTATTTATAATAATCAATAATAATCAATCGTTAAACAAACTAAAAATGCAATTTACCATTTTTCTACAGAAAATAATATTTACGGTCGTAGGAAAAATAAACTGTTGAATTGTCTAATCGGTATTTACAATCAAATGTAATTGAATGTTTCGGCAAAGCAAAATTAAATATATGGTTGCAGATAATGCGAGAAGACAGGTTCGCGACGGTACTACTTTTAGCGCTGAACCGTGACTCTATAAGAAGTTTACTCAAACTAGTGGTTGGAAAGTAAAACTAACCAACATCCGGGATAGCACATTATCTCTGAATGAAGTGATCGTAATCACGAGATGCTTCAGACAGGGAATGATACTATTTAAGTTCTCTTAAAAATTGTGGTTCGAAGTATAAAATAAAAGAAAATGTTTCGTCGCAATTATATTAGGATAACAATTCAAAATATTAGACAATTCCCAAACAGTTCCGACCAATAATTATTTATTGGTTAAAGCTTTAAATAAACTAAAATGAAATTTACGATTTTTCCACAGAAATTTACGGTAGTAGAAAAAATTAACTATACGACTATATTTATGATCGAATAAAAAATGAATTACTTAACCGTTAAAGCCTTAAATAAACTAAAATGAAATTCAAAAAAAGAAACGGTGTTTTCTACCGAGAATAAATTAAAGTATTTCTTAATCAAAACAAATTTCACTTCTTAAATAAATCGGTTTCCAATAGCACGGCTTAAAGTCTCGAGCGGAACAAAAAAAAATCAATTTATAAAAACAATGACAACAATTTACCTATCAAGATCGCGGCTAGAAATTTATATCGGTTTAAAATTATTGCATCTATCGCGAGCAATATCGGAATCGTGGATTTCGGTCTCTAAATAATTTTTCTATTTTCGGCTGTTCGATAAATAGGTGTATTAGGAACTAAAATTTTTAATTTACTTTCGTAGCTCGTTCAACCGTCGATTCCCTTTCCATAGGAGAAACCCCACCATTACAACTCGCCCACGCAGAGTATCACGACGATTTTATTTGAATAGCGACAAACTGATATACAGAGCATATCCACGAAGTTAAAATTAAGTAAAAATCGAAATTAATAACCGGAATTTGTTAAAAAAAAATACTAACGAAAATTGACTTCATTACAACTTACAAAATCGTATAAAACTTTAAAAAAGTTATTTGTAGAAAAAACAGTGTGCTTTGCTTATTTTGAAAGAAACCCATAGAGCACCTCGATGTTATTAATGTATTTTTATTTCAAATAACAACTAAGACCACTCGACCATTCACTGTTGGGTACTAATTAACAGTGCTGTTCCTAAAGTGGCGCTGGGAAACAGTAACATACCCAACACAGAACACGAGTCAGTTGATGCCGATGACACAAAAAAAAACAACTAAGAATAAGTAATTGCTTTTTCATTTAACTATTTTTATAGTTACAAAGATTTAAATTTTACTGCAGTTTATTTCGGTGTATCAAATATTTTAAAACAAATAAAGTTCTATCCATAAAAAATATATTTCTCCTTTTTTTGCTTACTTATCGGATTTTTGCCTCTAAATCCTCAACATTTTTCTTGTTTAAACTACCAATCAGAATAATTCTACCTTTGATACAAGAATCACAAAATAGTTCCAGTATGCAATTTTAAATTTGTAATAACTAAAATGAGAGTGTTGATTTATAACAGGAAAATTAGCCGAATAACAATTAGGTTAGGTACATCCAAGCATGACGTATTCAGCGGTTAAACGAATTGATTTATTTGTCCACAACCGAACGTAGAGGTGTAATATTCCAATTCAGCTACTAATGATATATTAGCTGAATGCATATGCAGCTGTAGCATGTAACTAAATTCGAATACAAAGCGGAGATTTATAGAATTGCAAATAATGTTTCTCTACCACTCTATTTGCCAGAGAGGGGGATTCATTACGGTTTCCTGGTGGACTTTCATCTAGATTTTCATAATATTTATATCCATCGTAATTGTTATTTAAGAGAGGCCAACCAACTAATTTCATAACATAAACTAGAAACGATTTAAAAAAAAAAAAAACACCGAAAGACGATAAAAAGTATGAAGACGTTTGTTAGGTACTAGCATTACCAATGGATCTTCCTCTCGTAGCAATGTGTGTAGATTTTATGCGGTATTACTTCGAATTACGTGGCATTATGACGAAATTACTTGGCATTACTAATATTACCACGGTATTACCCGGAATAGCAGTACTAGAAACAACTCATGCGCTTTAACATTCAACGTTTATATTCATAACCTAACTTAAATATTAATTATGAATTGGATTATAATATTTACATTGGTTAACAAAAAACCTAAAACTATTGACTCCCAAACTTTGTATAAGCAGGCTAAAACTATATATAATTTGCTTGAAAATACAAGGCTAAAATTTAATGATAATCTTGTAGGAAAACCACAAAACTGTGGCAGAGGCTCGCCTTTGCAGGTTCACTATTGTGTATAGATATCTGGCTTAAAATCACTTAGGTAAAGAAGTTGCTTCGCTTCGTAATATAGTAATGAGAATTTAATTGTATTGAACATATAAACATAAACCCTAGTAACTCCTAAAATGTATTTGTTTTATTATACATAATAGAAATATAATACAACATTAAATAATTTTTACTGAGGCCCTTCCTATGGGGCCTCAGTATTGCATGCGTGCAGACCAAAAAATTTTCTCACCCCATTTTTTTAAAACTTTTTCCGAAAATGAAAAAAAACATTTCGTCTGGTCGTATGTGTGCATGTATGTCGGCACAATAACTTTAGAACGAAAGTTCTTATTGACTTGCGGTTTTGATTTTCTTGAATAATTACTTCTAACTTAGAACCCTAATAATTTTCAGAATTTTCGGTTCATCCTAACCACTTTAATATCAATTTTTTTAAATCCCCGTTTGCATTCCTTATGTGACAATTTAAGGAATTCCAATTATTTCTAACGTCAACATTCCTAACATTCTTAACATTCCATAAATTGCAAACAACAGCTGTTGATAGTAAAGGTGAAATTTGTAAGGCGAGTTGCGACCTTCATACTTACAACTTGCAACCATAGCCATTTTGAAAGCTATTTTTCATTCTAAATTAGTCGCAAAGCCTGCCTATTTATGAAAAATATATAAGCAGTTTCTTGAAAACTACTTTTTTATGGTGATACTAACTTAAGCGTACTACTATTTCGCCGCTAGCCACAAAAACACCTTTATCCCCATAGAATAATTAACCGGCCATTTTATTTGGCAAAAATCAGAATAATGCTTGGCTGTGCCTGTCGAGTATTAAGATGTCAACTGTGATGTGTGAATGGCTCTTAAATGTCAAATTATTTAAAAATGTATGCTTCTTTTGATATTTATTGCAAATAATTTGTAGTATATCTCAATTCAGGCTTTCCATAAATAAAGGTACAGCAAGACAGATAATATAATGTTCTTATACAGAGCACTTTTTTATTATATAAAAGAGAGGTAGGATATAATGCTGGTTTTTTGTAGATAATTTTAATTATACGATTTTGAATTACATATTCAACCAGTGAATTGTAAATAATAATTAGTAATCTCCTAGTCATAAATTTTCACAATTCATAAAATTTAAAAATGAATCTTCTTACCTTGGGATTTTAATGACATAATGTGATCAACCCATTTCAAATTTTGATGAATTATGATACCGAGGTATTTTGTAGTGTTTTTCGTTTCAATTATAAAGTTGTCATTTATTTGTATGTTCAAAGAAGGCCTTTGTAAATTACATTGCTCTCTATGGATCTACTTTAATACAAAAATAGTTTTGTGACTATAAGTTGCTATAACCTATCGTCGCAAAATTATTAATAATTTAAACATAGTAAGTAGTATTAATATAACATCAAGTAATTTTTTAAAATAAAGTACATGATCTCAAAACAAAAATAATTTATAATAAATGCAGGTAAAACGAGGTTTAAAATAACAATAAATTAAGGGAAATACTTAAAAAGGGAAGGTTTAAAGATTATTATCACAAGAAAATATATCCGTTCTATTTATTTATCAAGTATTGTTTGAGGTTACTTTTGAATACATTTATGGCGTCTATCAATGCATCCTTATAAGGTTTCAGTACTGCAACAATTGTTTCCTGGTGATTTTGTTAAACGTATGGAATACTGTCGATGGTTCAATGAGCAATTAAATGAAAATAACTTATTGGATCGAACTTCTTTACTGATGAAGCATGGTTTCACTTTTCTACATCCCATAAAAGTTGGTATTTGGATAGCAATTTCAAGAAGAAGAATAATAGGGCCCATATTTTTCTATGACACAATTAATGGCCAATGTTATCTAAATATTTTTCTTGAATTTGTTGAACAGCTACAGGATGACGAGTTACAATTGGGTTATTTTCAACAAGATGGAGCAACAGCTCATACAGCTAGAGCTACTATTGACCTAATAGAATAATATTTTGATGACCGAATTATTAGTAAAGGATTATGGCCTCCAAGATCTCCAGACCTCACACCTCCTGACTACTTTTTATTTGGTCATATAAAAAATAAAGTATTCAGAAATCGTTTGCATGATGTGAATGAATTGGAGCAAGCTATAGTTAATGAAATTGAAAGTGAAACTGAGGAGCAACTGCATAAAGTGTTCGAAAACATGAAAAGAAGGGTTAATTCTTGCATAGAAGCTGGTGGTGAACATTTTGAACACTTACTGTGAATGTATATTCTTTGTAAAACATCAAATTATCCTTTAAAATAAATTATTGAAGTTGATGTTGTGATCAATTCTGTTCAGAACTGGATTGTTTTTTTTTTGTTTATATCAATATGACTTTTTTTTACATTTTTGGCTACTTATATGACTGACATTTTAACTAAATCTTATGATTATAACAATGATTACTACATAAAAGACTCTTTTGAAGTAGTTAAATTATTCAATAATATACAATTACCACCAGGGTATATCATAGCAAGTTTAGATGTAGTCTCTTTAGTTAGTAATGTTTATCTTGATGCAGCCATAAGAGCAATTACAGTTAATTGGCAAAAAATTGAATCATTCTGTAATATTGACTATGATACTTTCATTGAAATAATTACTTTTTTATTTAACAGCACTTATTTCTCTTTTGACAACAAATTTTACAAACAAACTTTTGGTACTCCAATGGGGGCGAGTATATCCCCAATTATTGCAACATACGTGATGGACAATATTCTAGATACAGTCATACCTGTCTTATCCTTCAACGTACATTTTTTGAAAAAATATGTCGATGACATATTTGTTAGCTTTCCCGCAGAAGGTATTGATGAGATCTTTTTTACTTTTAACAGCTTCGATCCACACATACAGTTTACCATCGAAAAAGAGGATATTTCTGGTTCAGTTCCATTCCTTGACACGAGAATCATTAGAGATCCTTCTAGTAACATAATAAAAGTTGATTGGTATAGAAAATCATGTAGTTCAGGTAGATATATTAACTACAAATCACATCACCCATTTCAAATGAAAAATAACTTAGTGAAACAAATGAAAAGTAGAGTATTACAGATCTCTGATACCAATTTTCATCAAAAAAACCTAAACATTCTGAAAACACTTTTTTTACAAAATGGATATCCTAAACAATTAATTGATAAAATCCTATTTAATTCTAGTAGTATTGTCACTGATGTTGCAATCCAAGGTAATAATGATAACATCAATAATAATTTAGTAACTGCTAATAATATAACAACGATATTACAAAATGAACCAATTAACAGAACATCAACTAATACTCGGCCTGTTGCCAATAATTGTGTAAGATATATTTCGTTACCGTACATAAAAGGTCTTACTCCTAAACTGATGAACATTTTGAATACTAAAGATAACATCAAAATTGCAAATAAAAATGTTTTAACTTTAGGCTCTTTATACAAAAAACAAAAAGACAAAACCCCTCAGCTTTTCCTATCAGATGCAGTTTACAGAATCTCTTGTACAAATTGTGATTTACAATATTTCGGAGAAACGGGCAGACGATTAAAAGATCGAATTACATCACACAAGAGTGACTGCAGACTACACCCGGAAAGATGTGCACTTGCTACACATGTCTCAAATGAAGGACATAACATGTCTTGGGAATCAGCGACAGTTTTAATTAATGAATCTAACCTTACAAAAAGAAAGTTTCTAGAAATGACATTTATAGCTCAAAACCCTAAAAACATGAACAAAAAAACAGACATACAACATCTTAGTGAAATTTACCAAAATCTTTTATCAAAAGACACACCTTTACGAAATTAACATTTTGTATCATCTCTTGACTCCTTGTAATAAGTTATTTTATAATGAAATAATTTTTTAATTTTAAAAAGAAATCTTTTTTATTTTTTCTTTCATTCAAATGTCATGCAATATTTATAAGTTAAATGCCATTTTTGACAATTTCAAATTAATGACAAATAAAATACACATTGAAGAGCGGAGTACATTGAAACCGAATTGAATAGGAAATAACTTTAATTTTAGTAATTTTAATTTATAATTCATGCATTTGTTTGACAATTTAATGAAAAATATACACAAATTTGTTAGAATATCAAGTGTACAATCTCAACTTATTGTAAGTAGTACTTTTAGTTATTTTGGTCCATTGTAACTATTTTCCAACATTATTTGTAGTCTACCCTGATGATGGAAATTAATTAATAAATTTCCGAAAGCTTGGCTGAAGTAAAAAGAGTTTTCTTTCACATATTATTTGCTGAATTTCCCCAATATTTTGGTTATTTTTATATATATATATATATATATATATAAGAGAGTTGATAATCGTTGCTGACTAGTTAATAATTAAACCAGTAATTTGTGGGTAATGCAGCAAATGAAAGATTACTTTTTTAAGTTTATTCCAAGCTTTCGGAAATGTTTATTTCCATCATCAGGGAGACTAAAATAAAATAATACCACATATGATGATAAAGTAAGGTAAAAATTTTTTTACTTACATCTTAATTAAGGTTGTTCATTTTGGTGGTATTATTCAGTTTAGTGTACAAAATGGACAAGCTGAAGTCAATTACAAAATAATACACACAAAAAATAATAACTACGATACTTTAAAAAAATATAAATATCGAAAGGTCAATTTGACAAGACAAGTAAAATTTTAAATAAATAACAAGTTATTAGAGGTTAGGAAATAAATGTGGATAATGCTATGTTTACATAACATTAATATTTTTTTTTTAAATGTTCAAAGAGTGATTTTTATATTAAATTATTTTGTAATTGACTTCAGCTTGTCCATTTTGTACACTAAACTGAATAATACCACCAAAATGAACAACCTTAATTAAGATGTAAGTAAAAAAATTTTTACCTTACTTTATCATCATATGTGGTATTATTTTATTTTAGTCTCCCTGATGATGGAAATAAACATTTCCGAAAGCTTGGAATAAACTTAAAAAAGTAATCTTTCATTTGCTGCATTACCCACAAATTACTGGTTTAATTATATATATATATATATATATATATTTTAAATAAACAAAAACAAATTTAACATGAAAAATCAGCATATTCTAAATTAATTTTCAATTTTATAGATACCTACTAATTTAAAATAAATAAAAACAAATTAAAAATTTTATTTGTTTATTGTGTCCCATTGCCCATGTACAATTCCATCTCTTGAAGTAAATTTTAAATTGATTTCTAATTTCTAAACGTGCAACAAGCTAAATGTATGATCTGTAGGTACTTTCTATACCTCTATCAAACGAAAACATCTAAAGCGATTATCACATGTTTAATCAAAATAAGATTACTATTACTTATTCTAACCAATACTGTTGTAATTTAAACAGTCAGCCGTAGTTAAGATAATATACCGGTTGCCATCAAGCTAAAATAAATAATTTTTAATTGTGTTCTTTATGCATAACATTTTTTAATACTCCGTTCCCACACTTAATTTTTATCAAGAATTTGTCCCTCAAAATTTCAATTATTGAATAATAATAATTCTAAATTCAGCTCTTTTAATAAAATTGGGAGCTGTCCCATTCCGCTACACGCACTGGAATATATGATGCCCCATGCTTATTTATAAACAAGAATTGAACTTAAAAGTCAAAACAATTTTTTTATGGTAACTTAGATCCCAATAAACATATGTACCAAAAAAAACTGATGGCTAAAATGCTATTTTATTGACTTAAAAAGGTAAAAGACAATTTGTATCACAAACGAATATATTAAATTTTATCTAAATAAACGTAATCATTTAGTTAAACTATATACAAAATTGGAAAACAAATCCAAGATTTTCGGGTAAACTTCACTTGTATCCTCTTTTTCTTTTTACGACTGGCAACCTCTTAGTCTTTGGAGGTCTTTCTTCAGTTTTCTCTTCGCTACTTTGCTCAATTTCGGCTCCAGTTTGAATTTCAACATAATTAAAATCCTTATCAGAATTTTCACCGCAAAATAATTCATGTTTATTCTCTCCTTTAAAGATTCAGGAACAAAGTGTTCTAATTGTATCTCGCTCAAAGGGCGAGAGGTGGAAACATTTCTATGTAAAAATAAAATACCATGTCAACACAGTACCATAAGTAATTTAAAAATACCACTACTTCAAGATCCTATCGCCAAAAAAAAAAAACAAATATTAAACTGTTACAGCACACGCTGAGACATATTCTTTTGATGGGTATAGACTGAACTTCACTTGCAAAAGTACCTCGACCATATTGAACGTGGTGGAAACTAACTGAATTTATACCAGCGGTATTAGGTATTACTTCCAAACTTGAAGATAAAGAAGTGTACGGACGGAACATCGAGATGAAGTACGGAAGGTTAAATAAACATTAAAAACAAAAAAACACTCAAGAATCTCAAGATACGGTGATCTTAGGTTAGGTATCGAATTATTCTTCTCTTTTAATAAGAGAGGTATTGAATTCAATAGTGATTACATAAAAAAATTTAAAAATAAGATTTTATATTGGTCTAAATGGAATTCTAATATAATAATGTAAAGCACCATTAATTTATTAATATGATTTTTTTTGTTATATCTGACTGTATTTTGTTCTTAAGGTTATAGACCATAAAAAAAAGAAGAAGATATATTTTATTTTTATTTTATTTAAAACACCTACAGCACTGGCCAACATCTAGGGATTTTTACTATTATTTTCACCAATCGCTGTCATGACGTTTTGATCACGTGGGTTCCGGGTATTGTTGAAGACCTGGTACTTCACATCTAGAAATCTTTCTTGACAATTTTAGAAAATTCTTAGATTTTGTAAATTTTACAAAAGTTCGGCAACACTGTCTATTTGTGACGTAGTAAATTTATGGTGACGTGCATTAATTAAACTTTGTTTTGCATAAGCTATAGTTACTTTTTTAGTTACTTTTATCTGTGTAAATGCGATTTTTCTATTCGCTCCTAGTTTTAATGGCAGGCACCATAATACTTTTTCTATAATTTCGAGGTTATTTTTTAAATTTTTTAAGTTTTTTAAAATCATAACATAAATAGGAATCACTTTTTTCCCTTTAAATTGCTGAATTACTTCGACTGATCTAATCATTACGACACTGCGGGTGTTGAATTAGCTGTAAAGTACTCAAGTAGTAGTTTAAAGTACACATTACTGATATTTCACCACGTCTCTGTTCTCTATTCTAATTTGTGCCCTGCTCTGCTACAATCGTTTGTGTTTGGATTTCACTTCCACTCGAGAAGTTTGTTCGATGTACGGTTTAGTTGAAGTTAATCCCACTCTCTTTGAGACGGACGTGATCTAGAAATAATACTACGGATTCGGACTTCGAATTCCAACCCAGCGACGGATTATAACGGATTTTTTAAAAGGGATTTTTTTTATAACGTTTTTATATATTTGAAATATTTTTTTCTATAATAGAAGATTCTACCTAATAATAATAATAATAATAATAATAATAAATTTATTGATATAGGTATACAAATAAAATAAAATAATAACAATTGTATTAGTTTAATACCAAACAAGGGCGGACACCAGCCTAAGCAACTTAATGCTTGTTTTGCGATGTCAGTCCTGTTTAGTGCTTTACAAAATATACTTGTTTTAATATCATAAACTAGATTTAAATATTAAAATAATAACAGAGATAGCTGAAACAGTTCTAATTAATACTAAAGAAAAATAATTAAATATGAAGAAAGAAAGTAATGTAGAATGTAATGTAGGAGATGGAAAATTAAATCAAGAACGGTTTATATATTGTTTAATTGTTAATTTACTGAAGTATTTTTTTTTATATTATATTTAGTTTATCGGGGTGATTTATTAAGAAATTTTTAACGTCTATTTTATAGATTTTAATTTTTTTTATTTGTTTTAGGTTAGCGGGTAAGAGATTATATAATTTTGGACCATGGTAAAAGTATGAATTTTGGGTAATTGATTTTTTAAAGGCTTCAGTTCTTATATTTAAGTTTGTTGCGGATCTAGTTTTTGTATAATATTGGGGTGTTTTATCTTGTTCATTAAATATTCGTAGTAAGCATTGGTAGATGTAGTGATTTTGTATATTAAAAAGTTCTGCTTCTTTATATATTAGTGCAGTTGAGAACATTTTGTTTTTTTGAAAATTATCTTTATTAGGAGGTTTTGTGCTACTTGTAATGTGTTCAGTGTTGTTTTATATGCTCCACCCCAAATAGTTATGCAGTATTTTATTATAGACTCTGCTAATGATGTATATAATATAACTAGATTTTTTTTTGAAAGAATTTCTCTAAGTTGATAAAATTTATGCATTAATACTCTTATTCTTTTTGCTACATATGTAATATGTTCCGTCCATTTTAGGTGCTGATCTACGATCACTCCGAGATATTTAATTGATCTAGTTTTCTCCAAATTTTCACAATCGCATGTGTTATTATGTTGAGGACATGTTGGGCAGTGTAATTTTATATTTATATTATTTGGCTGATCTACTATTGTTGGTGAAAAAGTAATATATTTAGTTTTTTTAATATTTAGAGTTAATAAATTATGGTTGAGTCATATATGTAACCTATTTAGTTCTGTTTCTGCAGTTTGTGTTACGTTTTCTTAATTTTCCCCAGAAAATATTACAGCTGTATCATCGGCATAGCACACTAGTTGACCTTTGAAGTTTGAAATTTGCGTGATACTATTCATATATATTACGAATAAAATCGGCCCTAACACTGTTCCTTGTAGAACACCTGTTTCTACTGTATTGTCAGCACTAAATGAGTTTCCAATTTTTACTCTTTGGGTTCTATCTGACAAGTGGTTTTCTAATAATTGAAGGGCTATTCCTCTATTGCCATATTCCATTAGTTTATTAATTAATATTGAGTGTTCCACGGTATCAAAAGCCTTGGCAAGATCCAAAAAAATTGCTAAGCATTTTGATGAATCATCCAAGGTCTTCATTGTTGTTTTTAGGAGGTCAATTATAGCATTTTCCGTATATGAATTTTTGATAAAGTCAAATTTCCTATTTGTTATAATATTGTGTTTATTAAAAAATGAAAGAAGTCTAGTTTTTAGCGATTGCTCAAAAATCTTCGCAAAATTATTAATAATAGATATTGGTCTATAGTTATTTAAATTCGTAGGGTTCCCCGCTTTAAAGATTGGAGTTATATTTGATTCTTTACATTGTTTTGGTATTTTTCCAATAGCCAAACATTGATTTATTATGTGAGATAGAGGCTGACAAATAAATACATGAATAGTTTTTATTATTTTTGTAGATAGATTATCCGGACCTGGTGAACAATTGTTCTTTAGATTTGAAATGTATGTAATTAATTCGCTATTAGTTACGGGTTTAAGATATATCGAATGGATTAGGTGAGTATTATTTAAAAAATTCTGTGGTAGATTTTTTTTGTATTTTGTTTGCCATTTTTCTACCCAAGGTTGCAAAGAAATTATTGAATTCATCTGCTTTTTCTTTATTGTTTGTAATTATTTTTCCTTCGTTATTAGTTATATTACAGTATTCAATGGTTTTGCTATATTCCTTACCTGTTATATTATTTATAATCTCCCACACTTTCTTGCTGTTTTTTCCAGCTTCATTTATTTTATTTCTATAATAATCATTTTTTGTTTTTTTGATTAGATTATTTGTTTTATTTCTGAAAGTCTTATATTGTCCGTTCATTTCTTCAGTATAATGTTTTAATAGATTTTTTTTCATTTTATCCCTTTTGCAGATATAGTTAATAATATCGTGAGTTATCCATGGTTTTAGTTTTAGTGAAGTTTTATCTTTAGATATTAAAATAGATGTGCAATTTGATACATAGAGTTTCAGTTTATTAATAAAAATATCGTAAGATATTTGAGGGTCCCTTTCTGCGATTACTTCCTCCCACTTTTCATTACTAATCAAATTATTTAAATTTTGAAAATTAATTTTTTCTTTTTTTTTTCTAAAGTTTGGGGTTTATTTTTGATAGGATTCTCATAATTGATAAATATACATGGAATAAAGTGGTCGGTTATATCTGTTTTGAATATTAAAGGATCTAAAGTTATTTTGTTTTTAGACAATTCTCTTGCATTATAAAAATATGGTCAATTGCCGATTTTGATTCTCTTGTTACCCTTGTAGGTTTATTTATATAGGACACAAAGCCTTTAGAGCTTAGAATATTTAAATAATTGTTAGTCAATATTGATGTCACCGAGATAAATTTATAAATTCTGTTTCTGAAGGTTTTCTAAATACGTTTCCAGGTCGTCCAGATAATCTTGTGGAGAAGTAGCTGAAGGCCTATAATAGGCAGTTATGCCAATTTTATTATAACGCCTTATATAGTTTGTTAAAAAAGTTACACGTAAGAAGTTAGTTTTATTCACTGGTGTTATTTTTACCTCAGCTGATATTTTATCTCTTATATAAATTATCACCCCATCACATTTATTGATAAGTGATTCATTGTAATATGCTTTATAATTGGGAATTATGAAATTACTTACCGCATCAATATTTCTTGTTTTAGATAGTATTATAATATCTATAAGTTCTTCCGCCATCTGTAAATATACTAATAGTTCATCCATATGTTTTTTAAGCCTCTAATATTAAAATGAATAATACATAAACCGTTCTTGTTAACATTCTTCTTCTGCTGAAAATATTGTTGAAAATTTTCAACAACTCTGGTAACGATTGGCTCATCACCATCTATATCATTGATCAAATCTAGCATAGTAGGCACAAATAAAAAAAAATAGGTAATACCTTATTACTTAAGCTTCCTGAAATATAGGAAATGGAAGAAAAATAATTTAAATAAAGTGGCTATTTAACGGTTATATAAAGAGTTAGAATATTATTTTTATTTTTTGCTACAAGTTGTCAATTTACTCATTATCATTTAAAATATTAATATTAGCAAGCCAAGCCTGATATGGAAAAAATTAAAATTAAATTAATAAATTATTGTGCTTCCGACACTACAATGTTACATAGGTTAGATTCGTTTAAAAATTAAATGAAAATAATAAAAAAGCAAATTTAAATAATAGAAGATCAAATTTAATTCATAGAAATTATAAATAAGTTAATTTATTGCTTCAACCAAAAATGTTTTCAGTCTTTTTTGTTCTTATAATTGCAATTTTTTTATTTTTATTGACATATATTTTACCGTATTCGGTCCATACATTTTTAAGTCCCAGTTTTTCTATTGCTTTACTCATCAGCAGAACTCTCTGGCTAGTTAAATCTTCTCTCATTACAATGGATGTTCCTTTGAGATGTTTCTTTTGCCCATATATATTTTGTTTCATATCTAGGTTTTTTAACTTTAAGAAAATTCCTCTTGGTTTATTTTTTTGTATTTTTCCAATTCGATAACAAAGTTGAATATCCTGATCAGTTATATTTATTGACATTTTATCGTTAATAATCTTTTTTATTTCCGTTCTTGTATCTTCTTTAGCATTTTCTTTAAGATTAAAAATTCTTAAGTTACATGATCTATTGGCCTGATCCATCTGTTCTAGTTTCTCTTCCAGTTTACTTTTGTTTAATGTTGATTTCAAATTTTTCACTGAGAGTGTTGCATTTCCTTTCTACCTCCGCCACTGTGGATTCTATATTTATTAGCTTATCCTCAATCGTTTTTAAAATGGCTTCAGTGACTTTATTTACCATTTCGGCGATAAGAGAATCACTTTTTATAGTATTGCTTACCGCTAAATTAACAGACGATAGTATCTCTTCTCGAATTTCTCTGGTTATCACCATTTTTTTCCAGAAATTTTCACTGCACTGTTTAGCGGAACAATAATACTTTACTCGGATACCGGCTTTTGATTTTTTAAAACCCAAATAACCACTAATATTTGTAAATTTCAGGAGCTCATGTTTCAGTCGACTATTCTTTACGTGCCATAGGCGTGCTAATGCTAATGCTTATAATAGGTATAAGTATTATACAGGTACTACAATTTATTTTGTAATCTTATCTATACAAAAGTTTCTGATTATATGAATTCTAAAATGAATATTTACATTTTATTTGTGACAGTTTCTGTCTCTAATGCCGTTACCCGAGAATACCGATCAAGGAGAAGCGACAGCTTGGTGTTTTCAGTGTACCGTTTTGTAACGCGCATGTGCGAAAATAAGTTGTGTATCACTCAAAATTATGTTATCTGTCAAAGTCAGTCCAAGTTGTGTTTAGTACGTGAGCAATGTTAAGTGATATTTTTTGATGTTTGTTTTGTGTAGTAATAAGATGAAGATTTTTACACACTTAGGTATTCTAATACAGACATAAAATGTGCCCAAAAAGTTATTAGGAAACTAAGAATTTTATCACATGCATAAATATTAAGTTTAATGATTTAATCATTTTTGACATTTTATTTTTCATATGTAGGTATTGTATTTTGTGAAATATATGTTTTTCTTCTTTTCAATAAATTTAATAAACAATGAACTGCAGATTTTGTTTATTTTATTTTGAAATTATATTTAAAAAAATATAATAAATTCGCGTGTTTCAATTAGGATTGGTCAAAGTGGGCGAAATCTCTTTATTATGGCTAACTTGTAAGTTACAATTATGTCAATATAAAGATGTTTTGCCCATTCATATTTACATTTATTGAATGAATCATACTGGAGTTGATTTTGGAAATATTGGTGCATACTTAAATACTATTTCTAAAAATTCGTCTATGCACACATAGTCCAATGGACGTCCACTTTAGATCTATTTTAGGGTCAGGACGTCCATATCCGGGCATTCAGTGTACGTTTGTTTATGTTAATTAAATTGACAGCTGAATATAGATACCCAGAGAACGTCTGTTTTTGAACTTAATTTTAAGTTTAGTAGTATTTTGACGTCCAGTGGACGTCTATCTTAGGTCATTATTTATTAAGCCTACCAGATTATACCCATTTATATATACTTCTTTTTTTTAATATAACTGGTCATTAAAAATTGACAAATTGAATCTATTGCATTTCATTCTATCAGCGGAAGTTTGAAATCTTATTCAACTGTATCTAGTAAAAAGTTTTCAAGTGGTTCCTTGGTCGAGCTCGTCTAGCGATTGAAAGCGTAAAACTATAATGGATGTGTCGTGAGTTTGATTCCTGTTTAGGTCAAGCGATTTTTAATAAAAAAATAAATAAATGGTGTATAGCGGTTTGCGAAAATAATTAACAAATTATTAATAATATAAAATAGTGTGTGGTGAGTTGCGGTTCTGTAAAAAAGTGGGGATGTGGTCTTAATGGAAATATAATCCTGGACGTTTTTTGAATGTCCACTATTCGACGTCCAAATATATTCTAGAATTGGACGTCCTCTGAATAGTCAAAAGTGTGCCATTTGTATACTTCACTGGACGTCCATTGGATGTCGGTAGTCCAGAAAACTTATTTTTGGACGTCTAGACATCCAAAATTGTATATCGAATGGAATCCAATGGACATATTTGTATTGTCTGGGTGATAGCCAGGCCAGGTATTTAACTCTAAATACATAAACCTTAAATGACATCTGATTTAACTTGGCGAAAAAACACTTGTTTCTACAGAAATGAGTGATAAACTTGAAAGTCCTTTTAATATAATATAAATCTAAAAATTCTAAAAATATGTAAGTACTTTTTAAACCTAAAAGCTTTGAACATATATGCACATTAAAAATATTTAGTTAAACCTCTCAAACTTAATGTCTTTTTAATTGTTACCTAAATTTTTTTTGGCACCCTTAATTGTATTTACCTTATTTTTACTTAAGGAAAAGGTAATTTAAATATGGGGCTTTTATTACATTTTTAACAATAAATAAACCAAATATTGAACAAATTTTATAGATAAATTATAAAATAATAAACGTCTTTTACTTTTATAACAAATAACTAATTATTACATAATGAATTATATTTTGGTGCCGAAATTTCACCATTGCTATTAACCCTAACTACTTCAATGGAATTAAATCACATTGCAACATTTGCGCATGGACTATAAAAATAATTTCAGATAATTTGCCTAACCGAGGGGCTAACCACTGACCTTAATATGTACATGTACTGCAGAAATTTGTACTTGAATAAGGTACTGCAGAGCACTGCATATATACTGCATAGTACTGCATACGTACTGCATAGTACTGCACACGTACTGCATAGTACTGCACACGTACTGCATACGTATTGCATAGTACTGCACACGTACTGCAGAGTTCTGCACGGAAAGAAAAAAATGTTTTAACTATCTCTGTATATTTCATTTATTCGGTTCAAACATAAAATATTACTTGTTACTATTTCTTAATGAATACATATAATTCTGAGCTGGAATATTTATAACTGACGTTTTGCGGGATTACTTTCTTTGTCTTGCCAGCTATTTTACGTCTTTTTCTTTGCTTTCCTTTGCTACTTGTAGCTGCCATTCCTCTAACTCTATAAATTCGATCAGATGAGAGTTTATTTACATTATCAGAGTAGTACCAGCAAAGAGAAGACTTTCTAATCATTTGCACTGTATTTTTTATTGGAACGTTTAGATATGCTGTCTGGTTAAAACATTTTGATTTAATTTTTCCTAAATAATTTTTAAATTTAAATTCTTTGTCTTCTGATACCGTGAGCGGTACATCCATTTTATTCAGAAATTCTATATCCTTCTTTATTAAAGAATCTTCCTCTGTATCTGATATATCTTGTCTTCCTATGTCATCTCGACAATCTATTTCATTATCGGTACTTTCGTTTTATTCTTCTTTACGTAAATGTTTAATTATAACGGTTAAACAGGCCTTCTCTTTCCATTCAGCCTCAT
Source organism: Psylliodes chrysocephalus (assembly GCA_927349885.1). NCBI lineage: Eukaryota > Metazoa > Arthropoda > Insecta > Coleoptera > Chrysomelidae > Psylliodes > Psylliodes chrysocephalus. The sequence continues at coordinate 59,150,794 of OV651815.1, read as the reverse complement.
CGTCAGGTGTAGATTTGTTATTTTCGCAGAGTTAGGATCAGCTTCACTGACATTGATTGTTATTTCCTTCGTACTTGACAATATGGATATACTTTCCTTATTATGATTTTGTAACCCTAAGTTAGATTCTTTTAATAAGTTTTTAATGTAATTTGTTATAAGGCCATTTAGATAATTGCTTATATTTTGTACAACTTTCGTTTCGGACGTCTCATTAGATTCTACTGTTAGCTTCGAGCTTTGATCTCTTTGTACCTTCTTTTTATTGCTTGATTTATTTGAACACATACATCCACACGAGCATTTGCGCTTAATTTTTGAACATTGCGTTTCAGTTAATTTAATTTTCTTTAATTTATTTATTGATAAGTGAACTAATTCTAAAATCAGTTTTTTATGACCTTCACGAATTTTGAACATTTCTGGTTTACTTGCGTATATACCATAAACAGTTTTAACTTCCTGGTTATCTAATAAATTGGGCAAGTCTTTTCGAGCAAATCGTTCTAGCTCTAAGATAGACGATTCATTAAAAGCTGCTATTGAATGAATATTATCAAAACCTGTATAGAGAAACAAAGTTTTTAAGTAATCTGGGAATATAAAATCTTCAAACTCTTTAACTTCGTCTATAATTTTTCCAATTTTATCTCTTTCAATGGCGTCAGATACAGATTCAGCCATTTTGCTAAAACAACAATACCAACAATTTATTACGTTGCTTTTCTTTTTGTGTATTTCATAAAACTACTTTGCAACTTTTCACTTTGGACTTAGCTTATTTTAGTAAATTTATGTTTCATAAAAGGGAAACTTAACGATTTAGGAAGTAAAATTTGAAAAGCAATTTGCAAAGTGAAAATGAAAAATTAATAATCTGCAAAGATAACGACATTATTTTAAAAAACACAAGTATTTTGCATTCGTAAATTTGCAAAGTCCAAAGTGAAAAGTTGCAAAGTAGTTTTATGAAATAGGCCCCAGATCTTACTTTATTTCCTAACATGGACTCATAACATGCTTCTAATATCTCAGTTTTATTATAACTGGCAGGTCCCAACTCTATATTTTTTAATTTATGACCTTGTTAAAACATATCGCGCGGGAATCACCAACGTAAACGTAAACATTATGTTCGAGTGCTTTGGACATCTTTTATTTTATAAACTTTGCTATCGCTATTTTTATTATTATTGTTTTTTGTCTAGGATAACAGTAGTCAGCAGATATAGATAGCAGGTTATTTGACCATTAATCTTTCAAAGCCAACATATTTGCATGCTTTTATTTTAATTATTTTTTCTAAAATTTAAACTTACCTTGTGATGGATTACAATCGTCAAGAGTATATAGAAGATAGAATTCGAATCAAAAGAATACTCAAAATAATTAGAATTCAGAAAGGAATGTTTTAATCACAGTCACTAACTAAAACTCACTCCCTCACGCGAAACGAATAAAACAAAGAGGTTAGAAATAATGTAGAGTTGAATGCTGTACTTATTAACTGTACCAAAATAAAATTGGAAATAACGTGTACTGCAGAATACTGCATAGATACTGCAGAGTATTGCATACGTACTGCATGATACTGCATACGTACTGCATAGTACTGCATAGTACTGCATAGTACTGCATACGTACTGCATAATACTGCATATATACTGCATGATACTGCATATGTACTGCATAGTACTGCCTAATACTGCACACACGTACTGCAGAAAAAGCGTACAGTACTGCATAGAGTGGTTGACCCCTCGTGCCTAACTATTTCGCTCAGTGTAGAAAATAAGCATGTTTTCTCAGCGTGCTAAGTTGTATATCAATCAAAGTCATGCTGTGAAAAAGATCCGATATCAAAGGCACCGACAGCTACTGTCGCTTCTCCTTGATCGGTATTCTCGGCCGTTACCATCCACATCTGTGATTCAGGCTGAAATTTGAAATAATGAAATTTTTGTTTACGTCAAATTACAAGATATATGTAAAAAAATTTTATAAAAACATACTCTACATATTCCTTAATACAAAATAATCCGATTTAAGTAAACTTACTACAGTACGAAGGTGATTTAATTGGGTTATTTGTAAGTGGAAGTTTCTATTATTGGAAGATGTGTTTGCATACACAAGACATTTAGAGCTGTGATGACAATTATCTGAATTAATAATCTTGATTTGTATCATTTCTTAATTTATACCACCTAGAAAATATTTGTTTGTTTTTGTTAGCGATGCGCCGCTGACAACTCTGAATTATATCTTAATTTAAACTAACACTATTCAGCACATTAAGGATAAGGCATTTACATCCCTTTCTCTAATGAACGAATTGAGGATCCATTGTCTCATTGTCTTAACTTCGACGACTGAGTGCAAAGTTAGTTTCCTCTTTAATAATGGAAATTGTACTTGCAACCATTTGCTCGCCTGTTGAAACCAACAAGGATTCCGATAAATACAAATTTACATTTTCACTTTGGGACTCTCCAATTTAATGCAACTAAACTTCGTTGCTAATTAAGCTACTGCGTAGGTAATAAAGAGAAAATATAAATATTTTAACAACGTATCAGAATTTTTGTGACATGGATCATTCTTTAAAAGTAATACTAAGTAGGATTAAAACAAGAGCTTAACACATAAAACTAAAGCTTGCCTAATTAGGTAATAATTGTTGAACTATAACGAATACATTTACCAACATATTGAATATATTTATGGCGTTGTTCCTTCATAAGGTCCATTAATTCCATTTTAAGCATCTCCTTAGTAAGTGTTATTGTTTTATCCCAAAACCATCTTTGTTATAGTACGCTTTCCCACTTGAGTTAATCGGAATGCGTTCAACTCGTCAGCTATGATAAGAAACGTTATCTAGTACAATAACTGAATTTGGTTCTACACTTCAGTAATCCACTTTTTAAAGCATTCAGCAACAGTTTTGTGAAAAACTTCAAAACCACAGAGCTGGGCTGCAAGAAAGAATGGAGCCAAGAATACATCGCGCTTGCAACCGAAAGACGTGCTATTCAGTGGTACACGGACGGTTTCAAAACCATAGAAAGAACTGGAATAGGAGTGCATGGGCCGAGAACCAAGCACTCCGAAAGCTTGGGAAAATACCCAAGCATCTTCCAGGCGGAAATTCACACCATTGAGAAGTGTATCCAGTTTATCATCGAAAGAAACAATCATATCATGTCCGATAGTCAAAGCAGCCATCAAAGCGCTGAGCTCTTACGTTATCAGCTCCAAAATGGTCTGGAGATGACTAGAACAATTGAATGAGCTAGGTGAGAAAAACAGAGTTACTCTCACTTGGATCCCGGGACATAATGGGGTACAGGGTAACTAGATTGGAGATATTATTGAAAGGAAAGGGACTCAAACATCCTTTGTAGAACCAGAGCCGTTCTGCAGTATCAGCAGTAACTTAATAATAGGAGAGATTAAAAAAGAATTGGGTAGTAGAAGAACCGATAATTGGAACAATCTCTTGGGGCTGAGACAGGCCAAGATACTTCTGGGTGAATATAAGCAGAAAAGATCGGAAGCCTGCATCTGCCTGAGCAAGAGCAGGCTACGTATTGTAACAAGGATCCTTACCGGGCATTGCTGACTAAAAGGACACCTAAGTAAACTGAGAGTAGTAGAGGATAGTGAGTGCAGATTCTGTGAGGAGGAGGAGGACGAAACCTCCATTCACATCCTGACTGAATGTGAAGCACTTCAAAATCCAAGGGCACTATATCTAGGAGGATATCAAATAGAAGAGGGAGATTTACCTAACTTGAAGCCACTTTAAATCCTACTTTCTTGAGAAAATAAGATTGAAAGGGTCGTTATAGGCATTGAGACATTTCCTTAGTGGATTGGCGACAGAAGGAAGCACAATAGATCTTCTAGGTCGCAGTGTATTAACACCCCATTCTCAACATAACATAAAGCATTCAGCATTCTTCTCCTTGATGTACCAAGCAACTTCCAGTAAGAGAAAACTGCCTAAAATTGAACTTAAAAAAAACTTTACCAATAAACATTAGGTCTACTTGGTTACATAAGTTTAGGTTGTTCCGGTGTCAACTTTCGAGCCTTCGACATCGCTCATACGTAGCCCTGGGGGAAATAATAGACATATTGTCGAAATAAAACTGATTTTAAGTGATTTAGCGGTTTTTACTTTTGTAAATGATCCACACATGGAAGGACTTTTTTGTCTCTAATACGAATGTAACGATCAACTAAATTCCCAAGAGCAGAGATGAAATGTTTTTAGGAGATGAAACCAATAAACACAGATAACGAAGTCAAAAAATGATAATAATTTCTCATGATGATGGCTTTCAGCACTGTCGGCCTATTGCGTTATTTTATTTTAAAATTATTTTAGTTATTACACTATTTCTAATATAAAACGTAAAACGAAAAATATATACTTGTAGGTAAAGGTTAACTATGTGTTTTTGTATTAATTTAGAAAAAACTATAAAAAATATTAGAAAAGTGACTCGAAAACACAGATTTAACCTTTAACTACATTCAAAATATGCTTTAAAACTGGATGCTATTTTTCGTATTAGAGACAATTGTCAATGTTAATAATCCTATTAATATCATTAGGCTATGTTTATTTAACGCATCCTCTTTATATAAAAATAGATTTTGAGAAAGCAATTTAATAAATTTTGGTAACAAATAATAAGTAATAAATAAATAGTTATTCTTTGATGTTTGATACGCCGCGCGAGGCCTATGCTGTTACTTTTCGTCGCAATTTTCACAGAAATATTAATTTCAAAATGTTGGATGAGGACCTCGAAGTCTGTGAAATTAGTGGTTGACAAAACTTCGAGTTTTTTATTTATTGTTCAATATATTTCGGACCATTTTGAACATTTGAAATTAATTTTATATTAATTTCAAAGTTGCATTCTCTAATAATTTTGTTTGTTACAGGTTCCTGATAAATTAACGAAATCTTTTTCAAACGGGCTGATCCACGGTCATGGCTACTTCGATCAGAAGTCATTTTCCATCAAACAATTATCTGTTGAAGTGTCGGACCTTCACGTGGGAGATGACGGCCAACTCACGCTGACCTGTATTTCCACTATACCTGGATACATTAGTAGCATGGATAATTATGCTGATCTTCGAACTTCGATAGCACAGAGTGAGTACAATTTTTTTTTATATACATAACTATTCAATTAATATATGTGTACAGGATGTCCTATTAAGAATGGGACACAGAGCAAACTGAAGATTCTCTGATTAAAAATAAGACGATTAAATGAAACATGCTTGGGTAAAATATTACTCAGAAATACAGTTTGAGTTTAAAATTCAAAAATATTATTGGCTATAATCTTTAAATTAATATTAATAGTTTGTTGTATAATCCCAAATCGGATTGTAAAAGATTACCCAAACTCAGTGAAACTAAAATATATCATTCGAATTCGGCCTTAAACATATCTCTCGCCTTTTATAGAAATGTTCCTTTGTACCGAAAGTGTAACACTGAGCTACGTCACTTCTGAAAATATTATTCCATCCATACAATTTGTATAATTGGAACGATATTTTTAGAAGTGCAAAGAAAAAGATCGTATATCTCCGAATTTTTGATAACCCCCATTGACAACTAACATTGACTATTGATATTATTGAAAATGTTAACACACTGAACTGCGTTCGGAAATTGAGGCTAATGTAAACAACTTCTCGATAATATGAAATATATAAAACTTTGATAAGAGATGTAATTGGACACTTATCTATTATTCTGAACAATGTAATGTTTAATGGTAATGTTACTAAAATTTTACAAAAAATCACTAGATTTTTAATTAAGCTTTGTTTATTTTAGTGATAAATGAGAATTAGTTAATAAATAGTAAATAGGACCATAATATTTTTGTCAAATTGGACATTCTAATTTCATAGTAACATCCTATATTAGTTTTAGTTAACAAAATGAACCACTAATTATCTCTAAAATTATATCTATATAAAATACGTCTAAATATTTAAAAACCATAATGACAAGAAAATACTAAAGATTCTAATTTCTAAACTGGTTCTGTAAATGATTTGTTTGCAAGTGAGTGCTTAAAATTGATACAAAACATCGCCCAGTGAAAAACGCTTTTCATCATCTGATTCACTTATGGATAGGCAATCTATGCAACTATGTATATCATTGAGTGTAAGACATCAAGTAGTATGCTCTGTGGAAATCTTAATTTTACTAACGAATCATATCCAGGTTTCCGAAGTATTTTTGATAATGATATTATGAAAATAATTCAAATTTATTTAATTAATAATTACCAAACAATAAATGACGTATAAAACTTTATTAAATAACCCAACACAAAACAGGTGCGTGTTGGGCATCCCAAGTTGTACCCCTAAGGAGTTACGGAAGCCTAAAATGAGGCCAAGTTTACAGGCCAAGTTTACTCAATTTTTGTTATTATGTAGATATTATGATTATTATTGGGTTTAATTATGTTCTTATTGAAATTGATTTTATTAAAAGTAATTTGGTATTTGTTAAATTTAATTGAGAAATGCATGACCAACTAAAGTTTTAAGTTTTTTTTTATATTGTCATAATGCATTGATTTAATATTTCTCGTTTTTTCAAAAAATATTACGTTATTAAATAAAAATTTTAAAAATCGCCTAATCAGGCCTAAGTGCCATGGGGTAATCCACCCTCCACACGTTACAGATACAGATATCCCAATAAAATTCATATTTTTAAAATCATGACCGAATTGAAGGTGATATTCCAATAATAATACAACATACAGGGTGACGTATGTAAAAAACCAAAATGACTAATAATATCAGGAAAACAGCAAATATGGCAACATTGGAAATATCAAATTTGGAGTCTCCTTATTATAGTCTAAGAGACCGTGGAAGGTCAACCTTCACCCAGATAAGGCATATTTTTTATGAAATTTTATTGATTTATTAACACTCCTATGGGAACTTGCAATTCGAAAAGTGTTCATGGCTATTTTAAATAAAATGAATTTTGATCATTTTTTTTATATCCTTCACTTTTCTGGTAAGCGAACAAATTTAATTTTAACAGATAGATTTTAACATGCCTCGGTAAGCTTGTCTACTTAATTCTGTTGGCTACCTGGCAAGCAGGTATGAACAGGTTAGTCAATATATGTAACTACACCCATATGTAAACCAATAAAAATTGATAACAGAAGAGATAATTTAATTACGAAATAAATCGTTTAGGCTTGCCTGAAAAAAACGGTTCATGGAATACCATTGTGACGATAGTCTAATTTATTTAAAGTTTATTTATTTAAAACACACTATTTACAATTTATTTGTGACGTACTATTTAATTTATATAATACTTAGTCACTAACTAACAATTATAATTTATTTACTACACTTTAACTTTTCATTAGAATGCTCTAACCTAAACTAAACTGTGCGCCGATGAGCCGGATATTTATATTAGTCCATCTCTGCTACTAGAAGACACCAGAGGCTCTCGAAAATTCCATCTCTGACTCAACTGCACTCTCTGCCCGTTCTAGCCGTTTCTAGTGCGTCAGCGGCATTCCTGAACGTTCCGTCGCCTCAAGTACAAGTCGGTTGAAGGTCCCGCTTGCTTTAGGCACAGGGTCGGATTAGCAATTTCGTGACATTGTCCCCTCCTTAAGAAATAGTTCCTCCTGGAACTAAAGCTGAATGGTTATATTTGCAACTGGATCCTCTTTTACAATTTCCAGTTGCATGGAAGTAACAAGGGACAGTCTTCGTCCCAGCAGAATTCTCTTGCTTCTTCTGTGAGTCACGTTAGTGGTTTAGCAATATCTGCAAACTTCTTTATAAATCTTCGGTAGTACGTACAAAGCCCAAGAAAACTTCTTATTTGGTGTTTATCTTTTGGTTGTGGCCACTCTTTGATAGAAGCGACTTTTTCCTTATCTACAGGCACGCCATCCTTGCTGACTACATGACCCAGGTAATTAACTTTATTTTGAAATAGTTGGCACTTCTTGGGGTTTAGCATCAGTTGGGCAGCTTGAAGTCTTTTAAAATTATGTTCTAAGCTTTTTAGATGTTTATTAAATATCTTCCCCAAGACTATGATGTCGTCTAAATACACCAGGCATGTTTTCCAGGATAACCCTCTCAATACATTTTCCATAAGTCTTTCAAATGTCGCGGGGCATTACATAATCCAAATGGCATAACATTGAATTGCCACAATCCAGATCCGGTGGTAAAAGCTGTCTTTTCTTTATCTACTGGATCCATTTCCACATGCCAGTATTCAGACTTCAAGTCTAAAGTAGAGAATAGTTTACTTCCGGCCAATGTGTTCAAGGTATCATACGAGGCAGAGGGTAACTGTCTTTCTTGGTCACATTGTTCAACTGACGGTAATCCACACAGAACCTCGTAGTTCCATCCTTTTTCTGGACCAGGACTCCCAGAGAGACCCATGGGCTAGTAGAAGGTTCTATCGCCCTGTCTTTTTTCATTTCCTGAACAATCCTTTCAGCTTCCTCTCTCTTGGCGTTTGGCAATCTTCGAGCTGATTGACGAATCGGCCTGGCGTCACCAGTGTCAATTTTGTGTTTTACAACAGAAGTTCTTCCTGTTTTTCCTCCTTTTGGTACAAAAATGTTACGATATCGTCGAAGAAATTTCTTTATTTTTTTTCTTCTCTAATTGATTCAGAGACTGACCAGCAACTGCAATCATTTGCTCGAATTTGTCGTTGGAATTATCAGAAGTTGTTGTCTGACGAATTATAGAAGTTACTGGTACACAAGTTCCGATTCTAGTCTCTTTCTTGATGGTAATCGTGTGACCATTAACGTTTATGAGACGGACTGGAATTTCTTTAGCAGTCGTGACCAACCCCATTCCGATCAAAATGCCTCGTCCAACCTCTTCATCGTGGTTCCAAAGTTCCATCATGACAGGTGTTCCTTCTTCCATAGTTTCTTGAAGCCGTGCTACTATAACGGTTTCACTTCTGCCAGGTACCTACGTATCCTCCTGTACAGCAAATGACACGGTACTGTCCCCATATGGATGTAGCAATACCTCTTCGGCACCAACTTTAATCACTCTGTTTTTAAAGTCCAACTGGAAACCATGTATGTTCATTACATCCATTCCAAGAATAACATCTTCATCGATATCAGCGACAATAACAGTATGAGTGAACTTTTCTGTACCAATTCCCAATTGAACCTGGATTTCCCCATGGATGTTGGCACTTTCACCTGTGGCAGTCCGCAGTCGCAATCTTGTTGGTAGAAGTCTCTTACAGTTCTTTATTGTTGTTGGTCGTATAACGGTCCTAGTTGCTCCAATATTCACCAACAGTGTATACTTTTTACCATTTACTTCGCCATCTACGTATACACTATCATCGCGACATTTCAAAGAGGCTATCAGTATGAGGGGGTCTTTGGAACGCTTTCGGGTCGAAGCTGTCCCTCCTTTAGGCCGACCTGCTCTAGTTTTCCTGCGGCGTGTTGTCTTTAGTTGTTAGGACATTAGGGCGTTTGCACGAACTGCGTACATGTCCCAGTTCACCGCAATTCCAGCACCTGATGGTCTTTGTCTTCATCTTTTTATCAGAAAAGCTCTTCATCATAGTAACCAATTGGTCGAGTTTATCTTCTACGTTTTCTTCTTTTATAGTTCTCACTTTACTGTATCCTCCAGAAGCCTGCGTAGCTGCCTCATACTTTAAAGCAGCGGACAAGATATCGACCAATGTTTTGTGGCGGGCAAAGCGAAGTATTTTCTGCATCTCGTGGTCACGGAGTCCATCAACAAATGTTTGGACTGATAAACATTCCATCATGTTTTCCGGAGCTGATGGGTAGGCAAATCGCACCAACCTGGCAATATCTACTTCGTATTCTTGAAGAGTCTCGTCTCATTTCTATTTGCGATTCTTTAACAGTGATAGGTATAGATGTTCCAAATGTTCGTGACCATATCGCATATTTAGTCTCTTTTTGAGTTGCATAAAATCATCAGTCTCTTCCACAGTTATAGTCTCAAGGACAACTTTATTGCCTTCTCTTTCGTTTGCTCTGGCAGCTGTTTCGAACTGCTTAAGGTAGTTCGTCCATGACATCTTCCCGTCAAAAAATGGGGCTTTAACACGAGCAGAATGTATAGCTCCTTCCAAATTCAACTTCGACTCTACCTCATAACACTTTATTTCACCGTTCTTGGTTTGGTCTGAATGTTCCAGTTCTTCTATCTTCTTTTCCATCTATTTTATTTTCTTCTCTACAGAAGACATTATTTTCTCCTCGTCAGAAGACATTTCATTTCTTATAGAAGAGATATCAGAGGAGACTTTGATTTCTAAAGAAGATATTTCATTTTTCACGGAAGATATATCAGAAGACACCTTTATTCTTCTAAGGAAGAAATATCAGACGAAAAACTTTATTTCTAAACAGGAAATTTCGAAAGAAAATTTAGTTTCTAATGAAGAAATGTCAGAAGAAACTTTAGTTTCTAAGGAGGAAATATCATTTTTAATAGAGAAAACATCAGAAGAAATATCGTTTTTCATATCGGAAATTGAAGAAATTATAGAAGATGCATCATCTGAAAATAGATATGTTTCCGGATCCAAACCTTCACTTATTAATTCTTCTTTTAGTCATTCTGCCAGCTCTGCTTTCTTCCCTGTCGTCTCCAACTCACGATCTTCTAACTCCCGACGTAGGTCGGTCACTTTTAAATCACACATGCTTTTAGCTATTAATGTCCACCATTTATTTATAGTTCCACTTTTAACACCAATGTGACGATAGTCTAATTTATAGTTTATTTATTTAAAACACACTATTTACAATTTATTTATGACGTACTATTTAATTTATATAATTCTTAGACACTAACTAACAATTGTAATTTATTTATTACACTTTAACGTATTATTACAATGCTCTAAACTAAACTGTGCTCCGATGAGCCGGCTATTTATATTAGTCCATATTGGCTACTAGAAGACACCAGAGGCTCTCGAAAATTCCATCTCAGACTCAACGGCACTCTCTGCCCTTTCTAGCCGTTTCTAGTGCGTCAGCGACATTTCTGAACGTTCCGTTGCCTCGAGCACGAGTCGGTTGCCATCTGAAGGTCGCGCTTGCTTTAGGCACAGGGTCGGATTAGCAATTTCATGACACAATTGCCATGCTTTAAAGTTTTAAAATGGGAGCAATTAAATATGTGCGAGAGTGAAAGTAAAACGTGCGAAGTCTGTGTGATAGAACAGGGCATAACATAGAAACTACACGCGACATGTCCGTTGAAAGTAACCGAATGCGCATGCTCTTTTAGATGCGATTGACAAAGACAGTGCTTAATTGTTGTTGAAAATTATTTTGTGACAACACGTCTGAATATTATTTGTAATTGGGGAATTAAAAAAATAGTAAAACATGAATAAAAAGGGTTTTGTATGTGGTTCAAAAAAAATCTTCTCTTGATTTTGATAATAATTCATTTCGAATATGTTTTTTAAAATTGGCTTTCCGTAAAAAGAAAAACCTCAAATATGGAAGTATCCAGTTAACTAAAGAATCGCTAGATTTTGTGAGTTATCACTCCAAGTGTTATAATAAAGTTACAGTTTTAAGAAATAAATATAAATTGCGCCCTGAAAACTGCGGTTGGCTTTTAGAAAATATTTATTTAAAACCGATTGGATTTGTTGGAGACCAAACACCTTTGAAAATAAATGACATCGTGCAAATGACGGAAAATGTAAATGAAGAAGAATCATCAGAGTCTGAAGATCTTAATCTAGCTTTAGATGATTCAGATTTTGAATAATAATTACGAATTTTATAATATTATTTTTCTACGTATTCCATTTGCTTTGTAATAAACGCTTTTGATACCATAAATGTATTAAATATTATTATTCTACATTTATTGTTTTTCCGTTAATATAATAACATTTTATTACTTAACTTTTAGATAAAAAAAATATTTTTTCAAATATGTATTTTTTTATTTGTTAAAATAAAATTAAATTTTATGATAATTTGTTCATTGTTTCTTTTTCTATTGTGTAACAAATCGATGAAGCGCTAATTACTGGATTATTGTAATTTTTGGTTAACTAATTATTCTAGGTGCGGTGTTTAGGTAATAATTTGTCTTTTGGAGAAATATTGAAGGTTTGCTACTTTACTTATCGCCACGAAATATTAAACCGAATTCACTAATAATACACGGAGATAAAGCGGCTTCCGGACAGCTTATATACAAAGGTTGCTTATTTCTTTTTTCTCTCATCTTTTCTCTTCACTTTCTTAGTACTTTTTTATTAATTAACTAAGGCATAGTTCCTGCGCTACTAAATGCCAGTTAATTAATAAAAAAGGTACCCTACTCTAATTCTATCTCTACTATCCTATTTCCTTTTAAGTTTTTTCATTAGTTTATTATTTTTGGGGTTTTTGTTTGATATAACCATAGGGTTATATGGGATTTAGATTGTTAATCTATTGTCTAAATTATCTGTAGATAATTTTAATATTTTCGGGGATTTAAAATAATTCAATTATATTTAATTGATTCCTCTTTCAGATTTATTTAGGATACCACTTCATGGTTTTAAAGTAATCAAGGGGGTAACTATTAGTTTACCAACTAAGCTTAACTTTGGCATCACTGCTACATAATTTTAAGTTTTAGTTAACTTTCTGAATAAGTTAACCTTCTGTTAACTTATCTAGTTTTAATATTATTTTTTTTTCTACACAGGTGGATATAATTATCAGACTAAATGGTCTAGAACCTCGTTAAGGGTATATTGTTGGGGAATAATAGCATTTTTTCATTATTATCAGTCTTTTGGGCAATTTACGTAACTTCAGGGGTAGTAAAAGACGTCTTTTAACCACCATTTTTCTGTATTGCCAATATAAGTAGCTCACACACACATATGTTTCATTTTCATGCACTGGGAGTATTACCGATGACAAGTTAAGCCAACAGACCAGAAAAGTTTTGAAAGTTAGTCGATCCAAGTGAAAATCGAGTTCCTCAGCATCAGAACGTCGGTGAATCTGCAACACATAGAATTGAGAGACCTTATAGTGTACAAGGCTCCTTCCTGAATAAGAACTGAATGCACCACCACCTCGTTTGAACTTCTGAAGAGGCTCGATTACCTCCAGAACCAGCAGGACCATCCCTCAGCTTAGTCATCCGGTAACTTAAACCGAAATAAAGCCGAGCTTACTTGTATTTATTTGTGTACAGGTTACTTAAATTGCGAATATCATTTTTTTGTTCTTCATTTTTTATAACAATTTATTTAATACCTAAGCTTTATATTTTTCTACATCATCATTTGTCTTTTGGAACCTTCAGTTCAACTTTAACTATATTTTGTTCTTTTCCAGAACCCTCAGTTCTGCATTTGTCACTTATTATTATTTTATACTTTTCCACATTTGGAACCTTCAGTTCAACTCTAACTATATTTTGTTTTTCCCAGAACCCTCAGTTCTGCATTTGTCATTATTATGGATAATAAAATCTAAATTGAATTTATCTGTTTTAATTTACCTGATATTCTTTTGAATTTGAACTTATCGTACCTTATCTTGACAGTTGTCATAGTATAGTTTTGTTTCCTATTTTGTTTTTCTCTGAAAGAGTATATTTTTTTAATAAAGTCAAAACAGGTGGCGCCTTGTTCAAATTCAGATAATCATAAAAGTTCCAAAATAAACAACTGAGAATTCACAACCCTGAGTATAATAAATTTTACCATTTTCCTGTATGGAAAATTGTAAAATCTTAAATTGACCTTAAATCACTATAAATCTGTCTTCCAAATCAGACAATTCCAGGTAAAGGCTTGCATTGGCTTTCAATGGGCCTTAACACCTTTTAGAAAGCAATGAAATTGCTGCTGGTTATAACATCCTCTTAGCTGATCGAGTGTTATGTTGGTACAACGCGTTGATTGCAGCGTATACAACGTTGCCAAGTTGTAATAATTTTACCAACTACGCGTCGATTGCTTTAAAAATATTTTTATTTTAAAAATCTATATCGTTTTACTAAGAAGGTCAAAAAATTCAGCGTTTCTTTAGAAAATTTTATACCTTCTTGATTTACATTACATTAGTTTTTAAAAAATATGGTAAGAACAGTTTTCGAGATATCTGGAAATAAATGCATTACTTGTGTACATGAGAGGCTTCAAGAGTGTTAATTATGCACATTTTGATTGTTAATATCTCGTTTCACAGATGGTCAAAAAATTTTATTTTTTTTATTTACATAAAAGACACTTTTATTAACCTTATATTTCAATTTTATTGAATTCTTAAGAAAAGCCGTTTTACGAGTGAACTACCTTAAATGGGAACGAGAATGGTAATTCGGGGTACAATATCCGGAACCTGAAGAAATCTCGAAAGCGCCCATCAGACATATTCATCAAGAAAATCAATTTGATGGGATAGAAACTGTGAGGGGTACAATAAGTCTAGAGCTTCAGTACAAGTAGGCTTTGAACCACGCCCTAATTCAGATGATGATAGGTATTTTATAGTAATATAATAATTATAATCGAAATTAAGTTTATTGTCAGCCGCTCCAAAATAAGCAATATTTCTGTCAATCGCATGTTAAATAGAATGCGCATTGAGTTACATTTAATGGACATGTCACGCGTAGCTGCTATGTTGTGTCCTGTCACCTGTCACCTGTCAAAGGACTTCGCAAGTTTTACTACCTCTCTCGCACATATTTAATTGTTCCGATTTAAAAACTTTAAAGCATGGCAAGAGTATTCCATGAACAGTCTTTTGCAGGCAAGTCTATACGATTATTTTCGTAATTAAATTATCTCTCTTCTGATATCAATTTTTATTGGTTGACATATGAGTGTAGTTACCTATATTGACTAACCTGTTCATACCTGCTTGCCAGGTAGCCTTGAACAGAATTGAGTAGACAAGCCTACCGAGGCATATTCTCTATGTTAAAATCTAAATGTTAAAATTAAATTTGTTCGGTTTTCAGAAAAGTGAAGGTTATAATAAAAAAATTGATCAAAATTTATTTAATTAAAAATAGCCATAAACACTTTTCGAATGGCAAGTTCCCATAGGAGTATTAATAAATCAATAAAATTTCAAAAAAAATATGCCTCATCTGGTTATCAGATGGGTGAAGGTCGACCTCCCACGGTCTCCTCTACTATTACAAATTTTATACAATATGGACTGCTTATTTACGAGATAATTAGTCGTTTCCACTTTGTACCTATAATAGTTATTATGAAAAATTTAATTACAGAATAAAACTAAATTTCTAATTGATTTTGTTGTATGTCAAAAATTAGACAAACCTTGTTATGTCTAATTAATTATTGATAGGACCTTTAAATATACCTACATGAATGGAAAATAAATTAAATATTTCATAAATTATAAAACTTTTACTTAAAACATAACAAAAATAGAAACAAATTAAGGTCCAAAATATTCTTAATGCATCAACTATTGGAGTATTTACCTTACCTGCCTCAAGAATAAATTAATATAAAAAATAAACATTAAAATCGATAAATCAAACAGTGTACCTAAAACTTTGTTAAAAATCCGCTTTAACAATCCTCAATCCAATCCCTTAACTCGAACTTACGATAAACTATGCAGTTATAACGAAAGTTTTCCCAGTTATCCGGCCACATATTATATAGTTGCGATACTTCGATTTAACTTTAAAATACTTACCTCCAACCTCCACCTACACGTACCTGTCAAAAGATCGCGGCCTGTGCCGTCTTTAAACTTTTCGGAATTCAACAAGATCTCCGGATAACACTTTAGTGTAAGTAAAATTCGTTCGCTTTTATCTTATTAAGACTTTTAAACTCCCGAGTCCCGAGTTTTATCTTTTCTTTATCCACCCGAAGATGGCGCTAGAGTGGCTCTCCTCATCAACTTTCTATAATCCCGAACCTCTTTCCAAGGTTAATTGCCTCAGGAATTAGCTATTTTTTAATTTTTATATTTCCGAAGAAGAAACTGGGGATAATTTTATATCTGGGCTCGTTTCGAATCTGAATTCGTTTCGCGAGAATGGGGTGTCATTATAAAAACTTTCTGTGTTTGTTCGAAGTTTTAATTTTTTGCATTAAAATGTTTCCTTGAAAGTATAATGGAATTTAAATTGATATTAAACGGAAGTTTGAAACATTACCTAATAATTACTATTATTATTAAAATTGATTATGTATGTAGGTAATGTTCAGAAGCTTAGATTAAAGAGACCGGAGATATAACATTGCACATAGCGCATGTTGTCTATTCCAACCTTAAGTAACCCACCAATTAAAAATCATTGCGTCCACGACGTCGGCGGGTCCTTTTTGCCCACAAATCTCTGTTTTCTACCTGTGTAAGTAAAGGGGTGCGTTAATCTTACTGGTATTTTGCCCACAGTAACATTCAGGTACCTAAACCCGCAAATTACATCCGCCCACAAATAGGTACCTAACTGATTATTAATAATTCTAATAGCTACTTACTTTGGGTGTTTACTGTTTATATTTCAGTCAGTTTTTATACGTTGATGATTGTAATTCGAGTGTTTATAAACAATAATTATTTCTATAATGTCAGCTACATTGATTGAAAGCACACGCGGGAAAGATGTACTCCTTTTGGAGAATTTTACGTTTGCCAAAGATAGAGAAATGAAAAGTGGAGAAGTTTCTTGGAGATGCTCCCAAAGAAAAACAAATGCTTGTAATGCCACTGTATTTACAATTGGTCCTGAACTTTTAGTATCCAGAGGCAACCTAATTCATAGCCATGAAGCAAATGAACCGAAATTAAACAGGAAAATTATTTCTAATTCGTGTAAGCGAAAAGCAGTTGATGATATTTCGGAAAAACCTTCTAAAATTATCCGTAAAGTACTTGCTACTAATTTACCAGAGTCACTAACTACAATTGATGTGTCCTACATAAGAAAAACTATATACAACAGTCGTCGCAAAATACTACCAGGTCCATTACCTACAAATATACAAGAAGTGCATGATGCAGTTGACTTATATTCTAATACATTTAAAACCAGTAAAGGTGAACATTTTCTTTTAATAAATAGCAGAGAAAATAATATTATTGTATTTACATGTGAGACAAATATTCGTACTTTGTGTAAAATGAACGTCTTGTATATGGATGGAACATTTTCGTATTGTACAAAGTTTTTCCTACAATTATTTACCATTCATGGGCTGTGTAATAGACACTATGTGCCCCTGGTATATTGTTTATTACCAAACAAATCTACCGATATATACAAACATTTGTTTTCGTTATTGCATTATAAAATTTTGGAAACTTACAGTATTGCTTTAAATCCATCTAAAGTGTTCGTTGATTTTGAAATAGCAATTCATAAGGCGTTAATTTATATGTGGCCTAATACTGTAATCAATGGCTGCCGATTTCATCTACATCAAGCGTGGTATCGTAAAATTCAGTCTCTGGGATTAATGACTGAATGTACAACTAACAGTGATACCGGAAAATGGCTTAAAACATCATTTG
Source organism: Psylliodes chrysocephalus (assembly GCA_927349885.1). Classification (NCBI taxonomy): domain Eukaryota; kingdom Metazoa; phylum Arthropoda; class Insecta; order Coleoptera; family Chrysomelidae; genus Psylliodes; species Psylliodes chrysocephalus. Next base: position 59,133,143 of record OV651815.1, on the reverse strand, counting down.
GGTTGACATATGTAAACGCCGATGAAGTTGGAGACTGTTTTGTGTTTGACTTAATGGCAAGTAAACCAGAAAATGCCGTTCTCGATAGGTATGCCGATTACCTATTAGAAACATATATTGAAGAAAATTCTACATTTCCTCCAAGTATATGGGCAGAAAAAACAGCTTCAATTACAAGAACTACAAATGCCTGTGAGTCGTTTCATTCAAGGTTTAATTCTTCATTCTACTGTACACATCCTTCTGTATATATTTTTATAGAAAAGCTTAAAGACTTTCAAATCGACACGTATGTCACAATACAAAGCTTAAGTATACCTAAGAAAATCAAAGACAAAAGTGTAAAACAAAAAATTCAGTGTTTAGAAAAATTTATACAGCGATTTGATCTGCAGCAAATCAGCAGATTAGAGTATATAAAATTTGTATCACATTTATCCCTCCCAGTTGAAAAATATGTAAATAAAATATAAATATATAAAAAATATAATATAACTTATGTATACTTACTTTTTTATAATAATAAAAATTAGTGTTTAATATAATTTTTAGTTTAATTAATAATGTGTTTTTACTTTTCGATAATATATAAAAAATAATAAATGAAAGATATATCTATTATGATTTATTCAGTTAGAAATAAATTTGGGCAAAATACCAACAGGATTAAGATGACCTTTTACTTGCTGTGGGCAAATTACCTATAGGATTAGCAGCTTTAAATATTTTGTGGGCAAATTACCTCCGCCCCACGACGTCACCCGAATTGCTCCAACATTTCTATTCTACGCTCATCTCCGCGTTAGTAAATAATCATAGACTGCCGTTTTTTGATTTATTTGTTGGTGTTATTAGCAATTTAAAGTGTTTTAGTTATTCAATTTCAAGTTGATAATACCACGATGTATCGTGAAAAATTGTATGTACAAATAATTTAAGTGCCATTGTTATGAAAAATAAGAAATATATTCGTTTTCAACGGTAAATATTTATTAACGTTTTGACATGATCCTTTGGGCTAAATACATCAGATCCGCATTAAGAGGTTTAACTTAATATTAAGCATCAAATACATATTTCAGAAAACATATTTCATAATACATAAATTTACAAAAGGGCAAAATTTTTAACGTTTAATTTAATTTTAAGTAAATTAGCATTGTTACTAATGAAATTTTGTTTTTAAAAAGTAGTTTTATAAGAATATTTACTAAAGGTGGTTATTAGCCCTTTTTGATAGATAAATAAGAAGTAAAAAAGCATAGTTGCTAGTGAAATTTTATTTCTATAAGGTATTTTTATAAGATTATTAGATGAAATACAGGATGACCTACTTCAAATTTCAAGGTTCATTTTATTTGCGGTCAAATTGGAAGTGACGTTTGAATCATAAGTCTTAAAACAAAGTAAAACGCACAATATGATCTAGTATAAGCAAAACAAATACTAATGTTACGGGAGTTAGTCACATTGTTAATAAAATGTTACATTATAAACCGCTAAACAACTCGAAAAAATCTTTGCTTACTAAAAAAATCTAAATTCTAGCAATATTTATTATTTATTATATATATAAAAATCCTAATTTCTAAATTTTGGAGCTAAATGCTCGGATAAAAGCAAGCGACCGATGGGGGTTACAAAAATAATCAATTTATCGGTTATTCTGTTACTGTTTTTTTAAGATAATGAAATAATCGATTTAAAGGAAATACAAAAAGAAAGTAGATTTATTCAAAATAATCGATTGATTGAAAATAATCGATTTTTAAGAAAATTGATTTATCGTTTAATCGGCTTTTTACGTTCGAATAATTTGTTTTAAAGATAACGAAACAATTTTGGATATTGCAGTGAAAGTCAGACATTGACTCCTTTTACAGATCTCCAAATTTCAATTCTAATATGCCAAAGCCTATTATTTTAAAATTTTCTAAGAAAAAAAATTATACATTCTTGGCTGCCGCTAAGAATAAAAGTCGACAAAATTAAACTACTAGAGGTCTAAAAATCGCACCCTCTAGAAACAAAAAACTATTAAAAGACGCTAAATTGGCTGCTAAATCCAAACAATAGAAGTATACTTGGAGTAGAAATTGCATTATCTTTGTATGCAAAGATGATAGGTCTGAGATGATTAAAATATCCAAAGAAAATGATATTGTTTGTAATAAGTTATAAAATAAATATTCCAATCTTTATAAATCAAATGTATATTGACAACCCTCTTTAATATAACGTGACATTCATTCTTATCTCAGTTAACTACTGCTAGTAGGAAGTAAGCTTATTAGGCTTTCTTTACGCACCTTCCCCACAAAACAGAGACAGGATAGCATTTGAGCTGAATCGAATTTTCTTCTTAATTACCTAACTCTTTTGACATGTCTTCTATTTTTCACGTAAAGTCGACCACTTGCACATTTGACCAAGTAATTTTTGTTACTTCTAATTTCCAATACTTTTCTAATTTTGTCGCATAACCTCGTTTTTGAATCTTGAATTCTAAATCCAATTTGGAGTAGCGGTAAATCTTTGGCATCTTTAAGAATCGATTTATTGTTTTGTTGCTCGTCTGTCACAATCATCTGCGGCATTTTGCCATTCCTTTTCAAAGGATTTTTGATGTTCAGGAACTAACAATCTTACTGAGTGACCAACTAAAATTTGAGCAGGTGATATTCCGTCTATTTTTGAGGTGTTTCTTAATTTTAATAGACCGGCAAAAAATTGGTCATTTTTTAGTTTTCCACCAATCGAACATTTTTTTATTAATGCTTTCATAGCTTTTACACCAGCCTCTGCATGACCATTATCTTAACTTTATATAAATTATTTAAATGTCCAAACCATTTCCCAGGTAAGGCAAAGTCAAAGTTTATCATTACATTAAATTCAAATATGGCGGATCCATTTTCCGATGCTCATTTGTAAAGGGACAACTGCAAAACCATTTATGGCTCTTCATTTTATCTCCTATGTCCAACGTTCATTATTTGTACATTTTCTTATTTATGTCATCAAGTAGTTACCTTAACAGAATAATCGATTTCTTTCTTTCAACGGGTTTTGTAGGAAATACATTAACACATTTTTTGCTCACTTTATCATATTTAAAGTTAGGTACAAAATACAGTATTCTGAAGTTGTCTTAGAGACACTGGAACACAAAAATAAAATATAAAGTATAGTCGGAAAACTAAATTGTTGTGTAAAATTATAGGTAAGTAAATAAAACAACATAACCTCAAAAATACTTTTACAATTAAAATATTAGTAAATTCTTTTTGCCTTAAAGACAAGACGTTTTTCGGCAACAATTTTTGAATTGACACACGTACATCCAATTTTTTAGAGTCGCAGTCCTTATTTGAACACAATTTTTAAATGAGCACAATTAAAATAGTGTTATGGTACTTGATATTTAGCTTAGAGTTTCTTTGGTTTGTAACAGTGTTCCAGTATTGCCAGAATATGTTTTTGTTGTGTAAGTAGCAGATTTGTCTATAAAATGTACCAGATTCCATAAATATACCAGATTTTTCGAATTAAATTTGCATTGACGGTATAATTAAACAAAAAGTATCTTTCTAGAGAACAAACACAAACAAGGAAGACAACAATGTATATTATTACATGTCACCACTGCTGCCGTGAAAGGTAAAGTAAGTAATAGATATTGCTTTGATAATTACAAGTGTAAATTGTACTAGACTGGCAACACTAGTTTGACAATGTTCCTATTTTGTGACGTCACGCCTTGTTGATGTGCGATTTACAAAATAACGTGATTTTAAGCAGGAACATTGTTTCATGGATCTGTTTTTAGGTAAAAACTTTCGCTAAAACCTCTAGCTACTTTTATACTCTCTCAAAATGGTGCGTCTTAGAAACGCGACTAGCGAGAGCGCAGTGGCGTATCACAAAATAGACATTAACATGTATGAAAACAATAAAATTATTTTTTTTTATTTCCTGTCATTGGCGTCGACTACTACGGCCATTAGCCTCAATAAAATTATTAAAATTGAATTTATATTTTTATTTATTTTAAAATAATATGTTTTTATGAAATGTTCACTGCACAAATATACCAATGGAGAAGTAATAACCGGTAATCTGTCTTTGTGAGTGACTGTAAATCATTTAATAGCATTAACTGTATTATTTGACTAAATTCTATCCAAGATTCTTGATTTTGGATGGTTTTTTCCTGTACTTTGATATTTTATCTATATTTTTCTGTAGTTTCCGTTCGGTTTTGGATTTGGTCTTTAATACACAAAAACTTTACTTGTCTTTCAAAAACATGTTTTTATTTAAGAACCACATACCTTAAATTTCTTGTGTTGTTCTTATGCTTGAGGATTTTTGAACTGAGTATGGACCTATTATTTGCCGCCTCCTTAGTTTGCCGCACGTGGGCCCGGCTTACCCGCCCGTAGCTCTTAGAAACTTGAACACTCTCAGTATTATCAGAAAACATCTACATATTTACATAGTTGACAAATTATACTATGAAAAGGTTGAATTTTATCAAGATATAAATAATTCTACGAGTTTTATATTATAAATAACCTAATAACTTAAACAACCTGTGCCGAGAACGATCGTTAAATTTCTCAATAATCTTTCTCTTTTTTACATAACTTTATTGACTGGCAACGGTGCTTTTTCAAATGACAGTCTGTCTGCTTCAGCACTTTAATGAATTTTATGTTAAAGTCATTTTTTCAAAAATGAATTAATAATAAGATGAAAGTAAACTTAACTGCTACGTTTAAAAAATAGGTAAAGAAATGTAAAAGGTCAAATCCACATAACATCAATGTTCTTAAAATATACTAAGAACGTTCTGTTTATGTTCTTTTTAGTATGTCCTTCCTAGAATGTTCTAAGAACATACCTAGTATATACTTTGAAAGTATATTCTAAAAAGTATATACTGAGCACGAGCTATAACAGGACATTCTTAGAAAATACTAATAGTCATATACCCAGCATGTACCTCATATTCTTAAAATGTTTTAAATGCTTTAACACTAAATACATGTAAAAACACGTTTATATACATAACTATATGAATTTTTCTTAGATGCCGATCTGATAATTCGCTAGCAAACGCAGTAATGTTGAGTGTTCAGGCCAAAAAACAATCACAACCTTAATTAAAGTGAAGAAGAAGAATAACATATCCTACAAAATTTTTGAGGTAAATAATATAATAAAAATTAATTGCTTAATGTGTTCTATATTTTTAGATTTTAGGACCTATAAGTGATGTTAGAACAAAGGATATCTCAAATATTAATTGCCAGTGTGAATTTATTAATATGGTTAATACTAATAGTCCAGGATCCGTAAGTAAGGTCGACCTTTACCCATCTGTTTACAGGATAAAAGTTTTTTTTATTGAATAAAATATGTTTTTAAATATACCGCAAATGGGTTGCCTAAGAAAATACGGTCACAGCCATTTTTTACTTTCCTTTTTGTGTACAGATAAGGAAAGCGTAGGTAGGAATTATGATACAAGTTGCTTATGATGTCATTCTCTAATATTTTGTTCCTATACATGATTTCCCTAAAATGGATCTAATTCAAGATATTTGAGGAAAAAGTGTAAATTTCGAATTATGAAGATAACACAACAACGGATGAAGAGAAAAACACCAAATTTTAAACTTAAGCTTCATTCCATCCTACGGTTAGCTGATTAAAGATTTGGCATAGTAAAAGCATGTGAGGAATACTCTACAGGGTGTCGTTTCTTTAACTTTAAGAAAATATATATTCTGGACCGTATTTTTTTAGGCAACCCATTTGCGGTATATTTATAAATATATTTTATTTAATAAAAAGAAACTTTCATCCATTAAACAGATGGGTGAAGGTCGACCTTACTTCGGATCTTAGACTATAATGGCGAATTAAAACTAAAATACAGCATTACCAGAATTACATACACACTTTCTATGGGAAGAATCCTGTAAGGACAGAAATTGACCTGGAAGAACTATAAAATTGGCTAAAGGAGAAAGAAAACTTTGAAATGATGGTAAGTAATTAACAAAAATATATTTATACTTTCACTAAACATAATAATCATTTATGCAACTGTTTTTGTTAGTGGAATGACATGTACAATATTTTATTGTTTTACGTTCGACAAAAATATTTAAAATATTCCATTAGGTATGTACACATAATTTGTATATTTACCAAGTTTGTTGATTTTTTTTTTATTTTTTTAGGTTCAATAAAGATCCAAGCAAATGAAACTCAAGCCATTGATATAATAAAATATTGGTTGGTTACGGCCATTGAAAGAATTTGTAATAAATAAGAATAAGTATGAATTTTTGGAAATAAAGATTTAAAAAATGGTCACAACTTTCATTATATACACATTCTCTAATGTTCAATATTAATGAAACATTCTGTATTAAAGTGTCTAGTATATGCCTAGCATATGCTATATTTAAATACTTATCATATACTTAGAAAATACTATAAATGAAAGTAGATGCTTATTGCATACTGTACGCATACTTGATGTATATATATTCTTAGTATCTGCATAGCACGTATAAATAACGTCACGTAACATATGCTTAATATATTCTGATAATGTACTAAACGCAAATAAAGTATATTCTCAGCATATGCGTTTTCTTAAAAAGTACCTATATACTAAGAATATCCTAAGAATATATAATTGTTATCTGAGAAGGTAATAACGTGGCGAAAAGCGACGTTGCTAGCTCACGTTTTACCTTTATTCTTTGATTAATTATAGAAAACAGAATGTAACCCGTACGAATTTCAAAAGATAATTAGAGTTTAATGAATCTTTAGATATTTAGTGATCATTCTTGTAACCGACTGACCGACCGACTCTTTTGTTCATTTTTAATTGAATTTAAATTTAAATCACTTAGTTTTTAGTATATTTCATGTATTTGTTTATAAAATAATCAATTTTTGTCAATTAACATACACCATTACATACACCACACACGTTACATTTATCGTATAAAAATATTGTCATATTTACAAATACACCTCCTGACAAACCACCTCTGTGGAAACAATCCCTAAACTTTGATTTTTAAAATCAAACTCTCTTATTTTTGTATTTTGGTCTTAAGAGATAAGTATCTAAATATAGCTCAGAACACTCTGTAACACAGGATTAAAAGTTGGAATGCTACGAATTTTGGAGTGTTGTCCTTAAATAAACATTACGGGAGGGCGAGCTATTTTTGGAGGTTAAAACGATTGGAAAGGTAAATATTTAAAGGGATTTCGAGCATTCAAGGAAAGTTAGGGAAACTGATAAGAATTCTGTTTAAAATTAAATCGTACAAGTATTTCAAAATATAATTTTAAATTGGTAGAACTAATACCTGCGATCACAGATTAATTTGTTGATATGGGTGTTCAAGTATTTACTCTATAAATGAACAGCAACAAATTGATTTAAATTTCAACATTATGTAGTTGTGTTGTAATACAACTATACTGTGTTTTTAAACTACAGGGAGCGAATTAAAAAATCCTATTTACACAGGAAAAAATAACTAAAAAGTAACTAGATATCATTTTAGCGGTAAATTCGTCTTGTATCATTTCAAGAAAAACATGTTAAAACTTTGTTATGAATGCATTGAAGGTTTTGGGTAACAAACGAATAGAGATGAAACTAAATTGTGCTTATTCAGTTCTTTATTATTAATTGTACTTTAGCTGTGATTTTATTTTTTCGCTACTTCATTACATATCGCAGCTGGCACCAATATAATGGGAAAAGAATCAACAGAGCAGCAACTAAATGTCAGTAAATGACACCCAATGACAAAACAAAATACAAAATATTTGTTTACAGTTCTAGTTTAGGGTTTTAAATCGATATTTTGTTTATTGTTTTATAAGAAACTGTGATTAGGAAATTATATATCTACATATTATAATAACAGAAAATAAAGTAAATAGCACACAGAAAAAAAATTCACTAACCATTAGCAAACTTTTATTTACTGTAAATAAAAAGTTGTATACTATATGGGACAGGTAAAATGTTTAATTATAGTAAGTAAAACAAGATTTCTGAAATTAGTCACCTGTGGTTGTAAACAGTTCAATTAGTTTTTAGACGACCTACAGTTAGTGAACTATTTACTTGTGGTTAGTGTACATTAGTTTCTTACTTATAGGTACACTTTATCCTACTAATTGGGTTTGGTTTATTTGCTGTTTTCTTGTGATGAGTGATTTTTGTTTTAGTGGTTGGTATATGTATTTATGATCTTGCATTATGTATAGGCTTTAAAACATTATTTATCATTAATATTATTATGTAGAAAGTATTAGATTTTATAAACACTATTGTTACCTCAATACGCTATAGGTACGAATGACATTTATAAAAATTTGAGTACTCAGGTGGTTTAAAATAATATTAACTTTTACAAAAATATGAATAGGGAGAATATATAGAGATTAAAAAATATCACAGTCAAAAATACACGATTGATGTATCAAAAAATATATAGGATACTAACATAATAATAATAAAAATAATAATAATAATAATAATAATAATAATAATAATAATAATAATAATAATAATAATAATAATAATAATAATAATAATAATAATAATAATAATAATAGTTCTGACTTATACGTTTGGAGTGGTGAAGTGGACAGAAACGGAAATCAGGGACATTGAGAGAGCCACACGTAAGCTTCTAACAAAAAAACGAATACTTCATCCTAAGTCAGCACTGGAACGATTAACTCTTCCCCGCCAAGATGGAGGACGCGCGATGATCGATATCGACAGGATGTGTCAAAAACAGACCCAGGGATTGCAAAAATATTTCAAGAAACAGGACGGCGCCCTCTACCAAGCCGTAATAAAAGCAGACAACAGATACACACCCTTGGACCTATCTCATGATACTAGAGAATTAGTCTCGGATGAGACTTATATACAAGGGAAGAAACAGGACTGGACTTCCAAACCTCTACATGGTCGTCATGCAAGCCTCCTCAGCCAACCCTATGTCGACTCTAAGGCCTCGAATGGATGGTTAGGACGAGCCGACATACTTGCAGAGACAGAGGGATTCATGATAGCGATCCAAGACCAAGTTATTGCCACCAAAAACTACCTTAAGTACATAATAAGGGCTCAAGTGGAAAATGACTTGTGCAGAAAATGTCATCAACAATCCGAGACCATCCAACACATAACAAGCGCTTGCCCAATACTAGTGCCAAGGGAATATCTCTCGAGACACAATCAGGTAGCTAAGATTGTCCATCAAAGTTTGGCTTGCTTACATGGCCTCCTGAGCGAAGAGATACCATATTACAAGTACGAGCCTAGTCCTGTCTTGGAAAACTCTACGCATAAGTTGTACTGGGATAGGTCGGTACTAACAGACCGTACTATAGTCCACAATAGGCCAGATATCATCATCGTTGATAAATCAAGAAAACGAGTTTTGTTAATTGACATAGGAATCCCAAATGGTCACAACATCTTGACTTACTACGCTGAGAAGGAAGCAAAGTACCAGAGACTTGGGCAGGAAATTCAACAAATGTGGCGCCAGGAGAGTGTGTCTGTAGTCCCGTTGATTATATCTTCCACCGGTGTAGTACCAAAGTCACTCACTAACAATCTGAGGATGCTGGAAATTGCCAATAAATTAGCGATTATCCAAAAGGCAGTGATACTATCCACTACCTCTATTGTACGCACATTCCTAAACGTTTCTATATAATTAAAATGCAAGAATCTTGCCATGGCCGATCTTGCATTTGTCCCACCTATCCTAGAGATAGTGATACCAAAACATAATAATAATAATAATAATGACAAATAATAATAATAATATTAACCCCTGATTTTAACTCATAAAGGAGTGCAGTATTATTATTATATTTTAAATGGCACAGTTTTTAATACACTCATGAACAAATATTTAATACTTTGATTTATACGTACACTTATCGCAAAAACCCTGTACGCTATATAGCATTTCATGGAAAAGGTGTATGACCTCGACTTAAGCTTCCCTATGAGCTGTGACCGTCCGGTAGGAAAGACAATACAAAAATGAAATCGGATTAATCAACTCTTAGTTCGTTGCTGTTTCGGTGGTGATCGGAACTTACTGTATTGAAGCGATCACTAGCCGTAAGTAAATATTTTTTAACCATAAGTAAAAGTTAACTAATGGTAAATATATGTGATTCTCTGATTATTAAAGCGTTTCAGAAACATTATTAATTTGTCGTAGGCAAAGTGGTGCCTAAGTTAAGTTAACTGTTTATTGGGGTTATTAAAAAACTTCATTTAAGAAGACTTGTTTACCTGTGACAGAAATACGTGTTTAGAAACATACTTTTACTTATGGTAATTGATTAATTTTTTGATATAGTTAATTAAATAACTGAGGCAATTGTATTTTTTTCGAGTAAATAATTTATTTGGCTTTGTTTTTCCCGTGCAGGTATTTTAATTTGATGGAAAAATTATATAAATCGGTATGTGAGTTCTATTTTTTAGAAATGCAATTAAGCATATCTATGATTACCTACCTACAAAACATATTTAGGAGGAACTGAAAAATATGTAGTTAAAGAAGAGCTTATTAAAAATGCAGAATTTTGGCAGGTACAAAAAATAATGTGTTTATTTTTATATTTATAGGTATAGGTTTATTATTTTATTTGTAATATTTTTTCTCAATTAAACTACAAGATTGCCATTAGTTGTTTGTATGAATTTCCTAATTAAATAAAGGTTCTTTCTTCAGGTAAAATGTATCAAAGATCTGAAGTATATTATAGGATATGTTTGCAGACAAGTGCTTTGAAACCAAATAAATCAAATGGACAAGGACCATCACTATACGAATTTTGTCCCCACTAACAAGATGTTTTATTCAACAATGGAAAGTGTAAACTTGTTGGCAACAGCTTATTAAATGTATGTAAAAGTACAAGAAAGTGTAATGGTACCAGCTTTTACTATAATAATAATGGTTCTTAGCAACCTTTTTTTTTGTGTGGGCAGAATTTATAATTGTTGCAATAAATTCCACACTGTGTATCAGAAAGTCTTTGGTCTTCTCGAAAACATATTTTTATACAATATAAAGCAGATGGTATATTTTTTGAGACATCCTTTAAGTCTTTTGAAAATTAAATGTTTATTTGCAGGTAAGATAAGTAAAGATTATTAAGGCTATTCATAAAAAAGATAATTTGTAACTTTGTTTCAGCAGAAGGATTTCCTACACCCAATTTAAAATATTTTTTTATAAACAAATAAAAGGTTTTTAGCATAATCGATAGATTATATTTTCATTAATTCAGCATTATATATGTTTCGGAAAAAATTCCATCTTCTGGTGCAGTCCCAGCTTTTTAAAATTAAAAAAAAAACGTTTAGGGACAAAAACACTTTAAAATGATCATGGACGAAACCCATCTTTTTGTTTGTGATAATGTGTAGGTGTATGTATTTAAAGTATTAAATATTTGGTTTAAAAAAATTATTAGGGAAACAAAAATAATAGTTTTTACAGAATCAAAAATTACCAGTTACGGTACTGTATAAATTAAATAGCTTACAACTAGTTGATTAAATTAAAATAAGTGTTAGACAAAACTTTTACTTTTTACACGACATGTCAGTTCAATTATTTACAGAGTTTAATATGTGTAAGTGGAGTTATAATTTTGCAGTCTATTTTATAGACTACATTTAGTTGATTTCCTTTCTTGAGTTTGGGTTTAATATTTGAAAATAACGTTTGATTTATGAGCAATTTTTACATTTTCGACACTTGTTTGGAAAGTCTATTTAAAATATAACAATTTAATAATATTTAAAAAAGGATGCCAAAACAAATGTTAAAGTGATAACACTTTATGCTTGTGACTATTTATCAAAACAGATCTAAAACAAGGTATTTTTTTAAGTTAAATAATGACAGTTTTGAAGGCCGCAAAAATATTAATAATAAAAATATGCGGAATAAACTCCACAAATTATGGTCATATTCAGATGAAAATTCCACACCTGTAATTTTGAACCAATCAAAATACGTGTTTTTGACAGATCACCATGGCAACGGAGGTATTTTAGTGGAAATTTTTTTCTCGTGGGGTACCCAACAGCGAATTATACTGGAAATTTTTTGACGTTTACAATAACAGACCATTTTTGACAGACTGGTTTTTATTTGTTCACATAATAGGTTTAGTTTTGATACATTTTAGTTACAATGCTAAGGTGTTTTCTATATTCTTCGGCCACTTCTTTTCTTCTTAATGGCGAAAATACAGGACTTTGGATGCTTTGAATTATGTGTCTATGTCTAATAAATATATATAATATTTAGACACTAATTTATTCACCTTTTTCCCATTCAGCACTTTGAATTTTGCGTAGTTTAGGTGCAAATATTCGTGGACAATTCGGAACAAATTTTCGTTTTTCAAGTTGGAGCCACAATCCTCTATTAATCCGAGTAAGTAAGTCATGGTGCAATGATTGATCATTACATCAGACAATTTCACGCATATTTTGCATAGCGTATGATTTTCAAATCGATTCATTTTTAAACAAATAGGTAATTTTGTTGGTTTTACTTGCTGCGCAATATTCTTTATCGCAACAAAACGCGAGTTATTTAATGTTTTGAACTGTCAAAATACAATGATCACAGCCTCCTACGATTGATGCTTGCTGACGCTGGTGATGAATTTCATACCATTTTAAAGCGCTCATAACGCATGTTAATAAAAACGCAGAAAAACAATTTTCTACCACTTGTAGTTATTCAAAACTTACGTAAAATTAACGAATATACTATTTTCTATTTTCAAATGGTATTCCCATGCAACTACAATGAGTAGAAATAAGCAATTTGAAGGCCTAAATAATTGCAGCGAAACATTTTTTTACGTCGGGCCGCTTGACAACTTCAAAACTGAAATTATATTCGAGGTTAGGGTCTCACTTAGTTACCATGACAACTCAACAATCAAGGCGACAACACCTTTTATGTTTCACTGGTGACTTGGAGAAAATAATTTGCATTGTTGAGAAACGAAAAATAAATTTTAAAAATATTTAATTTTCAACCATAATTCGGCGTGGAATTTTCTTACCGAATACCACGCGAGGTCAAATTCATATCAGGAAATTTTTTCTCGCTCATAAATATTTTTAGAAAATTTTCCTCGTCTGCGACTCGGGAAATTTTCAAAATATTCATGAGCTCGAAAAAATTTCCGGAAATAATTTGACCTCTAGTGGTATTACTAGTGAAAATACCACTTTTAAATATATTTAAAGTATTTTGTTGTTTTAAATGTTAATTAACAATTTTGTAAATGGTTAATTTTCAAATAAATAAAATTTACTTGAATATTTAGTTACATTTTATTGATTTTAATTAGAAATTCATGTATTTTTAGTTTAAAAAATCAGTAATAAAGGTGTTAGTTTTTTTTAAGTAGAAGACCAACAAAGCGATTTATAATATCTAAAAGGTTCAGCAAAAATGATACCATATATTCCTGAGGCTTAAATATCTAACCCAACTTACCTCAGTCCAAAAGTGGATGAATTTAGAAATACAGAGTTTTAAAAGTTCAATTTGGTTTTAGTTTTTTATAAATATATATTTTTAATAATTGGTGTATTTTCAAAATATTTGGCTAGAGAGGGTTTGTGGTTTGAAAAACTGAAAGCTGCTCTCATTTTTATTGTAAAATTTAAAGGGCGCCATTTTTATAAATCCATACATCTCAAAAACGGCTGTTCAAATCTCCTCTTACCACTTATACCTTTTTTAGGTAAAAGATAGAGAACAAAAAATTTAATTTAAAATTTAAAAAACTTATTTCATTTTAAATGTGTGTAAGGTATATTTCACAATAAAAATGAGAGCAGCTTTTCATTTTTGTATACTACACAGTACAGTTTTGTAGTTTTTTTTTAAATATAGGTTAAAAAAACAACATATCAATAGTAGTATATTTTTGTAATTTTGCTATATCTTAATTATTAATAATAAAATTTTTGAAAAAAAAAAAATAATACATAAGAGGTGCCTATACAACCTTATAAATAAAAAGACAAAGTACATCTTGACATTTACATTGAAACAGAAACAAAAAACACCATTTACTCAATATGTTAATCTATATCAGAAGATTCGTTGTGTTTTTAGCTGCCACCTCATTATTTATTTGTTATCATATCAATTCTATGGGATTTAAATCGCAGTAATATGGGGCAGCCACTACACAACCTTATTGGTTTCTTTAGCCATTTCATCGACAACATACAAATTATGTGTTGCCGAATTAGGTGTAAAAGTTAATATCGCTTCATATATAAATTTTACATTTTTAGTTTGTAACCACTCCTACATTTCAGCTTTTATTGATGACAAAGGATTTTTTTTTACTATGATATAATGCATTTTCTATCACAATCACAGCATAATTAGGAAACTTTGTCAAAAAAGTAGAAAACCAATTCTAAAATACTTTGGAATTGGTCTCTTCATGGCAAATGCATTTTCTACAAAACCTTCTTGTAAAATATTTAGGCATCTTCCCTTTCTTGTAAAGCTTTTTACGCCTGTGAATAAACCTTACTACGACCTTAATCTAAGTAAAAGATTGGCTTGTTTTTATGTCTACGAGGTCTGATCAAAAAATAACCGTTGTTTTCAAATTTCGTGAGTTACGTATGTTCGATTTTCGCATTTTTTTCTGTTATGTTGGTACACATATCTGTTATATATGTTGGCAATATCAGCCATTTTGGATTGTCAGTTTGTTTTTGACAGATAAAAAGGTTAGTCGTGTTTTGGTGTGCTCTTCGATTTTTTACTATTCGAAAAAAATGGATAAAAGAAACTGTATTAGGTTTTGTGTAAAAAAATGAAATTAAATGCGCAAGGGCATTTAAAATGTTGACTGTGGCGTTTTGCGAGTCTACTATGAGCAGAACACAAGTTCAAATGTGGTATAACCGGTTTAAAGAAGGCCGAGAAGATGTCAATGACGATGCTCGTCCTGGTCGCCCGAGCACGTCAACAACCGATGAAAACATTGAAGCAGTGAAGAAAATGATTTTGGATAATCGTCGAATCACTATCAGAGAGGTTCCTGATAATGTTGGCATATCGTTTGGCTCATGCCAAGCAATTTTTACGGATGTTTTAGGCATGAAACGTGCGGCAGTGAAGATTGTTCCAAAATTGCTAAATTTTGAGCAAAAACAACGTCGCTCAGGAGCTGTTGAACATCGTCATCGACGATCCAGATTTCCTCAAAAATGTTATGACTGGTGACGAATCATGGGTGTATGGGTATGACATTGAAACCAAAGCCCAAGCATCCCAATGGAAGCGTCCAGAAGAGCCAAGACCGAAAAAAGCACGTCAAGTTCGGTCAAATGTGAAGGTTTTGCTCACTGTTTTCTTCGACTGCAATGGTGTGGTACATCATGAATTCTTGCCACAAGGTCGTACGGTCAATAAAGAATACTACCTTGAAGTTATGCGCCGTTTGCGCGAAGCAATTCGTCAGAAACGCACAGAATTGTGGAAAAAACAATCATGGATTTTGCACCATGATAACGCACCAGCTCACACATCGATGCTTGTGCGTGAGTTTTTGGCCAAAAACAAAACCGTTATCATGCCTCAACCACCGTATTCACCGGACTTGGCCCCCGCTGACTTTTTCCTCTTCCTAAAACTGAAGGCACCGATGAAAGGAAAGCATTTTGCTACGATTGAGGAGATAAAAGAAAAATCGAAACAGGAGCTGTTGGCGATACCAAAAAGCGCGTTTCAGAAGTGTTTCGAGGATTGGAAAAAACGCTGGCATAAGTGTATTATATCTGAGGGGGATTACTTTGAAGGGGACAAGATGGTTATTGATGAATAAATAAATACTTTTTGAAAATTGAAAATAATGGTTATGTTTTTATCAGACCTCGTATATTGTTTAATTTTAAATCTATAGATGTAGTGTTCTACCAATACACTTTGACAATTTCTTTTCAAATATCTAAAAAAAAAATATACATAATAAATAAACAGTACATTTGACTGTTTAAAGTTACAAACTTACCTAAAGTTATTGTGTTTCGAGAAAGTATATAAAGATGACTAATATATGTGGCAAATCTAACAGCCGTATGCATAGTCGATCGCCAATGATTCGCCAGCGGATCGCTGCTGATACCGCCGAGATGAATCTCTGGCGAATCGCTGGCGACTTGCTGGAGATTGTCACCGGCATGTCATCTCTCGCATGTTTTCATGTTATTTTATAGGGAAAATTAGTTTTCATGTTATTTTATGGAGAAAAATTTGATATTCGTTCATTGTTTTTGAGTTTTAAGAAATGAATCATGAATAACATGCGAGAGTTGCCGGTGACAATCTCCAGCAAGTCGCCACCTTTTCGGGCTTTCGCCAGCGGATCGCTGGTGATACGCCGGCGAAACGCTGGCGATCGACTATGCATACGGGTGTAAATGTTTCAATTCTTGCAAAATTTTATTCAATCTAGATAAATCATTTTTGAAAAAGAAATCATGTACTAATCTTCGAATAGCATTTAGAACCTCTCATCAAATGTTTTTAGAACTCCTGGTCTTCCATCAATACTAGATATTGTTCCATTATTGCGGTATTATTTCAATACTCGGTAAGTTGTTGACTTTGCAATACCTGCAAGGAAAATGTTGAGTATTTAATATTATTTTTAATTTGAAACTAATGAGTAAAACTTACTGGTGGCTTGAGAAATTTTGGATATATTATCAACAATTTTGGTTTATTATATATTATCCAATGCCTATTTGTACATATTTATTATTTACTGCTTTTCGTTCGTTTTCGTTGTTTTGGTGAACTCTGCGAGGAACTGCTATAAAATAGTATTTGATGTAGAAGGATCCATAATGCTAGACAATTACTTACTTAAGTTCTGAAAAGAACTATTATTAACGAAATAAAATAAAAAAAACTAAGTAACAATGAAATATAGAAGCAATAAAAAAACTTAAAATATAAAATGTTAGAACTGTCAACAATAACAATAATTATTAGCTAAAACGTAACGTGTGAAACTGACTGCAATCTGACCAATTAGAAGTCTACAGAATTGCCAACTAAAATTCAAATCGCTCCTCTTAGTTTAAAAACAGAGTCTAGTGCGTAATTTTTTATTGTTATTGAACCAAGTTAACAAAAATAAAGAAAAAGGAGGAAGGTTTTTAAATACACACTCTATGTAATAAGAATAATCAAAAATTTATTAAAATAACTCTATATAAATGATAAACTTTAATTTTGTTCCAGTCGACATTGAACTGACAGAAGGACCAGTAGGAGAGGCAATTTCAAACGTCACACCCAACGCCACATCTTGGAGAACGTGCTTAAACTTTTCGCTGGTATCCCTGTCACTCCTGGCGTCCTGTCTCATGTGAACCGACGTTCCAACCTAAATGTGACCCAACAAAACGGTCACAACGATAATAATAATTATACATTTCAATTGTCAGTAACGAGCTGTCAGCTGTCGTACCCAATGGACCGTACGTCATCTGTCAAACTAACGCCCTTTACGTCAAACGTCAAGCATACATTTGACGTATTTCATCTAGGATAATTCGGCAAATTAGGTAAATATACGCGATTCAAAGTATTCAGTGAGTTTTTCTATTTTCTATAAAGGAGTATTTTTTACTTAGTACTACAACTATGCGCTGATGTTGTGAGTTGTGTGGCTAAGATCCCGTCGTACGGAAACACTGCGTGAGCAAGATTATATTTGTACCAATGAAAACTTCCAGATCGGATATTTTGGAAAGGAATACAGATATTCTATAAAAATATGAGTTAGTACATTTTTTTTAAATGGGTTAATGGAACAAAATCTGCCAATACAAATGCATTCTCTACTAGTTGTGTAACATTGGAAAAATTAAACCACTGAAACGTCATCTATATATTGACATATTTAAAATCAATTCATATTCAAAACTAAAGCTCTTGTAGTGCTTTAGTAGCTGACTTTTACAGAATTAAAATATCTCTATTCCAGTGCAAAATATCCAGCTTGGGACTATTTATTGATATATTATTATGGCGTTGTTTATAAATAAAACCTATGGCACATCAATAAACAGTCATTTAATTGAATTTGATATTTTTATTTTCTTATTATGCGACTTTTGTAAGAAATATTCGATCTTGTAACGAAATTTAGGTTTCCGTCCAACGGGACATTAGACACTGCCTCATTTAAATCTACTGGTAATAAATAATTTTTATGATGAATAAATGTTCATTTTGATCTACCATATTTGATTGATTGATATAATCTGAACATTTTCGTTAATATGCAGCTCAATCTCTTCCGCATAATGTTTTGCTTAAAGTTTTAATTTTTGTTTACATTGAATTTTAGAGTGTGTGCTCAAAATAAATATACCAGAAGCTTTTACCAGCAGATTTGAATCTAATGAAATGAAACTAGGATATTGATAAATATATTTTGCTATGTCTAGATAATAATTTTATCGTTTTGGGTTATAGAGCTTTAACAGCGTTTTTAGAATTACTGAAATATTTATGGAAAAAATAAGTTTTTTGATATTCTATTCTGAAATTTATGGTTTCGACATCATTAATTAGAGAGAACTATGAAAGTCATTTTGATTTTGTGGCCACCTTTCATGAGAAAATAGGTATGTTTAAAAAAAAGCAAGACGTTTTTTGTTTTAAATAAATTGAAATATCAAAAATCTCATTTAAAAAAAAATACGCGTTAGATATTATTCATATTAAGATCGAAATTTGTAACATATGTTACAAAAACGCTTGTACCAGGGTACTTTCCTGAATTTTATTTGTACTTAGAATTAAAAAACCTGAAGGATGGGGCAAAACTGTGGAATAACGGTTTATTCTTGGTAATTTTAAGCAGCATAATAATATAGGTACCTAACAGAGGCAAGTAAAATAATGGGAGAACCGTTTAATATAGTCTGTAATAAAATATGGAAATTTAACTAATTGAATATCTAAGTTTTTACAAAAAACTTATGTGAAAAATGTAGAATATACCTAGTGTTTTTAGTACCACAATAGAATAATCCTTTCCTTCTTTAGCATTGACATAATGTATTAAACAGAAAATTCTTAAAACTAAACATTGAATTGTATTGCCGAATAATAATATAAAGTTGTCAGTGTGAATGTCGTCATTATTTGCCATTTATAAATGTTGAATGTCAGAATATCTGTAAATTTAATTAAACATATTATTTCAATAAATAACAAAGAACAAATTCAAACATCATAATCAAGTAATGCAGGGACAAAAGTTGGAAATGCTTTTGCCAGTTCTCCCATTTAATACACAGAATTTGACAGTTTTGCCTCGAAGCTAACCGAAGTGAACGCGAAACATTGCCAAAGAAAATTATTTTATACATACTACATTTTGTTATTAATTTTATTTTTGTTTTTTTTTTTTAGATGACACCTAAGCGAGAATGCTTGTGCTGTGTCAAGATTATATAATATAAAAACATATATTATGTTTTTAGAGTTTTGGGCTAACTTATATTCTAGAAAAAAAAAATACAACGAAAAAAAACAAAAAAGCAAATGAAATAATTATGCAGTTTGATGATTAAATATAGCTACGCAAAAACAAAATATACAATTAATATAAAATAAAAATATTTAAACAATAACACTGTGGAAACACTAACAGCCGTATGCATAGTCGATCGCCAGCGACTCGCCATAGATTCATTTCGGCGTTTCGCCAGCGATTCGCTGGCGATCCGCCGGCGAAAGCCCAAAAAGGTGGCGACTCGCCGGAGATTGTCACCGGAATGTCATTTCACGCAAGTTTTTATTTTGTTTTTTAGGGATTATTACCGGTATCTCTCGCATTTTATTCATGATTCATTTCTTAAAACTAAGTAATTAATGAATATCAAATTTTTCCCGTAGTGAATCTCTGGCAAGTCGCTGGCGATCGACTATGCATACGGCTGTTAGAAACATTATTAAAGTATTATTTATTATGCAGCATTACAATAATAGTACTAATTTACTGTGATTTTCAGAGATGTAGTTTTTTATTTTCCTCTTAAATAATTTAAAGGGTAATGTTTTAAATGAGTCCCGAATGGTGTTGTCAGTGGCGTGTGGTGACAATTTTGGAAGGGGAAGCAATTGTATAAAAATACAGCAGGCCAGTAAGCAGATGAAATTTTTTCGCGGCGCATTCACCATTTTGTCAAAATTTTGCTTTTTTTTTCCTCAGTACTAAGGATATTCGAGATTGAAATTTTTGAAGTGTTACTATTACTTTATTACCTAGTTTAGTACTAAAAGCTATAAAAAAAACTTACCATTGAAATGCTTCCTTGGTTTAACTGAAGTTTTTTTTATTTTCTCCAGCATTTTTCGCACAGTTGACACAGCAATTGACATTTATTTATACTTAAGATCTATTCGCCTATCCTCAATGGTTGCAAATTTGTCTATAACATCGTCGTAAAATTTTGGATTTTCTGATAACCGTTTAACAAGCTGTTTTTAAATGGATATTAGGGCTAAATTAGAGAGTCTGTCTTCACTTGTTAAATTTCGTATAAAACTTTTAATGCGCTTTAAAGCTGAAAAACTTTGCTCAACTGACGCACTTGTGGCTCGGATGGTTAGTACTAATTCACACAACTTGACGACTTATTTAAACCAGTTGTTATAAGAAAATTTAACACATTGTCTTTTTATCACTAATTTCAGTTGTTTCATAAACAACACTTAACTGGGACTTTAATGCTGGAATATCGAAAAAATTTCCATAATTTAGTTTTAGTGAATTAAAAGCTTCCGATGGAAATTTTGATGAATCGTAGTTACTAATATTAAAACTGCATAATTCAACAAATTTTAATTCGTTAAAGTTTTGTTGTAGAATATTATCAAAAATGTCGGCGTATAATTAACGATAGGAGGTCTCTCTGTCGCCGACATTATCAATTTATTTTTTTCAATAGGTGAATTTTTGTACCAGAAAGAGTTAATATTTTGCCAAAATGGATTTGGAGTTAGAAATAAACGTGAACATGTGAATTGTGGACCTCGTTTTCCAATCAATTTTTTGAATAATCTATCTGGGCAGTATTGCGAATATTTTGAGTATTTGGAATCAACCCTTACTATCTGCACATTTTTTGTCTCCTCCTTGGCAAATTTTCATAAAAATAGGATTATATTCTATCCTGCCTGTTCTTTAACATCTTCAGAGGTTTCAAATTTAAAATATTCTCCACCGCGCCAAGCTAATTCCACGGAAGCCAAATAATAGAAAATTTTTTGGAGACTGTCTGGAGTTTGTTCATCCAATTTGTCAATAATATCGTGTATATGTTTTAAACTTAGAGCTGTAGAACTTTGTTTCCTTTTCTCTGAAAATTTCTGCAATTCCCGTCTTTTTGCATTTCGTGCATCGCGAGCACTTTTAAATTCAATACCTTGAAATCGATCTATCTTTATATTAAATTGTTTAAGATATATTTCTGGTAACGTCTTAGCAGTTGCGTTCCACATACACTTTAAAGAATACTCTTTGTAGTCGCTTCCGTCTTCTTTTTTCATATTCCAAGCCCAATCTTTTAAGATATTACATAGTTTAGCAACAGTTTTATCATTTGATAAAACATATTTACGCTGAACGCAAAATTTCATAAACTGATTCCACACACTATTTTTACTTTTGATTGTATTCTTCGGGGTACTATTGTCTATAAAACTGTCTATTTATTCGCTATTAACACACCCAAATCGGTTCATTTTAAACGTTTCACTAATATATTAATTTTTATTCTGACACTTAATATTATTTGACAGTAACCACTTTTAATATTACACCTACAATCAAGTATGCGAATTGCTGTCAACATAGGTGAATATCGAGCACCATGCATGGATAGTCGATTTTAAATAGTCAGTGAAAATAGTCGATTTATTTGTTTCCGATTGGTTCTAACGATAAAGTAAATTGCGATGTGATTGGTTAAAATCTCAAATCTGACAGGGGAGGGAAATAATCATTATTATTTATCAATTATAAGCTTTGAACACAAAATAAAAGAAATGTGTGTGTTGTGTCATTCAACAAATTTTTATTCTCGAATATCTAGATTTAATTAAGATATAAAAAAATAGGTAAACCTCGCATTTTATTTTTAAAATTATTTGACATTTCTTTGACATTCAAAATAAATCTACGTTTCTAAAACTTTTGTTGGGGTATCAAAAACACTATGACATTCAATTCTTCTGTGCCTATATAAAAACTTAAAATATTTTTATCTGAAGTAATCGTTTTAATAAATCAGTTTGTGTTACAATATGTTCCACATTTTTGCCTCATTCCTTATTTATCTACCTGAAGATGATCATTATACTATAATATATTTATTGGACTTTTTTTACTGAATGGATTTAAAAATTTAAATGTATATGAAAATATTATGTATATAAAGATATATGTGAACTTATGAAAATGTTTGATGGATATGCACAATAATTTTATTATGCCATTTAAGTTTTATACTTTTTTTGAGTTCTTGTTGATTTGTACATTTATATACAGGATGATTTTATCTTAAAAATTAAGATTCAATTATATAATTTTAAATAACTCTATTGTGATAGAAAAGTTAAAAAATATATGCTATGATTTGGTTTGAAAAATATAAATATTGAAAAAAAAAATTAATATTTTTCTTTGCATATTTGTGATAAAATAATTGGTCTATTTTTATACATAGATGGCACTTTTTATCATAAAAAACATACTGTATATAAATAAATTTTTTAAATATTTTTTTTTTTTTATATTTTTTGTACATTTTAAATACACCGATCTTATTGTTGCTGTTAAAGTGTATTCAGAAATATATATGTATAAATGATATTATATCTATGTTAGCATCATAAGACATTTGATGTTTTCAAAAGATAAGAGTATAATATATATTGTAACGTTCAAATTTAAATTTTATATTTACGTTTTTCTTTAGTTATTTTATATTTCTAAGCTGAAATCGCGGTCAATATTTTCTAAAAATAAATATAAAAATCTTAAACAGGTTAACAAACAATCATGTATTGTACGGAAACAATCATTTTTTGTATGAATTTTTCGTTCGCAGGTTGCTTTTTTCAAAGTTGTTTAATGATAAATGTATAAAATTATATTTATTACTTCTTCACTTTACTACATTTGAAGTAGGTAATTTATCTTGGGAAAGAGGTAAAGCTGCACTGATACTTCTTGATCATCCTCCTTAGTGTATGCCAATATTGTGACAAAGCTTAATAATTTCACTACTAATTCTAACTGCAGTTGCGGTCATATCACCTCGCATAGGGGGGGGGGGGGGGGGGGGGGCTTCAGGCACAGGTCATTATATACCCATATTGTGTGATTCTTTAAATGAAAAGCAGATAGGTAATCAATTCTTTATGATACAATAACTTTTAAAAAGGTTAACTTAAAAGTTTTAAATTTAGGTCTCGAGTAAATTATGATAAATCAGTTTTTTGCATTAAAAACTATTTTCAGATGATTGATTGCGACGATTATCAGAATAAATAATCGATTATCTATTATTTAAAAAAATCGACTATTTTGTATTAATCGGTTAATCGAAAATAATCAAAAATCGATTAATCAAAATAATGGATTAATCGATATAATCGATTAATGTAAATATTCGATTAATCGAAATAATGGTCTAATCGACATAATAGATTATTTTTGATTATTCGATTATTTTATATTAATTTATTATTTTTGATTAATCGATCAATCAATTATTTTCAAATAATTTATTATTTTAGATTAATCGATTATTTAAAATAATAATCGAATATTGATTTTTCAATATAAAACCGATTATTTTTGATTAATCGATTATTTTTTAATAATCTCTTATTAATCTGTTATTTTCGATTAACTTATCAATCGATTATTTTTAAATAATTTATTATTTTAGATTAATCGAATAATCAATTAATAATCGATTATTTCAAAAAATCGAATAATAAATTTAAAAAAATGTTTTTTCGATGAAATATTAAAAAATAATCGATTTATCAAAAATATTCGATTAATCAAAAATTATAGACAATCCTATAGAAATTCGTCGACAGAGGTCAGGTGGCTGCAAATCGACTTAAATAAAAATTGATTGAAGTATATTTTAGATGAAAATAGCTCTTTAAGCTAAGTCTTAGAAATCCATCCAATATGTCACTGGAACAAGCTACAGATATTAGAAATAAAAAGCAGAATGAAGATATCACATACGGATTGAGTTAACAAGAAAAAAAATCTATGACAAAAAGTCATTTTTTATAAAAAAATTCTGCTTCTAGAGGAAACAAGATTACCATATAAAAATATTAGGTGGAATGTACAGGGTGTTAATAAATTAATTAATGATGAAAATGTTTCAGAGTCAAGCGAAATTTTCATTTTATTTTAATCATTCTTATTTATTTAATCTGAATCATACGGGAAGTACATTTTAGCTTAAACTAAAGTAAAATTAGGAATTGAATAAAAACACAAACAAACAAAAAATACCAGAAAATTAAACACAGAGCCACTCGCATACGAATTTTTGTTTATTTAAGGGCTAGTATTCTTATATGTATCACTCAAAGTAAAACTGTAGTTAACTCAAATACGGTCAAAGAATACTCTTTAACAATATTTGGTTCGGTTGTTTAAAGTAAAATAGTCAAACGAGTAAACTTTTTCAAAAGAATGTCTCACGAAATCACTCCATTGAGTATTGTTATCTTCTTGTTTCAAATGACTGCATGCCATATAAGAGTAAACGCGTTTCGTATAAAGTTTCTGGCACTGGAAACGAAACCTAAAGAGAATATAATTGTCCGAATTTATATTGTACCCGTTCTGTTCTGTTAATGAGGCATACGTAAATAAACATAAATCTAGATTACAACACAGTATTCAAGAATTAATGCTCCAAAACAATCAATATTTTGAAGAAATATAATGGCCTTGGTATCATAAATGTGACGAGTTGAATGAAGCCAAGCACTCTACATGCCTTACTCACGATAGACATGCTGGTTAAAAGTCAGACTGGTGTCAAAGATGATGACAAAATCATTAATGGATGAGGCACTATCTAATATAACAGTACCCACTTTATAAGTCGTAGTGTAGTACATTTGTTAATGTTAAGAAACAAACAATTGATTCTCCATAATTTAGTGAAACGATACAGATCTGATTACAAAGCAAAGCTATAGCTGGTATTTGTTATAAAAAAAATAGGTTTCTGCAAACAAAATATAGCAATTTGTTATGTCTGCGAAGAAGGTTAAATATCTTGGAATCACCTTCTGCAGTCATAGAACAAAAAACAACGGTAAAAGCTGTAAGAATGATATGGACCTATAGACGGATGGTAAAGAACACATAGAGGCTTAAACCAAGTATGCTACACTGACTCTGTACCACGGTTGTAGTATCCGTTATAACTTACGCATTAGTCATATGGTGGCAAAGGGCTAAAAGCATAATATCTGATAGAATTATATAAGGTACAAAGTCTGGTCTGTAATAATAACAGGAGCCCTAACGACTCTACGCCCACTGGAGCAATGGAGCTACTACTAGGTCTAGGTCTTTCTCCATTATACTTTAGGGGATAACGAGGGTATGACGGCCTGTATGTTTTAATTTATGGCTAATGGACTTGGATGGGAAGAAGACACCATATAATAATAGATAGATAAATTAAAATAAAATTCGGTGTTAAGAATGCCTTCGGATAGAACATCATTCATGAATTTACGAAATCTTTCAAAATTCAAATACCAGAAAGAAATAAAAGCCGAGAAAATAGGGAAATCCAAAACAAATAAATCTGGTATCCAGACGATTCGAAGACGAAAAACAGCACAGGAGCTTAGCTTGCGAACCATTAGTCTAAACCTAGGGTCACTGGCAACAGTCTTCCAAGCTAAAGTAAGAGCAATAAATGTCTGCACTAAAGTTTTGGAGATAAGAGGGTCTTTATTATGGTAGACCTGTCAGGCAACCCTTAAAGTACTAAAAAGGGTAGAAGTACAACCTAAATTATTGTTTGATTGCCAACAGTCCTTCCAGGCCCTAGGCAAAACATAATAAGGTCACTCTCGTTGGGAAACGAGAAAGCAGAACTCCTAGCCAGGAAGGCAGCGGAGAAAACTCTAATTGGACCATAACCCACATAAGGTATTTCATATCAACTTGTTAAATGGTTGCTAATGGAACAGATAAATAGAAAACACCATGGGCTGAGCTTGGAACTTCCTGGAGTTCAGAATATTTATAGAGTGTTCATCCAAGAGCAGACAAAGGCTGTAAAGGGAATCATTACGGGACACTGTGACCTCAGAAGACACCTAAATATCTTATGAATATCTGATGATTTCCAATGTAGAATATTTGAAGAGGAGGAAGAATCTCCAATTCACATACTATGTCATTGCTGGAACTTTAAATATCCGAATATCCGAAGCCTGAAGAAATGGCGGAAACGCCTAACAGACATATTTTTGAATTCAGTAGGAATATTCACCTGACGGGGCAGAAACTGAAAGATAGTTACCAGAAAAGCCAATTTGAGAAAGTTTCTGAGTTAGCAACTTATGACAGATCTGTATACATATACATATATAGGCATCGACTTGATGTCCGCTTTGACTGACGAAATTAAATTAACTCCTCACGAAATTAATCGGTACAGCTTAATTTTATCGTCATTTGTAGGAGACTGTATCTCGAAAACGCCTTAGCCGATTTTTAAAAATGAAGAAAATTCTAAAAGTTCATTATTTCTTGTATCAATGGCTTAATGTGACCTTAAGTAAAAAGTCATTTTGCAGTGTTGCACAAGTTGTGAAATTCGGCAAAAAATGTAGGAAAGATCGTCTGATGAACCTATCTGTCAGATAGAGAAGAACTCTAAATGCGACATAAATAAAGACGGGACTACAAAAGATAACGGAAACGATAGTGTCGACTACTACAATCAGAGACCGTTTGCACGAGCGAAATTTAAATGCCAGAAGACGTACTGCATGTCCTTCTCTTTAGCCTGTCTACCGAGTTTCTTGAAGAACATGGACTCAATCACATTTGAACTGGGGAATAGCAGAATGGATATGTTACATGTTTACTGATGAGTGTCGCTTTGCACTGCATATAAAGATGGTCAAATGAGCGGTACATTGAAGAAAATATGGAAGCTAATATTTGGAGGAGGAAGTGTGACTGTATGGGGTGGGGTAATGAGGAATGGCAGAACTGATTCGGTAGTTTTGAGTGGACAAAGTATGAATGGCGTTAGGTATCGTAATTTGTGAACGAGATTGTCGTTCCCTTTGCTCAGAACTGTGGCGAAGATTATATTCTGGTGGACGGTAATGCTCGTCCACACAGGGCTCGAATTGTATAAGAATGTCTGACAGAAAATGGTATCGAGCGAATGAATTGGCCTGCTAGGTCGCCGGATATGAATGTAACTGAAAACGTGTGGAGCAGAATGAAACTAAAGCCAAATCAAAAAGAGCAAGAATTGCAAAATTTGGAAGAATTGGCAATTGCAGTTACAGAGGTTTGGGAGGCTATTCCTCAAGAGTTTATTACAAACTTGGTAGACAGTATGCCGAGAAGAACAAAAGAACTTTTGCGAGTACGAGGTGGGCCTACTCGATACTGATTTATTAGTCAATATTGTTTCTCCTTGTTTTTTTAACATTTAACTGTAAGCTGTTTTTTGAAATATTGGCTTTTCTCGGGACTTTTGGGACACCCCATATGCTAAGGATAGGTTAGGTTAGCTTTTTAAATTTGTGTTTCGTGCCGTTCTATTGAAGTAAAATAAACTTATTTAAACTGAAATAGTAATTTTAAAAAAGGGAGGGATTTTTGAAAATACCCTGTAACTTTTTTTTCAATTAAAAAAAATACAAAACTGTCAAATACGACTCGAGATATCGACCAAAACTTCTAAATATAATTACGAGGAGAGTTCTGAAATTACTATTGCAACAGGTGTAGGCAGTTAAAAATTTACATTTTTACCTTACCTTACCTCACACCCTGTACAACAAAATTACTTTTTACTGAAGATCACATCAAGATATTAATACAATAAATAATGAACTTTCAGAATCTTCTTCTTTTTTAAAAATTGGCCCATTTATTTCCGAGATACAGTCTCCTACAAATTACAATAAAATTAGCTGTACCGACTAATTCCGTAAGCAGTTTAGTATACAACAAGATTGATAGCAGTTAAGCGTCCTAAAACTCATGCTGATATAATTTTTATGCCTTATCAGTCAAAATAGATTCGAATAATTTAGATATAGTGGAAATCAAAGAGATCCCTCTATAGTATTTGATGTCAGATTTGTCGCGCTTCTTATAAATTGGTACTAAGTTGAATAATTTTTGAGAAATTAGACAGAAAGTCAGAAAGAAAGTCACCGCAACTCTTTGACAGTGTTGGTGGTATTCCAGGAAGGTATTCAAGAGAGAAGTACTAGTATTTATTATTTAAATGTTTAAAAAGAAAGTTATTTTTTATTATAAATAGAGCCTGAATACAAATTTTCAAAAACAGAAAACGTGTACTGAAACGGCAATCTTTATTATTTAATAAATGCTGCAAATAATCACACAAGTCTTTAAAAAATCGAAATTATCAGAATAATCTAAAGTAATCGATTAAAAAAATCGATATTTTTATTTTGTTGGCGGTTCTCAGTGCGTATTTGAATTTACTTGAAATTGAACACCCATTTTAAATTACTACGAGCTGCCACTGCATATATGGACCAAATCACTAAGTTTAAAGTATGTCATCAAATTTGACTCATATTATTTATATTACAAATAATGAGTTTTTACAAAAGTTTACGTGCGATTTGTGGTAAAGTATTTACTTCGTTAAGATACCATTTCGGTAGGCGCGACAGACGACCGCCGAAACGACCGAGAAGTGTCGCTTCACATCTAAAATACATACAATTATATGAAACACATTTCGCACGGCGCGACACGACCGAGAAGTGTCGTCCTGGATACACTTCTCGGTTTAAAGCTTTGCTGCGTATCGCACTCAAGGTCACTGTCCTCGGCATCGCTTTTTTTGGGGGGTGATTCGGTCGGAAATTTCTTTCGATCTAGGCAGCGTTGCCAGATTTTAAAACAGTATGGGTAAAAAAACCGTAGATCTGAACAGTAGATTTTAATACAGGGGGAAATAATTAAAATTTGCAGTGTAGTAAATAAAAAAACAAGTATATAAGAAACGAAAAATAAACTTTTTGTCGACCCAAATTAGAAGGTAAACAAAGAATGAAAACAAATAATAACATTTTTAATATATGCTTAACGTACGGAAACAAAAAAAGAACAATGAAAAATAATAGGTATCTACTTCTTTTAGTTCTGTCTGAATCAGATAATTCAAAATCGTAGTGTGCATGTTATTTTTATGATGCCCTATTAATTCTTTGTTTCATTTTAAATAAAAACAATGATTATCTTGATGTTTTTTTTTTATGGAGCCAACCTAGAGTAGTGGATGCTTATTACGGTGCTTTTACTGCAGAAAATTTACTAGAGAAAATATTCTTTAACCATTTGCTGAAGAATGAGGTAAACTTAATAAATTAAGAACAAAATTTGCTAGAGACAAAAACAGTGGATCTACGTGAACACAGTAGGTCTGGCAACGCTGATCGTTCCCTCGAATGGTTATCCTGTAACTGTCGCGCGACACTTCTCAAGCTTGCGAAATGCACCAAGCGTAACATTTATGCATCTGTCGTCCTACTCGACCTTGGGGTCGCATCAGTGGTCGCTTGTCTCTTGACGCGCCTACCCAAATGGTACCTTTACTGTATTTTCTTACACCCCTTCTACTGTGACGGCGATTGGGTATAAAAACATGAAAAAACAAGATTTAACCATCGTCACTAGGCACGAAATTAGAAAAGTCAACCGAATATACTTATTCGAAAAAATAATGTTTGTCATTTAAAAAAATAATGCAATAATGAATTTTGAAACATATCATTGCTAGCAATAATGCTTCGTTGCTGTTTATTAATATGTTATATAAATAAAAATAGTCAATTAGTGAAAGTCAATAAATGAAAAATATAAACGCGTTCTTATGAAGGAAGCACCTGCGAACAATATTTACACTATTTAAAATTTTATTTTCGTCATTTTTACATATCGTTAGGAATGTAAAAGAGAAAGTACTGGGAGCGACAAAATGAAACATAATTTTTTACGACTTTGGACATTTAACCAAATGGATGCAAAATGAAATTAAAAAGTACCTATATAAAACAAGACTAGAATATGCATGTAAATATTTTGAAATTTAAACACATCAATTCTTATGAACCCTGTATTATAATTTTATTGATAAATAATTTCATTTTGTACCCATTTATATGAGTGTAGATATTGCTTTTTTTTAGCTTATCCCAGACAGTTTTTATCGGTTTATAATAAATTGTTAAACTATTTAATATTTGCCCTGGTTTTAAAACAGAATTTTTACATAATTAAAAGTTTGGTTTTAAGCAAATTGGTAAAGGGTTTGCTTTCGTAAATTCCATTATCGACAACCCTTTGAAGAGTTAATCGTAGAAAAAAGATACTTTTAAAAGTCAATTTGGTTTTCTCTTTCCTTTGAATTTCATTAGCTACTTAAACCGAAAATGTATACTTTTAAGGTTATTAAAAAGGATTTATAATTCATTTAAAAGTAAATAATTATTAATATTTAGCAATGGAAATTTTTTACAATACAGAAAAATTGAAACAAACTACTTTTAACTGAAAAGACTGTCGAAGGGAGTCTAGGCATCATATTTAATAACATTATTCTAATAACTTGTGAAGTAATAGTTGTAAAATAGTCAGTAAATTTTTGCTCTGAAATCAGTAATTTTAAAAATACTAATTATGACACATTCCGTTTATATCGTATTAATTTGGAAGTATTTAACCTGTAACTTTTATTTAAAAAAAATATTAAAATTGACTCCGCTCTTTTCTTATGTAAAGTGACAATCAGTCAGATTTTCTGAAACTTTGATATAAAACGTATGGTCCTAAAGTTTTTGGAAAATTTTTAAATGCTAATAAATTTTTCCAATTTTTTTTAATTTTAAAAGCACATGTGGCAACAATTAACAACACTAATAACGAAAAATAATTACTAATTACATTATGGATAGTTGCCCGTTATCCTCAATGAGTCGTAATTTTCTTCGGACTTGTCCCATCTTCCTTTGGACAAGAGCAGGTTCTATTTCTCTAATATTTTGGAAGATGCGACGCCGCAATTGATCTTTATTTGTAGCTTCCCATCCTTTATCGTACACTTTCCTCGATAGTATTGACCAAAATTCCTCTATTGGCCTAGCCTAAGGTACATTAGGAGGATTGTCCAACTTAGGTACAAAGTCAATGTTATTTTCACTTAACCACTGTCTGGTAATTCTAGCATAATGGCATGAAGCTAGATCAGGCCAAAACATTATATTATCGTTGAGATGATGTGTATTTAAAAAATTAAGTAATTTAGTAAGACATCTTTGAATATAAAGTTCTGCATTTAAGGCTTCTCCCCGAACACGACCAACATACGGCTGTGAGATAAATCTTGCTTCAGAAATGGCACACCTCACTAAAACTTTATCCTCAAATTTCGATTTACCTTTAAATTTAACATTGTCTGGTGTATTTTCTATGTTATCGGTATAAAACCCATCGCGGAATTCTTTCTAGCTGGTCTGCGGTGTATTTTGGTGCCTTTCTTCTTTTCCTTAACACTAAGTTTGTGCGATCAATTGTTTTTAATACAGTGGTTTTCGAAATACCAAATCTCCGGGCTAATTTTCTCTGAGAAACTCCAACTTTGTCTTTAGCAGCTTATATGAGTCTTCTTTCTCTTCTTACACTCAAAATTCTTGGTCTACCGCTTTTGGGTAAATTAATGCATGGTATACCCTCTTCACAATTCCTTATAGTGTTGTAAATAGTTGACTTACTTATATTTTGCTCTTGGTAGATTGCAACAATATCATGCTTAGGTATTTGTCCAACTAGATTGTAAATGCCCTTACGAATATCTAATTTGTTAGACATTTTGCTACAATCGATTTCCAAAACTAAACTGTCATAATCAAACTTGATTACGTGTGACGTTTTAGTTTCAATGGCAACTTGATTAAACGACATTGGGTACAAAAATAAATAATTTAAAAATTTTCCAAAAATTTTAGGACCATACGTTATTAATGTACCATTGAGGTAGTATTATAAAGAGGCACTATAAGAAATATTTCGCACAGAGATAAATGTCGCATTAGGCGTGGCTTAGAGTCGTAACAATGTGGACGCCTTGCCAGGTCCTGATTCTCTAAAACTACAAGAATTTTATTATATTGAGAACAATAGATTTTTTCTATTTACTAGGGTGATATTAATAGGCAATGCATTTTTTAAAGATTAAAACAAAATAAAATAGAAAGGAAAAACACATTCCTGAAAAAAAAAATTTATTGTCTTATACAGTAAAGTAATTTTACTAATTGTTTTGGAAGAACAAAAATGAGCTTTTAACACGTGAAATTAAATTATGTTTCCAAAATAACAAAATTCTTCGCCTTCTGTGATAAAAAATGCATTCAAAATTTTTATCTTATTTTTATTAAAGGATATTATTGATTTTTTTAATATAGTTATGTAAAACAATTTTTATGAAAAACAAAAATAAACAAAACAATTTATGACAACATAGTAACATAGGTTGAACCAAAATACTTTCCGATAAAATAAAAATGGAAGATTTTTGTTAGAAATCAACAGCTCAGCTGCACGGTTTTATTCGTTAACTTTCCAAAAAGACGGGATTTTGTCGTTATGTTTCCAGCAAAACAATATTTTCTTAAGCGAAAGATAAATTTAAAATACACGACAAAGCAAACTACAGTGTCTTCTGCTTAGTTCTCAAAAGTAGCTACAAATTTTCTTCAGCTACCAGCAACATCAGCTGCATGCGAAAGAAGCTCAAGCACTTATGGTGGATTGCATACGTCTAAACGAAATAAATTATTAAATCAAAGTGCAACCAAAATAGTTTATATTAACCTGAAACTTAAATCCGAAACTGCAAAGGAAGACATATGCATAGATACTGTTACTATTATTAGCATCGTTGATACTGTAAATACAACTCCCATTGAACTCAGCGATACTGATTCCAAGTACAAGTAGCTTATCAATAGTTCCTATCAAAGATTCCACAGCTTAAGTCGACATGAATGTAGATCATCTGATTTATAATTCCGACAATTCTTTGTCAGATACTTCTGAAAATGTATCTGTACACGACACTGATACGTCGGAAGAGAGCCAGAAGAATTTGATGTTGATTCTAAATATAGTGATTTTGAATAGTAGATAGTAGTGTAGGTTACATACCTTCTTTGAAGTGTTAGGTTTATATTTCAGTTGTGTTTTTGATTTAATACTCAGATATAGATACTAACTCATCTATGTTTATTTTAGAAGCAAGTTTTTATTTTGTGTTGATATTTAAATACCTCTACTGAAAAAATATATATAAGGCCCGAAACAGACCGTTAAGGTCTATGGCCTGGTTAGTTTTTTCCATTCGTCCCTATTATTGGCCTTTTCTTTCCAGTTGATGATCCTTTTTCCTTAATATCTCCTATGATTGATTCCCTCTATTTCCTTCTAAGCCTTCCTCTCTTTTTTTTCCTCCCAATGTTGTCCAAGCTACTCATTTTACTGTCCTTGAGTCCTCCATCCTTTCTAAGTGCCCCAACAATTGTAACCTTTTTGACTGTATTATTTCGTATATGTTGGTTGGGTTTGTTAAATATTTCGTAGATTTCTTTGTTTGTTCGTCTTTCCCATCCTTCTTCTGTCTTTTTGCCCCATATATTCTTCTTAGTATCTTTCGTTCCCATATTTCAATCTTGGTCTGTTCTTTCTTATTTAGTTTCCATGTCTCATTGCCGTATAGAATTGTAGGTCTGATTATTGTTTTGTACATACATTTCTTTACTTCCCATAACAATTCTTTAGATTTTAATAAATTATGTAAAGCTCTTGTGCATCTATTGCTCTTTGCTAGACGTAGATCTATTTCAGCTTGTTCTTCGCATTTATTTGCAATGAGAACACCATGGTACATGTAACTGTCTGTTTCGTCTATTATTATTTTTCCTATGGTTTTAGTTTGTAAATCCAGCTTTCCAGGACTTTTTCTTAAATGTTTGTTTTTGAGTTGCATGTACAGACTCTTATTTTCATTTATTCTTAGCCCCATTGTTCCTACCGCGTCTAATAACTGTTCTGTTATGTTTTTAAGTTCTTTTTGGCTTTTCGCTAACAGTACATCATCTGCGTATGCTAATGCTTGGTGGGATTTCTTGGTCATGGTTTCATATCTGTTTATTCTACCGTTTCTAAAGACTATTTCCAGGGTTAAGTTAAAAATAAGGCTGGATAATGAGTCTCCCTGCCTAAGCCCATTTTGGACTTCAAATTCTTCGGTTTCCTCACTTGATGCTCTTATTGTACACCTTGTATTTTCCAGGGTCATGTTCGTCAGTTTTACAAGTTTGAGAGGTATTTTTAGTTCTTTCAAAGCATTTACCAATTTTTCGTCAATTTAGTGTATCAAATGCGCTTTTAAAATCAATAAACATAATATGGGTCGGTATTTCGTATTCGTAGCAACATGTGAGTTACCTGTTTTAAAATAAAGATTTGGTCAGTCGTTGACCTACCTTTTCTAAAGCCGCATTTGTATTCTCCAATAATTTTTTCTCCTTCTACTTCTATTAAAAATAAAGATTTTAAAAAGTTGGAAAATTGTTCTGCTTCTAGTTTACTCTTTTCTCTATTACTCTATTAAAAATATTGCTTCTGAAAAAAAAACAAATTTTGAAAAGAACCCCTTTAAAAAATTACTTTTTTTTAAGTTCAATATTTAAATAGGAAATAAAAAAATTGTATATAACTCCTGGCCAAACAGGTTTTTTTAATCTTTAGCCACTTATAAACTATACTACAATTTACTTCAGGATTAAGAGTAGGAACAGATTTTAAACGAACATAACTTGTTGTTCGGTAGACGTTATTCTCAAAAAAATGGTTTAAACACAGAACACTATTTACAAATTTCAACGAGATATTCTGACGTGCAGGGCCTTTAGGAAATCTGAAAGGAAAACTTTTGTTATTTTGACTTCATTTGTTAGTTAAAATATACGATTTCCTGCCATTTTGTGTTATGTGGCAAAAATTACCGTAAACTGTTTTAACCCAGAAACTATTTAAAAATATAAAAATAATTTTTTCAAGTACTACCCTGTTTATTGTTATCATTTTGTATACTTACCTATGAAATGTTATTCCTATTAATTTCTTTTTATCAACTGATTTTCGATTTTCGACATTGTTTAAGTTTATTTACAAGAACATGAGAGTGCAGTCGATATTTATACAACCTTCATTATCAGGTTTTTAAATTTCCCGCTGCGTTGTTTGATATCGATGAAAGCGCCCCATAGTGGGTCAGATGTTAACTGCGATAAAGCTGGTCGTTGTTAGAACAGAAGTAAAAGTTGGAAATGCTTTTGCCAGTTCTCCCACTTTATACACATAAATTGACAGGTTGGCACCGGATCTCACCGAAGTGGACGCGATACATTGGCGTACAAAATTATTTTATAGATGTTAATAACAATTTCGAGTAAATAGTTTAATAAATTGTGAATAGCTGCTGAAATTTTGTAAAATTATAATTTGAATATTATAATACATGTTTAATAACTATTTATAATCCATAAATACATGCGATTGTCCGGTTCCGCCGATAACAATTTAAAATTACTTATTCTATGAAACGACACTGGCAGGTAAACATTACTGTGAAATTCTCGGAGCCGCCCGACGTGGTTTGACGTTTACCCCCTCTCTACCTACCAAAAGACTTTTCAACTTTTACTTTCTCTATAAGCATTGGCTTCTTATGGGCGTTTCCTATCTTTATCTCCCTTATCTCTGATCAATAGTTTTAAAATATGACGTGTATGACGTACAAAAAATAAATTTTGAAGTGATCAACCTGTATATTTCATAATATTCTGGAAGTATCTAACCACTAACTTATATTTAAAAAAATATTTCAATTTTTTTTTAAATAAATGATGTGAGATATTGAACTTCCTGGGTATAAGAATATAATTTGGTACTTCTTCTTGATTATAGACAATTCATTATACCTTAAAGAGTAAAGTGAATTGCCTATATACCTGACAATATGTCAAATATACCGTTTATCACTGGTGATCAAAGAAATATATTTAACTTGTAATTTTTATTGAAAATGTTCTTTTAAATTTATTATGATAAGTGAAGTGAGATATTAAACTTCCTCGTTGAAAGATAATTTAGTTATACTTCTCCTTATAGGCAATTTATTATACCTTAAAGAGTAATGTGAATTGCCTATATTTTACAATATTTCAAATATACATCTGATCCACTTCTGATCATTGGTGATCAAAGAAGTTATCTAACCTGTAACTTTTATTCACTAATAATATAAATAGTATCAGTTTTCATTTTAAATAAATATTTCTCCTCCCTCATAATAAAATTAAGTTTTGTCCTTAAAAATATCTAGAAAACAACAAATGAATAAATAACTTCGAAGAAAAAGAAAAATTTGATGTCTTAGCATGTCACACTAGGAATTTTCAATAAACGAATTTAACGAATGTTTGTAAACTGATTTTTACTGTCTGTTGTTTTAAATAGGTACATTTATTAGTTATAAATTAAATGTTGTATTGTTTTAAATTGGATGTATTATGTAAAATAAAAGTATATTTTATTTATTTTCTAAAATAGATTTTAAAATGATTTTTATTCCTTTTAATAAACTGTATTAGAATTTTTATGGGATAAAAGTAATAACTTTATTATTTTTTGAATTGAACTCTGTATTTTATACACAAAATTTCCATTGAAATTGTATCTACTTTATAGTAATTAATTATTCATTTTATGTTAAAATTCCAAGTTCATTATTCGAGATTTAGATAAACAACACGTAAAAGCGTAAAACGCTGTATTGAGTTACCTACTGGTTATCTACATTTAGGCGTGTTTAATATTTTTTTAACATGGTTTCTGTAAAAAATATTCATGAAACTGTATACTTTTTGGTAAGGAAGCCATATTTTGGCATAGGTATATTTACTTATTTTCAACATTTAAACAAGTTTTAAATTTGAATTAATAATGAAAAATTAAAATTTAAAATGTAGCAAATACTTTTAAGTAGGTATATAAATTTCTGGAATTTAAAGAACATTCAAAATAACAGTACGTTTTAAATAAAAGTATCCAATAACTAAAATATACAGAATTTATAATTTTATAATAGGTGTATAGGATAGGCAACCAGTAAGGCTTACGTGTGTATTATTGTGTTGTCTACATTTAGGCGTTACCTAAATGACAAACGGGGATTTTTAAAGATATTTAAACCATATGAACAACATTTTCAGATTGCAATTTAATTGATCTATTATCTCACAAAAATTCTAGCATGCTCTTCTTATTATTTGTATTTTCAGTTATACATAGTGACCAACAAAAAAAAATGTTCGGTTAGATACTATTCTTGTATTAGTTAGTTAAATGAGATAGCTTTATCTGCTGTTAATAGAACAGTGTGCGGCTAAAAATGGCCAAAAATGTCTTCCTCAACAAAGCTATTGTCTATTGTAATTTTAAGGGAGCAAAATTGTCATTTCGAGCTATTTAAAAAACTTCATCAGAATTCTATAATAATAGATGTGTTAAATAACTAGCTTATGAAACTTGTTTTTTGCAAGTAATAAGTATAGGTACCTATATATGCCGTAGGTATTTAATTCGACACACAGATAATCAACTTTATTATATTGGTATCATGGTAACCTTGTTTAAAATATAACATGCATTATATCCTTGTTTTTCGACATTATAGAGATTATTGATAAAAAGTGCGATTGTAGTTGTGGGTGAAGAAAATTAATCCTTGAGCTATGCATTGATTGATAAATAAAACACCCAACACACTGTGTGATGTTTCGCCTATTTTCTGGCCAAAAGTAGTAAAAAAATCGAAATTCCTAATGTTTAAGGACTGAAAAAGTTTCTATAAACATTAGTGAGACCTGGGGAAAAATTTTAAACCATTCGTTTGATGCAAGGTATTTTTTCTGTCGCATTTTGTTTTCGATGTAAAAATGTACCTTGAAATCACGAAAGATTTATTGTTTCTTGTATCTTTTTTTCCTCAAATATTAAAGACGTACAAACCACAGTTTTAAATACTTTTTTATTACCATAGTGGATTGGCCATTTTGTATTTCTAACTTTTAATATCATATCAAAATCAGTGATCACCAAAACTCCTTATATAAGCCCCAGGTTTCATTTTTTATACAAAACAAGCAATTTTTAATATTTTTGGGCGTTATATTGGATCCTCCATTTTGTATTTCTAATTTTTATTGTCATTCAAAATCAGCGACCCTAAAAACCCCTTAGAAGCCCTTCAGGTTTTATTTTTATGGATAACAAGCAATTTTTGTTATTTTCGGGCGCCACATTGAATTCACCAGTTTGTTTCCAATTTTTAATGTCAAATTCAAAATCAATGACTCCATCATCGACAACGGTAGCGTAAGGATCTACGCCTCTAGCATTTGCGAGCCACTTTTGTGGTAAAGGAACACCGGCTTCGAATCCTACGAAGACCATGTAAAATTACTTAAATGGTTCTCTTTAGGATTTGATGGATGGCGTATTAACAGAAACTTAATTTCTGATGATATGACATCCAGAATTCGCTCACTCGGCTTCAGGGGTTAATATTTACTCGTAAAGGGGTGATTTAGTGAGAGTGTTATTAATATATTATTATAAAACCCCTTAGAAGCCCCACAAGTTTCATATTTATAAAAAACAAACCATTTATATTTTTGGGTGCCATATATTGGATCCGTCATTTTGTTTTTCAAATTTTTAATGTCATTTTCAAAATAAGCGATACCATAAATCTCAATAAACAGATGTTAATCTCATGAAAACGAAACTTTGATAGTTTGGTAAAAAAATAGATGGAACGTTCACTAGTGAATCATTCATACGAAACAATTTTTGAGGCTTTGAACAATTCGCGTATTAAAAAGGCAACTAGTAAGGCCAACGTGTATATTATGTGTATATCTACATTTAGGCGTTACTAAATCACATACTTCTATAGAGAATATTAATAAATATAATGAACAAAAAATATTTACTTGTGTTTTGGCTACCAATTAAATAAATTCCCTTGTTTAATAGTTCCTCAGATAACATAGTTTATTATTTTCTTTGTTTGGAATTTACCAAATTACATTCTATGAAGTTATTTTGTTCAGCGTATGTCGAAGACATTAAAGGAGTTTCTGGAAACTTGTAAGGAGTAAGAAAAGGATAACGAAGAGGGGGTAAAAAGGGATTATTGGCATTCTTCTAACTTCTTACAAGTCTCCAGAAGTTCATACAAAGTCTTCGTCAACCACAAGAGAATTCGATGACATGGCCAATGGATGTACTTTAAGCTCTTTTAGCCCTTCCTTTTTACTCCTAATTAATAACTTGCATAACACACTCTCCATTTCTGTACATACCTTGGTTGACAGGCTGCAATATATCTGTCTTTTATTAAACCAAGACTAAATTAATAAAGTTAAACTAAGTTTTTACTTTTTATTATACCCAGGGTTACCATATAGCAATTAAATAAAAAAAAATCCTTCAAGCCATTGGATCTTGGAAAGAAAAAAAATTATCTATAGTAATGACTTTTATAAAAAATGCGGTTTAAGTAGATTTTTATCACTGACGCATACACATACACACTCTTTTAATTTTAAAAAATCTATGAGCTCGAATATGTGACAATAAATTGCTATAAAAACAACTGATAATTTTAAGGTGAAAAAATATTTTTCAGATTCTATTCGATTTACAAATTATAGACACGAATCTGTAGAATATTTAGATAAACAACAAAAAAGGGTTTGTGAATATTCACGTAAAATATATGTTATATCTTATGTGTTTTATGAAGAAAATAAAATTATGTATTTAACTAAACGATTCGTTTTTTTTTACCTTCTATTATTTTTATCTTTAAATTTACTCGAAGTATAAAACAGTTTTCAATTACTATGGCAGTTAAAATCCAGATTATAGAGGTGCAGCGACATGTAATTTTTTTTATTTTATTGAATATTCTCTACCACAAACTTTATGATATACATTTTGGCAAGTTCTCAATAAAAATAAAACAAGTGTATTAAAACAACTTAAAAAAATGGGGTAGTATGGTAGTATATAGATTTTTTTATATAGTATGTGATTTGTCAAACAAATTGTTCACAAGAAAACGTTAAAACTGCTAAAACTTCGCACATTTTTTATGTTTTGCCAATTTTGACAATAAAAGAGCACTTTTTCAACAAAAACACTCATACAATTTAAAATAACATAAAATTTACTACAATATGATAGTTCAGGATCCATAAGTAAGGTCGACCTTCACCCATCTGTTTAATGGATAAAAGTTTTTTTTTTATTAGATAAAATATGTTTTTAAATATACCGCAAATGGGTTGCCTAAAAAAATACGGTCACGGCCATTTTTTGCTTTCCTTTCTGTGTACAGATAAGGAAAGTATGGGAATCATGATAAAAGTTGCTTATGATGTCAAGAGAGTTATTGCAAGTTCACTTAAGGTTAGTGCCACTCTTATTTTGACATCTGAGCATGCACAGATCACTAACTTTAATAAAGATTGTGCCTGTCCTTAATATCCAGATAACAATTATACATTCTTAGCATATTCTTAGCATATACATTTTAAGAATACGCATATGCTGAGAATATACTGTATTTGCATTTGGTACATTCTCAGAATATGCTAAGCATATGCTACGTGACGTTGTTTATACGTGCTATGCAGATACTGAGAATGTACTTCAAGTATGTGTACAGTATGCAACCGGTATCTACTTTAATTTGATAGTACGTTCTAAGTATATGCTAAGTATTTAAATATAGCATATGCTAGGCATATACTAGACACCTTAATACAGGATGTTTAATTAATATTGAACATTAAAGAATAAGTGTATATAATATGAATCTTTATTTCAAAGAATTGATACTTATTTTTATTACAAATACTATCTTTGACCTTAACCAACCAATATTTTATTGTATCAATGGCTTGAGTTTCATTTGCTTGATTCCATTGGATCTTCATTGAACCTAAAAAATTAAAAAAAATAAATGGAATATTTTAAATATTTTTGTCGAAAAAAAATTGTACATGGCATTCCACTAACAAAAATAAGAGTTACATACATGATTATTATGTTTACTGAAAGTTTAAATATATTTTTGATAATTACTTACCACCATTTTGTAGTTTTCGTCCTCCTTTAGCTAACTTTTCTAGTTCTTCCAGGTCAATATCAGGCCTTACAGGATTTTTTTTCATATAAAGTGTGTATGTAATTCTGGTAACACTGTATTTTAGTTTCAATCCACCATTAGTATTAACTATATTAATAAATTCACACTGGCAATTAATATTTAGGATATCCTGTATTCTAACGTCACTTACAGGTCCTAAAAACTATAAATATAGTAAAATTTGTTTATTTTCATATAGAACATACCATGCAATTAATTTTTAATCATTGACTTACCTACAAACTAACGAGATCAAAAAAAATTTGTAGGAATTGTAGGTTATGTTATTCTTCTTCTTTTCTTCTATTTTAGTTTG
Organism: Psylliodes chrysocephalus; assembly: GCA_927349885.1. Classification (NCBI taxonomy): domain Eukaryota; kingdom Metazoa; phylum Arthropoda; class Insecta; order Coleoptera; family Chrysomelidae; genus Psylliodes; species Psylliodes chrysocephalus. The sequence continues at coordinate 59,090,973 of OV651815.1, read as the reverse complement.
AGAATGTTTTTTGGCCTAAACCAGTGCTCCGCAACCTTTCCTCATCTGAGGCACACCAAACTGCTCCCTAGAATTTCGTGGCACACCAAAATCTAAAATATATTTATAGCAGTGGCGTAGCTAGGTCGGGGGTCAGTTCACTCCATGTATACTAATTATTTATGGATGTCCAAACTACCTTAGTTTTTTTTATTGTTTTAAAATGTGAAGAAGCCCCTTTCAGATTTGGGGCATCAAAATTTTCACTCAGGACATAATACATATTTTTTTTTTATTTTTTTTTATTATTCAGATAGAATGAAAAATACAAATAGGTACATACATGAGAACTATACTAAATACTAGGTAGGACAGGTAGGTATACTAAATTTACTTCTGTTGACACGTCAATAGTAATAAATATTTTGACATGATGATGACTGATTAATGTGATACCTGCGCTTGCTTCGTTGAACACAAAAGTTTTATATTCGGCTCAATTTTAGACAGCGCAACTCTCATTTCTTGGTCAAGATCTTTTAAGCATGACCGTTTATCATTTTTAATTAATACAAGCGTTGAAAAACTTTGCTCACATAAATATGTTGTGGAAAACGGAAGTAGTGTGAAGATGGCCTTGTCGGTGATGCGTGGATATTCTGTCTTGATGGAAATCCAGAAAACATCTAACGGAACTTCGTCGAATTTAAGTTTTAGGGTCATATCATTACTTAATTCTGTGAACTCCTCTCGAGTTTGCAATGGCAGTGCTTCCGTGGAACTTATTGCATTGGTTGCGAAAGGATTTCGAATCCAATTGTATTGTTCCGTGTTGATAGAATGGAAATAGTATTCAAATTTTTGTTGAAGCATACTTAAATGTTGTTGGGCCAAATCCACAATCAACTGCTTGTTTTCGATCGTACTGTGGTTGGTCCTGTGATACATTTCTAGACATCCTTTTTGCAACTGTTCCTGCCAAAGTTCAAGTTTCTTTTTGAACCCTTGTAATTTATCGGAGCACGTCAATATATTTTCATTCCGTCCTTGCATTTTTTTATTAAGTTCATTCAGATGTTCGAATATATCCGCCATGTATGCAAGTTTGGCTATCCAGTATTCATCATGAAGGTGCTGGCATAGATCGTACATATCTTGACTTGAAAGAAACTCACGCACTTCGTAGCGAAGTTCAAACAGTCGAGCTAAAACTTTTCCCCGGGATAACCAACGAACTTCTGTATAAAACAGTAAGGATTCATGTTCGCTTCCCATTTCTTCACAGAGTATTCCAAAGATTCGCGAATTTAAGGCTCTCGATTTAATTATGTTTATGATCTTAATACATTCATTCATTGTGATCGAAAGCTGTTCGGGCAAATTTTTGACCATCAATGCTTCTCGATGTATGCAGCAATGTGTAATTTGTATTGACGGATTTTTTTGTTTTACACAAGATACAAAACCTTTCTTACTGCCCATCATTGCAGCAGCACCATCTGTACAAATAGCAACGCAATTGGTCCACTGAATATTATGTATTTTAAAAAAATTATCAGTTACTTGGAAAATTTGTTCACCGGTAGTTCTCTCTGGAACCTCCTTACAAAATAAATAATGTTCTTTAATAGAGTCCTCGTCAACGAAACGTACAATAGCCATCAGTTGTGCTTTATTTTTAATATCGGTTGATTCGTCGATTTGAAGCGCAAAAATTCCAGCCGAAATGATTTTTTTAATTAGTGTTCCCAAAATATCACTTGACATATCTTGGATACGTCTTTTAACAGTATCGGCCGACAAAGAAATTTTACTCACGTCCTTAACTTCGTTTGGCCCAAGCATAAGTCTAACAATTTCCATGCATGCTGGTTTAATAAGCGTTTCACCGATAGTGTGCGGTTTTTTTTGTTGTGCAATTAATTTTGCAACAAGGTAGCTTGCTTCTAATGCCTTTTCAGAAACCGTAACCGCCGATTTCATAAACTGCTTTTGTTTCTTATTTTGATCCAAGCGCCGTTGGAAAAATTGAATGTCTTTTTTGACGCAACTGGGATGATTTGTGATTAAATGACGGTTAGTTTGCTGGGTACCATTGCTTCATTTGACAACTGTTCACCGCAAATGACGCATTCAGGCTTTGGAGCCGCTTCGTCGCCACACCAAGTGAAACCATATCGAAGGTAGTCTTGATTGTACTTCCTTTTCAGCACCTTTTTTGCTCTTTTTGCAGCACTTATGCTGGAGCTTGTGCTAGGTTTTTCGTCATCTGCTCGTGATTTCAGCAAAAATTTATCCATATTTGAAGCACTATAGTTATTTATAAAAGTAGATACTGCAACAAAACTTAGTCCAGTTCACTTATTTATAAGGCACAAGAATTTATTTATATAGCAATTCACTATTTATTTCACTCTACGATTTATTTGTTTGCCCGCGTATTTATCTGATTCACTTGACTATTCGACTCTCTCTGAGTCTCTGAGCGACGACAGGCGCGCTTATATAGGCAGTGGCGATGTTCAGGAAAACATCGAGTCGCGCCTCGAACGGCACGGATCTTTCTAGTTTAGTCGCCTTCGAGAATCAAGCCGCCGCGCCGCGCCGATAGACGGATAGACGTTTACCATCGGCGCTGTTGTCAGATTGCTTTATTTTTCGCGGGTCTCGCTACAATACGAATCTGATTCGTATTGTCTGCAAGAGCGGCACACCTCAAGTCGGCTTACGGCACACCAGTGTGCCGAGGCACACCGGTTGCGGAGCACTGGCCTAAACATTCAACATTAGTGCGTTTGGTAGCGAATTATTAGATTGGCATCTGGGAAAAATTCATATAGATATGTATATAAACTTGTTTTTACATGTATTTGGTGTTAATTTTTACTTGCAAGCATTTAGAACATTCTCAGAATATGAGGTGCATGCTGGGAATATGACTTTTAGTATCTTCTAAGAATGTATTGTTATAGCACGTGCTCAGTATATACTTTTTGGGATATACTTTAAAGGCACGTACTCAGTATATACTTTCTAGAATAAACTTTCAAAGTATATTCTAATTATGTTCTAAGAACATTCTAAAAGTATATACTAAAAAGAACTTAAACAGAACGTTCTTGGTATATTCATAGAACATTGATGTTATGTGGGTAGAGAGATATTGCAAATTTCTATAAAGCCAGCCACTAAACTTTAAATTATAGTTCATCTTTTTTGTTGTCTATAATATTAAAGAGGCATTAGAAATTATAATTTCAGAAGGTTTAAATGACGATTATATTAAATATTTAATATTAAAAAACTTCTAACGGGTACGAATGTCGGCGAGCGCATCCGAAAACTATAAAGTCGCCACTACCTGCTGCCCTTAAACATCCACAATTAAGGACAGGCACAATCCTTAATAAAGTCAGTTCTAGAACATAAACATCTACAAGTCCCTAATAGTAGAACATCTCTCCAACTCATTATCTCCAATCGAATATGAGAATTGAATATTTTCTCTTTTCCTAGAGTAAGTAACTATCTTACATTTTTGAGCATTTAGGTGTAACATATTTGTCTTACACCAGTTATTAATACAGTTCAAATTTCTCTGGAGCTCATTGCAGTGATCTGTATTTTTAATACTTAAGAAAATCTTTAAATCATCCGCAAAACACAATTTATTACAACTAATTTCATTGTATAAATCATTAATAAATATTAAAAATAGTAAAGGTCCAAGATTTGAACCCTGTGGTACTCCAGATGTAACCGCAATTGATTCTGATTTAAATCCATTGTAAGTAACGAATTGTGTCCTATTTGATAAATATGACTTAAATAAAGCTAAAGTGCTGTTAGAAAAACCAGTCTTTGAAAGTTTTGAAATTATACTGGACAAAGCGCAGTACTTATCAATAGGTTCGTCATTAATAACGAATTCGTCTTCTTCACTTCAAAATATTATTTTTAATGACTTCGGTTTTCTTTTAGGTTCTACCTATAGCGATAGACGCTATAATAAAGCAAAAATGCAGTTTGTGTGAACAAATCTTAATTTAGCTAACAGTTTTTAGATAAAAAAAAACAAGCATATTCAAAAAATAAATTTATTAAAGAATATATGTAATACAAATCCAATATTTAAAAAATGTAATGCATATGAAAATTGTAATATGTATAAAGTAGCTGGATGGCTGCTACATATTCCAGGATACAATACTGTCCATCATTTTGTCAAGAACTTTATCTGCGAAAAAAGAAAGACAGTATAAGTACAATCTCATTAAAATAAATGTATTAATAAAAAATTATAAGTCCGAGGAATACTTTATTTTTTAATAAGTCCAACATCTATGATACAGCTTTGCAACCCCAGACGTTATGAAACAGAAATTACACAGTATATGCCGCGTTTGAGAATCCACATCAGATGCATCTGAGATGTAGTAAATCTTTGATCACCTGATTCAATATACGTAAATGTAATGGGACAGATGTGTCCAATTTAAAATAAACTATTTGAGGCGCTGTTCTCCACATCTCAGCAAATGGGCTAAAATAATAATTTCTAATACTCTATTATTACCTCATTTTAATTATTGTGCCACTATACTGTATTTGCTCAACCAGAATGAGTTGCAATGATTGCAAAAGTTGCAGAATAGAGGTATGAGGATAATACTCAGCTGCTCGAGATTGGAACCAATCAATTCCATGTTGAATGTGCTTCAGTGGTTGCCTGTTAAAAAATATTTGCTATTCTATTCCCTGCTTTTTATATTTAAAATTAAATCAGCCAGTATATTTACAAAATATTTTAAGTTATAATCAGGATGTTCATGAACATAATACAAGTAATAAGAAAAATTTTAGAGTTTATAAGGCCATGAAAAAATGTACACAAAATTCAGTGTTTTTTAAAGGTGTACAGGCTTTTAATAATTTGCCTGAAGATATTAAATGTTCTTCAAACGCGGCAATATTTAAAATAAAACTGCCTGAATACCTGTTGACGTTTTTTTTTTTCTCTTTTTTGTCCTTTTATTATGTTTTGTATAGTTGACATGTAAGTGTACTGTATCTTATGTATTTTTTATTGCATTTTAAATGTATGTTGATTCTTTATTTATGTATTTTTTTATATTTTAAATATGAAGATGTATTGACATGTAAAAAATAGTTTTTTTGACTAAATAAACGATTTATATATATATGTGGATAAAAAAACGCTCGAGATATAAAAAATGCATCTGATGTGGATTCTCAAACGCGGCAATAAGTATAAAATAAATGAGTAGAGTACTAACTTTCCTTCTCGAAAAGAAGTCCAACATATATTATTAGTCTGCTTCTTCTTCTGCGATACAGCTTTGTAACCCCAAATGTCATGAAACAGAAAATACACAGTATAAGTATAAAATAAATGAGTAGATTACTAACTTTCCTTCTCGAAAAGAAGCTCAACATATATTATTAGTCTGCTTCTTTTTCGAACCTTTACTTGAAGTAGAAGGTGTTTGATCAATATATTCAATTTCTACGTTATTTGAGGAAAGTCCATCCGCTACTCTTCCAGGAACTGCTGGGAGGAATAGCATTGGAAAGCTTCAGGTGTTAGACCTCGACGAGAGCCAACTACTTTATACTTCTCTTCAAAATGTTCATGACATACTACAAAGGTGGAATAAATTTGTAATCTTGTTTTATTATTAAATCTTGGACAACGAATATCAAATAAATCGGGTGAATTCGTAGGGTGGGGCAGGCGATGCATCTTGTTGTCCACATCAAGGCAATTCGGTACACAACATTTTCTATAATTACGAATCTTTATGGAAGAGAACAAAATAACAGCGGAAAAAGCACAAGATAACAGCTCAAAAAGCACAAATTTATAATGGAAAAACAAGCTTATTAACAGTTGTCAACTAAATCAATTAATCAAATTGGAAATGAAAACACAACTGAATACAACCACAATATAAATAAACAACATTCTCGTTTGGTTTAAGCCAAGACGCCATGACACCCCCCACAAAAATCAATATTTACGCTCCGACCACCCACCCTACCACACGACTGCAGCGCCTTGCCTTGCCGACGTGGTTGATTTTTGCTCTATCCCAGGCCTGCGCATACCAGTTTCACACCCTTGGACGAATCCATAGAAAAATGACGAATCTGCCTAGGTGCCGCGCTTTTAACAACCGTTGAGGCTCGCTCAATCATTTTCGAGTTTGCATATTACCAATAACCTTTCTTTGCCCAATCGTTACTATTGATTTAAAATTCGTGCATCTGTATTGGACTGCAAGCGCGGTAGGTAATTTCACTTTATTGAGTTTGCCAACCTAGCTTTGAATTATTACTTAAGTGAATGTTACAGGGGCGCTCTTGAATTGAATGTTACAGGGGCGGTCTTAAAGTATTTATGTTAAAGGTATTTTTAACAGCTACCACATGTCTTTTTTACTATTTGTGAAATGTTATGTTTAAATTATCTGTATAAACGGTTTTGTTTTAAAATCCTTAAATTTATGTTTACATTAATGTCTATGTAGATGATTAAAACAAAATTGGACTAGATAATAACTCATCTCTACAATATAAAAAAATCACTCAGAAAGAGTCCAATTTTCTTCTGAGAAGTCGACCTTTTTTAAGCTCTTCTTAAAAGATTCTTGTTGTTTATAAAGCTCCTGCTTTCGGGATGTCAACCATAGATTAATGAAACTCCGCTGCTGTGCTTGTCGGCGTATTGAATTCCTATAAACATACTAAAAATAAACAATAATAATCGCACTAAACTTCTACCTTTAAAAAACTTGCAAAATCAAACCATAAAATGTTAGTTATGGAAAATGTTGCAAAAAGCCCAAAGAAAAACATGAACAACGAAGCTTGGACAATGAATGACAGACATTTGACATTTCCAAACAGTTTTTCGAAAAAAATAGCTGTTTGTTGTCTTTCCAATTTATCTCCAAAAGTAATCTCTGAAAAATCTAACTGAACGAAAATTATCACGATTGCTATCCGTTGGAGAGTTTTTTTTATAAATAGTAAGAGAGTTCTGCTGTACTGATACTTTGTATCAGCGCCTGACAGCTAAATCTAACGACATACCAACTTTAATATCTAATTTATTTATTAATTTAAAACATCTACGGTACGTAACACTATTGCTATATTTTATTTGGTCAAACTTTTTTATTTAGATTTTAAACTTGTATAATAATGATTCTTTTGTCTGTTTTCTGCAATAATTTGCCGTATAAAAAATTCAGTAGGTTACCTAACAAGTTTTACAACATATAATCTGACACGAAAGGTGTGTTTCAAAAAGTTTTATACAAATGGAAAAAAGTTTATTTTACATTTCACAAAAGAATCTTGTTAAAAAGTTCTGAATCACTTCGAAATCCATAATCAAGCATCTAATTTGATAACAATTCAAAAATTTCTAATATACCCTTATCATTGATTGTAATATTTAATAAATTCAGTTAATTAAAATCACGATGAATAAAACCTTTTTCGTTTGAGTTTAAGTTTAAGTCAATAAAAAACGTCTTGCAGCTTCCATTTAAAATAAATTATTAATTTTAAATAAATAACATGGAAGCGGTAGAAGATATTTTAAAAGGGGCGGGAAGATCGGGTTCCATAATTAAATTTCCTTATAATTTAGGGTAACGTAAAATTCAGTTTTTTTATATTTTTTGCATTTTATGGCCTAGGTGTTGTATGTACTTAATATGCCTGTCTTAGTTTGTGTTTGTCTTTTTACTCACATGTGTTATGTGTAGGCTTTTTTACTGTTTCCCAGCGCCACTTTAGGAACAGCACTGTTAATTAGAACCTAACAGTGAATGATCGAGTGGGGAATCGTACCTATGCATCAAAATTAATATTTATTTTTTTTAATTAAATAAAAATTTCTACCACCGGTAGGATTCGATTTTAAAAGTATAACTCTAACCACTGAGCCAAATTTCCCTCAATCAAATTGCCATTGCAATTTAGGGTAACGCAAAATCCATGGATTTTAACACTTGAATGACCCCTAAATGGCTCAAAATAGAGGTGAACGGCATAGAACACTCTAATCTATCCATCCGGTTCAATGTTTGCGTAAATTTATAGAATAATTTGATATATTATCAATAGAGAAAAACAAAATAAAAATTAAATTCTTATAGATAGAAAGTAACTGAGCCTACTCAGCAATTTGTTGTGCTTTTTTCTATGGCTTCCTATTTACATTAAAATTGGAGACGAAAAAAATTTTTCAGATAAAAAATGTCAAAAATCGGCTTGTGCATAGAAGGCAACGTCTAGATCTCAAAAAAATACTTAGTTCCCCTCTAACTGAAATAGTTTAAGAGTTGCGGCTCATTTATAGAATAAATTATTAATTATTAACTGTCAACTATCAACATCCCTTGTAAATGACATTTAACAATAACATGCACGTAATGAGATCTCATAACATACACGTGTGTTTTGATCAGAACACTTAAATTTCGTAGTTTAATCAAATTGCAATCAAATGTTCATCTACGTTTGACTTTATTTGGTCTATTTACATAATTTTAGTCAATTGAAAAACATAAAAACTTTTAGAATTAGCGAGATACATTTTGGATTAACAAAGTGATGCCCCTAAATGTCGGCAACACATTATACATTATACAAAATATTGTATTCGAACAGTTTCTCAACTTTACCTACGAATATATCTATTAGTAGTGAAAGTCATGAAATTATGATCACTTCGCCGGAGATTTTAGAAAAAGCTCAAGCCGCGACACATAATTTGTTACCGCTAAAATCCAAAAAAGGTACGAAATTACCTTTCGAAAATTTATGGATTAGCGACACAAGCATTTGTCCTTTATTTAATAGAAGAAAATAAAAGGGCGTAGAAAAAGTATAGTACGTTACACGAGTTGTAAACCCATTACGCGTTCGGGTTACTTACAACTCTTGTTACGTAATATACTAATAAAAACTATGTTTAACAATAACCGATGATTATACAACGAGGTTGACAGTTTAAAGTAGAATTACATTTTAACTGTCTTTTAACCCGCCCTTATAGATAGAAAGCAACTGAGCTAATCCACTAATTTGCTGTGCTTTTTTCATAACTTCTCGTTTTTTAGTTGGCTATGATGCATGGAAGTTGTGAAAAGGTGTGTGTATATAATAAATTTGCGTTTTTAGGTGTAGTTAGGATACATAGCTAAGTGTTATTTATTACCTTAAATCAAATGTGGGTAACGCCCGGCCCTCCACCAGCTTCAATCCGGCCCGCGAGAGATCCAGAAAATTCAAATAATGCACAAAAAAAATTATAGAGTTTGCAGACATAGTTTATTTATAATTGTATTAAGCGTACGCAGTGGAATGCCACTGTGTTCTTCAACTCATAATGACTAAAATCGATAAATAATATTAGGCGTACTCGGGAAGCCGCCCGATGGTCTTGAAGCGCTCACATACCATAGAAAGTATTATAGTTGCTTATTGGAGGTAATATATAAACCTTTCATTACTTTTTAACAACTGATATAGTTCGCATCGCATATTCACGTACGATCGAGAGTACGACGCGGAAAATATTCAAACAAAAACATGTCTACTTCAAAAAAGAGGAAAGGGGACACAGAATGTCGTCAATTCCAAGACAAATGGACTTATAAATACGTTTTTATCTTGCACAGTAGTAAACCTGTGTTTGTTGTGCAATGAAACAATTTCTGTCTTAAAAGAATACAATATAAAGTTAACTTTTGCATTTTGCTCAATATCCCCTCATCGACCAGTTTAGAACGTAAAAATTAAAAAACTCACTACCGATTTAGGGAAACAGCAACAAATGTTCCAATCACAAAGATCAAATCTAGACAGTGTTGTTAAAGCTAGTTTTATAATTAATTCCAAAATAGCCAAAACATCGAAGTCATTTTCTGAGGAACAGTTTGTTAAAGAGGGCCTAGTAGACGTTGCAAAACTTTTATGCCCAGAAAAGAAGAAAGAGTTTGAAAAATTGAAGTTATCGTGACGTGCTGTTGTTCAACGTATACATATGATAGTGATATCAAAAAAATTACTGATACATTGTTTTCAAGCATTTTCGATTGCTTAGGACAAGAGTACAGATTTATCTGATACAGCCCAGTTAGCTATTTTTATACGAGGTGTTGATGAAGAAGTTGTAGTGACAGAGGAATTACTGGTTCTACGACTGCTACAAAGGATCACTACTGGAAAAGATATTTTTGCCGAGGTGCAAAGTACTTTTGAGCAATATGGTTTGTAGTGGTGTAAATTGGAGTGTGCAAGGATGGCACGCCTTCAATGGTCGATTCACGAAAAGAATTTATAGAAATTCTAAAGGAAAGAGCAACCGCTATGAATGTGGAAGAATGTGTTTCAATAATTCTGCATTGCATTATTCACTTACAAAACTTGTGCTCGTAGTCCATTCGATTGAAGAATGTTGTGGATATGATAGTAAATACCATTAATTTAATTTTTTTCACTGGCCCGCGACCTAATTAAGTCCCGAAATTACGCCCTCAGCTAAGCAAAGGTTGCCCATACACCTACCTTAAATGGTGCAGAGTATACTGTGGTCAATAATATGTTTTTCAGTATTCTTCCACTTTTAAATAAACCATGTTTTATAACATTTTTTAAACGCTTTAACTGCATGAAGAAATTTGGGTTTAAATAAAAAACAATATTTTATATAGGATCTTTTTTTAAATATTTTATAGAATAGAAGTTTTTATTTTTCAACAAATGACGTAACATTCAAAATGGTTTATTACATTTTGCTTAAAAATATTGTACTAAGAATATCACTAGTGGGGTTTTACAATAAAGTACGTTAATAGAAACTGTATTAAGGTAAAAATATACAACTGGGTAATTAATTACAATTTTTCTTCTGTGATACATAAGAGACAAATTTGAAATAATAAGCGCAGTGAGGTTTTAACAATAAAAAGTAAAACCTAATCATACAAATAAAAGAAATGGTTTCAATTATATACAAGGCAAAAAAAAATAAATCCAATTTTGTTTTATGTATGAAAAATTAAACAACCGAAATGTCAGGGATATTTACAATAACAATTCATTTTAAATTACTTTTTACAAAAAAAAATATTAATTATCCAAAGCTGGTGGTTGGTAACCTAATTAAATATTTCGTTGATTTAAAAACAAAAAATAGACCTTGAATATTATAGATAAAATATATAGTCTAGGAATATTTCATATTTTGGAAAATTAAATGAATTATAATTTTTTCACCTTGTATATATATATATATACATATATAAATCGTTATGAGAGAATTATTAATATTAATCACATTTACAGCTTCGTAAATATATACAAATAAATTTATACAAGAAATATATATATAATAAAACATAGAACCACATCCGTAGTAAGTTCATCATTAAAAATGCTGGCACAAAAATATCCTCCGATATCGACGTTATTCCACTCAGTCCAATAGTACAGGGTGTTCGTAGTAGCTAATTTGAGTATATACAGGGTGCGGGGCATCGGCTGTCTGTTAGAGAGATTTTACGATTCAATACTTATGATTGAACAATATTTTGATAACTTTTCTTGTACTATTACTGATAATTGAGGGTAATAGTACAGGAAAACTGCGTATCAAAATGTTTATTAAATTTTATACAAAAAATGTGTGTAAAAGACCCCTAAGACTAGAAAAATTATTAATATTCGATAAAAAATAATGAATTATTGATTAGAAGAAATAACTGCACAAAATAATTGTTGGAGGCTAAGGGTAGTTAATTTGGAAATGATGATCCTTTTCTGGCACCAAATAAACATTTTTGCCAATATTTATTTATTTTTTTAAATTAGCTTAGGACCTATTTTATGCAAAAATAAGATTCTATGAACAACATTTACGAAGCATCCAGCTATGGTTCCTGGCCTTATGACCGATTTAATTCACGTTTTTTAATTTTTATCATAAGAATACCAAATTTTTCAGGCTTTATTGATAGTTCTGGGTCATACAGATTTTGTAATTTGGTTAAGTTGTTTTTAATATATTTTCATTTGAGGTGTAATTATTACGTAAGGGAAACTGGGTAGATTGTTCAAAGTTTAGATAAGACTTTAATTTATTTTTATTTTATATGCGTTTATATATTACCGTAAGTAAAATATATATACGGGTTTTTGATAATTTATTTTTTTATTAATTTTTAGTTTAATTAGCAACTTGGCAACGTCTATAAATTTTTTACCTACTTTTGACCCCTCATTTTAATTCCTTTTAGAGAGGAGCATGCCAGGGTTCTGTAGTACCCCATTTTTAAAGTTTATTTTTGACTTTTTCTGAAAGAAAAAAATATGTACGTTGGGGCAGACATTAAATATGTACTCCTCTGGAGACACGGTTTCAAAATTTGATTCTGTTTTTTCTAAAAAAAAAAAAAAAACTCGACACTTTTTAACCACTTTCTCAATTTTTTTTTAATATTTAAGGAGGAGATTTTTGGGTTCATTTTAAGGAAAAAACTTCATATGGACATATGTCCTAAACCTCTTACCTTTTGAGATACAGGGCTGTATAATTTAAAAAAAAATACTTTTTTTATAATAATTGTGATACTATTGTAAATATCTTTATGAAATTTAGTACACGTTTTCTATGAATCAAGATGCATTTTCTGATGTAAGAACAATTATATTATTTTTAGCAGTGGCGTCCGTACGGGTTTTGCATTGAATAGTTTTGGAGAAAAAAATGGTACTCACCTGCCTATTCTTGAAATCAAAATTATGTTTGGAATACCGATTCATTTCTAAGGAAATTTGTTCTCTTGATTATCTTTCGCCCAACGCATGGTTTTCGCTTACATCAGAAAATAATTCTTGATTCATAGAAGATGTGTGCTAAATTTCATAAACACAGTTATTATAAAAAATCTTTTTTTTTTTGAAATTTTACCGGTCTCTATCTCAAAAGTTAGGAGGTTTAGGACATACGTCCATGTGAAATTTTTTTCCTTAAAATGGGCCCAAGAATCACCCCCTTAAATATTAGCATGTCTTTAAGGAACACCCTGTATAATATGCAGGTGTTTTATAGTACACCAATTTTACAGAATATTTTTTATTTTTATTACAAAAAAAAATTATGAAAAAACAGATTAAAGCTGAACCTGTACTCCTCTGTAGTCACTTTTTGATAATTTGAATCAGTTTCTTTGAAATAAATCTAAAAAGATGTCTTTCTAACGAAAAGAAATAAAAATGTTAAAAAGTGTTAGAAGGGAACAATATATTTAGTTTTTACCCGAAAGAGCATTAATTTTTTTTACAATAAAAATGGAAAATAAAACTTAAAAGCTCTTTTATTTATTTATTAAAAAATATATCCGAATTTAAAAGGCATACAGCGAGATATGATTTATAAAAATGTTTTTGTTTAACTTCTCTTCGAGTTAACAATATCTAATTCCAGCATGTTACAACTCTTTAATCTGTTAAAGTAATGTATATTTTTTCGACTTAAGTAAATAATTTTTCTTGCTTTTACCCGTAGCTTTGATCTGTCGCATTCTTTGATGCGAATTGCAGAAGATTTTCTAAAAAGTTTGCCAATGTCTATAGATGAGTAAAAAACGATTGAGACATGCATTGTAGCACAATAAAGAACGGAAACGAGTCACTGCTTCAAAATTTAGAAAAATTTAGAAAAAAAAAAGGAAACCTAGTTGATTTAAAAATGTAAAATATCTCGAGACCAATTATGGTCCGTTTACATTGGCCTACTGTATTTATTACTTTGGCATCTGTGGTACAGGAGCGAAGCATTGCTAAACTCTCTGGACGCTTTTCAACTCTCAGACAATTATTGTAAAATACATATTATTTTGTGCTATTGTGGAAAATTTTTTGATTCCATTGTATCAACTTCGCGCGTTAGAGTTTAGAATATGTATCCTTTGTATCTACATGCAATTGTTAAAATTATGAATGAATATTGATTTTGTATAGTCTCGAAAGTAATTGTTGTAGTATTTAGGCTCCACCCTTAAATTATACCTGGCAAATTACCGTTGCCACGCAGGTCTTTCAGTTTGTAATGTAAATTTTCCGCTTGAGTCAAAAGATCTTGCTAACGACAGTCCGTATGCCTCACCCTGTACTTATACAAGTATTTTACAAGTTTTTACAATATTGAGATTACTAAAAACACCCCAACCTTCAAACGCAACTGATATCATCAATTATAAATAATATATACTTTAGTCCTTCAAAAGTGAACGATCGGCTCATTTCGCTATGAATGGGGTGAGATCTGGAAATTTAAAGTCGCCGAAACCGTCGAAATCGGTGCTGCGGAACAATTGGGGTCTTTGAGCTCTGACGTTCCTCAACGGCGGAGGATTCAAATTTTGAGGTAGTATGGAACTTGTTCCAGATTCTCTGAGCAGGAAACCGCATTGAGCTGTGCACACTTCGTCCCTCAAAATGGCTTCTTTGGACCACTCTCGCATGAGTTGTCTGCAATCGGTCACTCTCAGAGAAGCGCAGTTGCCCTAAAAACAAAAAAAAATGTGTTAATTAATTTTTAATGTTAATCTTGACCCAACTTTTGACTATATTCCCTCTTGTTAAGGTATATTATTAATAATACACATACATTTTACTAGGGTTGAAAAGTAATAATAATTTATGATAATAGATTCGGTTTTTCAACAAACTATATTGTTGAGGTGTGGTTTTGGATCCCACTCTTGATTATGGAACGCACCTTGACATCGGACGTTGTCAGCTGTCAATGACGTGGACGTCAGACGCTGGATGAAGGCAACGGTATGCTTAACAAGTTGTAACATCGTTCATAATAAAATATAAAACTACAAAGTGTTTTATTAATAATTATTATTCTACATAATATTACATATGTATATATGGTCCCAATTCAGACTGCTCCCTATCGCAACCAATCCAGGAAACTTTTGGCCTGATTACATGGTACATATTTTGTTTATATTACTTTGCTATTAGTAAGACATAGTAAACTATTATATACTTACTCCTTCTGCAGTGCAAATGCAACTAGTACAAGGACTCGGAAACGCTGACTGACCAACGGCGACTTGTTTATCACCAATTATACAACCCTGTCCTCTAGTCGTCTCCTTCCAAGCGTTCAAATTGATGGCGGGTAACGAATGGCACGGTACTCTCGGATTCAAGAAGTTCGAAGGTAAATCGAATGCGGCTCGTTGCATTTCACCTTCTATGTCCATATTTTCACACAAAACTTTGGCTAAAGTTACTTTTCTGAGTTCGGCTAATTGAGCTTCGGTGAACCTAACCACGGGATCTTCATTCTCGTACCTATATAAAGGAATTTTAATTATTTGACATGTATTTAAACTGTTTTTTTTTTTAATTATAATTATTACATTTTCTAATTTTGTTTTATTAAGTGACACACAGTTTCTATAGAAAAAAATACAAAGGAGTAATAATATCAAATATAACGTTATGGTGGCGTCTCAAATAACGACAAAGGTGACATTAAAACAACGTTATAAAAACGTCATAGGGACGTTATAAAGACTACTAGGAAACGTCATAAAGACGTCATATTTAGACATGAAAATGACGTCTAAATATGACGTCATTTGGACTGTGACATATTCACGTCATTTTACCGTCATTGTCACGTTAGTTTTCAGAGGATAAATGACGTCCTGTATGACGAAAATAACATGTCATAATGACGTCAGTCTGCTTTACTCAACCAGTTGTATATTGAACATTTTAAAACTGGTTTTGAAAAATTCATTATGTTGCGAATAGAAAAAGAAAAATAAATCTTTTTTAGTTTTAAAATCACGTTATTATTGAAAGTTTATATCAAATAAGGGCAGGTTGAATTTAAAA
The DNA here is from genome assembly GCA_927349885.1 of Psylliodes chrysocephalus. NCBI lineage: Eukaryota > Metazoa > Arthropoda > Insecta > Coleoptera > Chrysomelidae > Psylliodes > Psylliodes chrysocephalus. The sequence continues at coordinate 59,075,025 of OV651815.1, read as the reverse complement.
ATAGAATTTGGTTAAACTTAAAACCTAGTAATTTTGTGTCCCTATAACACAAAAATTACGCGAAATTATTATCGCATAATATAGTGAAGGAAAATTCTTAATGAAAATAGCAATTAATCAGATGATGCACAAACCTTCAGTGGGAAACATTACGGTCTAAGGGGATCAATTAAAATTAAGCGTCATAGCACTTAAATATTAAAAAGTATAGCAGAAAGATGAATAACGTTTAGTAAAAATTTACACCGAAGAAGCACTTCAACCTTTTATATTATAGGATACCATGTTACCCTGATGCGCGTTCAACAACGCCCTTCCTCAGTCTTTGTTCGCTTCTATTGAAAGAAGAGGAATCGACAACTAACTTGTAATTGAATCAAAAGCATTCTGGCAAACCGAAACATCACTTCATCACTGCATCACTTTCAGGCCAGCCAAAGGATGTCTACAAGGCAACGTACTTTCACCCCTACTGTGGACAATTCTCGTGGATAACCTGCTAGATGATCTCTCCCAGCAGAGGGTTGATTTACAATTTTATGCGGACGATCTGGTTATCACAATTAGGCGAAAGTTCGAATAGGTGATCTCCAACATCCTTCAACAAGCCCTTAATACGATCAACAGATGGTGCGAGAGAAAGCATATATCTGTTAACCTCCGCAAAACTGTTATCGTCTCCTTCACCAAGAGAAGAAAGCTCGACAAGCTTCGACAACCTACCTTGGCTAGGGAAACCATTTCTTTTGCAAAGCAGGTGAAATATTTGGGAATCGCCCTAGATAAGAAACTCACCTGGAACTCCCAATTGGATAAAACCATTAACAAAGCCAGACTATCCCTCTGGGCCCTTAGAAGGATATTTGGCAAATCATGGAGGATCAGTCCTCAACTGATCTACTGGATTTACCAAACAGTGGTAAAACCCATGGTTACGCACGGTTCAGTCGTCTGGCGGAACAAGGGACTCCAATGGACGGCCAGAGCAAAGCTGGCTGGAATACAGCTGCTTGCGTGTCTTGCCATCACTGAAGCAATGTCAACCACATCTACGGGAGCCATGGAGACCATGCTGGACCTTATTCCAGAGAGAGATGCATGGAGCAAAGGGGAAAAACCCTCTCCCAGGCAGACTATCCGTTGGATCCGAACGGCTCCAAAACTGAAAAAGTAGTAGGAGCTGAAGTTTTCGGCCAGAGGCCTAGAGTTGACATGTCAGTAAACCTAGGCTTTCTGGCCACGATTTTCTAAGCAGAAATTATTGCTATAGAATTGGGAACGAGAGAATTGAATAATTTTCTCCCCGCAAACAAGACTCCAAAGATCTTTTCAGATAGCCAGGCAACCCTCAAGACCCTGAGCTCCAATCGAGTTGATTCAAAGCTGGTTTGGAACTTAATCGAGTTGACTCAAAGCTGGTTTGGAACTGTATAAATATCCTTGAATGTCTCTGTGCCCGGAACAAAGTTATTTTGATCTGGGTTTCGGGACACAGTGGTGTGGAGGGCAATGTAAAAGCCGACGCGCTTGCTAAAAGAGGAACCGAATCTGTGTTTATAGGACCAAAACCGTTCCTGGGCATTGCAAAGAGCACTGCCAAAGAAATTATCTCAAAATGGACGGAGCGTGCAACACTCACGAACTGGAGAGATACCCCAGGGCTAACTCATTCGAAGGCGTTTATAACCAACCCTTCTATGAACGCCTCTGCTCAGATCCGAGAATGGAGTAGGAAAGATCTACGCATTTTCACGGGACCGATGACAAGACACTGTCGTCTAGGCAACCACATGAGAAGGATAGGTCTGCAACAAACATCGGACTGTCGATTCTGCAGCGTGGAGGACGAGTCTGCAGAGCACATTTTATCTGCTCCGCACTGGAAGGAACCAGGTTCCAGATCTTCGGATTTACCCGACTGGAGCCTATCGACTTTAGAGAAGTTTCACCCAATTTAAACATGACCTTCATCAAAAGGTGTGACTAGTACGGTGAACTATAAGTTAGTCATGAGCCACAATAGACCATCTGAATCGCAGTGGAAGGCAATGAGATAACCTAATCCTACTCTGGTGCGCAGATGATCGGTGAGCGTTGATTGCCTTCCAAAAAGGGAAATATAAATCCCAGTAAGCGTTCTCGCGTTGTTTTTTTTTAAGCATTTATATGTTGTGCAATTTTAAAATTATTGTATTATTGTAAGGTTTTTGAAATTCGACAAATGACTTAGATAAGCACTATCGCCTTAAATTAGTAGTATTTATATTTAATATAAAAACAAAAATATTCAGGTCAGTTATTCGATATTCTGGTTGAACATTTTTTTGTTAATTTTTGTAAAAGTATTTGTAAAAAATGAAAAGTTGTTTTTTTTATATTACTTGTCAAAATCCTTTACAAGACTTGTGTCGGGACCAGGTAGTTTTCTAGCAAGATGGATTGCCCTTATGAATTACAATCATCATTGCTCATTGTATTTTTTATCTATCTCATCGTTAAAATTAAATTAGGCTAGCAAAGTCGTAAAATAAATAAATTACAGTCCATTTTAATCCCAAAAGGAGCACGTATAATACTAAACAAGGTTTTTTGAAAGAATAATTTCACGGCCAAAAAGAAGCCTTTTGATCAAAATTTTGAATTTTTGTGATATACACTAGCCAAAGTAGGTACACCAAAAAATTTTTATGAAAATTTCATTGACCTGGAAATAAATTTGTCTTTTGCCTTAAAAAGGATTAAAAACTCACTGCCTTATGGAATGAATCTAAGACAAATATAGGCTGTTAAAGGTGAAATTATAAAATTGATTATTTTTCAAATTTTGACACATGAGGTGACATTTTTTGTAATCCCAGCAATGGCATAATATTGAACATATGAAATAGCTATTTATGCAACCCGTCGAAATGCCTTATTTTATGAAATGAGTGAATATTTGCGGAACGAGCAGAGCGAGGTCCCGCAACATGAACAAGTTACATAAAACGACATTTCGTAACGTATTACATACAATATTTAATTTAATTTTGACTAATTTATTTATAAAATTAGGTTTTAGTAAAACTATACTGACATCTAAAAGCAACCAATATTACTTTCTTGTATTGTTAGTTGCATAAGCATCATTTTACTGATAAATAAAAATTTATATCAATTAATTATTGTCAATGACTTGTAGTATGTTTATATTGTTTGTCAAAATTATTTAGGTTTAATATATCTGATATTCTTTCCAATTATTAAATTTTGTTTATTAACATTAATAGCAAATTATATTTTACCAATAAAATAATATAGGTCAAATTGTTGTTATTCTAAAGTTATTAAATATTTTATGGGTTGCAACCCCTTAAGTCTCGAATTTCCAAAAAAATCTAAGTAGAACCCTGATAACCCCGCTTGAGTCTTTACGTTGATTTGATACTCAGATATGGATCGTATTTTTGGGGTGACTCCCAAGTTTTTATTGCACAAAAAAGAATTTGACGATCCATCTAAAATAAGTAACTTTGAGATGATGATGTATATACTGATATGGAAATAAGTCCTGCAACGTCAATCAAAATTCTCCCCTCTTACTAGATTGATTTGATAAGAAGTTTCTAAATTAAATCTTTTTAAACGCCTTTATAACACCGGTATTTTCGTTTTATGCAAAAACATTTAAAGGTAGAATTTTTTTATACTATATTACATGTCATTAACTGTCTCTTACCAAAATCGATCACACTTCCTCAACTGTCTGAACTGCAAAGCAATAATACAACCAAAAGTGGGTCCGATTAACCCTCCTTGTAAAGGTCTCTCGCTCATACCACCAGGGAACAAATCTATATCGTCAACAGTGGCGTAAATCCTCTTCAATCTAGAGATAATCTCTGGAGGAATCTCCCTTGCCAAATCCTCAAAACTCGTCGCTCTTTTTAAGTTACACAACGCTCTATAATTGTTGTAAGAAGGTATTCCGTGATCTCTGGCTCTTTGGAGGTTCAAACTTATTAAATCAACACCAGAAAATGGGATTTTTCTGTCTTCGAATAAGTGATTGGTGACTTCTCCTGTAATGAACTGATCCAATGTTTCCATCGGCGTCGATACTAAACCTCTAGTGATTTCGTCTACCATTCCTTCGCGCATCATAATGTCGACTTTAAAAAAGCCGTCTCGAAGAAGAATCGGAGGATTTATGATTTGGTAAGTCGGACTCATCCTAAAAAAGTGAAAAATTTTGAATTGTAAAAAAACTATAAATATTCCTGGGCTATGATCTATATTTTTCGAATAATAGTACAGATAAAATAATTTTTTTATTTTAAAAAGGAACCATTTCGCTTTCTAATAAAACAAGCGATATTCCTGGACTATGATGATACATTTTTCGAACAGTACAGGTAAAATATCCTACTTTTTAATTTGTATTCTAAAATGGATTTTTTTTGTTTGGTCACAATATGTATGCAAAATAAACAACAAACAAAAACTATACGGCAAACAAGAACATGTGGAAAACGACTAAGGGAAACACCAAAAAAAAAACCTGGAATAATGCAGTAGCGGAAATCCCGAAGCAAACTGGACTAAATTGACAGAAGGCAATTGGCTAAATTTGTACCCAACTGAAAACAAAACATAACACATTGGGGTATATTAAGATTCTCATTATACATGGTGTTCGTTTGAAAACTTCCCACTCTTAATATCTTTCTTCTAATAAATAATAAGAAAGATCGAACCTAGACGCTAATTTTATTTTCTGATTTTAGCACCCTCTAGCGGGATAAAATATTGTAAAGTGTGACACTTCATTGAAAGTTAATTTTATTACTAATAATATAATATATAATAAAATCTAATTTAATGAAATATGAACTTAATAGAAAAATTCTGCAGATCTTCAACATTAAGAAATACAAAGTTTAATCACAATCAACTAAAATAAAAAATGTATACCACGCATTAAATTACGAATAAAATTAGCTTTCAAATGAAGTATCACTCTTTATAACACGTAACAGTTTTTTACCCCGCTAAAGGACTCTAAAATCAACGTGATGAACCACGTGATCCCCCTCCTTTCCCATTTAAAATTTTAAGAGTAAAATCTAACCCTTCTAGGGGGTTGAATCACGAGGGCTAGAAAGATTCATTGAAAGTGTTTTCTTTAAAAATTAAATAAACGCCTCTTTCAATTTTTCATATTATTTACTGAAAGGAAGAAAATAAGGGTGGGATGTTTTCAAATAAACACTTTGTATGTAAAATAAATAGTGTACTGTTCTTTTACACCGTTAGAATTTTAAAGGTTTACCGATACTACAAAGAAAGTTAAACTGATCCTAAGGAAAAAATTTGCTTTCTAAATAACGACGAATATTCTTGGGTTATGATGATACATGCTTCGAATAATAGTGTGGGTAAAATATATATTTTTGTGTATTTTAAGTTTTTGTTAGCGAATACCGCTGGACTAATGCTGGACTATTTTAGGGAGGATTTTGTTTCGTGAAATTTAGACACATAATTTCCAAAGAAAACATATTTTTCTCAAGAAAGTTTTACCTTGAAAACTAACACAAAAGGATAAATATTTCTTCTAAAGATTAATGGCAAAAATAAAATTATTTAATTCGAAATAATGAGAAAGTCTGTATTTAATAAGTTTTTCAACAATTTTAGAAAATGTTCACAGAATCAAAATCGGACGATAGTTATCAATGACTGATTCTTGGCCTTTTTTGTGTAGAAGAATGACTTGCAAATTTAAACATATCTGGGAAATTACCAGTGAGAAATATGTTATTGAATTAAATTTGTGAGAGGGTATAATATAATTTCACTAATTCTTAAGAATTCTGACATTAAAAACCTCTTCTTTTGTAACTGGAGAAAGAAAAAATGATGAGCAGAGAATGGAAATATTAAAAACATTAATAAATCATTAATTTACAAAACCAGTTAAGACTTTATAATATTCTTCGCTATGTTTGTAAATTGTTAAGCTTTCAATTCAGTTTTTATGTTTTAATTTGTCATACTAAATGCCAACTTGCTTTGAATTTGTTATCTCCCTTGGAAATATAATTGTCATTATAAATTCACACATTATTTTTTCTTACCTAGGTATGTGCGGTCTCAACAAAGAATGTCCAATTCTAAAAGCAGCAGCGGCAAACTCAGTAACTATCGAAGGATTACAGCTGGGATTGTACTCTTTATAATATCCGTGATTGAGTAATTTTAATCCGTACAGATTCATGGCGTTCCATCCTAAGATTCTCGGCAAAAATTCGTTGTAAGTGATGTGTTGATTTTCGGCTATTATTATTCTTCTGGCATGTTCGAAGACTTTGTCCTCATCCCAATGAGGATTCACTTGTTTGATTATGTCGGATAGACGGTTGTGCTCCCGCATGAAGATCGTGTGTATGGCTGTTAAAGCTGGTTGTTCGGAAGCTCTGCCATCACCTAAAAACACGATTCAAATAATTATTTCAAATTTTAAGAATAGAACGGGTTATAAAACGAAACAGATTCAAACTACAGTTGTAAAAATAGAATGCCCTCAACCCTTTGGCAACTAAATATGTCCCAAACAAATGTCTAAACTGTCTGCTGATTAAAATCAAACCCATTTTGTACAGAATATTTTAAATTCAGCCTTACTAAGACACTTGGAAGTGGCAATGCAGTATAAGCTTGTCAGCAGTCATTTATTCAATTTTTACCGTTTGTTCGATGTGGTTACTGTGATTTATTGTTAGTTGCTGGTTGTTTATCTAAATATTTTTTGCAATTGTGCATTTATTTGGCAAAAATACGTAATAGTAAAGGTAATAACATATTTCTAAATATATTGTCATGAGGATATAGATAAAATCATAGTGAATATTTTATCGGGTCACATATGTCCCAACAGTCTTTAACTTCAGGTTAAATTCGTCCCAAAAGCCCTTTTTATTCCAGACGAGTCGAAAATCGCTTTAAGAGAGAACTAGAAATAAAGGAGGAAGCACAAACATTGTTTGACAGTGACGGCGAATTGAAAATTGATCCTTTTTATACCAGTAATTCAGCAGACTCCTATTATGAACCTTTAGACATCGAGATTAAAGAAAATGAATTAAAAACAGCCTCTGATGGAGCCGAAGGGTCAAGTTCAGATGGATATGAAATGGGTAGAGACGAAAAAGAACAAGAGGTTGAGAAGCATGGTATAGACGAACTAGAACAAGGTGCTAACGAGGGACAGGAGTAAGCAGAAAATCTATGGGTTATCAATGATGAAAGATTCGTTCCTCGCCTTCAGCTTTCTCAAGAACAACAAGTAAGTTGTAATATTGATGAAGTAGAAATATTCCTAAAAGTTTTTCCAAAAAACATTCCAATGCATATTGCACATTGTACAAATTTACGTTTAGAACAGTTTGAGGAAGATTCCAAGGAGAAAAGAATTTTAACCGATTATTATGAGATGTAAAAACTCGGTTGTAAGTCATACTTATAATGACTTACAACCGAGTTTTTACATTTAACGACTATTGATCTCAAAATGAATCGCTTCGAAATGCTGCAATCAAGAGAGCTATTTCAAGAGATCGTTGTAAACTGTTGTCCAAGATGTATTTCAATGACCCCGTGAAACCTACAAATGCTGAAAAATTGTACTTCATTGAAGAGATTATTAATTGTCTGAAGACCACTTTTCCAAAGTTTCAAACTGAAGCAACGTTTCAAAGTAAAGACAAGTCGATAGCAAAATTCAAAGTAAGATCTGCACTCAAACAGTATCTTCCCATGAAACCCGTCAAAAGAGGTATCAAGATATGGGTTCTTAGTAACTTTTGTAGTGGTTATTCCTTTTTATTACAATCACAGAAAAAAGAACACTATCAAAAACGTATTCTAAGTGACAATACTATTAAGGCTTGTTGGAATGTTGTATCAGAAATTACGAATATGCAAAGTTCTGTTTAAAATATTGTCATAAAAAAGGACGAAATGTTGTTGGATTATCCACGGGAGGTAGCTGCAGAGTTTAATAGTTTTTTAAATATGCTCCTGGTCATTTGTTCGACAAAATAATAACAAAGTTTATTAGTAACATCGAAGGAATCACATCAAATAAAGATTCTTTCTTCCTTACTCCATTTTCAAACACAGAATATTGAGAATATCAATTAGTGTAATAGTAAAATATATAAATTAGTGTTGTTTTTAGTACAAATTAATTTAGTCTTAAAATAAATTAGTGTCTTAGCGTAAATAAATAGTAAATTGTTTAAATAAATAAAAATTACAACATTGATATTTGATATTTATTTAAAGATTCTTACTCACCAGCTATGAAACACTGTCCTGACGGAGATTTACATTCAGGATGCTTATCACTTTGCGGAAGCAACTCTTTCCCCTTTACAGGATGCGTAGTGGCATTCATTTTCCCAAACTGACCTTTTAAATCCCTCAAAACGCAATGATTCTCCCCGTACACCTGCGAAGCATCCAAAAACGCGGTATTCTGATTGACCTGTTCTCTGGGTCCCAATTTTTGCTGACCGGGCAACGATCTCATTGACGGTATGCACATTCTTTCACCGGAAGTGATGTTGATCTCTGGATAGTAATTATCACCCGATGGAATGGGAAAAGGATTGCATTCGGGATGGACGGTGCGTTTGCTGTCGCACGATCTGCAATCTGGAATCGATTCGTGGAAACCTTTGTGAATGGGGGTCATGGTGAGATCGTGGTCCAAAAATTGAGCGAACTGCATCGTCATTAATGTGTACCTGCCGTGAAGGTTGCTAATATCCGGATGGATTACTCTGGAGACTACTCGTGGATTTGGTAGTGGAACTCCTGTCACTCCGATCGATCTGGGTTTGGATATACCTACAAATTTTATAAATTAATTATAGTAACAGATTAATTTTTAGTGTTCCGTCCCAATTGAAGGGAAAACCCGCTTTAAAACATTAATAGCTGATGTTACAAGGGATTTTAAAGTCTGTAACGAATTTATAGAACATTATAAATAAAATATTTTTAATAAAAAAAAATTGGCTTATGAGAGATATTTCTTCTATACTAACAATGTGTCTATATATAGCTGAAATAGCAATTTTCACAGGAATGAAAATGCTGGTACTAAAAAACCATTTTCTATCACGCCAAATTGTTTTAATGACTATTTTTCTACTACTGCAGAAAAAGTAATAATTTCATAATCGAGCCAGTTCATCGCCGGGCCATTTATCGCCGTTAAGTTATAGGTACAGAGTTTACATAGAGGACATAGAAAATAATGATTTACAGGATTATATAACTAAACATAATTTTAAAGAAATAGAAAGATACTTTTTAAAATCACCACATCCATTGTTCAGGAATTGGAGATTGCATACATAATTGTGGCTAAAACTTCAAAATAGTATGGGTTTAAGTGGTTTAAATACAGTAAAACTCATGAATTATTTCCCAGAGATCAGATTCGCAGGATGGAATTTTGTGAATGAGTAATGGAAAAGGAAAATCAAGATGAGAAAATTCTTGTATTTTAATTCTCGTACACGTGTGCTAATAGCTATCATAAATATTTGTATAATATACAGGGTCTTCAACAATACCCGAAACCCACGTGATCTGATAACCATCAAAAACCCATCGAAAGGACCTGTTTTGACGTAAAAGGAACTAAACTAAACTGTCAATCCTGTCAGAAATGTCACTGACGTTCATTTGGGGATTGACAATATTTATATTATATTTGTTTACATTTTATAAACAGTCTTAGTCCATTTTTCATTTAATATTAATAAAGCAATTAGTTATTTTTAGAGATTATTGGTGGTTTAATTCTTTTTTTTTTTTGGTAAGCACAAATTTATTTACTGTAACTCGTAAAAGTTAATGAATGTACATAAATTATTTTAGTTAATGTTATTACTGGAACAAAATTATTTTATATTCGAACATTTGAGGAACGTTTTCCAGGTGAATAAGTGGAATGTGATTATGTTTTGTCGTCATAAACTAATACTTGTTCAAAATTATAAAAAAGGAAAAAGCTCTAAAAGGCCCAAAGTAATAACAAAAGCTGTTGAAGATGTGCAAATTAACATGGTGCAAATTCCCAATAAATTAGTAATAAAAAACAGCACCTCAAACAGGTATGAACGGTGTTTCAAAGACTGACTCTGACGAGTGAAATTCAAAACATTTTTTTTAGGTTTGTCGCTACTTACTAGCCATAAAGTATTGAAAACATTTCTGATAATGCATCCCCTATAAAGTTTCGGTACTACAACAATCATTTTACCTTAAGTTTGTTAAACCTACGTATGGAATATTACAGATCACTCAATTCAAAATCGTTTGTGACATTTATGAACTGGAGCACCTATATTAAATGATATACAAAATATAACTGAGGAGAAACTGCATAATGTTTTCAAAAAAGAACGATTAATGCTTGCATTAAAGCTAGTGGTAAAGATTTTGAACAGATAGGTACTGTGAATTAGTATCATTTGTGCACCACCGTTTACTACTCAATATCCTTTTAAATAAAATAGTTGTTTATAATTTAAAGTGAGAAGTGAGAGCTGTAAGGTAAAACAAATATGTGCTTGTTACATTAATAATATTAATATTTTTTTGTATACATATAAGTAACATAATGTATTTTGTAAATGGTTTAAACCCTGTAACAAATAAATAATAGAACAAACTAAAAAAATTATTTGTTTATTAATGCCCATTGCCCAGGTACAATTCCAGTAAGTTTTAAATTTGTTTACTTAACACGTTAACTGCCACCATCTAAAAAAAGGGTCCCTCAGTCCATTTTCTTATTTATACATTATTATGCTTAAAATATGTATAGTGTTACATATCTTTAAAATCCTTTATAAATATTTTTTGCATTTTTTTGACGTTTAAATTTATGGCACGACATTCGTGTCATAAAACCAAAAGGCAAAAATGTATTACCTACCAAATATTTGTAAGAGAGAATAATGGGAGATTATGAAAAATCAAAAGCATTTACAAAAGTTATGGGATGAAATTATGTCTGAGGAGGAGCCCGATCCATTTGAACGGAGCTCCTCCGACTATGAGCCGGTTTCAGAGAGCATTGATTCTTCAGAGGAGTACTATAGATCGAGACCCGCAAAAAAACGTCAAAACATTAGTTTTGTCAGTAACCACTAATCCATCAAATTCTTTGGCAAATCCGATAGCATCTACGTTTGCAGGTACATATTTTTTATGGTCTAGCGCGAGCCGTAACGTTTTTATATAGCATCATGATTTTTATAGTAATATTTTTCCCACATACTTTGGAATATATCTATGTTTATTTATATTTTTTCAAAAAATATTCCTAATAAATTTTTTGTTTGCTTTTTTACGTTATCAATTTTGCGTTGAAGGATAACCACAGAGAGTTCAAAAATAATAATTCGAAACAAAAACATTTCGTTTTATCTCCATATCAGGAGTGTCATGCTCAGTAAATGCTCATCATGTCTACACAGAAGTAACTCAAACGAAAATTCCAATTACGGAATTCAAGGAAAGTATTGCAATGTCTATGCTAGGGCGTAAATCTGACCTTCGTGTGGAAACGCCTCTAGAACGGGATAACCAGGGGAATCATGAATTGGAAGATATACATATGCGTCGTAGGTGTGTTGTCTGCTATGAACAGGTAGCAGCTGAATGCGCTAGTTCAGTGTGATGTCATTTTGGTTCCACTGACGTTTAATTCTAACCAAACTTTTAACAAAAACATCAATAAATTTGACATATACGATTTTACTGTTTTTATTTTATTTCAAAATATTGTTTACAGGTCATAAAAAATAGTTTAAAGGTATGTAATTGGTAACTAAACGATTGTATATTTGATACATGCTATCTACTTACTTTTGGAATATATTTGTAAAACTGAAAAAAACGATATAATTTAGGTAAACAAAACGAACAAAACGCACTCAAAAAATCTACTGTCACTTTAATTGTCAGTGGAACCATAATTACATCATCACTGAACTAGCGCATTAGGTGCTAAAGCTGCTCAGTCGAAAACACCAAGATCCAATTATGCATGTAGTGTTTGCGAAGAAACATTTTGTGTGTCTTGTTTTTTTTATAAAACATAAAACCACTTTAAAATAATGTCGTATAATTATATTGATGTTTTTTATGTTCTATATTTTGTGTTATTTCCAAAAAAAAAGTCGTATTTGTTGTATTTTTATAAGCAGTATTTATTACATACAATATTTTTATTTCTATCAATAAAAAATTATAAAATCCAGGGGTTTGGTTTCGGGTCTCTAGCGCCATACTCAAACGTATCCCATTTAAACATACGAGCTCTGTGGTCGTATAACTATGCCATTCAACTTAAATCGATCACCATTCTCATGGCTCATATGCTGTCCCATGAAACCTGAGTGCATAAATTTTCATGGCACAGACGTTGTGCAATCCGGCAGTTAACGTGTTAAACTGCAATAATTGTCATATATTGCCATTGTCTTCTGTCTATCGTATTTCAAGTTTCAGCTGTAGCTAAATATCTTAAGAGTCAATCTAAAGTAAATAATTTTTAATTTTATTCATATTTTAATAGTGGCAATAACTAGTACGAACCATATCCAAAAACTTCCCCTGAACTCTCGATAAAAATTAATCCGTTTATATAAAGATTAAATAAAAAAGGATTGATTACCGTAACTTCTGGGATACCGTAGATATCTAGATCACTATAGACACCTTCTACTCTTGTGACTTGTTGTCGGTTTGTAAAATAGCTTTCAAATAATTTGAGTTCAAATACTTTCGAGAGGTCTAGGTATACACAGAGACATGGACTGTTTTCTTCTAGAGCAGTTAGTACTTTGGTACATAGTGCTATAACTGCATCTTCTGCAGAAACAAGTTTTTTAAAACCATATTGGTTAGCAGATATTAAATCATATTTTGATGTAAAATTTAAGAAATTGTTTTTAAGAGCTTTTTTAAAAATCTTTGATAAATGTGTTATTAACTTAAATTGGTCTGTAATTTGTTACCACTGTGTAATCTCCTCTTTTGTGTATTGGAACAACAATGGTTTGTTTAAATAGATTAGACCATATACCAGTAGTAAAAGTCAAGTTTATTAAATTATTTACTGATGTCAATATAAATTTAGATATATCTTTTAATGTTTCAACTTTAACTCGTTAATAATATTTTCAATTTGTCCGTTGAAGATTGGAAATAAAACGAAAGAGCCAGAGAATATTACGGAGTGCTCGAAATGTTGGATTTGGTTTAATATTTTCGGCCAGTTCTTTTCCAACATTTATATAGGTTTCATTAATGATATTTGCAATTTCTTTAAATGAATTTATTGTTTCCCCTTTCGAGTTTTTTAATGAACTTATATATGTTTTTCTCTATTTTGTTTCGTTTCATTACTTTCCACAGTTGTTGGGGGTTACAGGAATTGTTTTCAATATTTGTGTTAATAAGGTTTTTACAATAGTTATTTTTCACAGTGTTTTATGGAATTAATTACTATATTTTTGTATGTTTTATATTGTTGTTTAATTTCTAAGTTATTCAGGTTTTTTATTATTTCGACGGTTAAAAGGAGAAATAACTAATACGCCACGTTGGCCAAAATTTAGTAATGTATACCATCGGAATTAGTGATTTTTCTGCGTCGATCTATGTATGTTTGATCTCAATCAGCTAGTTTTATGGCGTATTAAACATTTTGGATGAGTCATAAGAAACGCAATGTATTAAGTGAACTTCAAACAGCTCTCCTGTAAAGTCACAATACTGGCATATTAACCGTTTATTCTTTCAACTTTCCATTTGTTGAAGAAATCCATTCTTTTTATTTATCTTAATGATATACTAACTGGGTAAAAATGTACTTTTATGCGATTTGACATGATATTCCAAAGAAGATTACTTATAAATTTAAAATCGACTGATTTCGAAAGATGTGCAATATTTCTATATCCTAAGTGAACCACTTCGTAGGTAACGGTTAAATTTGGGTCGTCTAACAATTTATTTTTCTTATTTGTTTGAAGTAGAGGTTAACACGTTCACTGCCGATCAGTTTAACCCTGAAGTCACCTAAGTACCGAAGTCCTACTTACTACGCATTTACCAACAGGTAGTCGTGGGCGCTTTAAAGCGCCAGCGCCCTCTGGCAGTGAACGGGTTAAAATAACTTCAAACAGTACCTCTGAGATGATATAAAAGGGGATTTTTTAAATTGTATGTGTGTTAAATTATTTTTATTGAAAGTATGAAATTTATCAATTTTCAAGATTAACACGACCTAACTTAGACTTTTATCTTACTTTGACTGAAAACTAGATTTTTAAATACTATTTAACTTTAGATCTACACATAAGGTTTTAATACACACAAATACCCCATCAAAACTATATAAAGATGAAATATTTAAATATCACTAATTTAGCTAATTAAAAAAATAGTATTAAATCCAACTCACCATCATCATACACGCTGGGCAACAATCTATTGAACACCGTCAAACTTTTACCATAATTCACATGTCTCAGATTATTGCAATGCCCTGTATAAGTCCTGAACGGCGTATTAGGATCGCAAGGTCCATTATCGTCGCACTGCAAATCAACATCGAAAGTCTGAGGCGGTATCAAAGCTCCCAAATCTACTTGCTGCAAGGCATCACTGAGTTCGTCTCTGAAGATTGACGCTACGACGTTGTTATCGAACAGTTGACGTTTCCTTCTTCTGTGCAAAAGAGAGTTGACTATTTCATTGGATGCGAATTCGAATAAAAGCGACGTGTTGGCTAGTTTTAAGGCGTTTTTGTTGGCTTTACTGAACGCTGCTGCTACTCCTTGGGGTGATTTGGGGTTAAGGCCTCCAACTGAAAAAAATATTTAAATAGGTATTGCAATTTAAATAAACATCAAACAGGTTGATAGAATAGAATGTATTAATCATATCTACGGAATGAAAAAATTATATTTTTTTAACTAGAGACAGAATATAACCAACAAGCAAATAAGTACTATAAAGGTTGTTTCATAACATATCTTATAGAAATATGTAAATCCTACAATGCATTTAAATTTTTTTATATAATACTTATAATGTCAAAAAGGGTCATATAAGACAATTATACAACTAATATACCGGGTGTTCAAATTGAAGTGTTACAGTTAAATACCGCCGAAAATATGCATTTTAGAAAAAAAGTTTCAGAGAAAAGTTTTATAGTTTTTTGGGGGAAACATTTTGGATAAATTCATTTTTTTTAAAAAACGATTTTAGCCAAAATTTTTTTCCTACAAAACTATAAAACTTTCGTCTAAAACGTTTTTTTATAATAGGCGGTATTTAGCTGTAACACTTTAATTTGAACACCCGGTATAACAATTGTAAGTAATGATTATAAAACTCTTTTATGAGTGTATCTCCAGGATTATACAACGAATTTGCGTACGTATTTTAGTATCTACTGCTA
This sequence comes from Psylliodes chrysocephalus, assembly GCA_927349885.1. Classification (NCBI taxonomy): domain Eukaryota; kingdom Metazoa; phylum Arthropoda; class Insecta; order Coleoptera; family Chrysomelidae; genus Psylliodes; species Psylliodes chrysocephalus. The sequence continues at coordinate 59,059,481 of OV651815.1, read as the reverse complement.
AAAAATATTGTAGTTATCGTTGTCAATATATTTTAAAAACATTTAAATTATTGTTATGATAATATTTTATAATATAATAAGGTATAAAACTATTATAAAACTGTTTTAAGTGCTGAAATTAGTAATAAATATACTCATAAAACCAGAACTGAATTTTTACACAGCTCTTTTAAAATAGTTTAATATAAAGTTATGTAAAACGTTATACAACTGTTGTAGAATCTTCTAAGTTTACAATAAAACGTTGTTCTAAAATATAAATAAATTGTAATTGGGGGTTTCAATTAATTTGAATTATGAATGGTTAATTTTCAGTTAAATTTTATTAGCAAATATTTGCCGTAAGAATATTTACATAATCTTATACCCGAAGATCTTCTCTTGGGATAAATTTATTGTATTAAAATTATCTAAGAAATAAAATTGTACCTTAAATTTCTATATTGGATAACTCTATCTGTATCTGTAACGTGTTACCCCAATGGCACTTAGGCCTAACTAGGTCCATTGTGCAACCTCCTAAGATGATTGGCACCTCCTAGCTCGTAAGCCATCCTACTGATATGATGTAGTGCTTCTTTAATATCGGCCGGTGTTAGCCGATACTCGCTAAACACAAATAAATAAGAGCGTCAAGCAATCGTAAAGCATATGCTCGATGGTCTCATCTTCCGTACTTGGCAATGACCAGTCAGAATGCCTGTGACTAGGCGCAGATTCTGTCTAGTCATAGTCAAGTATTTCTTTGTTGCAGTGTTGTCAGGATAATTTAAGAGCATCCCATCTTTCCTTGAATTTTACAAGGGAATATTCTTTAATTAGGTCTGTTATTACCGATTTTGGCAGGCAAATAGAAGAGACAAGTCCAAAAAGTATTTGGTAGGCTGCTTTTTTGGCTAGTGAATCAGCAAGACGGTTACCTTTCGATGTGGCGTGACCTTTGATCCATCTTAAGATGAGCACATTGTTGATAGATACTTCGGCCAAACCTTCGTGACATTCCAGTATTAACTTTAAGTAAATTAGTGGTCTCTTCAGGGTGAGTAGTGCTTGTCTGCTATCTGTATAGATGAGCATGTTCCTTCCAGTGTTATTGTTTCTAGTGATTTCTTTTGCTGCTCTGAGAATTCCCGTTAGCCCTGTTTGAACTACACTTGCACTATTGCTTACAGCCCATTTTATGTTTAGGTTTAAGAATCTGGAGTACATTCCACATTCTGCGCCTATTTTTGTTTTAGAACCGTCAGTGTAGGTATGAATCGTACCTGCCACTTTCAGCTCTTCTACTTGTTCTGTTATAATTTTATATGGCTTATGGAAGATATATCCCGGTGAGATGGAGTCCATAATTGCTTAAAGCACTGGGAGCGTATCGAGCGCCTCCTGCCAAAAGCGACCTCTCGCCTCACCATATCCTACATCAGGTTCTATTCCAACCATGTGGAGGCGTGTCATTATCATTAGAGCAACCTCCTTTAATGACTTCCATGGCTCTGGTCAGTGATGTTTTCATGGCTCCTGTTATGTTAGACATGCTGTTCTTTTAAATTTGTTCAAGTTTACGGATAGCTGTTAATTTTTGGGTTTTCAGAACCCAGACAACTGCACCGTATATTAGCATAGGTCTTATGATAGCCGTGTAAGTCCATGCGACGACTGTGGGAGAGAAACCACATGTGCTCCCCACGCACGGTTCGGCGGCATTGTTCATTAGCAGGCAATGTATTGGATAACTATAAAATTATTCACTTTTGTAAGTAAATTATTTTTCTAGTTGGGTCAATCTTCAATACAACAGAAATTTGAAGAAAGTAAGGAAGAAAATTTGTTTGTACAAAATATTCCACATCGATTTAAGTTTATCAAATTATTAAGAAAGCTTACCTTCAGTCCATACTTTATATTCCATCTTCCTCCTTTCCATCACATCCCTTTCGGCCTTCTCTAAGGCGTCCATCAATAAATCCGCTGATATGTCCGACATGGGGTCCATCTCTACCCATTCCGACAGTTGAGGAAGTGGATGTTGATCGCAGGATATTCTAGCGTTCAAATAAGGATCTTCTTGTACAAAACCTTTGGGCTGAATTCTACCTAGATCGTCGGTATTGGCGCATAAAAGACCTGCTACGGTAATTTTTTTAATTTCCTTGAGTTGACTGGTCGTTAAGGAACTTGGAGGAAGGTCGTTTTCATACCAGAAACGGTCGGTTTCTTTAAGAAGCTGGAACTGTTGTTTCAGAAGGCAGTTAAACGTTGGTCCGACCACCGTACCTAAGAAAAATAATATAGTTAGGCACTAAAGACATTATAAAAACAAAGAATTTTATAAATATTAAAAAAACTCTATAACTAAAAGCAAATCTATCAAAAAATTCCCAAAATAGGTATATACCATAGATTAATACTAGTAAAATGTTGCAGAGAAAAAATGCAAACAAAGGCAATATACTACAGTAAAATTGCAATAAATAAACTGAAAAACACTGAAAATATAGCAAAATACCAAGAACACACGGACAAAGAATTGAAAATTAGAACTTTGAATTAACATTTTTAAAACGATGGAAAGTTTTCAAAGAAATTTTAAGAAAAGCAAAGGAGATATGTAAAATTAATTTTAACAAACTTTTAAAAACAACAAAGTGGTGGAACAAAGAAACAAAATGATTAGTAAAAGAAAAGAAAACTGCACGGAGAAAGTATTTTCAGACAAAAACATAAAAAGGAGTAGAATATTAAAAAAGAAATATATCGAAAAACATAATAATCAGATAATAAAAAATTTTGGCAAAATCAAAAAGATTACAAAGAAACAGAAGAAAATAAATAAGAACTATTAAAAATAAGAATAACAATCTGTAAACAGAAGAAATATAAATAATAGTAAACTTAAATAGAAACAAATTTGTCAGTATGCCGATTAAGGAAACATCAAATACAGACGGGGACATCATTTTAAAAAAATTCAAAAAGAAGAAATAGATAATGCCATACATAAAATTAAAGAGAAAAATTATGTGGCGAGGATGGTAAAACTGCAAAAATAACTAAATTGATAGGAGACAAGGGGAAGAGATGGTTGTGGAATATATCATTATGCAAGGAGGAATTGGAAAAACACAGGAAATCCTGAACGCCAACGTTCTGTATAATTAGTAATTTTATTATGCGCATTCTGCATGATTTTCTCCATCTGTCAAGATGATAGCGCCATCTGCAAAAGTAGCTGATGTATTATTTTCTAGTTCTGGAATATCATTGATATATAAAAGATACAGGACAGGTTCTAATATGTTTCCTTGTGGTACTCCAGCTTTCTTAGTTTTAAATAAACTTCTTCCTGCTTTATTTTTAATGCTCTATATATACACATACAGCACACTATATCCCTGCCGCTAATCTGCCGATTTACCAAAATATATTGCAATATTTATGAAATATTCACAGAATATATTTCTTATTCAGCATATTTATTTTTCATATTTTATAGATATCTATGTAAAATATTGTGTTATATTTAACTTTCTCTTTAAAGATAAAATAAGTATTTATAGTTTTCTTATACTGTAGACAAGAAAGGCACAAAAGAATGATTCTAACAGTCAAAAGTATGCACCTAGTATGTATTGGTAGTTCGTAGTAAAAATTACCTAATAGTGTCTTATTGTCTCCACTCATAATCTTACCTCTCGTCGAGAGGTTAAAATGATAAGGAATATTTTTTAACCATGATACCCTGGCCAAATACTGTAAACGGTGAAAGCCACTATTAAAAAAAAAGAAGAATATATATGATACACAACGGAACATTTTCACATTTGTGAGTTTTTTTTAATGAGTATGTCTTACGATATACCCACCTATGGGGTAAGTATGATTAATTATAATATATGGTCCTTATGTAGTATCAGTGTGGTACTTAAAATTATAAATATGAATAAATATTTTATAAGAAGTGTAAATCAATTGATTGACGAGTCTCTTTTGTTCTCAAAAAATTATAGAGCATTAGCTTCAGAGGAATGTAAAATGTAAGCTTCTTACTGAATCTTCCTAGGAAATATCATCATTCTTTTCACCAGGAAAAAAACTCGAGTAAAATACAATGAGTTTATTTCAACATTTCTTTATGTAAAGGATGATATTAGTTCAAATACATCTAATGCTAATGAATTACTTATTGCTAGTAATAAAGTAACTGATCATTATAAAAGTTTAGAGGAAATCAAGATATGGGCTATTCGTAATAAAATTGCAGACAAGCTACTATGTAATCCTATTTTTGTTTTCTTAGAGATGTTTTTAGGAAAATGCACAGAACACAAATATCAATGGAAATTGTAGAGGACCATTACTATAAATAAAGTGACCTAAAGATGCTATAGAAGTAAGTATGACTGTAATATTTGTCTCAAGCTTTTGAAATATTTCTATTTTACTAATATTTTCATCTCAATTCTGAATTTGAATAACTTGTAAATATCTCATAATACATATACATATACATATACAGGGTGTATAAATAAAAATTCCCAGGCCGGATATTTTAATTTTCTAAAAGCCAGTTCATAGAGCACTAAGAGAGCTTCAATTTTAGATATAAATTAATTTTAAATAGGTCAATATGTAAATGGCGTTGCTCTCAATAGGAGGATCTCTTTTACATAGCGCATCTTGTAAAAAATGCATTTTAAGCGTATTTTGATTTATGGACTAATTCGATAAATCTAGCCATTTTTGACAAAGTGGGTCACTTAAACCAGTTTCATCCTGTTTTTCGGCATTAATCATTGGAATTTAAGAAAATTTTAAAACAGGTCGAGAAGTCAGAAATATAACTGTTTATTGCGATACTTTTAATTTTAGCGCCCTCTATCGGGATAAAAGACCTTTTAACGTATTATAAAGTGTGATACTTCATTTGAAAGCTAATTTAATTACTAATTACATATATAATTAATATAAATATGTCCATATTGTTCTTGCAAGAAAATTAAGTCAGCATAAATAAAATAATGCATGACTAATTTTTAAACTATTGCAAGTGCAATATGGAGGATATTTGTATTATTGTTATGTGGTGCATTAAATTAGTAATTAAATTTTCTTTCAAATAAGGTTTCACACTTTATAATACGTAGATTTATATCCCGATAGAGGGCGGTACATTTAAAAGTGTCGCAATAAAACAGTCATATATCTGAATTCCCCATAAAATTACCTTTTCAATAATGTACTACACAGTTGTGTCACACTTTATAATACGTAATGGTTTTTTATTCCGCTAGAGGGCGGAAAAATTTAAGTAACGGAATGTACAGACATTTCTGAATCCCCCATTAAATTACCATTTCAATTATGTGCCATACATGGTACATTAACTATTTAAAAGTAAGGTGATGAAGAAGTACAAGGGAGAGGGTTGATACATGGCAGATGTCTGTATTGTAAAAATGTGTTCAATTTAGAATAAAAATCGACCTTTTTTAGCATTTTCTTAAAACCTAATGATTAATGTTGAAAAACAGGAAGAAACTGTTTTAAGTGGCCCACTCTGTATATCAAAAATGGCTAGATTTATCGAATTAGTTCATAGAACAAAATCTGCTTAAAAATGCATTTACTACAAGATGCGCTGTACAAGAAAGATCCTCCCATCGAAAAAAAAAAAAAACATAATGAGAGCAGTGCCATCTACATATTGACCTATTTAAAATCAATTTATATATAAAACTAAAGCTCTCTTGGTAATCGGTGAACTGGCTTTTATAGAATTAAAATATCTCTATTTCTTACCAAAATATCTGGCCTGGGATTTTTTATTGGTATCTTATATATCATTGTTTTAGGAAAAAAGTACGTGAATAACCTCAGCAACTAAATTTAAATTTACAGTCTTGTATGTATTTTTTTTTTCATTAGCCTCGTGTTCTGTGTAGGAGTTGTTACTGTTTCCCAGCGCCACTTTAGGAACAGCACTGTTAATTAGAACCCAACAGTGAATGGTCGAGTGGGGAATAATTAAATAAAAAATTCCCGGCTAACGGTGGGATTCGAACCTGGGACCCTTGGATCCACAGTCAGAGACTAATACTGAGCCACCCACCCCTTATGAGTATGTATGTATGTATGTATTTTTTTGTGTCATCGGCTTCAACTGCTAAGGTTATTTCGCCTCGTGTTCTGTGTAGGCTTTGTTACTGTTTCCCAGCGCCACTTTATGAGCAGCACTGTTAATTAGAACCCAACAGTGAATGGTCGAGTGGGGAATCCTACCAAGGCATCAGAATTAATTTTAAATAATTAAGGGCCGATCTTTTCACCTCTGAGTAAAGTTATATGTAGGTTTATTTGACAGATTAGCACACAATAGCCCTATTGTTTAATCAGCAAGTAGTTACTTGCAACTTTACTCAGAGGTGAAAAAACTGGCCGTTAATTCAATAAAAAAATTCCTGCCAACGGTGGGATTCGAACCTGGGACCCTTGGATCCACAGGCAGAGACTCTACCACTGAGCCACCCACCCCGTCATGTATTGTTTTTATTTTTTGAAAATTTGCTTTATTTTTCAAATAAAATTTATTTTGTATTACAAATTTGTATTCAAGTATGGGTTATATTTTCTAAAGTATGGTACTGCATTAAAAAAAAAATTCCATGAATATTCAAAATATCATGAATATTCAAAATACCATGAATATTCAAAATACCATGAATATAGGCCATACACATATTTTAGCAGATAGAAACATATCGTGGGCATATGTTTCATGGTGACCTTGAATATTCCTGCAATCTTCCTGTCATATGCCATGGTTGATATGGCATATCCATGGAATATAGGAGAATGCAGTTGAGATATGCATTGAATATTTATGCAATATTTTTGTGCTGTCTGGGTAATGTATGATTTCAATTACTGTATGTATTGTCTGGGCAACGAAATGTTTTAGTTTTAGTTAGTTTCTTCTAATGATGTTTCTTATTTGGCGGACTTGGACAATGGTCGAATGTTTCTCCTTTAAAGCCAAATTAATGCATAGGAATTATTTTTGTCTTCTATGAAATATTTTTTAAAATAATTTTGAATTAGTAGATAGTAAAGAGCAGTGGCGGCTCGTGGGCACTAGCGGCAGTGGGGCACACACTGGAAAGGAATCCCTGGATTCGTTTTTCCCTTAGGAAAATAAGTTCTCCGCTCAATGAAAATTAAATATATTTCAAAACAAATTAAATATTACAAAATTGAAGACTAACTGCTAGGTACCGCTGCAGTTGTATACTATTTCTTATAGTTGAAGTCCATTCTTCTGGATTTTTGGCTAGCGAAGTGATCGATGACCAGATTATTAAAATTTGGAATGGACCGAATAAGTTTTTTTTCGATGGATAACATGGCTAACGCGCACAATCTATCTTGGCACATAGTGTTCCTTAAAAATGTTTTAATACGTTTTAGTGTCGAAAAACATCTTTCATTCTCCACTGTGGTCATGGGAATTGTACACAGGATAGTTAGCAGCTCCATAGATTCCGAAAATGTAATTGTCAAATTGTTCTCAAAAAACATTTATAATAACGGTACGGCCCCATTGTGTTGCACAAAGTCATCTCGGGTGTAAAGTATGGACAGTTCATTAAGTAGTTAACCTTTGGAAATAAACTACACACAGTTTTAACGTCCTCATTTGGAAAACAACCTCGGTAGTCTTTAAATTTTTCACTATCAAATAAACTTGCAATTGTTAGGTGGGCAGTAAAATTAAAACGTTCATTTGCCAACACTACTATTGTATCACAAATTTCCTTACATATCCTTAAATTAGGAATGGGGTCCTCCTTTTCAACAAACCGTCTCTTCTTGCTTGTACTTGGACCTGATTGGGTGTTGTCGCTGAAGTTTAGTTCTTGTGGGTCTTGTTGTGATTGCCATTCTTCATGAATTAACGTATCTATATTATTTCTAATATTTTGAATAGCTGGTGCAAAATTTGATATGTTTATCTTAACTTTGAGAGCATCGAGCTGTCTACTCTGCAGTTGATTAAAAAGTATATCGCAATTTTGCTGAGGAAAAATAACCTGTCTTCCAAAATTTATCAACCCTTTAGTCTGATTAATAGTTTTTTTATCGAATTCTGTGTTCATAATTTCTTCGAGACATTTAATCAAATCCTTTTTATAAACAAAACTAGTATTGATACACTTCGATGTAAAATTACATCGTGTAGGAGCATTTGAAAGTCTACGACTCTGAAGAAAAGGTGTTTGGCAATTTATAATCTCCCAGCGAAAAATTTTTCTCTTATATTTTTAAATTAGAAAAAATATGTATATCTCTATTTGATAGTTTATTAACTAAGCCTGGAATTTCCAACGCATACCTTTTTGAGATGAGCAAAATAGAATTAAGTCATCTTTGCCAACAATTTGCGAAAATGTACACCATTAAATTATTTATAAGACACTCTTAAATATGCAAACAGAGATTTGAAATCCTCCAAAAAGTCAGACAAAATTTTGTCCCTTTTATAAATATTATTGATTTTTTTTCATTATATTTTTGACTGCTTTATAAAAAAAAGTTATTTTTCTTTGTAGTTTTATTTCTTAACTATTCCAATGGTCCAACCAACGTTTTTTCGTAATCACAATAAATAAATTATTATCATGGTCCAACAAACGCGCACCTTAAGCCGAAACCGGCATCGCTTTTGTGAGGGTGCCAGTAAAGATGCCGCTGCGTACATTCGTATCTGGTCTAGGTAATCTGTGCCATAGGTACAGCACGTCACGATGAAGACAGCGCCCCGCTTGTGACGTATAATCCATCGCATGTGTTCATCTCTAGCTAAGCGATATTGTCATTGTCCTTGTTTTTCGCATCATAATAAGAGAGAAAACAACAGAGGCACACATTTACTGTGCTCTGTGCCCAATTTCGGAATTCTCGGAATGTCGCTCAACGCCCGGTCGTCCAGTGTCGTGCCAACGCGTTTTGGGCTGAATATTAGATAAAATAATAATAGGCATTGAGGAAAATATAAAATATGTAAGTTATTTTTTTTTTGGTTTATTATACAAGGGCACGTACCCAAGTGCCCTTACGGGCAAACCGCCACTGGTAAAGTGATTGATTTATAAGATAAAACTTCATTGGTGGTTTGCCTACACAGATACGGAAACAAAAGAGGGCCACAATATATTTTTTTACTGACTCATAACTCAATTTTTCTAACTTGTAATTAAAAAAAAAAAAATAATTTTTAAGACTTGAAATTCGAAAATTGATTTGTTTGAGTTTTAGATGAAATTCCAGATCGAAAATCTGAATTATAAGTAACAAAAATAAAATCGATTTTTCTGAACTCTTTATTATTCTGAATTGCCAGTCAAAAAAATCGATTTTTAACGAAAGTTTACTAACCTGGAATGGGTTTCTCCAACAACCCTCCTACCAAGAGATCAATATCATCGGTACTTCTATACATATACTTCAGCGCCTTAATATATTCATCTTTAATACCAAAGTTCTTGAGATTTTCGAAACTTAAAGGTTTTTTATTGACGGAATTCGTACAGTATTGCAGATAGTTGGTGTAGGAAGGTATACCATGATCTCTTCCCATGTGTATAAACAAGGATGCCGTGTCCCATTCAGTGCGAATTGGTACCATTATGTGAACGCTGGGTGAATTTGCTGGTGTTCTTATTAGGAGATCTATCATTTCAGCGAAGGATTCTACTGTCTCGTTCATCTGTAAACATATGTTTTTTAGATACCAACATATTTATACAGAGTGGACCACCAGTAACTGCATCGATCGATATCTCAGAAACTGGATGTAGGATACATTTGGGAACTAGACATCTAGTTTTAGGGCATATTCACTTAAAATATTTTCATTTTGGATAATTAATAATGCTTATAAGGTTTAAAATGAGATTGTGAGAACTGCCACAAATATTTTTTTTCATATAGGACTTTATACATGAAATGAGCTCAGAATCTTTAAAAAAATGTAATAATATATAGGGTGAAAATAATCGACTTAAGGTGTATTTCTGGTATAACCGAAAGTGCCCATTAGATGAAAATATTTTAACTGAATAGACCTCTAGCAGGTTTCCAAATTTTCAAATTTTTCTTGCATCCAGTTTCTGAGATATCGATTGATGCAATTGCTGGTGGTAGTCCACGCCGTACACTATGGTATAAGTGAAAGTAATAAATACATGATTTCTTAAGGTGAGTACAGCACCCCCTTATAATATTCGGACAAGCATATCTCAAAAAGTAATTTTTTTTAAAAGTTAAAATTTTGGCATAATAAATTAGGCAATAATATCTAGAATATGCTTATATTTTAAAATTTTAATTGTTTTCAGTTTCCAAGAAAAAAATCAAAGGGCTTTAAATTTTGAAATATCATAATAAAAATAAATACATTCCTCAACAGCACTATTTTTAATATAATCTCCAAATTTAAGCTCTTAATCTCTTGTTAATGATTTTTTAAAATTCGCCGAAATTAGTGGCTGAAACGCCTCGTTAAGTGCTATTTTCTGGTTTAAACTGGTGTAAACTGGTGTAAATCATTGCAAGAAACGAATGATGACTCAGGGTGTACGATACGATAGTTACAGTCGCGTTAGACTAGAAAGCAGCACTTAACGAGGCCTTTTAGCCTTTAATTTTGGCGAATTTTAAAAAATTAATAACAAGAGATTGAGAGCTTAAATTTGGGGATTATATTAAGAATACTGCTGTTGAGGAATGCATCTATTTTCATTATGATATTTCAAAATTTAAAGCCCCTTTATTTTTTTTTTTTGGAAACTGAAAATAATTAAAATTTTAAAATATAAGCATATTCTAGATATTATTGCCTAATTTATTATGCCAAAATTTTAACTTAAAAAAAAAATTACTTTTTGAAATATGCTTGTCCGAAAATTATAAGGGGGTGCTGTACTCACCTTAACTAGTTCCGAATAAAATAAGTTTTTGATAAAACGCACGATGAAAAATAAAAATATAAAAATCAAAGATGTTTTTCTTTCTTTTACACCGGGTGTTCCAAAATTAGAGGTAAATATTAGTGTATTATATAGGTGAAAATAAGTAAGAAAATAATATTCAAAAATACCTTATAAGAGAGCAACCTCTCATTGAAGAGACCCCATGAAGATATTTTTGAAACCGGTACCAATAATTACTTCAAATTTTGAATTTGTCTAAAAACTGATATTTTGAATGTGATAATTAGTTCAAAACCTTTGTACTTCTAACTGGGACGTCACAATTAGGACAAAACGATGTGAAAAAGTACCGGTTTTGAAAATATCGTCAGAAAATCATCTTCAGGGGGTCCTCTTCAAAAAGGTGTTGCTCCCTTGCAAGGTATTTTTGAATATATCTTTATAGGAACTTTATATCTTCTTTTCACCTGTATATTACACTATTAAAATATTTAAATCTAATTTTTTAAATTTAAATACGTCTCTACTATAACTGGAAAATATAGTCCAGTAGATTTAGAATAAAAATAGGAAGATAAAATTTTGTATTTATTATAAAGGCACAAAAATCACCAAATATAGTAATTTTAACTAGAAGCAAATAATAGAACAATAAAATAATAAATATGTATTATCTATGTATTATTAAAAATATGGTATTGAGAAACAAATATTATAGTGTTTCAAATCATTATACGTACCACAGAACTAGGTAACATAGATAAAAGTATTGGCAGTACAGAAATGGCTATTTCATTAAACACTCCAACTTTCTGGGTACTGGAGTATTTGGAAAACCTTCCGTGCGTTTTCAGTTCCAATTGTGTGTGTACTATGGCTTCCTGAAATACAAAATATTAGAGATGTAATAAAGAAATAGAGAAATATTGTAGATGTTGGATTTTGAAAATTAAAATCCAACTGCGCGACTTAATAGTAACTCTATTCTGTACAATTATAAAATATTTCCCTATCTCTCTGATCGGGTTTCAGACCACCACATAGTACCCCACTACTCAAAATGATTGGTGTTGTTTTGTGCGCCAGCGGTGGAAACGACTAAAATGTTTATTTTAACAACCCCTAAGTTGAATCTCTCTTTTTCAAGATGTATACGAGCCAATTAAACATCTTAACTAATATAAATAAAATCAGTGCTGAAAGTGACACATAATATGTAAGTTTTTTGACTATTTTTCGTTTATTTAATTTTAAGGAAAATTCGAGTAAACGTGCAGTGTTGCCACGTCTAAGGCAATACATTTCTGTTATTTTTTATCATTACAGTTATATTGTGAGAAGTTATTCTGACTTCTCTGTTTATTTAAATAAATCATTTAGTATGTGTATGACTTTTATTCGTGTGAAAGTGGTGAGTTGTACACAAACACTTTGCTCTCTTGTATTGGTTAGGGCGGAAACTTTTCGAAGAAGTAACATTCATCAACATTAAATAGTACAGTACACTTGCTTTCCACCCTCTCCAATACAGTAGAAATAATACAAAATTAATAAAGAAATTCTATAAAAATAATAGAAAATTAACGAAGAAATGAAAAGAAATAACAGAAAAATATTAAAGAACTAATAGAGAAATAATAGAGAAATAATAGAGAAATAATAGAGAAATAATAGAGAAATAATAGAGAAATAATAGAGAAATAATAGAGAAATAATAGAGAAATAATAGAGAAATAATAGAGAAATAATAGAGAAATAATAGAGAAATAATAGAGAAATAATAGAGAAATAATAGAGAAATAATAGAGAAATAATAGAGAAATAATAGAGAAATAATAGAGAAATAATAGAGAAATAATAGAGAAATGATAGAGAAATAATAAAGAAATAATAGAGAAATAATAGAGAAATAATGGAAAAATAATAAAGAAATAATAGAAAAACAATAAAGAAATAATAGAGAAATAATAGATAAATAATAGAGAAATAACAGAGAAACAATCGACAGTTAATAATTGTTTTATATCCCATTTTTATATGATTCATGTTGTTTTTAGAACACAATAATTAATTTAATTAAGTCATTCTTACAAAGTAAAATAACCACTTAATGTAAACAATATTTGTGATACGCAATATGGAACAGAATTTGATAAAAGGCAATGACTAAGTTTAATATTATTTAAGTTCAACAAACTGAACTTAATTTTCTTAGTATACTATTTCTTCATGAATGTAAGTAATCAATTCCACAAAACAAAAGACCAAAAACATGAAATGTTTTGATAAATAAATTGCATCCAATTTTAACATAAAATATAGGATATAAGTATTTTGGATAAGAATTGTGATAAATTAAGTATACTAGCCGATTAATTAAATCTAGAGTTAAAAATCATCTAATACAGCCATACTCAACCTGCGGCCCTTGGGCCACATGCAGCCCTCCAAGCTTTTTTTGCGGACCGAAACACTATTAAGTACGTGCTTCTTAATACTATAGGTTTCTATTTTAAAAAACCTTAAGCGAAATACATTTATCGTACACTGCGCTAAATATCACGCTAATGTTTAAATACGGGTTTGGTGGGGATAACCCCATTTTGTCTTTTTCGAGTTAAGTACATTTTCGTCTCCAATAGTTCAACTAACATACAGCATAAACAAGACAAGTGAAACGAAGTCTATATTTATGATGGCCAATAAAAACTCCATATTAATACATTCACAATATACACAAACAAGATAAGTGATATTAATACCGAAACAGAATCATAACATTGTGTTCAATTGCTAATAGTGTATCGATTTTTCAATTTTTCGATTTTAGATTTTTCGATTTTTCGATTTCGATTTTTCGATTTTTCGATTTTTCGATTTTTCGATTTTTCGATTTTTCGATTTTTCGATTTTTCGATTTTTCGATTTTTTGATTTTTCGATTTTTCGATTTTTCGATTTTTCGATTTTTCGATTTTTCGATTTTTCGATTTTTTAGATTTTTCGATTTTTCGATTTTTCGATTTTTCGATTTTTCGATTTTTCGATTTTTCGATTTTTCGATTTTTTGATTTTTCGATTTTTCGATTTTTCGATTTTTCGATTTTTCGATTTTTCGATTTTTCGATTTTTCGATTTTTCGATTTTTCGATTTTTCGATTTTTCGATTTTTCGATTTTTCGATTTTTCGATTTTTCGATTTTTCGATTTTTCGATTTTTCGATTTTTCGATTTTTCGATTTTTCGATTTTTCGATTTTTCGATTTTTCGATTTTTCGATTTTTCGATTTTTCGATTTTTCGATTTTTCGATTTTTCGATTTAAAAACCAAAAAAGGGGCATTTTATTTATTTTATTTCTTAACTGGTGACGTACTATATGCAACTAGTGAAATAAAGTAGATCGTTTTGACACTTACGATTACAAAATATGTCACTTTATATGTCAAAATTAGAAAAAGGTGTTAATGCGTATTTTCTTATAATAACTTTATTATTTTATTTTTAAATTTATTGTTGGAAATACATCAGAAGAGCTCAGCCAAACCGATTAATCAATTAATAATTAAACAATTAATTGTTCAATAATAATTCATTCAATCACTAATAATAATTTAATGAATAATTTAAATACAAAAAAAAGTTCAGACCCTGTCGTGCGATTTATTTAAAAGCACGGAGTTTATTAAACTAAAATATATCTATCTCTCTCGTACGTATAAACGACGAACTGTTTGAAATCTAATAGCACTTGCAAGGGCTGAGGTAATATTATGCCGTGCTAAAAAGATTTCGTCATCAAGCTCCTAGAAAGTACGATAGGCAGTTTGTAGGGATAGCACACAAAAACAATTGACTACAAAAAGCTGGTAGAAGCAACAGATCGTTCTTCTCGCAACAACCTACTATAACATTAGACTTGAGGCAGTTATGCCATGCAAGTGATTTGGTTTTCTCGGTAAATTGACTTTAGCTACCTGTACTTTCAATTTTAACACTTCATTGTTTTTATATTCATTGCTATATTTATGGTTTAATGTTTTAATAAATCATGTCAAGTACTGTGAATCGAAAAACTTAACATCATACCATGTTTTTAACCATAGAGAATCAAGAAATGCAGATAATGTAATTATTAGAATCACATCACAACAGATAATATTAATCGATAGTAATATAGTCCACCAGGTTGGTCTTCAGGGTCGTATTTAAGTGATAAAGATAATCGGTTTTTGAACTCTAAAAACTCTTTATACAATATTTATCATGGATAGTTAGATACAAGTGATCAAGTGTTTATTTTTATTTATTGCCAATATTTCGGGAATCAATGTTCATTTGAGGACATTTGAAGAAGACACTGCCGTATGAACCGTTTGACCAAGTCGAAAGTTTTTCGGTGTTCCTCTTATTAACAATTAATATTTTTTAATCAAAGATTGAGCTAGGTTAAAGTGAACATTTTACAAAAGGAAAAGACTAATTTACAATATCGCAATAATAAAAACTTACCTCTCCAATAACAATAGGCAAATACTCGTTGTAAGTAATATGCTGTAACTCTGCAATAACTATCCTTCTAGATTCGTAAAACAACACTTCGTCGTTCCAATGTTTGTTGAGCTCGGCCAAGTTTACTGCGACTCTGTTATGCTCCTTTAAAACGGCGGAGTAAAGGGCGTTAGATCTGCACGCCGAGCAGGCCGTTACGTTGACTAGACCGGCATCGTATGTGCGCAGGTTCTCTACTTGTTGATCCGTATTTCCGTAGATGGCGGAAGCGTCCAGGAAAGAAGTGGCTAGATTCATTTGGTCTCGGTAATCTATAATAAAAATATTACAAAGTTTATTAATACCGACCCTTTCGCATATTATAAATTTAAACTTTGTCACATTTTGAAATGCAACGATAGTTTGTAATAATAAAATTGCAGGGTTAAGATATAAGTCGAATAAAAAAACATTTAACTACATAGTTAACTATAATCTGAATTATATAAGACACAGAAAAGAGTAATACTATCTTTCATCTTTCTATCAACATAATGCATCTCATTGCAATTAAGTCTAACCAATCAAATTTGAAATGAAAAAGTTACGAAGTTTATGAATAAGCAGAAGCATTGGTTTTTCGTTAATACAAAACTCAACAATTTACCAAAGCTAGAAGCTACCTTTTTTTACATTTTATCATATATTAAAATTATTACTTCCGAATTAGATAATTAAAATGGTACATTTCAAATACTTACTATGTCAAAAGAATAATCAATGTGCAAAGTTTCATGGTCAACTTTGCAGTAAATAAAAATTATTGTTTTCAAACCAGTGTGTTTTTTGTAAAAATAAAAATAATATTCATCTTTAATTAACTTCTTCAAATATAAATATGATTCATCCTTGATATGCACTAGAGGGTGAGATCAAGTATAAACAAAATAGAAAAGATAAAAAAGAAATACATTCTGTAAAAAGTTTTAATTCTAAATTATTTTTGAGAAGTAAGGAAGAATTTGGGCACTAATTGTTCTAGTTTGTCTTTAAGGAAGCTGAATATTAAAGCTCAGAAACTGTATAGCACTGAACTACAATTTTTACCACGAATCATAAATTTTATTTTTCAACAATATACCCATTTTAATTTTTAGGTATAATCTCTTCATAACAAGGAAAAAATTATTAATTTTGTTGCCCAAAGTTTTTTAAACAAAGATCTGTCAGATTTGAAGAAATTTAAATATTAAGACTATTGAAAAAGAACCTTAAACATTAAATAGAAGAGATATTTTAAAATTAGTATGTTTCGATAAGACTTAAGGATACAATTAAAATAATATCAGATTTTAGTTTTATTTAATTTTGGAGATTAAAAATAGAAAGTTTTCTATATTATGATGCGAAAGCCGTCTCTGTTCCATGTTTACTCCTTGCCCGCGGTATGAAGTCTAGCGCTGGCCATATAGAGACAAACGCAGCGCTTCGAGAAACTTAGCCGAAAATAAGATCTCTTCCTTAAAAACTGAAATGTCTTCTGATATGGCCTCTACGATAACCGATATATCTTCTGATGTCTCCTCTACAAAAAATGATATTTTCTCCTTAGAAACTAAAGTTACTACTGAAATTTCTTCCTTAGATAGTAAAGTTTCTTCCTTAGAAGAAAAAGTGTCTTCTGACATATCTTCTTTGAAAACCTAAATTTCTTCCAATTAAGGAAACGAAATCTATTCTTTGAAAGATGAAATTTCTTCTGATATGTCTTCTCTAAAAAATGAAATCTCTGTTGATGTGGAAAACAAAACAAGATGTCTTCTGTAGAGGAGAAAATAAAAGAGACAGAAAGGAAAATAGAAGAACTGGAATATACAGAACAGTCCAAGGACAATGAAATAAAGTACCATGAGGTGAAGTCGAAGTGGGAAGGACCTGTGAACTCTGCTCGTGTTAAATCCCCAATTTTCGTCGGAAAGATGTCATGAACCAACTACCTTAAACAATTCAAAACCGCTGCCAGGGCAAACGAATGGCTAAAAAAGAGAAGGCAGTAAATTTGACCATCGTCTTTTCGAGGAGACGCTTTAGATGTCCTTCAGACTATACGCGTGGAAGAAACAGATGATTTTGAACAACTCAAAAAGAGACTGAACATGCGATATGGCCACGAACACTTGGAGCAGGTGTACCGATTACAGTTGAATAATCGCAAACAGAAAGGTGTTGAGAGCCTTCAAGAATTCGAATTAGATATTGCGAAAATGTTGCGATTTGGCTACCCATCAGCCCCGAAATACATGATTAAATGTTTGGCTGTTCAAGCATTTGTTGATGGACTTTGTGACCATGAAATGCAAAAAACACTTCACTCAGTCCGTCACAAAACATTGGTCGATGTCTTGTTCGCTGCTCTTGAATATAAAGCGCTACGCTGGCTTCTGGTGGATACAGTGAAGTAGGAACTGTAAAAGAGGAAGAACAGGGAAATAAATTCGAGCAATTGTTTCACATGATAAAAGGCCTTATTAAGAAGCAATCGAAGAGTAATAGGTACTGAAATTATCGTGAAATGGGAAATGTAAGCAGTTCGCGCAAACGCCCAAAGAATACTACGAATCGAAAAACCGTGTCGGTGGCTGTACAGGAAGAAACGCTGGTGCCTGATAATGGTAAAACAATAAGAGTAATACGGTTACAAGGAACTGTAAAGAAAGTAACGTCTGTTATGGTGGAACCTTTGAAGCGCACTGAAGGTGTCGGTCAATGAACTCTGATTGGAAACGGGTTGGCCATAACTGCTAAAGAAGTTACAGTACGAAGAACAACGATTGTCAACGGTGAGTGAGACCCTGTCAAACTTAGGAAAGAACAAGAGAACGATCCAGTTTTAAAGAAGATGCGACAATGGAAAGCGGAAAATCGTCTACCTACTTGGCAAGAAGTGTCGAAACTTTCTCCAGTAGTTAAATCATATTGGGTTTAGTGGGACTCTTTTATCCTGGAAGAAGGTTTATTAAAGCGAGTACTAGAGAATTATGATGGTTCCGAAAACAGAAGACAGTTGGTCATTCCAAAGACTAGAGTAGCCGAAGTACTACGTCAGTTACAGGACAGTCCATCAGAAGGACACCTCGGTGATAATAAAACCCTTTAGAGAGTTCGTAGAAGGTTTTATTTGATGAACAGTTCCGATGATGCGAAGGACTGGTGTAAGAAATGTACCACCTGTGCTCTGAGTAACGGACCTCAACGAAAAAGGAAGGCCCCCACTAAGCAGTACAACATCGGTAGCCCATTTGAAAGGATTCACTTAGATACTGCTGAACCATTTCGTATCACTGAGAATGGTAATAAATAAATGCTGGTGGTTATGGATTATTTCACGAAGTGGGTGGAAGTCTACGCCATTTCAAATCAAGAGGCCGCAACTGTTGCAGACATGTTAATTAAAAAATGTATCAGTAGATTTGTAGTGCCTTTGCAGATCCACAGTGACCAAGGCAGACATTTTGAAAGCCAGCTTTTCCGAGGAATCTGTGAAAGACTAGGCATGAAGAAAACCAGAACTATGAAAATGTTTCGCTCTTTGCAATGGCAATGAATCTACCTACATGCCAAAGACCAGCAAAGGTGCTGTTTGGGCGTCAGATGAGACTACCGTGTGACCTCGAGTTTGGATGCCAACCTATTGAAGACATAGCCTATGAAGATTATGTGACCCAACTACGACGAAAAATGGACGACATGCATGAGTTAGTTCGCTTGCATCTGCAAATCGCCAGCGACAGAATGAAGAAGCGAAACGATACCCAAGCCTCAGAAGGATGTTTTAAGGAAGGCGACAAAGTCTGGCTCCATATTATAAAAAGGCAAAAGGGTCATTCTCCAAAGCTTCAAAGGTCTTGGAAAGGTCCGTACCTAAATAAGAAAAAATTTAATTATGTTATTTACCGTATAAGAAAGATCCCGAACCGTAAACCGAAGGTAGTTCACCAAAACCGGCTGGCGCCATTTGAGGGTAACTATGGCGAGGAAGAAGAAGTAAAACAGCTCCAAAAATCACTTAACCTTGTGTTTGAAAAATTTATGGGTGCACATGGAGGTACCGGAAAAGCAAGATCTACTCAAGGTTCCTAAAGAATACTCGCTGATCCATAGCACTTCCGCCAACATCAACGACGCTCCAGGTCTGGCATCTGTGTACCAGAAAAAGTTTAGTCGATTGCCAGAACTTCAAGATCAAGTTACCTGCCCTTGACAAAGCATTGAAACTTCAAGAAGGATCGCGTTATCTTTTCTATTTGGTAACGAAGAACACCTTCTGATATCGATGCACTAATCATGTATGAGAAGCATTACTCAGTCTGAGTGAGCACGTACTGAATTCAAATGTACAGAAACTAGCCATGCCCAAGATAGAAAGCAACCAGTTAAATTGGAGGATCATTAGAAACATGCTGAAAGTAATCTTACAAGATTCTGAGGTCCCAACATTGGTCTGCAGCCATCCGCCTAGTGTTCAGGTTTCAACAAAAACCGTCTCTTATTATTTCCATACAAATGGAAATTGTAAGAGTGGGTCAAGTTGCAGATACAATCATTCAGTTTTAGTTCCAGGAGGAACTATTTCTTAAGGAGGGGGCAATGTGATGCGAAAGCCGTCTCTGTTCCTTTTTTTACTTCTTGATCGCGGTATAAAGTCTAGCTGGCCATATAGAGTCAATCGCATCGCTTCGAGAAACTACCGAATTGATCCCTTTGCGGCGTATTACTTATAGAAAGGCAGCTTTGTTTCGTTCTGGAAAGCCGAGAGAGTTCTACTATAGAGCAGGCTTTATATAAAAGCGCGAGTTCGTCGATGGACAAGAAGATTCAAATGAAGTGTTGAGCAGAAAAGATAAATTGTAATAAATAAATTAGAATTGTGAGTTATAATAGTGCCTAAGTATTATATAAATTAATTAGTACGTTATAAATAAATTGTAAAGTGTTTTAAATAAATAAACTATACCTTAAAAGATTTTAAAATAAAATCCTTATTTCAAAACATTTATAGGAAAACAGAAAATATCTATCACTAGTTTATGCAACAAGAGTGGATATGATGGCCATATAGCATACGGACGAAGCTCAATCGTCTAAGTGCGATAAAGACAATCCACTCGAATTGTACAGTATATTTTTTTACGACCCACTTACGGAAATCCACAAATTAAAAAAATATTTTAGGTTAATAAGACAAAATAACTTTTACTAATTTATAAAATAAAATAAACAAGAAAAAAAAAATTTAATTTTATTAGTCCCCAGCCGAGATTCTAACTCGGGTCTCTCCCATGGAAGACAGACACCGTCTCCTCAGCCCCACCACAAGATTTATTTATCGATTCTACATAAAAATAATTTATTTTAATGTATATGTCGCAGACTTATTATAAAATCAGTCTTATTATAATACGTCTAGGCTTTTTTCAATACGACTACGCATATCATAATACTTCTCAAATAATTAAGAATCTCACAATTTGACTAATAATTTCAGGCGTATTATAATAAGCCTGCCGCTTGATAGTCTTATTGTTAAATTGAACCGACGCGCATGTGTTTTTAGAATCTGACTAGATTTAATCCGTCGTATTATAATACGACTGACGATATGCCAGGGGAATTGCAATCATCATTTTTGTTGAGTTGATTAGATGTTTTAATATTTTTGTACCTACCTAATATTTGTGCAAAATATTAATTATATTTAAAATGAGAGATTTAAAAAGTGTTCTTGCAAGCCAAGCAAGACACAGTGTCATAGTAATAAATGTTTATGTTTTAAAGCTCGTATGCAAATGTACTAGCAAATGTCATAAAAGCGGACCATGCTGTAATAAATAATCCTTATCTATTTTTTTATTTGTGTCATCGGCATTATCTACTAAGGTTATTAGCCTCATGTTCGTTGTCGGCATTGTTACTGTTTCCCAGCGCCACTTTAGGAACAGCACTGTCAATGAGAACCCAACAGTGAGTGGTCGAGTGGAATCCTAATCTATTATTTGTATTTTTATTTTAAATAGTTTAGAGTTTAAAATCGATGGTTGAGTATAGTTCGCTTGGCACACAGTCATGCGTCAGTCGTATTATAAACAGGATTTGCCTGACACATTGTCAGTCGTATTATAATACGACGAATTTCATCTAGTCGGATTCTAAAATACTTGCGTATCTATTCAATTTAACAATGCGCTAGTTCAGTGTAATGTCATTTTGGTTCCACTGACATTTAATTCTAACCAAACTTTTAACAAAAACATTAATAAATTTGACATATACATTCTTACTGTTTTTAGTTTATTTCTAAATATTGTTTACATGTCATAAAAATAGTTGAAAGGTATGTAAATTGGTAACTAAACGATTGTATATTTGATGCATGTTATCTACTTACTTTAGGAATATATTTATATTAAGTGAAAGAACGATATAATTTAGGTAAACAAAACGAACAAAACGCACTCAAAAAATCTACTGTCACTTTAATTGTCAGTGGAACCACGATTACATCATCACTGAACCAGCGCATAAGACTAACAATCGACAATATAATACGCCTAAAATTACTGATTTTACCATAAGCCTGCGATATATATATTTAACCTTAATAACTGAAAAATAGTTTGACAGAATTGTCACTTATTCAAAATTGTAAAAATAATAGTAGTTGAGTGTCCAAAATATGAACTGTCATTGGTAGATTTAATTTTTTTCAGTGTTCTCACTACCTAGAATGGATATGAAATATATTCGTTCAGTTAAACGCAATAATATCCATGTGGGTCTAGAAAAAAAGACACTTATGTACCTATTGGTATTAAAATTTATGTACAACTAAAAAACACAGGATATTCATTTAAAATATTTTAATCTGTTTGTATTTTGTTAATATATTTTAAATACATTACATGTTACCTAGTGAACTGATTCTTTAGAAAAATATTTTTCCTACGACCACTTAGGAAAATGACACATATCACACTATATAGTCCTATGGAAAGTGTCCTACATCACAGGCGTGTAAATAAGAATTTACTTTCCACCCGTGTGCGAATATGCTACTTTCCGCATCAGATGTCACAAAATGACAAACGCATCATTTCTATTTTGATCTATGTAATGTCCATATTAATACTAAAATCGATATGATTGTTAAATTATTGAAATTGTTGTAAATTAGATCCTAGATATTTATCTTTAACAATTATTATTAAAATAACTAAGTTATGTTTGCCTTTTATTCTGGTTAAACACATAACCGATTAGATCATTCAATTGATGCAAGGCCTATTAGCTCAGGTGGTAGAGTATCAAACTTTATCAACTTTGCCATTTGAGACCTGGCGAGCGACCGCGTTCAAATCCTTGCGGGGACAGAATTTTTTTCTGTTTTTTTTATTTTTTTTTTGGTTTTTTTTTTTTTTTTTATTTATAAAATATGAAATATGAATAAATACGATTATTGTGGATTATTTTTTTAAATACCTTTTAATTATTATAATAATAACCTGGTTTTACATTTTTTGATGAAATTATTTTTTGGTCGTAGGAAAAATATTGTACATCACTTGTGTGAAAAGTCACTTTTCACACTCGTAATGTAATATACTATAAAATGAGTTATTTTTGTGTAGAATCGATAAATAATAGCATTTCTATTTTTGTTTCTCCACATTTTGAAATAAATTAAAATGTTAATCAAACTTTGAATGTCGGTGGGGGACTAATGAAAGTGAATCTTTTTTTTTTATTTTATTTTATAAATTAGTAAAAGTCATAAATAATTTTAAAATTAGTTGTTGTGTCTTAATAACCTAAAACAATTTTTAAATTTGTCCATATCCACTCTTGTTGCACAAACACTAATCCAATCCGTAGTAATTGTTTTTAGTTAAAAACATAATGTATAGATTAAATTTCAACGAAATGAATAAAAATATATATTTAAGTTCAGGATAGAATTTTTTTTTTGGATTTTCTTATAATAATTATTTTTTCTACTACCGTGCGTAAAGTACGTACTTTACGCACTCCACGAAGTGTGTAAAGTTGTACTTTTTTTCACTAGTGCGTAAAGTAAAACTCTTTACGCACTAGTTAAAAAAAGTAAAATTTGACAAAATATAACGTTTTATTTTATATTAACATTTTTTTGCTATCTCCTTCTAAGACAAATAAATAAATTATTTTTGCTTATATCTATTTAGTGTCCAACAAATTATCAACAGTTTATTTTAATTATAATTTTCTCTAAATGTCATCGATTTAATTAAAAGTAAACATACAGTGGATGTCGATTTTGGTAAAAGTAAGTTGGCCGTGGCTGTGTGGATTAGAAGAACTGTCAATCTCTAAACTTTTAATTAGTACCTACTTTATAACAGAACACGACAAAAGTATACTTAAGTTCAAGATTAGATTCTAAAGCCAATTTAGCATTTTTTTAAACTCAATCAAGTTTGAGAAGGTAAAAAGTTTTACTTTTTAATGTTTGTTTACTTAAATTCAAATTTTATTTGCAGTTTATTATATCTGTCATAATCGATATGGATTCAAATTTATCTAGCGATAGCGAATTTGATAATACTCCCCCAGATATCTTATGCAGTGCACAAAAGGCCACTGAAAATTTATTGCCAGAAAAATCTGCATATATTTATCAGCAAAAATACAATGCATTTATAGAATGGTGTAGGAAGAATAAAGTGACAAAATATTCGGAAAACGTTATTTTAGCATATTTCTCTGATGAATTGAAGAATTGCAAAGCTTCTACCCTATGGTCGATTAATTCTATGCTTAAAAGCACCTTAAAATATAAAAACAAAGTTGATATTTCGAAATTCAACAAGTTAATAGCGTTTCTCAAACAAAAAATAAAGGTTATAAACCAAAAAAATCCAAAATTTTTAAACGAGAAGATCTAATTAATTTTCTGTTGAAAGCTCCAGATTCCAAGTTTTTAATGATGAAAGTAAGTAAATGCCTCAGTAAATGCTTGAATGCTCAGTATAAAATTAAAATATTCTGTAAAGTTTTGCAACAAGATGTGTGTTCGTACGGTGTGTTGCCTAACAAAATCAGTTGCTGTCCTAACAGGCCACCGGGGTTGTTAGGCAGCACATTATACCTAAAACTTTTATATTTTTTACAATAGCATTTATTTGGAGTTTTACATGCGCAACGTCAAGATATTTCCTAATGTTTAATAAATTATTTGTAACATTACAATATGTTATTTTTTAGGTAGCTTTTATAATTGGAATTGCGGGAGCTTGTCGCCGGGAAGAATTATGTAAAATGACAATTAACGATGTGGAAGATAAACAAACAGTGTATATTGTCAAAGTATCAGAAACCAAAAATGGAATAGAACGCATTTTTACGATTTTAAATCCAAATAATTCTGCAGTTGAATATTTATCTTTCATAAAAAACTATACCTCATTAAGACCATCAAATATAAATTGTAACAGATTTTTTTAAAATTCGCAAATGGAAAATATTCTAAACAGCCTGTAGGGATAAATACTTTTGCTAAAAAGCCAAGTGTTATAGCAACGTATCTAAACTTGCCCAATCCAACGACTTTTACAGGACACTGCTTTAGGAGGTCTTCAGCCACTATGCTCGCAAATTCTGGAGGATACCTTCTAACGGTCAAAAAACATGGAGGATGGAAATCATCTGCTGTTGTAGAAGGCTACGTAGACAGCACAATAACACAAAAAACAAAATTTCTAATAAAATTTTGATGGATGACAGTATGCCATCCACTTCCAAACAAAGCTACAATTTTACCGTTGACAACTCAAATGAAGAATTAGTGAAACCACTCGACAGTGAAACTAGAGTTACCCAAATTATTTCAACCTCTTTACTTGAAAAGGCCAAATCCATACCACTCGAAGCTCAAAATAGGGTTACAGAAGTAATATCACAACATTTTTCAAACTCTGTGCTGCAAAAGGCCAAAACCTTAAGTTTTGGTAATTGCAATAATTACACATTCAATATTAATATCCATAAGAGTTAAAAACCTATTTTTTTTAAATATTTCTTCATTTGTTAGTCATTTTGTTCTGTAAGAATTATAAATTTGTAAAGTTCCAATAAATTTATTTTTGTTGCTGTGTACAATTTTTGGCACATTTTACTTTTTTTCACTAGTGCGTAAAGTAAAGTACTTTTTTTCACTAGTGAAAAAAAGTAACTTTTATATTTCTAATATTAGTGGATTATGTGTACGGTAGTAGAAAAAATATTGTATGCCACTCGTGTGTAAAGTCCCTTTTTTGACTCATGTGAAGTGTGAAAAGGGTAACTTTACACACTTGTTGCATAAATAACTATTATATAACGATTCTAAAAATTATTATTTGCGTAAGAATAAACATTTTAATGAATAATTCGCTTGTAAAATTTATTCATATATTTTTATATTTATGATTCTTCAAATGAACAATCTAATGACAATGTTGGTATTTACCAGATATAAAATTGCCGCTTTATTTTATTTATCAAGGAAGTCAATGCATGTCGGTAATGCGATATAATATATGAGGTGTAACGTAATTGCCTCAAATAGAAAAGTATAAAATATTCTAAATTGGTCTGATCCAAAAACTCATCCGATGCAAAAAAAATATTGGTTTTTATTAGTCAAATGAATTAAAATGTTTTGTTAAAAAAAATAAAGGATTGTATTTAATTCAATAACAACAAGAACCTACCAAATTCGCAAGTATCCATATCCACAGCTGGCAAAGTTCTCATATACTCCCTACATTGCCCATTGCCCAATTTTCCATAGCATTCTCCATGTTTCTTAGCGTTATCGCTACAACAGTCCTGACTCTTCATGTTGCCGGTACTCGCCAGATCGTGAAGCAGTAATTCAGTCCAAGCACCCAGTAAGGCAGTGACGGATTCATGTTTGGTCGCAGGATTGTTTTGTAGTGTAGCAGCGACATCTAGCGGACTGGGTAGAGAATGGGATGAGACTGATTGCTTTGGTTGTGATTTTTCTGAAATTAAACAAAATAATGATTGTATTTTGTGTTGGATCTAAAATTAAGGAAAACTGTTTCAATTTAAATATTCTACAAATGATTGATTAAAGTATATTTCTCATTTTTTCTCATTTTTTTAGACGTTTTATCTGTAACAATACCTAAATTTAAATATTACCAAACTGGATTATTGTAAAAAATTATATTCGTCGAAAATTCTTTTACTAAGTTAACAATTGTTATTTTTAAATAAAATTGGATATCCGGACGTTTATTTTAGAACAAAATTTCTTGATATTGCGTTAGTGCATAAAAGATTCGGAAGTGGTTAAGATTAAATCTTCATAACCCGGAAAAAAGATGCTTCCTTATTTATTTCATTATATTTTTATAAACTATTTTATAATAATTTTAATAATTTAATATCGAGGTATAAGATTTATATGATGACTAACCTCAGAGACACCGCAATGGCAAATCATAGGAATATAATAATTAGTATTCTTATCCATTTATTTATGCTATATTAACATGGACGTCGCCATATTTCTTTTCCAGGAGAGAAAGATACCATTTTGTCAAATCAAAATCAATTTTTTTATTAATTCAGTTTAATTAGTTATAAGTTATTGGACATAACACATAAAAAAGAATGATACAAATATTTGAAGGGTAGAGGGGAAAAAATATGAATGTCCAAAAATTCAAATTTTAAGTTATTGGCGTGAATATGCTAAAATGCTGTAAGAATCCGATAAAATATTAAACCAATCAAAATAGATGAAAGTAGCAAACCACAGCGAATCTAAATTTTACCGCATAGGGGAAAAAAGATGAACGTCCCGGCGAACTGGGGAAAAAAGATGAATGTCCATAAATATGGCAATCGTGCATTTTTTCGTTTTTATCTCAATGCTTTTTCCTACTTTATTCCGCGCTATTTTACTATTTCAGTAGTTCATTTGCCGTTTAATCGACCACCTGCTGTATGCTGTTTTTTTCTTCTCGTGCCACGTGCAATCGAAATATTTCGCAATGAGTGACGAAGACATTGAAGTTGATAGTACAGTTTTTCCTCTAAGGTCTATGAAATGGAAATCTCATGGACGTATGAATAACATTGCTAAGTTATTAAAACTACAAAGCCATGAAACAGGCCCAAGTCGTAATTGTAATAGATTTAAGTGTTTTGAAAATGTCACCGAAGGAGAGAGGTTGCAAATAATTAAACAGTGTAATGAACTTATTCAAAGAAATTTGCCAGTGTCCAATATCAGCATTAATGATGTATATTATAAACGCCAACTTTCTTTTTATTCCTTTAATATCCATGTGCTGTCTAACTCTGCTTCATATTTTTATACTTACACGAAAACTGCTGGAAAGAAGGGCTCAGATGAAGTAACATCTATGCTATTTCATTTTATTTTCAATTTCTTGGATGAACATGCCCAAGAGTTAGAAATTTTCTGCGATTCGTGTAGCGGCCAAAATAAGAATTATACCTTATTTCGTTTACTACATTTCGTTGTCCATAAGACAAAACGCTTAAAGAAAATCAAGATGACGTTTCTAGTTCGGGGACACAGCTATCTAGAATGCGACCACAACATGGGTCTAATAAAC
Source organism: Psylliodes chrysocephalus (assembly GCA_927349885.1). NCBI lineage: Eukaryota > Metazoa > Arthropoda > Insecta > Coleoptera > Chrysomelidae > Psylliodes > Psylliodes chrysocephalus. Next base: position 59,031,315 of record OV651815.1, on the reverse strand, counting down.
CAAAAGGCAGCAGTAGAACTATTGGCTGGATGGAATGAGCAAATTCTGAGTGCTAGAAATGCACCTGGTCCTTTCTGTGAAATTGACTGTGAAGATCAAAATATTTTTCGTTCATGGACGAAACACTTTGCAAATTACTTCTATAAAAAGTGTCCATTTGAAACAGACCAATCAAGGAACTTACAGTACATACTGGTATGCCGAGATTAATAGAATATCGTGAATCATATAAAAGAGCTTGCATGACTTTGTAGTGATACCGCCTAGAAGAAAGTCAAAAAATATTGATTTGTTACCTCCTGGCCAATTTGAAGTACCTTCTTTAAAATACAACGAAAAACTCCCTATATCTTTGAAAAAGTTTTAAGACCTGCAAGAATAGGAAATCTGGACCCTGATAATCAAGCTTATTCACAATAATTGGTCGACAAAAGTTAATTTGAAACATTTTCAGATTGTCATATTCTTACATTAAAATGATGACTTTCCTATGAATTTTTGTTTGAATAGTTTTAATAACATTCTTTTATTGCTTGGGTATCAAAGAATAAAAATATACCGCGATTTTTATAATTTTTCTTGTAGATTCACATATCATTAAGGAACACCCTGTATATAGATAATTAATATTACTCATATTTTATTGTGAAAGAACAAACATTATCTTTGGACGAAACATTACTTTTATTAATTTTGTAAAATGTGTTCATCCATTCCCTGTTAAATATCTAGTTGAATTTCAGAGATGTGGTAATTAAACATTGGTTACGTCATTAAATCAACTGTTATTACATTAATATTATTAATATTAATTATATTTTTTTGGTGGTCATATACACAGGAATTTACGATAGAATTGTGATTACTATTAGCTATTCATTGTTAAGAAATCATTACCAATGTTTATTCAAAATTATATACATTAGTAAAAATTGTAGGTCAGGATGTTGTGATTTTAATTTGATAGTTTTAAGATTAAAAATGCTTCATTTTTGAACGGGAACTCATCACTCACTTAGTTTTTGGTGATTTGATTAAAATTTGCCAGAATTTACGGTTACTTTTTAACTATTAACGATGAATATCTAGTGGATTGCCATTATACAATATGTTTTACTAAACTTAAAATGCAATCATCAGATATCAATTTGTTTTGGCCGTATACGAGGTTTGACAAACCTCGTATACGATGGCATATATAAAACTTTTTTGTCCCCTGGGGCCAATTCCAGACGTGGAGGGCCATTTCTGAGCTCGGGATCGGATTCAGCGGTCAAAAATACATGGGAATACATAAGTCCGACCGTTGTGGGGCTGTGAATTAATAGCATTTTTATTTGGTCCACATTTTGACAAAAAAAAAATAATTTTAATCAAACTAGATGAAACTAATTAAATTACGAGTATTAAAACTAAAATCAGAAGTGGCGGTGGAGGTAAAGACAGCATCTGCCTTCCAGGCGAATAGCCTGGATTCGAATTTGGGCTAGGGACTAATTTTTTTCTTGGTGTTTATTTTATTTTATAAATTAGTAAGATTCATAATTATTTTGTCTTAATAATCTAAATATTTTTTTAAATTTGTAGATTTTCGTTAATGGGTCGTAGAAAAAATATACTGTACAACTCGAGTAGATTGTCCATATCGTACTCAGACGATTGAGCACTCTGCCTACGGCGTCGTTCTCAAACTACTTCTTCGTGCGATATGGCCATCATATCCACTATTGTTGCCCAAACTACTATTTGCTACATCCACATGGATATTGGCTTATCTACGCACAGACTACAAAACGAAAAAATATGCCATTGCGTTTATATGAACGAATATATTTCATATCCATTCTACCTTGTAAGAACGCTGCAAAAAATTAAATCCACCATTCACAGTTCATATTTTGGTCACCCATATTTTTAAATTTAATATAATTCTGTTAAACTAACTGTCAGTTTATTTTTTAGTTATTTTTTAGATTAAATATACGTAAAAATGAGTTGTATAGAATCGATAAATAATAGTATTTCGTCTATATTTACAAATTAATCATAAAATTTAATAAACTATATGAAACTAATTTAATTACTTGAATAAAAATAATTTCTTGACCGAAGCAGAATTTTATATAAATAAAAATGTCCTTGGTTTATTCGGGCGTTTTTATTTTCTATTGTTTAGCACAGCACTACATATGTTTCGCAAAACTTTTCTATCTTTATTAAATTTTGACTGCACCTGAAGAAGGAAATCGAGTAAATAAAACAGAACAGGCCAAGGACGATGAAGTAAACTGCCCGTAAAGTGACGATGGTAAAGCCCCAACTTTCGGCGGGAAAATGTCATGAATCAACTGCCTAAAATAATTCAAAACAGCAACCACAATGAAAGAATGATCTAAAAGATAAATAAAAATAAATTTGACAATGACATTCGAGGAGATGCTTTAGATCTTCTCTAGGAACGTTATACGCAATAAATGTTACAACTTAAAAACTTCTTATTACATGCATGGCTACCTAACGTCATCATCACTAATCCTGACTTCATTTGACAATCCAGTCCACGCCATAAAATAACTATTTCTATCTTAATGGCATAATTAATAATTTAAAAACTTTCGGAACTGGACTAAGATCGTTTTCAATTCAAGCCAGCCGGTAAGTAGGTAGGTAGGTAACGAAATATTAATTATTATTATATTTGACGCAAACAAGGTTCTAAGACAACATCTATATCTAAGAGGTGGAATGTTCCACAAATGGTTAGTGGGTGGATACATAACATGCTCTTAAAGCGAGCAGTAAACATAAGTGTAGAAGATGTGAATATAAGAGGCTTGGTGATGTCAACAGGGAGGGGTGCTATTACCTCTACTTCGGAACAAGGTTCTCGACACCCTCATCAGCCGCCTAAATAATGACAGTCACTACTCAATAGCGTATGCACATGACCTGGTTATTCTGCAAACATGGAATTTTGAGAATATACTCTGAGAAAGAACGCAAGTATTTCTGAAAATTATAGAACAGTGGTGCAAGGGTCATTTACTGTCTATCAATCCCAAGAGACAGAAAGGGTCCTTTTCACAAGGAAAAAGGTGAAAATGGAATTAAAACTGCCATAGCTCCTAAACACAAAACTAAACTTTGCAACAGAGGTAAAGTACCTGGTCTCACCTTTGACAGCAAGTTAACATGGAGCTATGAAGACTCTTCATACATGGAACTCACATCTAGAAAACAGAGTAAAAGAAGCATACATTGCTTATGAACTATGCCGTCGAATAGTGGAACGCACCAGGGGGTCTCTCCCCAGAGTCATTGCATGGACTTACACGGCCACCATAAGACCTATGCTAATATACGGTGCAGTTGTCTGGGTACCAAAAACCCAAAAATTGGCAGCTATCCGCAAACTAGAACAGTATGCCTCAACAAAACAGAAGCCAATAAAACCACACCGACCATAGCTATGGAAGTCATTCTCAGTCTCCCTACCCACATTAATGAGGTTGCTCTGATGACAATGACACGTCTCCACATGGTTTGAATAGAACCTGATGTAGGATCTGGTGAGGCGAGACGTCCCTTTTGGCAGGAGGCGCTTGATACACTCCCACTGCTCTCAACGAGATATATCTTCCATGAACCACATACAATTGTAACGGAACAAATAAAAGAGCCGGAAGTGGCAGGTACAATTCATATCTAAAACGATGGTGTTAAAACAAGACTTCTTATGTGGAATATACTCCATATCCTTAAACCTAAATATAAAGTATGGTATGAGTAGTAGTACTAGTGTAGTTCAAAGCGAATTTAAGGGATTTCTCACAGCAGAAAAAGAAATAATCATAAATAATATAAATGGAATAAACATGCTCATTTATACAGATAGCAGACAAGCGGTATTCACCCTGGACAGACCACCATTTTAATCAGGGTTAGAACTAGAATGTCACGAAACTTTGGCCGAAGTATCAGTCAACAATGAAGTCAACTTAAGAGGGATCAAAGGTCACGACACATTGAAAGGTAACCGTTCGGCTGATTCACTAATCAAGAAGGTAGCCAATCAAATACTTTTTGGACCTGGCCCTTTATTTGACTGACAACATCGGCAGTGACAAACGTAATTAAAGACCATCCCTTTGTGAAATTCAAGAAAAGATAGGATGCAGCAAGAAGCTGCAGACTTGCCAAGGAGCTTTTGACAATAGCAAATAAATACTTGACTATGACTAGACAGAATATGTGCCTGATTACAGGAATTTTGACTGATCATTGCCAAGTACGGAAGTCTCTCTGTATCAAGGAGCTGTCAGAATCCGCACTCAGCAGGGGGTGCTAAGAAAAAGTTGCGACCATCGAGCATATCCTCTACGATTGCCCGATGCTCTCATTTATTAGAAGATTTGTGTTCGATGATAATTGGCCGATATAAGAAAAGCACCTCTTGACGACGTTGTCAACTGCATTAAATATGTAGGCTAGCTCACGAGCTATATAATAAAGAGGATGCACAATGGGCTTAGTGAGACTTAGGTGCCGTAGGTTAAACCATCCTCTACACGTTATAGATAGAGAAGAGACGGATAACTTTGAACAACTTAAAACGAGATTAAACATGCGATTTGGTCAAAACACATGGAACAGGTGTACCGAATAAAGTTAAAGATTCACAAACAAAAACGAGACAATACGAATTAGATATTGCCAAGATGATGCGATTAGCCTACCCATCAGCTACAAAATATATATAGTTGAATGTTTGGCTGATCAAGCATTTTTTGATGGACCATGAAATGCAAAAAAAACATTCCTTCACAAAATATTAAACAATGCCTTGTCCACTGCTCTTGAATTTAAAGCGGCTACGCTGGTTACTGCTGGATACAGTTCAGTAAGGACTGTAAAAGAGAAAGAATAGGAAAATAAATTTGATCAACTGTTAAACATGATAAAAAAAAACCTTATTGGCAAGCAGTCGAAGACTATTGGGTGCTGGAATTGTGGTGAGATGGAAAATGTACGCAGTTCGCGTAAACGCCCTAGGATCACTGCAAATCACAAAACCATGCAGGCAGCTGTAGAGGAATGTGAAGTGGTACCTGATAGAAGTGGAACCATTAGAGTACCACGGCTGCAATGAAATGTGGAAAAAGCAGGCTGGAACTTTGGAGGCGCAATGACGCGGTTTGTCGAGGGACTGATTGATGAGGGGTTGGCTACGTTTGCTAAAGAAGTTGCAGTACGAAGAACAACGGCAGTTGACGATGAGTGGGTTCCTACCAAATTCAGGAAAGAACATGAAAACGATCCCGTTTCCTTTTAAAGAAGATGATATAATGGAAAGAGAAAAATTGTCAGCCAGAACCATCACCCCCCCCCCCCCCCTGGAGGAACCTCGCGTGACCATTTCCACTATAGTATTGGCGCTGATCGCTATTGACTGTTTGTTTTTATTCACTTTCTTGATGGAACTAACATAGTTCTCAAAAACCCCTCCCATGAAAAATGGCTGGCTACGTCACTGACTCCTGGTATAGGTAATATCAGTAAAAAAAATAAACATTTGGTTCTAAATATTAAAATTTTCTTCAATTATATTGAAAATCGTTGCCTTGATACAGCAACCGAATTTATAATAACCTGACCTACAATTTTTATGAATGAACAACACGATTACCTGATTTTACACCATTAGACTTTTTCTTATGAAGATAAGTGAAAAATTTGCTGCCAAGAACATCTCCTACATTAAGATTGATGTTTTTGTTTCTATTATTGTCTTACAGAACGAAATTCTATTACTATTTTATTTATTTTTCTACTGTTAATTTTTATAATAAATTTGGAAGGCAATTTAATAGAGAATGAAAATACCTTTTAAATGAGGTATCACAAGCCCCTACTTCCTACTTGAAAATCTGAAGGTAGTAACTGTCATCAAAGAAGGTTGAAGAATGAGTAAAATTTTATATTTATAAATATGCATAGTAATTGAACTAATGCATTTATTCCATTTGGCTGTTACACACTACAATAAAAACCATAACGTTTTGGCTATAATGTCAGTTAAGTCCATATTAAATGCATATCTATTTTTACTCCAATGTATTTTATTTCGTATTTTAAATAAATATCAGTATTCATATTATTTTATTAACATTAATTGTATCATAAAATGGTAATTTTTATAGCTGCCAAGATTAATTGCCTTACCCGAAGAGAAAATAAATCATGAATGTATAAATTAAAGACAATTGGTCCTAGGACAGTACCTTGAAGAACTCCAAACGATATGACTTTCTCCACTGAGGTCTTTATTGATCGTAAGTTGTTTTCGGTTAGGTAGGTATATGGGAATCTCCGCATCCTTAAAAGAGCATATCTCAAACCTTCAAAAATATTTAAATGCAAATGATACATTTCTGAAATACGTAAACGGATTTACTTGAATCCATTGTATGCATTAAATGTTCCAATTTAAAACGTTCGTATTACACGCATGGCTACCTAACGTCATCACTACTAATCCTGACGTCATTCGACCATTCAGTCATCACCATAAAATAACCATTTCTATCTTAATGACATAATTATTAAGTTAAGAACTTTCTGAACTGGACTAAAATCATTTTCAATGCAAGCCATCCGGTAAGTAGGTAGGTAGGTAACGAAATAATTATTATATTTGACGCAAACACGGTTCTCAGACTTAACATCTTTATCTGCCAAGACGGTGTTTCTGCTTCCCTCTTCAATCGGATATGGTATTTTCCCAAAACCGCAGTTGATGTGATTGTGTATGTGTTCTGTGTTCGACGACAGCAGAAATACTTTTTACCTTATGATGTGAACTACATCTTCCAATCAATCAGAATGGCAGGATTTAAATCTAACGTTATTCTAACGATTGGTGCCGTGATTTTCTCGCTGTTCTTACAAAATGTTGTAAGTATTTTTATTTTTCTTATTTATATTCATTGTTGTTGTTCAAACTAACGGTACCTAACTGGATATAAATAATGATTATTTAATTATTGTAATAAATGAGGTACTTATAGTTGAGACTGCCGTTTATTTATAAGTAGGTATTTCGCAAATCTGTTGATTTATGATTGAATATTTTTCTCTTTTTTCTCTTTTTTTTTTAAATACCTAGATATTAAAATTTGATTTGTATGAATAATAATGATATTAATAGTGATATAAATAATTTCTTGTTTGTAGGTATCTTTTAAAATATATTGGATTCTTTTTATAGTTAATCCCGAAAAATCTCGAATACAATACATCATAAAATATAAATGAGCAAACCTTAGGGATTAACCAATAATTCTATACCTCAGTGACGGGAACACGAAATTACTTTAATATAAATAATAGTATATTAGATATTAGGTAATAATAAATATACCCACAACCACATTTATATATATATGCTAAAAAATCTAGACAAAAAAATATTTTCTTACAAAACACTCATATTTGTTTGTTTGTTTATATTTTGGATACTAGCGTCATATAAAGTTATTATAATTAATATAAATATAGATTTACATATCTAAATAAATAAGTCATTTTCTTCCGTAAAGGAGTCATCATCATCAGTTTCCTCACTGGTTCTATAATTGGTTCTATTGTTTTCTCTATTAGCATATCAAATTTTCAGAATTTCTCTTCCTTTGCTAGGACATGTCTTATAGCGTTTTGCCAATTTTCCAGAGAAATTTTTGATATAGAGTCTCATATAATAATTGACTAACATATTGATGTTTAAATGTTGTATTGTTTCTTGCGACATATTCCTTCATTTAAGCCCAGATTAGTTCAATAGGGTTACGTTCAAAGTGATAAGGTGATAACCGCAACACTTTTAACTCCATGTTCTTTTGCTATTTCATCTACACTATACTTCTTAAATTTTGGTGAATGTTGTTTATATAACTGTAATAGCTCTTTTTGAGTAATCCCTCTTCTGTCTTCTGCCACTATTTATTTGGTTATTAGCCAATTGAAGAGTTTTTGTTTTTCCATTTAATGTTAGGTAACGGTTTTTTAATTTTGAATAGTAACTGGCAATGTACATAACTATTACAGAATTGGTCGACAATAGATCTCTCATTTGACTAAAATATACTTCGAAAGCATCAGCATTCATTTCTTCATGGTAGTCTTTCGTACAATTTGAAAGAAATTCTAAACAAATCCTTTATCTCCTCCAATATGAGTGATAATTAACAGAGCTGGGGAGAATTCGAATTACATAGCATTCGAATCCCAGGATTCGAATACTTTTTGAGGATCCGAGAGCGGTATTCGAATACTTAAAAAAAAAGGATCCGTGATCCGGATTCGCCGAGAAAATCCTAAAGGATTCATATTCGAATCACCAATATTAGTCTCGGATCCTTTTATAGATCAAACTACGCCGGCGCGAACGGTCGACTCAAGCTTTGACTTGTCGCGAAATGTAAACTAAAACAGACTGAGACTGAAGAGTACTGAAGACCATTTATGAATATTTAGAATATAAACGTAGAGTCCGATTGCAATAATTAGCTGAACACAGGTACGTCATTAAATGGCGGAGTAATTCGTTGGCTATCGCCGCCTAGTGGGGGTTTAGTGGCTTGTTAATATTATAGAAATGTAGGAACTCTATTTTTAAACCAAACAACTAACATATTCTTTATTTATTGATAGTTATAGATGATATATATTGGACATTTGAAATAATAGTTATGACGTAGCGGCAGAGTTGGGGAGTATCTGGATACTTATGTATCCGAATACAGTATCCGGATACTTTATGTGTATCCGAAAGCTGTATCCAGATACTTTTCAAATTTTGTATCCGGTATCCGTGACCAAATTTGTAAGTATCTGGATACCGAATACTTTTTTCGGCATTCGGATACTTTTAAATTATTTACCACAATCGTTACTGATCCAATCCATATTATCTTTATTAAAATATATAATCGAAATACTTTGAGCTACCCTGTATAATTAAAAATAAAATACGTATTTTTCAATGTTACAATATTTAAAACGCAATTGCAATGAGTACCTACTTAAATAAAAAATAGTAAAATCATTTTTTTATTATGATTTGTAGTTCTATTTGGTGCACCTTGTAAAATTTAAAATAACGCAAAAAAATTCGCCACGGATGAATTCGACGATTCACCCAGTATACAGACGGTCGGGATTTAGCATCTTGCGGCACGTTTTTACAGGAAAAATTATGCAAATCCTTGTCCGGTATTAGCATTACGAACTTGTGGAGGTTCCATTAGGTCAGTTATGTTTCAGTTGGCAAAGACAAGAGACGGTTGTTCCTGTGTTTTTATATAGTGCAATATAACTAAACTTTCTGTATCAGTTTTAGTGCCTAACTATACGCAAAGGTAAGTAGGTGTGTAGTAGATACCTCGAATTTTGTTTTGCAAAATGTCTAATTACATTATTAGTTCTTAAAATGTAGTCGAAAAAATACATGTATGACGTTGTTGTTCATGTTTTTTTTTTTTTTTAGTTTTTACACCCTTCGGATCTCCCGTGCTACACCCTAATCCGTCTATAGCCTAGCGGCACTGCAGCCTGCGGCTTATTGTACCACCATTTGAAGGTCCTACACTTTCTCATTCACTCATTCACTCCCTGATTCATCGTCATTCATTCCACGTCGTCGGTGGTTAACCGCTAGTCGGATGAGTCCCATAGTGACAAGGCCCATGGTGAAACCTCCCAGCGGTCACTCATCCACGACGTGACCGGAGATATCACTGCTTAACTGTTGCGAGTATGTGGATGCACACTAAGCTCGCAGATAGCCTCTCCGGCTGTTCATAATGTTACTGATTATGTGATATTTATGTCGTCATCAACAGCAATAAAGTATACAGATCTGACAAGATCAAATATACGAGCCTGCTTTGCCTATTTCAGAACGAAACATTCAGCAATCTTTCACTCCTCCTCCTTTCGATGCTCTCGACTCTACCAAGTATCCCTCGTCGGAGGATCCACAAAAAATGGATAGTATAAACATGGCAAGTCGCGCCAACAACGAGCTTATTTCGTTAGATTTATATGGACACGACACTGGCTGGTTTTTGACGCGGTTCAGGCGCGACTCGTTTTATTTACACAAACCTTTATGTTTTATTGTTCATTTTGTTTTAATGTTTCATATAAAAATAATAAACAATTTATTGAGTAGCTCTTTTCCTGTTTCTATTATATCGCTTTCCATTTTCGATAATTTATTTATGCCTAGTATTGTTTATTGTTACTCGTAATCCTTATTGCATAATTATAACTGTTGGTATGAAAACATTATTTTAACTCACTTTAAAAGTATCTGTGAAAGTATCCTTTAAAGTATCCGAAAAAAGTATCCGGATACTTGTATCCGAGTACTTTTTATATATATTGTAAGTATCCGTATCCGGCACTCGGATACTTTTTCCTGTATCCGACCCAACTCTGCGTAGCGGTGATCTTCTAATTGTAATCGGACTTTAATAATCTACAACAATGAATATCCAACATAAAAAAATCCTAACATTTAACACTTGCCTCGAAGCACAGATGAAAACTTTGAAATTTTGGTGCTATGTAAGGCCAACCAAAAGACATTTTTATTTCATTGTTTGTTTTATTATTTTGTATTTATGATTCATATTCATAGAAAAAAATAAGTTTATATTATTTAACATCTTCTTGTATCAACAATTTTTGTGCACGACATAGTCTCTTATAGAGATGTCGCAGGCAAATGGTAATTCTAGACAAATGGCTTTTGTCTAGACAAATGCTATCTGCCTGGGCAAATGACTTCATGAAAATAATTTATATTTAAAAGTCATTTACCCTAGGAAAATGATATTTGCCGTAGTCGTTTTTAGGCAAATGACTGATAGGTATTTAATCATATGAACGTATTTTGTTTATAGTGTGTTTTGCTGCTCACAATTATCATCAGTTTTATGAACATGTAAATAAATATTTATATTTTTTACTGTTAGCTAATAGTTTGTGCTAGGTTTTATACATAGCTTGTGTCGCAATAGTTAAAACAACTGAATTAATAATATTCAGATAACTAATTTATAATTTGTTTTAAGTCATTCTAGCAATCCGTGTCAAAACAAACCCAGCAAACATTTTCTATAACATTAGGTATAACACGACTATGTTAAAGACGAATTTACTTATTGAGATAATTATTACGTAAAATTGACTAGAAAAATATACCTCTAATGTAAATTTACCAAACGGTTTTAATTTATATTTAAATTTACGTAAATTATACCAAGAAATCTACCTTTTACACAAATCTGCTTAAAAGTAACTTTAACCATATCAGCAAGGGAAAAACTACTAAAAAAAATAACCAACAATTACTTCAAAGTTAAATTTCCTTTGTAGTAAAATTAGGTGCCATATTTAGGTAATATCTACCTGTTTGGCAACTAAAAATCGTCTTTATAGTAGAATATCCAACTAGGTAGATTTGGTTAAAAATTCTACGTAATTTTATGCCTCCATAGTAACCTATTTGGCCGCTTTTATATACTCTCCTTTAAAGTAATATTAGGTCGAGATCGTAGCAAAATTCTACCTGTTTATCTACCTAATTTCAACCAAATAGTCGAATACTCATTTAGTTGACCTATAAGTCATCTTGAAGAAATATTTATTAACTTTGTTGTAGCAATTACCTGAAAAATCTACCACAAAGTAAACTCGACTAAAAAGCACCAATTTAAAAAGAGTCATACATGACCTATTTGTAAAATTTATATTATTTAGGTTATTTTAACAATTAGGTTGTTCAGTTACTGTCTTCGTCATTATTCTTAAGAATTTCGGCCATTTTAAAAAAACCATTACAGTCGTAATCTTAATTTACTTGTGGTGTAGATAGAGCTTTAAATGAGTGCGAAAAATAATTAATAAAATGAGTTCGAAAAATAATAAATCATATCGTTATACTTCCGATTTTTATCGTAAAGTGAAACGTCTAAAATCTCAAGTGCAGAACAACGTGACTTAAATATGTTATATTTACCTATAGGTAAATTTTTTATAAAACCTATAAGTTATTATTTCTTTAAATAGGTAAAGTTAACTAATATGTCGTGAAATTGAAGTTAGTTCAACTTATTAAAAAGGTATTTGTAAAATACGTAGATTTCCTTAGTCATAATAACTTTTAGGTCGAATTCTCACAATACGCCATATTTTCTTAACGTAATTGAAGTAAGATTTCAAATTTTAAATTTTTAAAATGACCATAACTAAAACATACGAATGAAAATACCGAAAAATGAAACATTGATTTTCTAAAGTGATACACAACAAACGTAACATAGTTTTAGCTCATAATATTATTATTATTTTTTTACACGATCATATTTTTTTCTTATATTTTTTTAATTAGAGAGTATTTTGGAAGGGCATTGTTATTTTTCTAAGTAGAACTGTTAACATGCACGACAAAATTTTCTTCGCATTAATTTCAACAAGCGTGAACTGTATATTCACCGCAATTATTATATATTTTTGTCACAGACATTTATTTATTTTCAATCTTTCATGTGAATTAGATATATGTTTTAGTTGTGTTGGTGACTTCTTACAATATTTCTACCTATATATAGATAAAAATCATCGTCGAATTAACGTTATACTGACGTCAAATTTCCCTAGAGAGGTATTACTAACCTAACGTACTGGGCTACTACAATGTGGATTTAGATGTAATTCTACCTATTTTGGTAAATAAAACCAAACTTCGACGTCGTCTTATTCTCCACTTATGTCGAATCCACGTCGAGCCAACGTAAATTTTACTTAATTATGGTTAAATCTAATTTTGCGACCAAATTTATTATATATAATTTAGGTAGTACAGACGTCAAATTACACCAAAATGTTTGCTGGGAATAATTTATATATTTATAATTTTTTTTGTATTTCGTATCCAACATTTCATTATAATTAATGTATATTGTCTTTATAGTTCACATTTTTTATTCAGAGAATTAGTTGTTAATTTTTGGGAAACAAATATTCATTCAATAAACTGGAGCCTATTTTGTCATTTCAAATATTTCCATTCCCATTTGCCTAAAAAGTGCTTAGGCAAATACCATCAAATGCTATATGACTGGTCAAATAGCATTTGCCTAGTCATTTTGCATTTATAATAAAAACTATTTGCCCAGGCAGATAGCATTTGCCTAGACAAATGCCATTTGCCTGAAATTACTATTTAGCAGCAAGTATAGAAAAAATTTGCTATTTCTGAGTGCAATTTTATATTACCGATTTTAAATTTATGATATCAAATTTAGAGTCAGCAACCCAGTTTTTCTATTGCTAAACTACGTCTTCATAAAATGTATATTGACAGTCTCTCCTTTTTATATGTATAACGATTTTTGTAGACTCGAACAGTTTTTTGGGGAATTTATTAGAGAAAAAATACAAAAATTATATTCGTTGTAGCACTCAAGGGCGCAATATTCATCGCGATATTCAGTTGGACCACGACCTCGCAGAATAGCCCAAACGTCTTTAACGCCCATTTATACAGAATTCTACCACCAATGCAGACACGAAATATGTTCCGACTCCGATGACTACCCAGAAGAAGAAATTTTGCGCGTCATGAGGAATACCAAACACTTGGAAGGACTTTTTGGAATTGTTTTAAATTCCACCTATGACACGACTGAGCTTGCCAGCAGGTAATGTATTTGTTGAAACTTTTATAATTGTATTTTCCTGATTTGTTCAGATTCTGATAAAAAAGTAAATAAAATCTAATTCTCAAACAATATAGGACGCGAAATATATTTAGGAAAATCATAACACTTAATATCTGGGAAATTTATAGCATTTATTTCATTCTGCAATCAAATAAAACTAGAGAAATACAGGGTGTCCTTTAAAATGTGTCCCAAAATTCTCAGGCAGATTCCTTAACAAAAAAATGGAAAAAAAGTTCCTATAGACCTATGTCCTAAAGTGCCCCCTAAGCGAGCAACAGCCTCTCGAAATCATTTTTTTTATTTTGATTTTTTGAATTTTCTTAAAAATGGAAACAAATAAAAGAACCAAATTTTGGCTGTTAAATATGATCAATAATAGTGACCTTTTGACACCTTCAAAAAGAAATTATTTCGTCAGGGGTGTACTTGGGAATTTTTTGAAAATTTTGATTATTCATAACTTTTTTGTGTTTTTGGTAATGACTTATCCATATTTTTTTTTACATTCTACATTGAAAACTACGTCAAAAAGGAATACTTGTTTGATCTCGATTGGAGCAGCTGTTTCCGAGAAAACATCATCCAAAGATATTCGTGCAGTTTAGGTTAATTTTCAATTTTGGCTGTTGTAGCCAAAAAGTTGGAAATCGAGGAACACGGCTTACATGTCCCTATCCTTACTTTTGAAGGTCTATTCAGTGGCAAAAAATATTAGTTGATACAGGGTGATCAAAAATCGGATGTGATTTTGGATTTTTGATCACCCTGTATCAAATAATATGTATTTTATGTCACTGAATAGACCTTAAAAAGTTAGGATAGGGACTGTAAGCCGTTTTCCTCGATTTCCAACTGTTTGGCTACAACAGCCACCTGAATTTGAAAAAATGTGATTTTTGAGTAGCTGTAGATCCTTTACTATTCATATTAGATAACAAGTGTGATATATCATTGAAATCAGATTATCGAGCAGATTCTAAAAATATAAAAATATACAGGGTGTTCCATTTAAAAAACATAACTTTGATTTGGCACGGCCTTATGAAACACCCTGTCACATCGTAACTAATTTTAAAATGTGAAGCTTAAAGCTGCCTACTTTTATTATAACAGATCTACAGAGCTTCCTCACACTAATCAATCACCCTGTATACTATTTTTAGCTCTCTAAATAAAATTTAAAAATTTAGTTCCCATTTATTTATTATGAAGACCATAAGGTTTGTATTTAGCTGTTTAGAATAAAAAAGTAAAAATATGTATTTTTTTGGCGTTTTTGTGTTTCATGGATAATTTTTTTCGCTCACTGATAAAAATGTTTCTTCAGTTAAACATTATTTCTAAAAGTGTTCTGGTGCGATTCGTTGTATTGTTATTATTTTGTTTAAAATGGCTCACAATAACTACAATAATGATTACACATTCGGCGAAATGACGGACATGCACTTATGTTTTGGACTCGCTTCTGGAAATGCCAATGAAGCTCGCAGACTTTATCAGGAGCGCTTTCCAAATAGGCATCTTCCATGCGCTAAGACGTTTTCTAGAATTGACGATAGACTTCGGGAAACTGGTAAATTTAAGAAAAACTCTAGTAACAGTGGAAGACAAAATTATGTGAGAACTCCTGCTTTGGAAGAAGCAATTTTGGATAGGGTAGCTGAAACCCCATCGACAAGTACCAGAAAAATAGCAAATGGTAAGTAATTACTTATTTATTATTTTAGCTACCCCGTACCTTATCATATAAAACTAGTTTTTTTACTTGTTATTGCTTCTCTTACATTTCACGACTTTTCGTATCGAAAAGAGTTGCGTTATGCAGAAAAAATCTGATTTCCCAAATCAATGGATTCTCTTTCTTAACTATTCACTACACAGATTCTCTCATTTAATTTCAGAAGTGGGAGTCGGACGTAACACGGTATGGAAAGTTTTGCGTGAACAACAATTGTACCCTTACCACATTCAAAAAGTTCAGGCACTTAAAGCTACTGATTATGAGCCGCGAGTTATCTTTTCTGAATGGTTTCTTGGAAGATGTAATCAAGATGCAATGTTTCTTAATAAAGTGCTATTTACCGATGAAGCTGGTTTCACTAGAGATGGTATAAATAATTTTCGAAATATGCAAGAATGGGCTGAAGATAACCCTCACGCGGTTGTTGAACGTCACCACCAGGATAAATTTTCAATAAACGTCTGGGCTGGAGTCATTGATAATTACCTTATTGGACCGTTTGTTTTGCCGAATAGGTTAAATGGAGCAGCATACAGGCTTTTTTTGGAAAATAACTTACATGAGCTTCTTGATAATATTCCGATTCAAATCAGACATAACATGTGGTTTATGCATGATGGAGCTCCACCACATTACAGCCTTGAAGCTAGACAGGACCTTAACGAAAGATTTGAGGGTAGAGTAATTGGCAGAGGTTGTCCTGTTAACTGGCCACCTCGTTCACCAGATCTAAATCCAATGGATTTTTTTGTTTGGGGTTATTTAAAATCATTGGTTTATTCCAGTCCTGTTGAAACAGTTGAAGAATTGGAAGAACGAGTTTTTCATCATTGCGAAGTTCTTAGGAATAATCCTGAAGTATTTTTTCGTGTAAGACAGTCTATGATGCGACGGTTGCGCTTGTGTGTGGAAACCAATGGTCGCCACATTGAGCATCTGCTTTAATTTTTTTTGATTTGTTTTTTTTAGAATAAATATTTTTTTAAACCGTTTCTTATTATTAAATAAAAATAGTCCCACCACGACATTTGAACTACAATTATTTAGAGAGAGCTAAAAAAGTTATTTTTATTTACGAGATTCACCGAGGTAATTTAGGAAAATTGAAAATTAAGCTAAAGTGGACGAATATCTTTGGATGATGTTTTCTCGGAAACGGCTGCTCCAATCGAGATCAAACAAGTATTCCTTTTTGACGTAGTTTTCAATGTAGAATGTAAAAAAAAATATGGATAAGTCATTCCCAAAAACACAAAAAAGTTTTGAATAATCAAAATTTTCAAAAAATTCCCAAGTACACCCCTGATGAAATAATTTCTTTTTGAAGGTGTCAAAAGGTCACTATTATTGATCATATTTAACAGCCAAAATTTGGTTCTTTTATTTGTTTCCATTTTTAAGAAAATTCAAAAAATCAAAATAAAAAAAATGATTTCGAGAGGCTGTTGCTCGCTTAGGGGGCACTTTAGGACATAGGTCTATAGGAACTTTTTTTCCATTTTTTGGTTAAGGAATCTGCCTGAGAATTTTGGGACACATTTTAAAGGACACCCTGTATAATGACTAGCAGGAATTCTTTTTTTAACAAAAACAAACAATTCTTAATAAGATTAATCAATATTTGCATGTTTTATGCACGATATAACTCTCATGCTTTATATAATTTGTATTACAAATATATAATTTGCTAGAGTTATTTAAATAAAAACAACAATTAAATTTATTGTTGGATGCTGGAAATATTTATTTGAGTCGGCAGTTAATAAGTATAAATATATATTTTAAGAACTTGTGTTTTGTTCTATGATATTTTTTAATTTTTGCAACTCCGGCTTTACAAAGGATCCAGTCGTATAGCATCCTGCAGACTGGTCCAGGATCGGATTTTAATTTAAGGCGACAGTTTAATTGCATTTAATTTTAGTTCCAAATGGATATAAAAGCGATAAAAGTTAAAGATCTAAGAATTGGTAGACATATTTTAAATAAATCAGAGCAGTTTTTGACGGTAACATCAATAATGCAACTTTAAAAACAATACAAATAAAAGTTGAAACAATGATAAAAAATTAAATATGATATTTTTACAGAGATAAGCAAATAGTTTATTAAAAACCAATAAAAATCACGTTGAAATCAATTCTCAAATCGTTGTACTAACAAAGAAAATTGAGAACTAAATTACAAGTCTAAATTTCAAATACTACACACATCGCCAAAATTCTTGGACCCCTTATGTTTGTCAAAATGAGACACTATTATTAAAAGTCAAGAAGTGTGTTACATAGTACTTTTAATTTGGTTGTTTCCAATACAAATTGACTCAATTAAATTTAAACTAAACAAGAAAAAAATACAAACGAAAAATAGTGCATAATAAAATGATTACTAGAATTTGAATTCCAGAAGCAAACCACTTTAGAGCGAAATCAAAAATTCATTAATATTTTGTGTGTCCTCCCCTGTTCTGTAGTAAGGTAATAACTCACCTGTGCATGGAAACAATAAGATTGTTAATGTAATCCATTGGGATGTTTTTATATTCTTTTTGGTCCGCGACTGTGAGTTCCCGGAGGGTGATACAAGGATTAATTCTGTTTGAGATTGCTTTTCCAACGAAATCTCACATGTGCTTAATGGGATTCATGTCTGGCGAATTTGCTGGCCACGGTAATCTTTAAATATTCTGAAATTCCAATGCATTTTATACCCTTCTCGTGCGATGGGGCCTAGCATTGTCATCCATGAAAATAAAATTGCCTCCAGTTTCATTTAGGAGAGGATAAATAATGGGTTCAATAATTCTTCAAACATATCTATCAGCTGTCATAGTGTCTGGAATAGGAATAAGCTGCGTACGACGACCATGTATTATACCTCCCCAAAACATTACTGTTCCTCCATGGTATGGAACGACTTCTCTGGCAAAAGATAGTCTTTCTGGTCGCCCTGGCCCTCTCCAAACTCTGTGTCGCCGACTATCACTAATTAAACCATATCTGGTTTCGTACGAAAAAAGAACATTTCGCTACTGAGCTAAAAGACAGTCTCTGTGTTCCTGTGCTCACTGTAGACGAGCAGCTATATGTCTGGGAAGTAACCTAGGTACTCTTAATGATCTCCTAGATCGTAAATTGGCTCCAGCAAGTCTCTGCCGTATTGTGGTACTGGAAATGAATCGACCATACGTTCTTCTAAAACGAGTTCGGACAGCTGACGCTGTTATGGTTCGATTTTGACGTACATTGCCTGCTACATACTAATCTTCTCCTTGATTAGTTACTCTAGGACGCCTAGTTCCACGTCTCCAGTCAACGCTGTTAGTTTTCTGGTACAAACGCACTATTCGGATAACTGAAGCGCGGGGAATCCCTAGTTTATCTGCGATTCAATGATTCGGCAGACCCTCATCATGCAAAGTAACTATTCTTGCTCTATTGAACACTGAACTTCTATTGCCATGCATAGTTGCAAAGAAAAACTCAACAATCACTTAAACACGCAAAATCGATATGAACCACTTTTTAAACATGGGTATCTAAAATTGTGGGAAATTGTTTTTGCAAAGATTTTTAGATATGTATCAATGGTGAAATTAATAAAGATTAAATGTACCAAAAAGTAGCCATGATAAATATTTTGTTTTAATATTTACGAGGGGGTCCAAGAATTTTGACGATGTGTGTATATGCGGTAATCATGATACAAAAAATTACAGAGGTACGATACTTAACCGACGAAAACTCGTCGAGTTCGCGCATGACGTATAGTGGTGTGGAATATGGAATATCTGATTGGTCATGGGCAAATTTAATATATTTTCGCGAGCTGTTTTCGATAATCTGATACATCAAATTCATAAAATCCAGGCCTTCCCACCATAATACGTCACTGTGAGGTAGTATCAATCGGCGTAATATCATACTCGCCCTTAATTTCACCATACTTTCTTTTTATAGTATCAAGCTCGGTAATACCTTCATCTACCTTCTTTATTGATGATTTTAGTTCACGTATTAGTTGATAGATCTCAGAACAAGCGAGTTTACATGCTACCATCACAGATTTCACACATTCTATTAGAAACATAGTTTTGATCATTTAGAGCCATACAGAAAATAAAATATGTACCTATTTCAAGAGAACCTGTAATTGAAATAAGGCAACATTGACAAATCACTTTGCACTCTGTATTTGCGACACATTGTATTTTAGATTTCCTTTTTTCATTTCATGGAGTGGAAGTCAATTGGTATCATTACCTTAAAAAATTTGAATTAATATTAATTAGGATTAGGATTTGTATTTAAAGGGACTAACTTTTTTAATATAAAATATCATTTGTTCTATTAAAAAATATTAATGTCGTCATAGTTGTTGAAATAGATAACCCTGCATAAATGGCTTTCAAAGAAGAATTTACTTAAGACCTAGTCTTCCATCTTGGACGCTATTTTTATTCGAAATAGTAGTCACCACCCCTGCCCATTTATGAAAACAGTATAAGTATTTTTTTTTAAATAATTATGAGTCTGTCCGATCTCACGTTTTTCGTCCGCATGATAAACTAAAAAGGGAAAACGTTATTAATTTGAAAATTTCAGGAAAAATTAAGCTCTATAAGGGGACGAAGCTTATTGATTTTGAAGAAAAAACTTGATTGAAAATGGGGCTGAAAAGAGAGTTGAAATTAAAAAAATCATAAATAAAAAAAACGAAAAGCGATATCAACATGACATTTTTAGTAAAAATTAAGCTATATTAAATAAAAAAAAATTAAATAAAAATAGGAGATAAGGGGGTTGAAATATAAAAGAAACTTACAAACTCAAAAAGGAAAAATGATATAAACTTGAATTTTTTTAGCAAAAATCAAGCTCTATATAAGGAGACAAAGCCTATTGACTCAAAAATTTAAATCTTAAGAAAAAACAAGCTTTATAAGGGGATGAAGCTTATTACTTCTGAAAAAGATTGGTAATGTATTTTACCTAGAACTTCTTTCGATATAGAAATTGTAAAAATGGAACGCCTAAGTACTTAAATTTTATTAATTTAAAAATAATTTTTTTTTATTTTTCAAAACTTATTAAGGATAAGTTATTTTTGGCTTCTAAAATTCTCAGCTAGCAGTTTTAGTCGAAATCTGTCGACTTTTAAAAATAATAAAAAAAACTGCCCACCCTCTATATAACTGATCGGAGATATAACTGGTTTTTCTATTAAGCTGTTTTTGAGCTATCGTGCCGAGAGGCAGACAGACAGACAGACAGATAGACGACAGACACCGACGGAATGGGGAAACATGTTTTTCGTAATCTATCGACTCTAAAACTTCACATTCTGATTACAATACTTCCCTTTTATAGAGGAGAGTAAAAAATCTAATTGAAAATGGGGGTTAGGGGTATCTGTTAAACTGGGAAGAGTATTATATAGAATGACAAGCATTATATATCTTCTTTCAAGTTTTTGAAATAATATTTATAATATTTATAAAAAAAAATTTCCAATCATACCTATTTCTATTTTTCTATTTATACGAAAAAATGCTGACTTAATATCGGAATTTTAATACAAACTGGCATCAGTGGTTTATGTCCTAATGCTAGCGGAAACAATTAGCATTAGCATTAGCATTAGCATTTTAAGTAAAATACTTCAATAAACAGTAATTGAACATGTTTGGTTTCCAAGATATGTAACGGGGCTCAGTTGTGATTAGGTCCTTTTTCAGCTGCCACCTTAATGTTACTTTTTAGTTTATAATTATGTTTGTAAACCTCTCAAGAAAAAATAAAATGTTCGTGGGAATAAATAACCCATTCTTGTGATTAGCACAAAAATTATGACCGTCAAATAAGTAATTTGATTAAATTTGGCATATTGTTTTTTTTTTTTTTTCTAAACAGTTTCC
Source organism: Psylliodes chrysocephalus (assembly GCA_927349885.1). Taxonomy (NCBI): domain Eukaryota; kingdom Metazoa; phylum Arthropoda; class Insecta; order Coleoptera; family Chrysomelidae; genus Psylliodes; species Psylliodes chrysocephalus. The sequence goes on along the minus strand of OV651815.1, from coordinate 59,009,864 downwards.
ACACGATTTTTTTTTTTTTTTTTATTAATTAATACGTATTCCTACTTAAATATTTAATATTTTTATTCTGCTTTTAGATCGAGCTTTACCAGAGGAAAGGCCAAGAAATTATGTAGTACAGAAACGTCCGAGACAATTACACCCAGGATTTTAAGAAACATAAATTTAACATGGAAATATGTGGTCAACGTCGAGGGATATTATCAAAGATTTACTGCTGAAATGTGCAGGTAACAATCTTGATTTTTTATGAATAATTTGGTATTATTATTTATTATTGTATGTAGCGCATACAAAACAGCGCAAGACAATATAGTGCAAGGACATAATAGCGCAAGACAAAATAGGGCACGGACAAAATAGCGCAAGATATATAAGCGCATAACAAAATATTTTAAAATTCTAATTAAAATAAAAAACATAATGTACCTAAGCTGGGCGGCCTTTTACCAACTCGGGTTGCTTCGAAAAACAAACTACATAAAATAAAAAAACTAATTTACCTAACCTATGCAACCTGGAGTCACTGTGGGTTGCATCGCAAAAACTTATACATAGAATTAGAAAAATATAAAAAACTCAACTAATATACCTAACCTGTGCGAACTGAAGTTATTAAAATTTTTGTTTATTACACATAAATGAGAAAAATACTACCTATTACCTGCCAAAGCCAGCACGACCCAAGTTTTATAGCCTGGGATCGTTCTTACCTGTATAGTGGACATACACAGAGAAACTTTCAGATTTTATTATTTAACTAAGGCCTGGCCGTCGCTGGCTCTTAGATTATTTTGTTTATTGCTGAAGTTGATTTGGACACATTTGCCTTCATTTAACTTTATTCGCTATCTTCTCGTCCAGGTGTTAATGTGGGCCACATCCAAAAAAAAGTTGGAAAAAACTTTTTTCCTTCTAGAGACTTCTCGATGATATCTTTAATTCTATGTCCTAGGTCCTTTTTTTCTTTTATAGAATTCACTCTCTTAAGAATCAATTTTTCATAGTTTCGAAATAACAGGTAACAAGGAGATAAGTCTGTACAGTCTAAAGGACGGATTGATAAGATTGATCATTTTGACAATAGCTTTCCGTGAATTAAATATAATAATTCGAAAAATAGCTTTTTAAAAACAAATTTATTACTTTTTCTGACGAGTTTACTCAACAACGTTAAAACTTAAAACAGAGAATGAATTTTATATTATAAAAGAAAATTTAATTAGCCTCGGCCGTCTTCTTCTAGTCAGCAGTTTTATTATCAGCTGGGCACTTTCATGTATGTAACCCCTCCATCCCTAAGATGAGAACATAACGGAGGTATGTTTCTTGTTCATCTGGGGGCTTCTCCTGTTGGTCTGGTTTCTTGCAGAAGTCTTGCATCTTTTTGAATCTTGGTTTCATGGATATTAACACTAATAAAATAATGATAATAGCTATCGATAGTCCTCCAAAAATTTGTGGAAATTGGTTTGATTTTGAAAATTAAATAGGTGTAAGCCGTTTTGCCAGGTTGCTAATTTTGTATATTTCTTGTAGGTTAATTTTTTGGAATTTTGAAATTTTATATTCTGGTTCCCAAATTTCTTATATCGAGTTTGGGTTGGATCAGAGGTTTACCTTGTTGAATTTTAACAACGTTGAAGAATTTTTTATTGTCGAATGTTATTTGGCAGGATTTTGGTAATTTAATTAGCACAGGACTTTTAATTTCATTGTATTGATCTGTACGACATTTGTAGAAGATTTCTTCTTTTCTTGTTGGGATTATTGAGATTTGGTCTTGAGTGATTTGTTCGATTATCGATTCTTCGGAACTAAGTTGGACTTTTCTGCAGTTTTTCGTTGATTGGTTTTTCATAAGCTGAATAGTACAGTTGTCTTCGGGGAGTTGATTTGGAAGGATTTGGTTAGGCCTGATAGCATTTCGGGGATGTCCGAAAACTTCCCTATTTGTAGGAAATCTTCTAGGAGGCAACTGTCGAGGTTGAATATTAATTGGTTGACTTGGGAATTATTGATTTGGAAATCGATTATTTATAAATGGTTGTTGATTGCGTGGAAAATTATAATTATTAAATCTGGGTTCATGGGACGCTCGCTGATAAGATATGGGATTTTGATTTTGAGAAAATGATTGTGTTGGTGTGTAAGATTGATGATAATTATCATTACTTTGTCTAGAAGTCGATGCTTTGTTTGAGTCATTAAAATGTCCATACAAATTTTGGAAATTTTCAAATTCTGTAACGTACACCATAGCATTCTCCAGTGAAGCTGGTTTTTAAGATGCATATTATTTTTTAACATGCCGTCCACCCAGCGATAAAAGTATTAAGTGAGTTTTTTCGTAATGGGTTATTTAACACATTTTGTCGTTAGCCGAAAGAAAAGTATCGTTACTTATTCGCTACGCAATACTGCTTCTCAGCAGTTGAATACGATTGCCAAAATTTATTAAATTTTCGTTTATAAATGGTCGCATTCTCGTAAGTTCTTGTACTAAACCGTCCAAGTTCCTACGATCAGCGAAATTTTGAATAAGTGCAGCTTTTAGATTTTCCCAATCTATTAGTTCAAAGCGGTTACCAACTAACCTTTCTGCTTCGTCAATAAGCTTTTCTTGAATTGATTTAAAAATGTGTTTATTTATTGTGGCATCGTCAAAAGTTTTATAATCTTTCAAGTCTAGATCTAAAAAGTTCAAAGTTTACTTCCGGCATTGCTGTTTGATTATTTAAATTAGAACTTATTGTTTCAATATTATTTTTTTTTCTTGTTACTACTACTACTACTACTACTACTATTAATACTACTACTTGAATCTTTAATGGAAATATTTAGCAATCCGCTAACTATATCTTCTATTTCAGTCATAAATTGTAAAAATAAATTATTTTGATAAAATTGAACTTAAAAATTAATTAAATGTTATGGTGTCTCCAATAGACTGAAAAATTATGTTCGCTATGAACAGAGCCTAACTATCTTTGCCAAAATCCTTATACAGAGGGGTTTGGAAGGGTAAAAAGGAAAGGAGTTAAGAGATTTTTTCGTGGATTGGAATTCTGTAGTCTCCTGGTCCTTCTCCGGTGATTCACTGCTCCACTGCACCATTAACGTCACAAAGGTTATGAAAGTCCAATACGCACTTAAGGGTAGAAACTCCAAGGTCTCGAAAAGTTACGTTCCGTCACGATGCGAATCGATATTTTTCTGAAAACATGCGCGTATCCTACTGACTGCGCCAATTAAATATAATAATTCGAAAAATAGCTTTTTAAAAACAAATGTATTACTTTTTATCACTCAACAACGTTAGAACAGAGAATGATTTTTATATTATAAAAGAAAAGATAATTAGCCTCGGCCGTCTTCTTCTAGTCAGCAGTTTTATTATCAGCTGGGCACTTTCCGTGTATGTAACTCGAGGAAACATTTTCAAAATTTTCCCAGTAATGAGGTTAAATCCAGGAGTTTTTTTTTTGGAATTATCTCTGTTATTATTTCCATAAAACTTCTTTCGGACAGGTAAGCTTTACGACTGGGTCTTCTTGTGCTGGTTCCGTCCACTCTTAAAGATCTTCAAGGTACTCTCTAAATGTTTTGCAAATATGCCTGATGTTTGCAAATTTTTTCGCTCTTTTTTGAAAAAGTGCTAACTTGACTCACTAAAATTTGACCTGGCTTTAATTTGGTCTCATTTTATTTATATCAGGCGCTAACTTGTCTCTCATGTATGTTTCTCGGCTCAAATGTGTTGCAGTAAATTTGTCCCGAATTTGATATTATTAGTGAGTGTTTTTGCACATTATTAATACAAGATTTTAACAATGAACCATTTTGAAAATGACTTTTATATTATATCTCCTGCTATAATTGTACATTAGCGAAATATTAAGACCGTTATTGTTTTTAATACAATGCATAATTAATTATTAATGAACCTAATAAAATATATATTCTCTGGTTAAAGTTTAATAAAATCTATATAATATCTAAACGGTATCTATTAATACTTTTAATTTACCTATATAATAATATAAATAATTATTCAATATTTTATGCCCTAGTTTCTTTTTTGTTTCTTTTAAAGAAAAATATTTCACGCGATTAAATAATTCATTTGAAAATTTTAGAATAATATTAAAAACTAATTAACAGTAACATTTTTAGTTATTAAATTATAATTTGTAAATGTTACACGTTTTCTATTTTTGATTTAATGGGAATTTTGTCGAAATAATCTCTTTATTTTCGATTTTTGTTATTATTGAAGTCACTAAGATTTATTTTAAATTCGGAGTGATTACGTTGGATTGTCTTAGTAAAAATCCAAAGTAGTGTGCAGAAAATTACATAAAAATATAGGGTGTATAATTTTCTGACCGCGGTATATCGTTTTTTTTTTCGCCTCTCTTATGCTGGCAGGACCAACTGGGCAGAATCGATAAGGATCTATTACATTATTTAGTACCTATTTTGTACTAATTTGTACTACCAATAAAAACTGTGTACCATGTGTTTAAAAAAAAACGTGGCGCTGAGGTTAATATTAAGCTAGTAGAACCACATTAAAAAATAAAACAAAGGTAGAATTAAAAAGTCCTGAATTTGTACCAATTTGTACCACCAATCAGTACTCTAGTTTAATATTAAGCTAGTAGGACCACATTGAAAAATACAGAAGTAGAATTAAAAAGGACTGCATTTGTACCAATTTTTATGATTAATAAAAAGCTAATTTATTTAATCAAACTGCCTGAAACAACTTTCAATTAAATCCAAATTTGTTATACTTAATAAAAAAGTGACGTTTTGCACAAACAGAAACTATTGTTATTTTTACATAATTTGTACCGTTAAAATATAAATTTTTTAGTATTTGTACCCCTGCCAATCCTATATAAACTATCCTAAATTCATATTAGGCTCGAGCAGAATCAATAGTTACTCCTGTAGTAAAAGTAACATAATTTGTACCGCTAAAATATAAGGTTTCAGATTTTGTACCCCTGCCGATGATATAGAAACTATTTCGAACTCATATTAGGCTTAAGAGAAAAGTACCCTCTTGCACGAGCAGAATCAAAAGTTACTCCTGCAATAAAAGTAACATAATTTGTACCGTTAAAATATAAATTTTTAGAATTTGGACCCCTGCCGTTCCTATAGAAAATATCCTAAATTCATATTAGGCTCAAGAGTAAAGTATCCTTTTGCACGAGCAGAATCAATAGTTACTTTTGCAATAAAAGCAACATCATTTGTACCACTAAAATATAAAGTTTCAGATTTTGTACCCCTGCCGATGATATAGAAACTATTTCGAACTCATATTAGGCTTAAGAGAAAAGTACCCTCTTGCACGAGCAGAATCAAAAGTTACTCCTGCAATAAAAGTAACAGAATTTGTACCGTAAAAATATAAATTTTCAGAATTTGCACCTCTGCCGTTCCTATAGAAACTATCCTAAATTCATATTAGGCTTAAGAGTAAAGTATTCTTTTGCACGAGCAGAATCTATAGTTACTTCTGCAATAAAACTAAGATAATTTGTACCGGTAAAATATAAATTTTCAGATTTTGTTCCCCTGCCGTTCCCATAGAAACTATCCTAAATTAATATTAGTCTCAGGAGTAAAGTATCCTTTGGCACAAGCAGAATCAATAGTTACTTCTACAATAAAACTAAGATAATTTGTACCGGTAAAATATAAATTTTCAGAATTTGTACCCCTGCTGTTCCTATAGAAACTATCCTAAATTCATATAAGGTTCAAGAGTAAAGTATCCTTTTGCACGAGCAGAATCAATAGTTACTCCCGCAATAAAAGTAACATAATTTGTACCGCTAAAATATAAATTTTCAGATTTTGGTACATTAGATTAAGGTACATAACGAATGTGTTCATTGGTGGAGAAGTGGCACTTTTCAAAAGAAGTGTCACTTTCACGTTTCAACCATAGACATATCTTGTTTAATGTTTGTATAGAAACTTCAGGTAAGAAGACATATCGTAATCCTAGAAGCTGTAATTGGGGGGTCTTCAAAAAGGAACTCAAGCAGAGAAGTTAATGTCAAAGTTTCTGATACAAACTTTAACCAACATGTTGGAAAAAAATTGCCCTATAAAAATAAGGAAAGAGAATCAAGATGTTGCATGATGGAATCGAGAACTTTCCAAAAAAAGTTCGTAAACTTTTTAATCTAGCCAAAATGTCGGGGAACTAGGAAGCCTATAAGGCGTACCGAATAGAATGTGGTTATGCTATTAGAAAAGCCAAGGAAAATTCCTGAAAGAAATTCTGTGACGGCATTGAAAGACTTCCAAAATGTTCCAGACTCAGGAAAATTCTATAGAGAGATAAGCAAGGATGCATGATATCTCTGAAAAATCAACAAGTACAACTCCCAAACACAGAGGAGGAGACTTTAGAGCTATTACTAAAGTCACACTTCCATGAATGTGAGATTATCCTTGGCCAAGAGAACAAAAGTACCGAGGCACTAGTTCCTAGGGCCTCAAAAACAAATTGGTCTCTTGCAAACACAATACAAAACATAAAAGACAGCTGGGCCTAATGGGATTATCCCGACACTTCTACAAAAGGGCCAGGAAGTACTGGAGGGACCATTGTGTAAACTATTCCGAGCTAGCGTAGCCCTCGGATATGTTCCACAGAGCTGGAGGTCTGCAACAGTTATCTTTATTCCCAAACCTGGGAAATCGTCTTATTTGCACCTCGGGATATAATATCCGGAAACTGAAGAAATCTCGAAAGCTTCCATCAGACATATTCTTAAATTCATCAAGAATATTAACCTGATGGTATAGAAACAGTGAGAGGTATAATAAGCCTAGAGCTTCAGTGCGAGTGGGCTTTGAATCACACCCCAATTCGGATAAAATATTAACTAAGCAGGGGTTCTACCCAAAAAAGAAAAACTTGGAGTAAGTGATCTATGAGAAAAAAAAAAATTTGCGGACCTCTGGTTTAGGTTATATATGTATGAATTTGAACGATCGTACCAAAGAAATATTATTTGTTTATAAAAAATAAAATCATAAACTTGATCTATCAAAACTTAGTTGACAAACCACCCATTTATATACCTTCTACCTTTTGATAGCTATTTATTTATATATATTAATATTTTTTTTTAATTTCAGATTCAACAAGAGTACGTCATCTGGGAAAAAGTCCACGTAAGTACTTATACGTTATTGGGTGACGATTTAATAAATGATGAAGGTTATTTATTTTCTTCTTTTTATTGAGTTGCGTGACGAATATAGGTTGATGGGGGTGTGTTATTATATTTAAATTCCCTTGTTTTTTTAAGCAATGTTTTTTCATAATTGTTGGAATATTTTTTTTTATGTAATTTTACCTATAAATCTATGATTCTTTTTTGTTAGAAAGGGGGCACTTCAGAGGATGTTCCATACAAATTTGTTTGAAATCTGATTAATTAAAAAAATTATCAATATCTTCTTTTATGGAGTCAATTTTTTTAAATGTCTTTTATGTGTTTCAGAGATTTCTGTACCGACTTCGACTTCGAATGCAGGCAAAGCACCCAAGAAATATACCTTTTGACTTTCGAAAACGGAATCATCGATTTCGACAAATTTTTAATACCAACAACTTGTAATTGTGTTTGTGGTTTGTAATTTATAAAAAGTGATCTTATAATATGTATATTTCGGCTGCAGAAAAGACTGCAAAAAATATCGATAATTTCTTTCTAAATTAAAGATTTCTGTATAAACACATCAAAATTCTTTTTCAAAAAGTAAACAAAGTAAAAAACATGTTACAGTTTTGGATTTTCGACAGCCACAAATTAGTACCTTTTAGAATATAATATATTATTTTATTTTTAACCTTTTTTATGGACATAAAATTAAAAAAAAATCGAATTAACAGTGCCTAGAATTCCGAAAATTTTTCTTCTTGTGAATAATTTTGATACATCATAAAAAGTTGAAATGGCGAAATATTGTGAATTACATAAAACAAATTATGATTGTAAAGTGCTTTTAGAACCATTATTATTGTCGTTATAATTAATGGTGGAATTGTATACAATATGCTGATACAATTACAACTTGGATATATTTAAAAATGTTAATTGTTGAGACTTTCAAATAAATTGATGTCATAAAAAATCGAACTTGATTTGTCTCAATAATTTTATTATATATTTTAAAATTATATTTTTATTATATTATAAACGGTAATATAAACAATATATTTAATTTTTTTTATAAATAATATTATTATTATTTTTTGTTCGAATAATAATGTGAATAATAAATATCTGTAAAAAAATGTTGTTTCTAGTCTTGGTGGTTATAATAATTTAAACGCAAAATGTTTGATGTTATTTGAAATGAAATAAATGAGGAATGTTATAATTAAACATTCAAATTGCTAAAAATTAATTACATTTTTCTGTATTTTTTTATTTTCTCCAGTATTTAAGTATATTCATTCATCTTTTGTAGAAAGGTTATTTGATACGTAATTAACATTAATACGGCTTTTGTTTTGTATGAAAATATTAAATGTGCTGCTCAAAGTGATATGTAGGCAATATGAGGCGCGAAAGACTACATATATTTCTGTGTTTGACTGATTATACCTTCTTTTATTATGACGTCAGTAGCTTGGCTTGGATTGAACACCATTGGCTAGAAAAGGCGGTAATACCCGGCGCGGTCGGTGTTTTAATTTTATTGGCTTAAGCAGGCAATTGCAAGAATTTGACCGTTACCATTTGCGAGTGAGATATCTTGCAATAACAGAGATATAAAAAATGATACTATTGTTTGTGATTTACACCAAATTCAACGTGTCCGCATTGAATAATATTTTGACCTTGCAACTAGTTATGAATGTCAGTTGTATTTCAAAAGGTGGATCATTTTTAAAGGCTGAATTCTTAGTTTGAACAAAGCCGGCACAACGTTAAATACGTCAGTGTTTAAATTCGGATATATATTTAAACAAGACGAATTTTACAAAAAGTACCTAGTTTATGAGAAAAACAATTTAAAAAATTTGTAGACTTCATCTTACATCTAAAAAAATTATGCATGTGGAATCATCAGATAACCCCGCCGATATTATATCAAGAAGTTTGGATATTACGAAATTAAAAGATTCGGAACTGTGGTGACACGGACCTAGCAGGCTTGTTAAATATGAACCAGATTGGCCGACACAGAAACTTCTAGAAAATAAAGAAATACCGGAGAGAACAGTTAGAAGAATATTTCTCGCAGATATGGCGAATTTTTAAATTCTAGATAGAATATTTAATCTTTATAAATTACAAAAGGTTTTAGATTATTGCTTGCGTTTTATTATATATATAATTATAGAACGGCAAAAGATTTAAGATAATTTGACAATTGCAGAATTGGGAATAACTATGAAAAATAGTAAAAATTTCACGATGGGAGGATTATGAAACGGAAATAATGCTGCTACAAGGTTCAAAGAGTATTCCCAAATTAAGTAAATAGTTATCTTTTAATCCATTCCTAGATAAGGACGCTATTTTAAGAGTTAGTGGAAGGTTAGATAAATCAAATTTGGCATTCGAGCAGAAGCATCCTGCAATACTATTTTAAAATTTTAATTAACAAAATTATTATTCAATTATGAACATAAAAGACTCTTACATGCAAATACGCAAACTTTACTTCTTTATTTACGTAGAAAATACTGGATAATGTCTGGAAGAACTACTATCAGATGAATTCTTAGGAAATGTATGACTTGCTATAGAGCTCGTCCACAAGAATTAAACCAATTAATGAGTGACTAAATAGCGTTTGACGCCATCTCGTCCATTTAATAACTGCGGTTTAGATTATGCAGGTCCGTTTGATACGACAGTAAAAAAAGTTAGGGGATGCACTACAACAAAAACTTCTCTTTGCATTTTTGTTTATTTTGCTACGCATACGGTACATTTAGAGCTCGTAACCGATCTAACAACTACTGCATTCCCAAATTGTTTTAAAAGATTTGTAGCAAGACGAGGGCTCACAAGTAACATATTTTCGGATAACGCTACAAATTTTGTAGGAGCACGCAACGAATTAAGGGATCTTGTTAAATTTATAAGGAAAAAGAAAATTCAAAATGAGTTTAATCGGTACTTTGCTCAAGTTGCAATTAGTTGGCATTTTATTTCACCAAGGTCAGCGCACTATGGAGAGCTGTGGAAATTTGCCGTGAGGATGGCCAAATACCATATTAAAAGAGTTACAGGTAACCAGCGGCTAACTTTTGAGGAGCTTCTGACACTTATACCACAAATTGAGGCATGTATGAAGTTTAGACGTCTTGTATCTATGACAAAAGATCCAGATGATATATATATATATATATATATATATATATATATATATACTGAATTAGTTCGTTATGAGTTGATCACTTACATGGTACAAAGTTTCTGCAGACGATAGTTCAAGAATATTTAACTAGTTTACAACAACGTACTAAATGGAGATTTTTGAAAAAAGATTTAAAACTGGGCCAATTGGTGATATTTAAAGTAAAGATTAAAAATTTTATGAGTATTTCCAGGTAAGTACCCGAAAGTTTGACTTGTTCTTCGGGGAAATATCAACTGGTTAAATGAAATGAAAAATAATGTACAACTTTTTAATTAAATAATAATGCAGAATCTTTTGTATAATTGAGAGCAGAATTAAACTTCTTCATTAATGGAGTCTAATGTGGCTATTATAAACCTTATAGAAATTTTTTATTACACTTCACACAGAAAATATGGTCTATGTATAATAAGAGGGTTATTTAGCTCAAATAAAATATTTTCTAACATAAAAATTTGTTCCATGTAGAGAATTTCAAATGAAAAATAAAAAAATTGAACTTGCATAATCGTCATCATCATCACTGTCATCACCATTAATTGTTATTATGATTGGACATATTTTTTGTTTATTTTATTTTCACGAGTCCACCAATCTTCTATTAGTTTCTCGCACTTGGATATACAGTTCCGCCACACTTCTGGAGTTGCAATTGAAAGTGCTTTTCGCCAAGTTTCCCGAACTGCGTCGTCACTATAACCATTAGGCCCAATATGGTTGTCATAATATTGTTTTGCTATTCCCCATATATATTCGATAGGATTAAACTGGCAATGATACGGCGGCAGACGTAAAACTTGATGACCGTAACTTTCAATAATCTGATCCACAACAATGGTTTTTGGTTTTGAGTGTATATTTGCCAAGCGTAATAATTCTGATTTTAATATATATTGAGGAAATGGTATATGTCCCTTTGTCAACCATTCTTTAATTTTATCAACAGTCCAAGAATTCGTTGGACTTTTGTTTAATACTTCAGAATGGTAAGGTGCATTATCTAAAATAATTACGCTGGGCTCACTTAAACCTGGGAAATGTTTTTCATGCAACCATTTTACAAATATTTGTGTATTCATATTATCGTGATAGTCACTGGATTTTGATTTAGATGAAAATATTAAATCAGCACCTTCTATAAAACCCGATTTCCTTCCTGCATGTAAAATTATGTGTCGCTTCCCTTCTCCATTGGTATGTTTCATGGACTTTACGTTATCATTTTGCCATATTATCTTGGTTGCACCCCTAGAAAATATCCATGTTTCGTCTAAATATATAAAATTCGCCCCTTCTTCCTTAAATTTAGAATATTTTCTTAGAAAGTTAATTCTCTTGTGCACGACAGAACTTCTTTCACAAAGGGCCTCTCTGTTATCCTCCTTTTGAAATTTGAAACTTAAGTTATGTATCACTTGCCATAGTCTTATTCTGCCAATGTCGTCAAATTTAAGGTCACATGTTCCTTGTTGGCCCTCATTCAATAAATGGTATCACGAATTTCAAATTTCTTTCCATCTGGAATATCTTTCGTTTTCATTGATAAGCGAGGTTTGCGTTGATCTTCTTTCGACAGTTCGCTATTGTGATTTTGTAATACTCCTCTTAATTTTGTTTCACTAAATCCTAGAGCATTGCATACGCGTTCTTGTACAGACATTACCGATTTTAAAGGACCGCCATTTCTTTTTCATCCGTAAAATACTTATGTACACTACAAATTGGACTATCTACATCTAACACACGTCTAGGCATTTTTAAAATTTCCACTAAATTTACAATATACATACAATGTCAACACTTGCAAAGAATCAATTTAACTGCAATATTTGTAACAAATTTAGTACCTACCCTAATGTTATTTTAATTTAAATCTGACCATTAGGGCAATTTTACCTAATTTCTTGGGAAGAGGCTTATTGGAACTGATTATCAATAACTAATTTGCATAATTTTGTTAATCCGAAACTCGCGTAAGTATAGCGAACAGACTGTATTTAGTTATTAAGATTACTTGAGATGTTTGTATTTTGTATTAGATATTTGTTGTTTTTGTTTGTTAAATTATAGGTATTTAAGATTGGCGGCATGTTCGGATTGATCGTTGCATGCCAGTCTTAATATTTCGAAACCGACACTGGCTATGTATGTAAAATTTAGAATGTTATTTTCAAAGGATAACTTGTCACTGAATATATTTTAAAACCTATCTATTGTAATTTTTGGTATAAAAAAATTAAGATTCCCGTACGAACTAGCAATTTAGTCCTTAGATAAAAGAAACAACAGATGAAGTATTTCATTCATAACGTATCATTTGTTTGGTCCCAATCATTGGAAAAGAGAAAGAAGATATTGTATGCGGATTCAAAGAAGACAAACTATAATCCTAGATCTCGTTTTGCAACGCTGCTGTTACACGCAACTAAAAGTCTGTTGATACCAGTGGCATATCTTATTAAAGATAAAATCATAACTCCTCGATTTTTGTGCGAAAAAGATTATTAAATTGCAGTAAATTGAAATAAAATGCCGGCAACACTTGACTTCATTTAATCTTATAGATTCATATTAAAACTTTTACATTACAACTATATTTACAATCTTAGTAAAGCAATGTTCCCCAAGAAAATTGACCTTTAACCGCTACCCTGAAAAATGTTTACGCTCTCACTACCATCGGTATGAGATACCGCTATACATAATATGTGGTATTACCTATATATTTTTTTCCAAAATTGAAACGACCTCATTTGTTTTGTTCTTTCGTTATTATTAATCGCAAAAATAAAACCAAAAGGCTAAAATAAACATCTTAAACAAACAAAATAAATGGATGAATTCTATATAAGCAAATTTGTATATTCTTTATAGGCAAATATGTATACTTTCTTATTTTTCTCGATTTTTTACACAATTGTTACAAATTTTTTTATCATGATCCAAACAAATTGGTTTTTCACATTCTCGATAAACAAAAAATGTCTTCCACTTCAATTTGTAGGGGCATAAGAAACATATCTTTTTAGTTTGCAGTCGCTCATCGCTCATCTTCTGCTATTTGCAGTAGACACTCCATACGACTTCTTAGCTCTCTTGGTAATCTAAGGTTTTCATTATATCGGTGTTGCATAAATGGTGTAATTAGACTTTTTGTCAGTATTTTGAGGAAGTTGGACCGATCTGTTGATTCATAATTCTTATAGCTTTGATACAAAATGTAGGCGTTGATTGAGCACATATTCATCATTTGTGAGCAAACAGCCATGGGCCATCTGCGAGACCTCCTTCAAGAAGAATAATTTTCGCATATCTTATCTACACCTCCCTTGGCCATATTGTAATCGGCAATCATTTCTGGCTTTTCGGTATCTGGGTCATCTTTTGGAGAATGGTGCATTGAAGAAATTAGCAATACAGCCTTATTTTTCTTGGGAACATGGGAAAGCAGAGTAATGTTTTCTTTGAATCCGTATAATTTACTACCGACTCCTTTCTTTTTGTCTGGCAAAAAAGTGGCAGGAATCATTGGCTTGTTCTTTTTCAATGTAACCCAAAATTGTTAGTCCTGTGTTTAGTAATTCTGTCGCGTTGTAAACTGCTAAACCAATTATTTGCTGTCACATTTCTGTTGGTCTTTTCTATGGATTTTACTAAACTTACCACAGACCTGCAATTTTTTTTCTTTTGCTGTTAATTCATAACTATCCGAACCTTTTCCACAATAAATTATACAAATAATTATTTCTGGCATCTGTGAGGCATATAATCTTTATGTCATATTTTGCAGGCTTTTTTTGGCATGTACATTACGAATCCGCATCGGCCTCTAAAACCCACTAGGCTCTCATCCACGCAAACAAATGCCCCCAAGAAAAAGTTTTTTTGAGAATTATCAATAAACTTCCTAAATAGACCAGAAATAGCTGCAGCTTTATCTTCCTTCATTCTCTCTGCTCTATCCGTGTCATTATCAAATCTCAGTGCGACTAATAAAGTTTCAAACCTTCTTTTTGACATTGTACACCTAAATACATCTCTCCCAGTGCCATCAGTAGCAAAAAAACCCTCTTAACTCTCTCTTCCTGCCTTAAAAACTTTTGTGTAAGTAAGCAACCTCAAAAAAGCTCTCATCTCTGCACCTTTCAATTGTGAATGGTTTTGGATCTTGTACTTTGTTCGAATTTGAGAAAGTTTACGATTTGTCCAATGTACAACTTCATGCAGCATATCTGCGCCAATAGTAATTCCCATATTTGTAGAAGGCTTGCATTTTCTCCCAATGCTTTTTCTGGACCTCGTAGCCCGGGTAAACTCTTCAATGAGTTGTGACTTCTTGTTCTAGAATTAGCTGGAGGCGGTTGTTTTGACCATTTCGTAGCGTTTATCTTTTTATGTCCTTAAGAAAATCTTGTCTTCTTAGATTTTCTTCAAGTTCATTGTTTCCTTCCTTATGTTCTTCTATGACTTTATTTCCGGATTGCTCCGATTCTGTATTATGCTCACTTTCAGAGACGTAACTTTCATCCTCATCGCTTATGAAATTATTGTCTTCCTCTAGTTGATTCAAGCACCATTCCTCAAATTTTGAATTATCCGGATGCATCGACGATGGCCCCGCCCTCTGTGCCATCTTTATAAAAGAAAAACCCTAAAAAAAACGAGAAATAAAAAAAACAATAACAAAATTCCAGCACTTACGCTACTCCCCGGTATGTGATACCGCTATCTCAAAAAGTCGCTCTTAACTTACACGTGTTATACCACTGACCGCCAGCCTGCTACTAATGTACGCATCAACGTAAACTTGAAAGCTACTGAGAGTCTCAACATCAGCAAAAATTAATTTCAAAAATTAAGGCGGAAAATTCAACACTGGCGGTATGAGATATCGCTAGGTAGCGGTTAATGGTTAACAACACCCATATCAGTGTGTAATTTTAAATTTGTATAATAAAGTTAAACATGGCGACCTGGCACCTATTTAAGAAAGGCAGGTAAAAAATAAATTACATGTTGCTCATTTGGAAGAGAATTAGATTCTGAATAGTGCCGGCTGAAGCGAAGCCACACAAAATCGCTTCTCGCATCGCTTCGGTTTCTAACCAATCGTTTGTAAGGATTGACAATTTGCCTTTGTGACTTAAGGTTTAAGTTCGCGTTAAAAGAATAGTCATAGAAACGCACTTTGTTGCAGACTTCTCACACATTCAATTTTAAATATATTAAGTACCTAAAAATGTATCCGTATTATAGAAGAATTGATAAAGGTTTCTGTGTAAAAAAACATAAAAAGTACACATGGATTTCTGAGAATAAAAGTAATAAAAATGCCAGAGGCAGCCTAAGTTCTGTGTTTTATTTCAAATATATTTTGAATGTTTTAATTTAAATGTATGATTAATGTTTATCAGAACATTAAAATTTTCACTCAATATCTATTATATTCATGTGTTAATAAGCAATAAATTGGTTGCCATAAAAAATCAAATTAGATTTCTCTAGTTAGTCTAGTTCATTATCGAAACTAACAAAACAAAATTATCATACCTAGAAAATATATAAAAAAAAATCTAAAAGAAATAAAAAAACTTTCAGATCCAATAACTCATACTTCTGTAATGATTAGTAATAAAAATAATTATTAAAAAGCAAATATGTCATTTCAACTTGACTTCCTGAATTCGATCTAGAATTAGTTTCTACATTACCTATACATTTAAAAAGTCTGAATGTCAAACACCTCGTTGGATATTACTTAGTTATTTTATAATTCAAGCAAGACGAAAAAACCAGAGAGATTTAATTGATATATATCTCGAAGTGAATACAACGGTTGCATAACTTTAGCTGGGCAAGAAAAATACAGTATAGCATTAGCTCCAATCGTTCTGATTGTAAGAATTCAGTAAAGTAATAAAATATATTAAGTATGGTCCATTAAATCAAAAAATCAATTAAAGATAAAAATGTTTGCACAAATTGTTTTTTTTTTATGTCACTAAAAACAAAACATTTTAAATTACTTTCTGTATCTAAACAAAGAGCTGTGAACATAAAATATCTCAAATACCTAGTCAAGGAAAATAGTAGGTAGCAGATACTACAAGAGCTTCAGTATATTGTAGTCTTCACTAAAATTTGTCCAGAATATTCCACCGAGAAAGACATTTACCAAAACTATATTTAAGTTTGAAATCATATCCCATGAAATTAAAGAGATGATTGAAAAAATTTATTCTACAAAGTCATGCGGGCAAAATATCAGTCAAAATACAAATAATTTAAGAATAAAATTGATAAAATATTTCATTGCAAGAATGAAATTGTTAAAATAATAAATCTCACTTTCAGTAATGATTCTGTGCTCATTGATTTATTTGTGCAGTGAACACCCAGTTAAATTTCATAAAAAACACATTATTTTAAAAATACATAAATAACAAAAAAATATAAATTCAATTTTAATATTTTTTGTTTTGCCCCCGCCGTTTCGCCTTTGGACGTTTCGCCACCATACCGTTTCGCCCCCTACCGTTACGCCCCCAAGAATTTTTGTAAATAAAAATGAGTCCATTTATATACTATTTGACATAATTTTGAAGGATTTTGACAAAAAAATTGCTCCCAAATAGGTGTCGATACGTATGCGACATAGGCGGCATATTTTCAACTTTTCCTTTTCTTTGGATAACTTTTCTGAGAGGGTCCTTTTTAGAAAGCAACGTTGATATATTTGCGTGAACATTTTCTAAAGCAGTTGCCATTATATATCTGTTGTGTTTGAATTTATTAACTAACTCACTCAAAAAATAGTAACGACTGATAGTATTCAGTATTGGATCCCCCATCTGTATTTATGCCACTATACCTGAAGTGTTCAATCATTAAATAATTCATACAATATTGAACTAAAATTATAACATAATAACATTTCTTATGCTTAAATAATAACGGGGGCGAATCGGTCGGGGGCCAATCGGCGCCGGGGAGGAAACGGCCGGGGCGAAACGGCGGGGGCGAAACGGCAGGGGCGAAACGGTGGGAGCGAAACGTCACCAGCCCCTTAAAATCAAGTCATTTTGTGCATCGCGCATAAACAAGCGTGACGTCACAAAGTAACGCGGGGCATACTCACCTTTCCAATCATAAAGATAGAATAACGAGGAAATGCTATGAAGATACTAAAAGGGTCGGCACTTTTATATTACACTTTTACGTCATATGTCAAACTCGAGCTAGTGGAGCTAGTCAGTTTTAAAAAGTTAAATGTGAATTTATATGTTTATTTGTATGATTTGCAATGTTGAAATGTTTTATATGTAAAAGTTAATTTTCCCATCGGCGACTAGGGCTGACAAGATCTATAATTAAAGCACTAGCAACGAAAGGGGTACCACTAGTCCTGTGTCATTGGATAAAAGCCAGCATAGAAGAAAGAATAATAATATCATCTCTAGGCAAAGCTACACTGACGACTAAAGCAGGCAGGGAGGAGTACTATCATACTTTCTCTAGTCAGTCCTAGTAGACGAACTCATAAAAAGGCTAATATCTGCAGACTTCTACTGCCTAGGATATGCCGATGACCTGGCGATCGTCGTAATAGGCAAGTTTTCAGGTACAATATCGGAGCGCACACAAACTGCTCTAAACATCGTTGACGAGTGGTGCAGAGAGGAGAGGAACTAAAGATAAATTCTCACAAAACCGCAATAGTCAACTTCACAAAACGAAAGGTACTGACTGAACTAAAGTCACCAGTACTGGAAGGAGTGAAGATTCAATTTGCTTAAAAAGCCAAATAATTGGGAATCATCTTTGACCACAAGTTAACATTAAATCAACACTTGCAAAAAGTCACCCAAAAGAGCACATCTTTCAACTTATGTCGAAGGTTGCGTGGAAAAAATTAGGCAGTACAACCGAAAATGTCTCTATAGCTATACCAGAGTCATCAGGCCGATGAAAATCTACGCAAGCTGAAGCCATTCGACAGCTCAATGGTATTTAAAAGGAAACATTCCTGCATTCCAGCAGCATCTATAAAAGTCATAAGTAGTTGGAAAACTACCAAATAATAGGAATGCTTTCAGATGAAATGCTTCAAAAGTATAGCTTTCAAAATCAATATAAAGTAAGTATACCAGACAGGAAAGCGTGGATAGGAGGACCTCCTATTCATACAGAATTCATCTGGTATACAGACGGCTTCAAAATCCATAAAGGTTCAGGAGTAGATAGTACCAAGCCAAAGACAATAATCTCACTGAGCTTAGGTAAACATGCGACAGTATTACAAGCAGAAATACATCACTGCGCAAAAGAGGTATTAGGACAGAAGGTAAATGGAAAATTCATTGTCATAAACTCAGAGAGTCAAGCGACATTAAAAACAATCAGTTCTATGCAGGTACACTCAAAGCTTATGTGGGAGTGTTTAGAAGCCCTAACAGAGCTAGCTGGTCAGAACGAAGAGGCTGATTTACTAGCTCGAAAAGGAGCCTCTAAGGCTCTTATCAACTATCAGAACATGCACAAAGCAGTGGTTGTTTAAAAAAATCTCAGTAGTGGTGGAACCATCGCCTAAACTCACCGAGCCTTAATAGAAAAAATACTAGAGTACTAGTAGGTCTATTAACAAGGCATTGTAGGCTTAACAAACCTATGTTCAATATCGGTCTGAAAGAAGAGACCTTGTGCCGATTTTGTTAGGAAGAGAAGGAAACTGTAAAACACGTATTGTGCTACTGCGAAGGTCTAGCAAGACTGAGATTCCTTATATTTGGAGAATAAAAATCAAAGTAAACTAGCCAGAGAACTAATTGCTAGTTTATGGAATCTGCTACAAAAGACCGAATTTGATAAGGTAGTCTAAACAACGATTAAAGGATATCCACAATAGATCTAAAAAGGTTGAGGTGGGAGATGCCATATGGCACACAGTCCTAATTAAATCTAATCTTTTGTTTTTTTTATAAAACAAATAGCCATTTTAATAGCCATTTTTTTATTAGTTTAATTTTGACTATAACACCGGATGTATTCGCCTCGTTTTACGCAACAATTTTTCTATAACATGTTTGGTTATTTTCACCTTAATGTTAGTGTACCATGTAGTTTTATCCCCAAGTCCCTAGAGAAAAGTAAAAATGAGTGATTCTTGTGAAGTATCGATAAATATTAACATTTCACAAGATATTTGATTATATTTACAAAAAAAAATCATATTTAATAAAATTATATAAAATCAATTTAATTATGAGTTTTAAAAATAAAAAGTTAAATGTGTCGATGGAATCGAGACGACCTCGTGATCAATCTTCGTCTTCGTGCGCTATAGCCCATCATATGCATATGCACAAACTACTGTTCTATCTCCGATGCTTTTCTTTGGATATAATTCAATGCCTGTTGCGGTATTGGCGAAAGAAGTAGTTGCTTTCCTGAGGGAAACGGTCTCTCCTATTATTATATGACACAGTTATTTTTATTTTACGTCTTGTTAACATTTGAGTTGGATCTTTTTCCTTATTTTAATTAATTATTCTATCAAAAACACTCTCTCCCTTTCAATCCATTTTAATATTTCTTATTATGTGTGTTCTATAGAATTTTTTCATACTTTGAAAATAATTGTTTGGAGAGCTTTAGACCACATTTTTTAACAATTTGTTCTTTGTCAATATGTTTATTGTAATATTGCTTGGAAATAAATTCAATGGGGTAATTTCATTATGTTTGACTGTTTGCGAATTATTACTGAAAGCAGAAATATTTAAGTACGTTAACATAACTTAAATCAATGAATTTCTTTTAAAATATTCTTATCTATCAATTACCATAATATTTATTTTCTATAAATACGAGATTCATGGGGCGTATAGAATTTGAAAAGTATTTAATGTAGGGTATACTTTTTTGAGTACTAATCATATATTATTTTTATAATATAATGGAAATAATTCTAAAATTATCAACATTTCTTGGTTTTTTGGTATAATGGGATTGCTTTCATGAATGGTCGTGAATATTCGTGATACATTTCGGATTATTACGAGGGGTAAACCAATACCAAAATTTTGTACACCGGACTTCCAAACTTCCATGCCTTCTACTTACTTTCCGTAGATTTCTACGGACCTCTATGGACTTTCTTGGACTTCCAGATGACTTCCTCTGATTTAAACATGACTCCAATAACTTCCAAATGACTTCCATTGACTAACCTGACTTCCAGATGACTTCAACTGACTTCCAGATGACTTCACCTGACTTCAGGATTACTTCCAGTGACTTCCACAAACTTTCAGCAGAACAATATAAATAACTGAAGGATTGTTTCGTTTAATTCTGCTTTATTTGATCAGTTTAATAATTCAAGGCTAAAAGATATTAAGTTATGTGGAAGGGTATATTACAAAATCCACGTCTACGTAGATGAGGATGTGAAATTAACAGAACCGTTAGGTTTGTGATTATCACAACTATGGTTTTACACTCAAAGGGTTTATCTAAGAAGAGGTCACTTACACTTTTTTAGCTAAAATAAAGGTTGTATTTATCCTTTATAATTTTTTTATTAAAGTAGATACAGCAGAAATTTATTTTAAACAAAACTGACAAAAATGTGATCATTCAATTAATAATAAATTATATAAGGCGACACTAAAAGTAACGTCTACTGTCAATCGATACTCTGGCATGCTAAAGTGGGAGATTATAACCATACCAAAGCCGACGATTTTTTCATTTGGTCAGAGTATGTGTCGGTCCTTTATTTGAATGGTAATTTTATGGAGAATTCAACAATATGACTATTAATTACGTTGATTTTTTTAGCGCTCTCTAAATGGATAAAAAACTGTTACGTTTTGTAAAGTGTGACAATTCATTTGAACGATATTTTTATTAGCGATTTATGTATAGCGTAAATTTATTATTTTAGTTCATTGAGATTATAATTTGTATGTCCGAACGTTAGAAATCTGCACGATTTTTCATGTAGGTAATATTAAAAACATTATGTTTTGTTATATTGTGAATTACATTCCTAATCAAAATAGCTTTCAAATAAAGTGCCACACTTTACAGTAAGTAAGTTTTTTTTATCCCGCTAGAGGTCGCTTAAATAAAAATTAACCAATGAATAGTCATGTTGCTGAAATTTCTAAATTCTAGGGGTTTAAACCATGTAGGCTAAAAATATTAATTAAAAGTGTCCCCTTTGAAAATAATATTACCATGTCTTTTTGATTTTTCATACTATTTACTGGAAGGTCTTTACAAAAACATACTACATATTCCTTAGACCAAAATAAGTCGATTTAAGTAAATTTCAAGTACAAAGTTGCTCAGGTTGGTCGCTAGACATATTTCTTATTTGTATTCATCTTTTAGTAAATAAATTTTTCTCTAAAACCTACACTCTAAATTATTAAATTTTAAATGTGCGAGTAATAAAAAATTTAAATTCTACGCCAATGGATTAATATTAGTGAATAATTTTGATACATTCTTTTTTTTGTCAAATAAAACTGTTAACATAATAAATTTAAGCAGAATCGCATGAGCCGTTTTAAAATTATAAAGGAGAAACGAACTTTGTACTGAGGTAAGTTTACTTAAATCGGCTTATTTTGGTTCAAGAAATAAAAGCCATTCGCACCACTGGTAATTAAAAAATAAGCGAAGGTTAAAATGACATTGCTAATGGAAAAATGTCATTTTAAGCTTGGCTTATTTCTTAATGACCTGTGGTGTAAAGGGACCTATGTGGTATGTTTTTATAAATACATTTTGCAGACACCCTGCATATTATGGGTGGCAAGATTTCAAGTTGACACCCTGTATATCGATTGTATTTCACTTTAAAGTTGTTCTGTTTTGTACCTTTAGACTTTGGATTTTTTTTTTTTTTAATGTAAACAATTCTTTTCGTATTAAAGCAAAATAAATTGAATAAAAGGTACCTACAAAAATTTAAGTAGTTATACAATAACTATTAGGAGTATTTATTTATAGTTGAATAAATACATATATCCCAGAGTCTTCTTCTTTGATAAAGATATATTATTAAAATAAGGTTAATTTTGTTTAAATTATTGTGCTCCCTTCTATATTTGTTTTTTCCTTAGCGTATGTATATATATTATACTTAAATAATAATTTTCTGCGTATGCCCATGCCACCACATAATTTCAGTCACCTGGTGACCGAGGCGCATGCGCACTTTCACGAAATCTTAAAAGACTTCACATGACTTTTATATACTTCATCATGACTTCCATGGACTACACCCTGACTTCCATGGACTTCTTCCTGACTTACATGGACTTCATCATGACTTCCATGGACTTCATCATGACTTCTATAGACTTCCTCCTGACTTTCAAGACTTCTCACTAACTACAAAGAACTTCCATGGACTTCCATTTATTTCCAAGCGACTTTCTTGAGTCTGTACACCAGACTTCCTCAGCGGTTTGCCCCTCGAATTATTAGCTTAGTTAGGGACATTTTAATTAATTGATATTAATATGACGAAAAAGTATTATCATTGATGACATAATTTACATTTAATATTAAATTCTG
The DNA here is from genome assembly GCA_927349885.1 of Psylliodes chrysocephalus. Classification (NCBI taxonomy): domain Eukaryota; kingdom Metazoa; phylum Arthropoda; class Insecta; order Coleoptera; family Chrysomelidae; genus Psylliodes; species Psylliodes chrysocephalus. Next base: position 58,986,845 of record OV651815.1, on the reverse strand, counting down.
TATATATTTATGTTTCCGCCATCACAGTAGTAATCACAGCCTTAATCCGTCCCTGCGTACCCGCTTCTCGAATACCGTAAGCACTTGCGCTTATGTAGCGGACGAGAAGAATAAAGAAAGCACTTTCTTTGCAAATAAATGAGGAAATATAGAAAAGCGGTTTCGAAAAAAATAGAAGAATATTATTTATAAGTAATTTCTCCGGTGTTGCACTCGTAAGAGCAATCGACGTGGCCAGACGAGACCAAAGACCGAAGACCGACCGGCTTTTGACGACATCACAGAGAGAGAAAGTGATGGAGGATCGTCGATGCCCAAGGCAGAGCTACACGATCATCATTTTATGAATGTTTTTTTAATTTTGTGATTATTAATACAATGCAAATTATTTTTTACAATTACCAATTGTAAAAATTATTAAAATTACATTCTTTGACCAAAAAATGGAGGTACAAAAAAAAATTAAAAAAAAACTAAATGTTACAAATACAACTAAAAACTGTCAACACACGTTATAATGGTTATAAATACTTACTGTCCGCATAGCTGGGCGGCAGATATCTCAAAAACTTCTGTCCCCTGTTCCCCCATTTCGGATGTCGCACGTTATTGCACTCCCCCGAAGGTTTCCTGAACTTCATAGCGGGACAATCAATAGGCACTTCAGGCTGGCATAGCGTGCTCGACCATTTCCCAGACACTGTCGCTTGTCTTTCGATGGCCAAAGCCTTTTGGACGATGGTTCTGAGATCATCTGGTAGCGTTCGAGTGTACTGAGTTAAATTGTACTCGAAAGGTTTCAGACTAGATTGGGGGGACACTAAGCTTGGCAGTAGAGATAGTAACGTAACTAGAGATATCCTGAAACAAGGAGAAAATATTTTTTATCGAAATTAAAAGATAAGTATTTAAACGCAAATTGTCACAAATCATAAAATATTCATTGGTTTGTTGGATTTTTTCTAGCCAATCTTAGGTTATCGTCAAAATGCTTTAAGGTAAGGCCGGTAAGGGTGATAATTAGAGAACACGTCACTCCGAAAATAAACTAAAAATGTATTAACATAAAGAAATATAACAATAAAATTAGTTTTATAGACTACAAACGCTTCCTCTTCTCTCTCTTCTTTCCACTCTCCCCCAACTGACATTTCAGTCCTACTAACATTTAAAAAAAATCAATATAGGTAACCCAATAAACAAAATTTACAACATCTGTTGCTAGTCTTGTAATGCGTGGAGTCTGCAAGGATCTATTCTATGTCCTTTATTCTACACCATTTATACCCAATTATATTACTTTTTTTACTCTACTTGTCAAAATCAGATCAAGTTTGAATAGTGAAATTGATATAGTGAAATACGTCGCCGTTAGGGTTACCAGACGTCAAAAGAACTCCGGACATGTCCGAAATGGGCCGTCAATTATAAATTGTCCAGAATAAGTTTAGTTTAGTAAATATTTCAGGAGTTGAAGTTTTATTATTTTGTCTGGGCTTTTAATGAAATGTTTTAAGTTTTCTTTAGACATGCGGAGATTGTATTTTTAAATCACGTTCAATAGATTATTTAAATGCACTTAAAAAAAATGGCTACAATTAGCTTCGTTACAAAAAGATACGGCTTTCAAATTAAAAAAAATATTTCTAAAACAATTCTTCACCAGCAGTCAACATCAAGTAAGTCGAGGTTACTCGAGCTGAAACATTTAATTGTTTTGTGCGTAGGTCAATCACATAAACTGTTCATAGACCTTTTACGAGTCACCAATAACATTGTATTGCGTTATTTTTTGCGACATAGCACACGTGTGAGTACTGACATTATAATTTTAAGAAATATTCAGTGGTTCAAATTATAAGGATGGGCGCCCTATTACCACCGCCTAAATAGATTGTAAAATGAGTTTTATATACAGGGTGAATCCTACTTAATTTAACTGTGTATAAAGTAATTTAACCAAATAACTGCCCTCTAAACACACTTTTCTTATAAAAAAACAATATATTCACAAAGTTCATTTGTTTCATAATTTACTATACTAAATAGATTAAATTCACTAGGTACTTTCAGATAAACACGCTACTGAAATCACGATCGAATTACAACACAGCAGATGATGATTTATTAGAAAAACCAAAACAAAAGTAAAAGAACACACCGATTTATTTATTTAATTTCAATACACAAGTCCAGATCCGGATTTAGATTTTTTAATTTTGTTTCTTTCCTATTTTTGAGTTTTTATTTTAATGACTTCTATGTACGAAAGAATTTATTCTAAAGTAAAAATTTCCATTTTGTCAACTTACTACATAATTTTTAAAAGAGAAACTACACAAGTAAGAGATAAATTAGAAAATTTTACTCTTTATTTATAACATCATGTTGGCAAATGCGTCTCATTAAAAGATTTTTTTCTACGACTACTTAGGAAAGTGACATCACTATTAGTGTATATCACACGCGCGTGAATAATAATCTTTCCGCATCAGGTCTCAAAATATGCGAGATGCTTCATTTCTATTTTTCTAAGAAATGTTTACTACATTCATTAGACTACTTCGATTTTACTGGTAAATAATAAATGCTTTGAACATCTTAACCGATGATACCCCAGGGGTCGACAATGACCTCCATATGTGCGAAAAAAAGAATTGGGGTCTTTGAGATGTAAATTTTGATGTAAATTTTGACTTTCTATTATTGAATTAACCCACACACAAAGACGATTTATTGCTTAATTTTTATCTGAAAACAAACTTATTTTCCCAATTTTATTAACAGACTTCAAAAAATGAGGAGGTTCTCAATTCGTCGTAATATTTTTTTTTATGTATGTTCAGCGATAATTCTTTAACACGGTGTCCGATTTCAATGATTCTTTTTTGTTAGTAAGGGGGTACCTCAGGGGTGGTCTCATATACATTTTGTCCAAATCTAATAACTAGGTCCATGAGAAAAATCCTCAAACTCTTCATTTTTTATGTATGTTTAGCGATAATTCTTTACCACCTTGTCCGATTTCTAACGTTGAAGAAACAGAGGAACAAGAGGAACTGATCGAAATAAGCACTAATGATGAATTTAAGGTGCAGTTTAGAAACAGATATTAGCTATTCTGGCCACAAAAAATATACCTGTCGATTATTCCGCATTATGGAATATCGCGAGAAAGTTTTTATTTGCTTTTCCGTCTTCTTATCCAGTAGAATTTTCTCAGGGCGGTGGCCACTCTTTTAACAAAAGAAAAATAAATAAACTGGGCATCATTAACTATAAGGATATTTAAGAAAAACCTCACTAAATAAGTGTGTTCAATGAAATTCAAAAATATTTTTTTCTAAAAGCTAGAACAAAATCTAAATCAAAAATATTTTTTTGAAATTTTTTCTTTTCAAATTTTCCTACAAGAATTTAAAAAAAAATACAAAAAAGATCAACCAAATTTGAAACGCGCGCCACAGTGATTTTTAAACATCGTCATAATGAAGAAATTTTGCCATTTTTGTATTATGAGAAATGAAAACATATCACAGATTCTTCAATGACCAATAGAAATAGGCGCTTTATTATGACGCGGTAAAGGCGCAAAAATAAAGCGTTTTAAATAATTGATTTAAAAGTGAACTTTTTAAAGTACTATAACTTTATTATTTATTATCTATGTATTTAAAATATTTATTGCATGAAAAAAAAGTTTTTTGTGCTTAAACAGTTAATAGCAATAGATTCGTTAAATTCGTTTACACTAAACACGCCCATTGATGACAAATTTTGAAAATGTATTATCAAAGCACCAGGTTCATCCCTTATACTAAAAAGCCTTTATTTTTACCTAATTATTATATGTAATATGTAGGTACTAATTTTATTTTGGTTCGTTTTAATTTCAGTTTCATTAATGTCTAAAAATTAATGTGTTTTCTTTCTTCTACACCTCACTGCACATTTGAAGAGACAAAAAAGTTTGGGAACCACTTATCTAAACGTTTATTGAAAAGTATAGATATTTTTTTCACTGTTTTTCACAAAAATGCACTTCATCGTATTTTTCTACATAAAATTAAGTGACAAATAGAAAGGGAGATTATGTTAAAATAACATCCGGTTCGCCATATTGTTTACCCAAAACGACCAATTTTTCGAAACGCTTTTTATTCGGCTATATCCTGTTCAATATTACAGATTAGTGAATGTAACTAATAATTCAGCAGCTTGTTGTATTAACTCATTCGTGTTAATTGACTCAATAGTATACCTATTAACAAATCATTTAAACATTTTTGGTTGTACCGTTTTTAATGTAGGTACTTTCATTACCAACATTACCATTGATTAGCAATATTGTTAAACATTTAGGTATACTAAAGATGCCCAATTTGGTGTCAATTGTGAAAACGAAAGTTGATGTAGATTGACACTAATTGTGTAACTTATGTTTCATTAGGAAATAAAATATGTTTTTATAATAAATAATTTATATAAATAACTAAGTAGTATAGGTTATGACTTGCTTCCTGTTAATTAAGTTTTATGAAACTTTCAAATAACTATGAATTTTGCTAAAAATCGTTACAAAAACTGTATTAGCTGAAAGCCAAGACAAAAAAAAAACAAAGCAATTCGATTTAAAATAATGAACCATGAACTAATCAATCGATTATAGTGATTAAGGAAGATTCAATTAAATAATTTATTAATACATGACACGATCAGATGTTTTAATAATTTGTTTATCGCTTTAATACAATAGTTATATGATTGTAAATATCACGGATTTTCCACGTATAGTGAAATTCATCAATAAACGGATGTACTTCATTATTATTTCACTACATTTGTCACTGCTTCGATTTGCATAAATATATCTTTAGTAAATGATTATTCACATTTTCAATTATTTTAATTCCTCTTTTGTTTATACCGGATGGCTCTTACAAGTCACTTCGACTACATGTTGCTTGGAGATTTACTTATTTAATTGAGTTTGTTAGCTCACTTTTAAGGAAATTTTTAGGTATTTCAAATCAATTCAGTTGTCATGAATATTTTGTCACCAGTATTTATCAAAAAATTATGAAGATTTTTTTATTAATGTGGGATACGAAATTAATTTTTCTAAAAGTATTAGCGAAAGGAGTGATTGTTTTCACACGCACTTTGAGTTAGTAAGCTGTGATTTAAAAATTAAATAATTTTTTGCATATCGGTTTTAATTTCTTGTAACTTATCCCATGTTTGACTGCTATAAATAATAGCACTATCGTCAGTGAAATATAACATCTCGCCAGATGTTTCTAAATTATGTATACCCTTTACGTATAAGGAAAAAGCACCGGTTCTAAACTAGTACTCTGAGGCACACCGTACTTATTATGCAAGAAAACATCACTGTAATCATTATTTCTTTAAGATAGCTTGTCATTAAATTGTGTCTAATAGTGGAGCATGTGACACAATGACAATGTCAAATGCTTTGGCTAGGTCTAAAAATATGGTAATTGTAACAATGCTATTATCTACCAAATTATATATTATTGACGTTAGTGTTATAGCATCTTCTTTAGACAAACTTTTTCTAAATCCATATTGATTACTCTGTTCATAAAATTACATTTAGTGTTTGAGTTAGAGTTTATTCAAATACTTTAGTTAAACAAGTTATTAAAGAAATCCGTCTGTAGTAGGAAGTGTGTTTGAGATACCTTTTTTGTAAACTGGAATTACAATAGATTTTATTTATTATAACGTTTCAGCTTTTATACTGTCATTGACTAGAGATGCCTTGTTTGGTTTTAACGAGTTATTGATAGTTTTCATATTCCTTAATAAACAGGATGGTCCATAAACGACGGACTGATCAGACATACATTTTTGAAACAATTTTAATAGACTTCATTTATTTGCTGCCTTGTATACAGGGTGTGTCAAAATTCAGAATAACGATTTTCTCAATTTTTTAAATGGAATACCCTATATGTTATACCACCAATTAATTAATACAGGGAATTCCATTTAAAAAATTGAAAAAACGTTACCTCACGTTTTGACACACCCTATTTATAACATAGCAAATGAGTAAAGTCAATTAAAATTGTTTGACTATGTGAAAACAATCAAATAGGTATAAGTACCTTCAGGATATTTTGCTTTAAAAAAGTGTAGATTTGGCCAGTACCTCGTTTATAGACCACACTGTATATTTAAGAATAATTGTTAAATATGGTCATACAACTTTTATAATTAAAAGTTCTTCGTATTTTTAATAATAAAACAGCTATCGATCAATTATGCACTGATAAGACATCCTGTATATGTGTTATTAGCTAAGATATTGGTATTATTGTATAGGAAAATTTATGAGGAATTTTATGGTAAAATAATATGCATTTGAAAAAATTGAGTAAATTGAACTTAAAATTAGCCATATTTAAGACATGTTTCAAAACACTGTGTATAAAATTAACCAGTTCTATCACCACTGTTCGTTAACTCAGTATCTTGTAAGTTTGTGCATTAAAAAATTTAGAAATCAATGCAAACCTACCTAAATTATGATAATTTATTTTATGGTCAGCATCATTGTCTAATTTCAGAAAAAAATTGACTGCTTGGCAACACTGTAATATTATTTAAAAACTTTTTAGTGTTGAATATAGTATTACCAAACCATTTTAAAAATAAAATAAAATATACTGTGTTCTATTTAAAAAACTTTTCCAGGCAAAAACGCAACACCCTGTATATATAAAAATATTTTTAAAACATGTATTTTTCAAATCCATAATATTTTTATTTGAAAATGGGACACCCTGTATAAAATTTTATGTACGACCATTTTAATGATCTTTTATTAATAAATATCTATTATTTTCTCTTTTTCGCCTTCTGTGAACAGGTTATTATAAAAGAAATTTACTTTACCACCCGGCAGGCGGTAAAGTAGTCCGCGGGTGATAAAAGGACACTTTACGCCCGCTAAACGTATTTATAATCTGAACTTTATCGCTCGGTCGTACATAAAATTTTTATTTTCCAGAGAAAATTGACAAGCATATTTAGAATCTAGAAACTTTACTGATTAAGTCCGAATATTGTTTAAACATTCAAGTAATCTGATAAAATAATTGATTTATTAGCATCTGTCATTAACAATAAATGTAAAAACTATAACTCTTCGCATGAAGATCCAGTTTGTCTAGCTTGCCATGCTTTTAAATTAAAATGAAATAGTTTCTATTTCTATACATTTCAACTTTTTTCCATAATTAAAATACGGGATAAAGCCAAAAGAAATTTAGTTGTGCCTTTTTGGCCTACGCAATATTGGTATCCTCTATTTCTAGGCATCTGTGTAGAGTATCCAATAATTTTTACACCAAATTTAACTATATTAGCATCTTCCTTTAGGACCCCCATGCATTGTGGGAGTATTTTTCATTAGTAGCCGGGAGATTATACCAGAATGTTTTGGCGCAGTTATACCAATTATGATTAAATGTGAAGAGTGAGGAAACATAATACTATTGAATAGACAGAAATAGAATAATACTACTGCGGAACGCAATATCCCATTCTTTCCATCAAAGGGGCGTAGTTAAATCAAAAGTTTCCTTTACCAAAAAATATACATCACCTTCAAAATTCTCATCCCTTCCAGAAATTTTGGCGACAATTAGTGACGCTCAGAAAAAAAAAGGAAAAGTATATTTTTATTATTCAATGCATCTGATATATTTAATATTTGATGCAGGATGTAAATTCTTACCTACACACGTGCTGCATTAAGATATTTTAATGAAACAAAAAAATTATTTAAGCGAAAATGATGCTATAGGTAAGGGGATCTCGGCTTCTGTAATGTTTAAAAGGCAACAGAGAATATAGAGATACAAACTACTTTTTGCTTTATCCTTAGAAACGAAGACATCTATTTTCGAATTTTTTTAATTTATATTCTTTTAAGTAATATTTTTAAAAATAAAACAGAATGAACCGATTTATAAACAAATATCCTAAAATAACGTCCAGACAGAATTAGCGTTAGTAGGTAACGGTCACTAGATCACAAAGCAAAAGCGATCAAAAGAACTTTTGCTTTCAAACTAACTATTCTACCTTCTTTTTTATTACGTTACGCTAGACGTAGTAACGACACGCTTCATGATTTCTAACGATATTGTTCTGGGTACTAGGTACTCTTTTTTCTATGTACTTCTCTCTCTCGGCTTCTGTAATAAATATTCAACTCTTTTACATAACTATAAAGATTATTATTATTGCAGGCAGAAGATTAACCATTGCACTGTACTAGCTGGAAGTAGGTTTATGGTTTGTTTGGATAATTAGAGGATTTAATCAACGAGTATGATGAAATTCTTACATGAATTAACTGTTTTTTTTTGTAGGTACATTCTTATAACTAAAACAGATAAATTTTTTTATACAAATATAGAATTGTTTTTTAGGTCCCGTTTGCACTTTGTTTAAAATAATTATAATTGGTCAGAGGTACAAAACTTTTGCAGGTATTTGAAATATTAGGACGAAATAGAAGAGACTCAGTTAATTCAAGCCAAATTGGAAAAATCTGAAACAGTTTTTTGATTGTACTAGAGACAAACTTTCTTAATGCAATAGACTACATATATCTAAGAAGCTTATAAGCAAACATAAAGATATCCAAAACGCTAGTAAAATGTTTATTACTCTATTCGAAAATTTAAAAGACATTCGAGATAGATTAGAGAAAATTAAAAATGAAGCTATCAATTTAGTTTGCAAATGGGAAACTACAAGTACATTTAAAAATTTAAAGAAAAACGTATTTGTCGACTAAAAAATTGGATCAAATATCTATATGTGATTCTTTTAGATGTTTAGATCTGAAAGTGCATTAGCAAATTATGCAATTTCGAATAACCATACCTTCACCTTCCAATATTTTAAAGTTTTAGAAAAAGAGCCTCGCCTAGACAAAAGAGTTTTCTTAGAAATGGCACATATTGCTCAAAATAACTGCGTTATTGCTCTTGGATAAAAATCTTTTTTCACGTACCAATTTAATTAATAACAATAATCTCAATTTAATTAAAATTTAACTACAAAAGTCATTTAATCACTAAAACTCTTACGCGAGCTTGCTTTTTACTCCAGTATTTACGTGCTGTATGGCCTTTAGCTGGAAAAATTTGCGGAAGTTTTGATATTTGGCGTTTTTATGTAGTTTTAACTGCTCTTTTCGATTTTTTATTTTGCCACCTCGTAACTTTGCCGCCATCGCCGCCATATTGTAATAAATTGTAAACAAAGAAGTTTTTTCAAGATATCTTGTTACTAGTTGCTTTTACAGCAAAAATTACTTATTAAGTTCTTTCATTGCAGGAAAGGCGAATGTTGTGTAAACCAGCAATCCATTCATTTTTTACGTCATTGTTATCTCTATTAATCCGAGAACTTCTTATTGAAAATGTTGTTTCGAGGTGCTAAAATCTATATTGCAAAAGTTTTCAACCGCGTAACAAATATTGTGCAAGAATGACATTCCGATAGTCCACCAAGAAAGTACGCTCTCCTGGACTCCCCGCCCACGAGTTAGTCAACCTACGGTTTTCATAGTTCGCATTAATGATTGCTCAATAACTATGTCTGACAATGTGCCATACCAAAATTTGTCAGAACGTCTAATTGTGAAGCGCTCTCCATCTTCCATCTGCAAAAGACCTGTATTCTGTAGGATTCATCTTTTCTTTTAAACTATACATATCCTATAAATATAAATGGCCCCATTTAGCGTACAAAAAATGACCACTGGCAAGACAATAGGGCATTTGCTGGATACTATTAAAATGAAGGTCCCAGTTTCCGCTTCTTTTGGCCTCAATGAATTGTTTCATAACTGATACCATACGAAAGTAAGAAACCCATAATTTAGCAGTTGGACCACGTTACTAGATGATTTTTAAATTTTGAAACTAATTCTTTGACACATTCTTCTTGATCTGCTCCAAGTATTACCGACTTGTCAAATCGCATAGAATTGCTTCTAATCCTGCGTGTAGATCTGGTGATAAATCAATTTCCTGCATGATCAATTTTGCGAGATGAACTAACACATGTGATCTGCACGGACAAGAGTATGCATGACCTGCATTGGGATTCTAATCCTTCAATACGACACGTGTTGAGACGACTATCTTCGTTCCACAGAATGCGATTCTTATGTAATGTCTCTCTCTATTTGATTCGTTACGTGTTGAGTTTGCACATAAAACTCCCTGTCCAGATAACATCTTTTCAAGTGAGCTCGGTGCAAAAATTGTACTTAGAAGTTCGGTTAATTCACTACCATTCATAATATACTTTATGGCTCCCATAAACGACATCTATAAATGAAAGCCACCTAATCGTATAACGAGATTTTTCAATTTTGCTTCCATGCCACTTTGCACAATTTGTTTTGCTTTAAAATAAAGTAGTTGATCAAAAGTGATGAAACATGTTTGCTGATTTAATTACTTTTCTCAGTAAAAATCGTGTCGGAGTTAGCCAATGGTGCATTAATTAAAGGCAAACAAGCAATAAAAGATTTCTGATATGAGGTTTGCTCTCCATTCCATCCAGATATATTGGTCAAATTAGACCATTTCCCGTAGAGCCACAGCAAATATGAAGTTGACGACATTATTGTATTTGCGACTGAAGAAATAGTACGGAGATCTATAATATGAATTCCCTGTAGACTGGAAAAGTTTATTTTCTTATGGCTTCGTAGTGAAATGCTACCAGAATTTTCGACGTACTGAGTTGACGGCATTTTTGTGAGACGAGGAATATTCTGATCAGGGGCAATGGCACTTGCGGGCGTTATACAATGGATGCTTCCCATAGCATGAAAAGTATTTCTGCCTCCAGGGTTTGAGTATTAAAGTCCGCAATCCGCATTGTCGAAAACGAACTGTAAAAAGGCACTCCCGTCAATACCCAGAAGAGGGCGCATCAAAGTCGGAACTTCAAAAAGTATTGCTTCCTTGTACGAGTATGAGGAACAAAATCCTAGTGAAGCCAAGGTAACAATCAGCTTACGAGATCCGTATCCAACTTTTGGATTCGAGCGGTAGGTTCAATGAATAAAATTCGTATTGCTTTTCACGCTGCGTACTTGCTCAACTTTGTAATTCTCGTACACGAAAATGGTTGGTTCTATGAAAAAAATAATGAGGACCAATTTTATAGAGAAAATGATGTAGTTTAATTGATTACATAACCATTTTTACTGCAAAAGCAACGAGTAACGAGATATCGTTCTTACAATTTATTGCAATATGGCGGCAACAGCGGCAAAGATACGAGGTGGCAAATTAAAAATTCGGAAAAAGCAGCTCAAAATACGTAGAATCACAAAATATCAAAACTTCCGCAAATTTTTCCAGGTAAATTTACGTAATTACTGGACTATTTCTAAAAACTGTTTATCAAATTTCCTACAAATAGTCTTCAACAATAATTGGAAACACTTCAATTTATCTTAACTTTAACATTTGACCTAACCACCAAACTGTATGACAATTATGTTTCTCTTCGAATCAGAGGTTATAGAGATAAGGAGTCTCATTAGCCCCCCCACTGCCCCCCCCTCTCTACGAGTTTCAATACGTGATAGGCCTCATTAACCGACCATTCTTGAACTCTCACCAGTTTTAAGGGCTTCAGGAAACAGACATGGTTGTGGTCATTAGTAATATTTAACTATGTTTCCTTAAAGTTTCCATAATTTTATTCTTAAATCAATAATTAAAACTTTCAGTTCAATTGTATATGACATGTGCGCCTCCCATTAAGAAAGGGTGGTCTCATTAGCTTTATATAACCTCCTTTGATTTGAAATAATTGGCTATAGAGCCTCATTAGGCCCACACAGTTAAAGTAAATCCTTCTTTTTGGCAAACTAACTTAATGACAGACGCATACGCTTTGAACTTTTCAATAGCACATGTTTTAAATAATTGTAACCTCAAACATAATAATTCGACTAAACAACTAGTTAGTTGTGAAATTGTAAATAATTTTAAAAAAGTTTTATTAATAATTTCAATGCATCGTCTAACACAGCGTTAATCAAAGTGTGGTCCGCGGAGGCTAATATAGTTGAAGAATATTATAGGTTGAATATATTTATTGAATATTGTCGGTCTAAGATGCAAATGGCCTAACTCCTAAAATATAAATTTTTGAGGAAACGCAAAAAATCTTTTATACATAACCTTAATGTAAAGGGGTTATACAAAATGAGTCATGTAATTTTTGGCGCGAATATTTAATAGGCTTGGCAGGCCATTTCGAATCGACAGTACAGATCTTTAACTAACGGGTAGCCAATAAAACGTACCTTTGGTAAAAAGTGGAGTTAGGCCATTTGCATCTTAGGCCGACGATATCTGGATTTCCTTATTACGTCGCTTACATCACGCTTTTCCAAAGACTCTCTTAATTTTTCTTAAGCCTGTTACATCCCAAAAGCATAAAAACAATACTTTTATCACTACCGATTAGAAAATCGACAATTTTGACCAAACTGGAGTACGAAAGAGCTTTCTACACACAATGAGCTTTTCATTAATGATATAACATCCAAACATTGTGAGTTTTATCCAGACATAAAAAGTGGTTTGAAAAAATATTTATGGCTCTTCCACCAACGACAGAGTTAATCGAAAGAGCGTTTAGCACGCTAAGGCATGTTAAAACATAGCTGTGATCTATTCGATCAGTGCGAAGTCATAGTAGGAAATCAAAAGCGATACTAGCGCAAGCTGAGGATAATTCGAGTAGTTTAGGGCGATATTTTGTAATTTTGGCGTATCAAATACACGTATACATTTTACTTTTTAATAAAAATTAGGTTAAAAACAATAAAATGAGCAACCGGAGTTGCTATGTTGCAAATTATACTAGCAAAAAAACTATAAATTATATAAATTTGCAGTAGCAAAATCAAAATTAAATCAAAAAATAAATAAACAGCTGTATAATAAGAAGAAAAAACCTTTATTTTTGTAATAATAACAGTAATACTGGAAATAATAGATATTAGAAAAGGTTTTAAATAAACAATAAATTTTTATTTTATGATATTCTTCAACATCCCTTAAGTCTTAAATGTTTAGCAAATGATTAGATTTCTGCCTTTAATTATTGTATATGGCTGAAATGCAATCTTATGACTTATTGATAGGGAAACCAGTTTTAATCATTAATTTCTATGGGTTCTTTCGAAGTAAAAATGAAGAAAATATAAATTACAATCGCAAATATACCAATTATTTTTGTTAATACGTTTTAATTCTACGTTATTACATAATAGTAGTGTTTTTATTTTGACATTATTTAACCTATTCTTCAATGACAATTTATTAGGCTTAGGCAAGATCTCATACATTTTCTCGTAAATACCTACCTATGTTTTATTATTGATTTTTATGGATTATACTACTTTTTTTAGCTGAAGTAATAAAAATATGTAATAATAATAATAATAATAATAATAATATTAATAATTTTTTCACTTATTTTATAATTCCATATACTTTTATTTTGTCTTTTTTTGTTGGATTATTTAATTTATTTAATTTATGACAAGTTAAGTATCAGTTCTGTCAAATAAGTCAGTGACATTGTTAGGGTTACTACTACAGTTCCACTCCCCCTTAGCTTCGCTATTCAGTGAGATATTGGATTAATTTTGTTCTGTTTGAAAGACTTTCTTATGATGGATTCAATTGTTCTGTGACGTCATGGCTTACTTCCGATTTTTCCAACAATAACAGTTTTTGTTTTATTTTTAAAATGAACCCCTCTTTTTTATTGCAAATTTAAATTTCTGGGACATTTTTGTATATTAATCTTTTTAGGCTTTAAAATTCCCATTGAGACCCATTTACCGTATACCAGTGGCGTATCTAAGCATTTTTATTATTAGCAAACCGTTTAATAATTCTATCCGCTTTTATCTTCGTTGTTAATTGAGATACTGGAATGAAAACTTATTTGTTTAAAAGCTTGGGACAAATACTCTCATATACTGGATTCAATTGGTGTATGACTTCATGGCTTACTTCTGTTTCATCGAAATAACAAAATCTCAATTTATTTTTAATTTTTAAATAGAAACCCCCGTTTTTATTGAACATTTGAATTTTAGGGACATTTATGGATAAGAATCATGTTTTGAAAATTTTTGGTCAGCTGTCAAAATGATCATCATATTGGAACATATTTTTTTTAATATGTTACTGAAAAAATTTTCAAGACACGCTTCTTGTACAAAAATGTACCAGAAATTCATATTTTCAATAAGAAAAAGGGTTTTCATTTCAAAATAAAAAATAAATTGTGATTTTCTGTCATTTCTGGAAAAACCGGAAGTAAGCCATGACGTCACAGAATAATTAAATCCATCATAAGAAAATTCTCTTTTATGTTTAATTTTCTTTGTTTTTCAATAAATAAACATAATAAATTTTTTCAAAATTTTGCCCCCCCCCCCCCCCCCCCCTATAGAATTGTGTAACGACGCCCATGGTTGGAGGACCTTTTTTTTAGAGGCCAGAGGAAGGCTGATATGATTTTAAGGATTGTAGGGGGGGCTTCGCAAAGAAACGGGAGGAACCTGGCAAAAGGCTACAGCAAGAAGGATTTTGCTCAAAGAACTTTTTTTTAGAAATGTGTTTAGGGCTTCGTCAAATATTTCGCTTTACAAAAAGGTTCCAAAAAAGTTTGAGAACCACTGGTCTAATATCTGTTAGCATTATTTAAAAAACTTTTTTTCCTTCGGAACTATGCGGAATACGAAATTTTTAAAAGAGTAACAAAATAAAGATAATTAATCAGTCTTCTCACTAAAAAAAATTGAGAACCGTATAACCACCCCTAAGAAAGTTCTAAGTAAATGTCAATATGTGAGGGTGGTTATCCCTTCTACAATTTCTTCTGGAAAGAAATCCTCTAAAATGCACTTTTGTCAAATTTCATTTAATTTGTTCACTCATTTCTGAACTGCATACAAAAAAAATGTGTTTTTTATGGTGGCAAATTGGATTAGCTGTTCCAAAAACTTGTATTAGTTGTCATCGGTTTGCAACACTTTTGAAATTTTGTCATCTATGATATAAACAAAAACGTTATTTTACAAAAAATAATCATGTTGCGAACTTTCAAAATAGTTGCAAGTGTGATAAAATATTGAAAATAATATAGTATAATTCATGTTTGCAGCAATTTTTTTAAAAAGTTACTGTCACTTTTAAGTTTTTTCTATTATTAATATGTTCCGGATACGTATCTTTTTTTTTTTTCACTTACATAGCTACTTCCAATTCTTTGCTATAGAAAATTAGGTTTCAACATTCTTGGGGTATTTGTCCCCATTACCCTCTTCGTATTTGCTCCTCTGGTTAGATAATTACAATAATTGCAATAATATCTTGCATTTTGTCATAAAAGAAACGCACAAAATTCATAAAACTTCTATAGGTAATTAAATTTTGATATAAACGCAAAAACACTTCATTTAGTTAGTGGTCAGGATTTTTTTTTGTTCTATTTCACAGAGTTGTGAAATAAAATTTATTAATATTTCAATTTAAGAAATATTCCAACACAGTTTGACAACTTTTGTAATTAACGTGAATTGAATTTTTTTAATAGCAGGCAACTGTTTGAGTTATGAATATTTTTAAAATTATCGAAATGGATATTTCAAAAGTTTCAATAGTTTCTATTTTTTTTTTTTTGAAGGTTTAAAAGGTATTGAAAAGAATTGGACTAAATACGTAAAGCTAAAGTAGAAAAATGAATACAATTTTTTTCGAAAACTATGTTTTTCCATCTCGTTTTAGATCTATCCTCGTATGTCGAGAGGTTATTACTACTTACTATTAAATTCAATCAAGTCGAGGGTCGCAAAATAATGCTAATGATTAATTCCTTTGTGTCTTCTGTAAATTGCTAGTAAATACATCTCTATTTGAGTTTTATCGTCAAGACAATCTTGTCTCCTTCGAAATCAAACATCAACTAATAATGACACTGGTTGTTTCAAGTGCCGTACTTCAGGGTGTAAATATGTTTTTATATCAATAGTTTTTATAGATAGACATTCCAAATGTGGGTGACCACAAAACTAAAAGATCAGCTGTTGATCAATCATCGACGTAAGATATACAGGGTGTCCCATTAGTGCGTAATTGTACAAAAACAGGTCTCAAATAAAAGTTATATGGATCTCAACAAGACATTCTAGGATATACAGAGCGTTACGTTTTTTATGTCAAATAATAATGTTTATTTTTATTTTGTTTTAGTTTTATAATGGTCTGGTAATATTATATTTAATCCCAGAATTATTTTTTTCGTGAAATTAGAGAATGATGCAGACCTCAATTAAAATTATCATAATTTAGATAGTTTGGCAATAATTTCAAAATTGTTTGAAATACAAACTTAGAATTAAGATACCAAACTAACGAATAGTGGTGATATAACTGGTTTATATTATACAGAGTGTTTTGAAACATGTCTTAAATACGGCTAATTTTAAGCTAATAGTATAAAATTTCCTATAACTATTCCTATCCAACAATAACATGCTACCCAATTATACATAAACATACATAAAGAAAAAATAATTATGAATTAGTGGTATAACATACAGGGAATTCCATTTAAAAATTTGAGAAAATCGTATCCTCGCGTTTTGGCACACCCTATATTCAACATGGCAAACGATTAAAGTCTATTAAAATTGTTTGACGATGTGAAAACAATCATATATGTGTAACTACCTACAGGGTGTTCTACTTTAAAAAAGTATAAGTTTGGTTAGCCCCTCGTAAAGCCAATTAGAATTACAAAAATGCAATTTTTGATAATAAAACCATCAAAATCATGAGAAAAAATGCGTTTGGATATAGGGGACGCCAAATAAAATAAAAAATTAAGAAATTTATTTACGAATTGGTGGTATAACAAAAAGAGTATTCCGTTTAAAAAAATTTTGAATATTCAATATCGCGTTTATTCACACAATGTATACATCAAATAGAAAACATTTTAGGAATTTTAAGTCTATTAAAATTGTTTAACGATCTGACAACCACCAAATCTGTTGTCCCCTCATGTATGGACTACTTTGTAGATTTAAGAATAATTGTACAATATCGTCCCACAACTTTTGTATTAAAAATGTCCTAGTATCTCCAATAATAAAACAGCTACCGATCATATACTCACTGATGGGACACCCTGTATATGTATAATAAGCTAACATGTTGGTATCGTTGTATAGGTAAGTTCATAAAGACTTTATTGCTAAAATGATATACAGGGTATTGTATTAGAGAAACTTAGTAAATTGAACTTAAACTGAACCATTTATTGTATCTTTTAAAACACTCTGTATAAAATGAACTAGTTTTATCATCACTATTCCTTAGATGTGTATCTTATAAATCAGTATTTTAAACAATTTTGAAATCATTGCTAACCTATGTAAATTATGATAATTTTATAAGGGGTCTGCATCATTTTTTTAATTTCACAAATAAAGTAATTGCTTGACAACCCTTTTCCAAAATATTTTAGACCATTCCAAAACTAAAATAAAAAACAGGATGTTTCCTTTAAAAAATAAAAATTGTGATTTTCCAGGCAGAAACGTAACATTTTGTTTATCCAAATATATTTTTAAAATATGCTTCTTTCAAATCCACTTTTATTTGAAACTTGTTTTTGTGTATCTATAACACAAATTGATTTATCAAGCAATTACGCACTAATGGGACACCCTGTATGTGTATTGTCGGTCAATAAACATTAAAGTTTTGTTCTGACTAATTTTGCAATTTGCTATCGTATTTCTAAACTTTTAGTTCAATCAGTACATGAAAAAAAAAACCGATTTCAAACACACCACTGGTAAAAATGGGACAAAATGCACTTGTATGCGTTGATAGCAACACATACACTTACAAGGTTCTTTTTTTATAACCCTCATTATCGTTTTTTTATAAAGAAACGATAATATGCATATTTTTATCACCAATTAAAAAATAGTTTCCAATTAAATTAGAAACGCATATGAAATAAGTTTCTTAATTTTTAATGCAAATTTATGTTTAAAATTTTTTATTGTTCATATTTCTCCAAACTAGTAGATAGGTATTTCACAACGCACATTTTGTACTAATTTGTGATAATTGATAAGCACATTTCTTAATATTGTACATGCAAATATACTGGCACCACTATTTTACATATTATTACATAACTAGTGGAAAATATTTGTAATAACATAATAATATTCAATTTTCAAGACTGGTGAATGTTAACTAGCACCTGATTAAGGTTCTTAATATTATTACAAATATAAGAGCAGAAGTCCTATTATGTCTATAAATTAAAAGGACAATAACAATAAACGAACTAAATAATTATGAACAAAACAATACTTAAGATAAGTTTGTAAAAAAAAGTAATAAAATAAATAAAAAAAAAATAACAATAACAAATTTTTTGAATAATTAGTTTATATTTCTATTAAAAAGATGTAAATCTATTTTATTTTTAAAGAAATTACCACTTGGGGAAGATTAATCCAAGCCTCAAAAATTATGTTACTTAGAAAAGTGTTGTCTGCACTACCTAATTTGAAACAGACATGTACTCAGTCGAGAGCAACGAGTTGCGTAATGAACTTTAATATTAATTGTTTCATAAGTTTCTACATTTTTCTAGGACATTTTATTTTCTCAATTCACTGCTAAAGAAGTTCTCCTCGTTTTCAGGGTAGTTTGCTCTGATTACATTGTAACCTAGCTATTTCCCAAGTGTTGGCGCGTAGGGCCTGTGTGGCATGTTGTGTTCCCAAAAACTATCGCCAGTTTTGGAATTTTTAACCTCTAATGTGGACAAGTCCGTACTATAAAATGGGAAATGCGATTTAGGGAAGCCACAAAAACCTAAATCACAATACTGTATAGTAAAATGACATTGCTATATATGTGATTGGGATGCGTTAATTATCTTACAGAAAATGGGGCTGTCCAGCAGATCTTGAAGTTCAGCGGTTAGTAGAAGTTCTTGAGCGACAGAGAGTAATCTTAGATTAGGTTGTAGGAGTTTTATTTTTGGATTCTGAAATAGCGTGAGTGTTTTTGGGAGTGTTTGAGCCTTTTAGAGTTCTAGAGACAAGCCGTATTGTTTCCTGGGGGCTTGGAAACGAGTAAATATGGGGCGTTGGAGATGTTTTCAAAAACTTCTCAGCAGGGAGAGTAGAAGTAAAGATATTGGCATCGTTGGAGTATACGTTTCTCTAATGTGGTGAGTTTGTGGGCAAGCTGTGCTGGAAGTACGCCGTATAGTACCGCTATATACTCAGCAACGGGACGGATGAATAATTTGTATGTGTGAGTTAAAGTGTCCGGGTTGTATCGTCCAAGTCATCCACAAGGGGATTGGCTCGCCGTCGCATCAGAAGACTATTTGTCAGTACGATAGAATTGCACTCCTAAATAGTCAACTTCAGTCTGTTTAGCAAGTCAGACTCCCAGGAGGTTTACATTAACGTTTTGGGGAAGCTGGGTGGCTCTTTGAAAGGTTGGATGTTTAAAAATGAATTTTGTATTTTGTGGATTGAGTAAAACCCTCCATATGTTATACCAGTGGAAATACTGGTTTAGTAGATTTTGGGTTCGAGTACTTAGTTGTTCAGTTTTTGGCTACAAAGAGTAAAGCGGTATCATCGGCGGAAAGAAGACATATTGACCATGGGTTATTTGAAGGTGGAATGTCGTAGGTGTATGAGATATAGGAGAGGGGCCAGGACGGAGCCCTTTGGTATCCCAGCAAGTGGGGTAAATGGGTCTGACAGGGCGTTGCCTACTTTGATTCTGATAGTTATGTCACTAAGTTATCAGTGTATGAGTGTATGAGTTTAGAGATATTGAGAAGGAGACCTATGTTCATACATTTTTTGACTGGTCCAGCATGCCAGACTTGGTCAAAGGCTTTTAAACATCTAGAAGAACGGCTGAGAAAATTTGAAGAGAATTTACTGTAGTGCCTCCTACAGTAGTGTGGAGATTGTGTCCTGAGTGGAGTGATGAGGTCTGAAACCATGTTTGGATTGAGGAATTATATTTCGCTCTTCACAAAAGTCCCAGATTCTTTCTTTGAACACAAGTTCAAGGAGTTTACCTAGTACTTAATTAAATTTTGGGAGTGGTATGATTGGTGGAAGGTAAAAATAATTATAAAAAAATATGCATGCCTTCTTAAGCTTGTGAAACTTTTACCACTCCTAAAATTTGGTTAAAATTGTACCATAAACAAAGACGGAATGTGTACCAAAGTAGAAAATTTCGTTTGTTCTGTATAAATCAGTATATTTTATGTTTATATTTTTTTATATTTGATTAGATTAATAATAAAGATAATATCAAAGCAATATCACATTAATTAAGCTTAAACTATTATTATTTTAAAAGTTATTAAGTTAATAAACTACTTTTTTGGTGGGTGCGCCCTAGTTATTGGGGTTGAAAATTACTATACCTTTGTTGTTTATATACACTCATCGCTTTTGTAATCAAACTAAATACTATTGAACTGAAAAAAATCAAACATGGTAGAGTTTCACAAAAACTTTTGTTTAAAAATAAAAATTAAAAATAACACCACAATTGTTTCGAAGTACAACTTCTTTTTCAAACGTGACTGAGAGACTAAGAAGAAGTTGTACTTCAAGACAATTGTCGTGTAATTATATTTTAAACAAAAGTTTTTGTGAAAATCTACTATGTTTAGTTTTTCTCATTTTAATGATATGGATTTTCATCAAGTAAAGGCCGAAACAATCAAGAAACTAAATACTTCTGGAAAAGTCACAAAATTTCCAATAAGAATAGTTAGAGAGTCGCACTCTTGCATGCATTCTTTAAATATTTAATTTTTCTGTTATTTTTAGAAACAGATAATTCAAATAAATTGAAACCTCCCAATTTCAATTTATTTGAATGAAAACCTAACAAACAATATTTACAAATCAAATTTAAAATAAATCTAATAGTCCCAGATATAAATATAAAAATTAATAAATATATTAACATTATTGTTTTAGTAATTTAATAAAAATATTAGTTTAACCGTCGTTTTTTTATTGTTTTTATTTTTAATTATATTAAGACCGTCCCTGTAAATCTAAAGGAGAGGTCAACGTAAATAATTCTCAATAGAAGCAAATAAAAAGTCCTGCCTTTTTTTGTTGTTTATTGCATTTTATAAAATTGTCGGACTATAATCTTTTCTTAATTACACAATTTGAAAAAAGAAAATACTATTTGTCATGTGTATAAAATTTTCAGGATACACTTTATAATATCTGAATATACAATTATACAGTGGGTTCCAAAAAGTTTTATGTACATAAGAAAAAGTTTTATCTTACATTTCACAAAAAAAATATTCTTGCTAGAAAGTTCTGCATTACTTAGGGCCGAATTATTAATCTCCTGGTAAAGTTAATGTTAATTATAATTTTAACCTCATGTTATGCGTTATCAACACAATTTTAACCCACTTATATTTAGCAAGTGATGTACAACATGACAACTTTGATTATTTTTTATCTAATAAATGTCGAACTGTGTTTTTAGATGGTCTAAGGACCGTATTTTTCCTATAGTTCCAGTGTTGCACTGGAATTTAGAGATGAACATTACCAAATCCGTAATTGTTAAGTAAATTTAAGAATTTGTTACTACCCATCTCTATATTCACGTGTTATAACCGAGTTGTGTTCATAAGTTGTGTTTATAAATACGGGCCTAGACCTATTCACAAAATCTTAATCATCTAATTAAAATGATCTGGTTTTTGTTGTGAAATTCAGTCTTCTAACGATTATATTTTGAAAATTTTCGATATACAAATATGATTCAAAAATATCAATTTCAAAAAATACATTCACTTTTTTTTGACAATGACAACTGTCAATTTATAATTTAGTCATTCGTTGTTTAAATACTTGCTGTTTACTATCTGACAGTTAGATCATGGTTATCCTAAAGATAAATCGTAACAGGATATTCAAAATTGAAATAATAAAATTAACTGTTACTTTATCAGGACATTAATAATAACTCGGCCCTTGGGAATTCATAATTGAACATATTTTGTAAAACATAGGTGGTATACAGGGAAAATAGAAAAAAAAGTATTTTTGGAAGTTATTGAATACTTCAAATCAAGACAAAAGTAATAACCCATGTAACACCCATAGTTAAGGTTTTGCTACGAAGCCTTAGTTCCTTGGGTGCACCCTGGTAATAATATTGCTACTTTATTGGTTCTTTTGAAGTAACTGTTACTACGCCGATACCATTTATTGGAACACCCAAAAATATATAGTACCAGTTAATGCCACCCACTAGTGCCTCTAATAGAGAGAGAAAGTCAAAATTAGTTAAAGTAGTATTTGGATAGTTACTGGAACTAGGAATTATCTTTTTATTGTTTCTCTATAGTGGAAGAAGCTATATAGTACCAGTGAGTCAGTTAATGACACCCACCAGTGCCTCTAATATGCCCAAATAAAGTAACTGGGAACAGAGAGAGGCAGAAAGGTCCCAGATTAATTTCAATGGCCATCACTTGGAACTTTAAAGTATCGTGGCATTTTAGTGGCAACATAGGTAGCGAAATAGTTCCTGTTGGTACTGTACATTTTTTACAACTATCTCATTTTGACTTAAGGTCTCTATAGAGTTTCAGAATCTATGAAGTTGTAACTTTATAGTGATAAATACCTTATCTGCTAATCTTTGTCGTTTTGTTTTAAACCGACGATATTTGCCATTCTTGTTTAGTACTACAGTTAATATCCACGAATATTATCAATGCCACCTCTTTGTATATTGTCAATTTTATTTAATCCAAACAGCTTACGAATTAAAAAGATCTTTATTTATGACTTATTTCACCTGATTAAGTAGATATAAAAAAGTAATTTAAAATAACAAATGGAAAATTCTTTAAAATAAATCATATTTGTAGACGGGTTAAAATGTATGGCAAAATACAGCAAGAACCAAGTAAGAATTAATTTTAGAACAACTACTTACCTTTCAATTTACAACAAAAAAGGGATTTGTGCTCACAAACGTTATTGTTCGTCCATGACATATTTTGGTGTGGAATATCTGATTGGCCGTGATTAAAATTTATTTTCGCGAGCTGTTTTCGATCAGCTGATACCTCAAATGCTTAAAAGCTAGGCCTCCACGCCACAATACATCACCGTGTCGTAATATCTCAGCCCTTCTATGAATATTTCGTATTGACAAAATGTATTTGAGGTTGGGATCTGGTTGGGATATTTTAATGAAAGGCGACACCATACAGTAGCATTTGAGACTAAATTAGTAGCATTTGGATAGTTATGGTGTTTAGAGTAATATTTCAGTGGAGTAGATTACTGTATTCGAAAAAATTATAAAATCTTCAGTTCCAAAATAGAATCTAATAATATTATTTGGTCACATTAGTATAATTGCTATTTGGTCAGCAAAGTCGTATATCCTCTAGAGCTAAAATGAGGTAGTTCCATATACTTTATAGTGGAGGACCTAAGTTTATAGTACCTTTGTAAATAATCTGCAGCCATTATTAGATGTGTAAATTTTAAGAGAAAAAAATGGTTTTAATCAAAAATAAATAATAGTTACGTTAATTTAAAAACAAACAGGTCGTTCAAAGATATTGTAAATAATTTAAAAGTGATATTAGCAGTTACTAGGGAGCCACGTATGGATTATAAATTCCCAAAGGATCAATAAATGTTTTTTGAAAAAAAAACATGACTTTTCAGTTAACAAAAAAACAACATAGACGAAGTCGAAAAAGAAGTAGAAGAAACAGAGAAAGAAAAAGAAGAAGACAAAAAATTTAAAATGTCTACGAGACAGTCATTTTAAATAACCCAGAAATAGTGTTTTTTTACCTCGCCCGGTATATACAGCAAAAAATTATCGTCTTGTGATCTACATGAATAATAAAAACAAATGTAACATTCGTAATAAACATAAGTCTTTCACGAAAATAAGATTATATCGAAAAAAAGTCATAAAAGATGGTTACCTAACGTGAACATGTATAGTTTCGTTCAAAGATAGTTTCACTTTTTTTTTACAATTTCGGCACTGCGAAGAATCCAGAATTGGACTTTAGATATTACGATTTAGGAAAGAAAGAGTTATATGTACCTAAATATTTCATTTAATATTTAAAATAACAGCAAGATGTTATAATTGTAAGAAATTTTAAAAATAAGGTCAGTCAGAAATTAGAAGTTTGGATTCCATAAAATTTCAATTATAAAGTTGTTATTATTATCTTAGTTTGATATTTATTTTCCTATTATAACTTCTAGACATAATAATATATTTTAGTGTAAACGAGCTCAACTGAATTAAATGTCTAAATAATCTAGATACATTTTATATGCAGTAACGCTAACAAAATATCAGAAGTTTGTGATATTTTTTGTAGTTTATGTGAATTGAAAAACAAAACTTCTGGTCATCTTTAGTTTTGAGTAACAACATGATTATTCTATTACTTTTAACTTTTTCTTTTGCTAATTTTCTTTTTTATTTCCTTCTTTACATTTTTTTTTTACTTACAATTTGCTTGCTCTCTACTTGATCTGTACATGGTTTGTACTGTGGGGCCAATAAACGATATTGTTATTATAGAGCGCCCTCTACAATGTACGTCAGATGCACAAGTATAATATTTCATGCAACTCATGATATTAGTATAATACATATTTACAAAAAAAATATATATATATAAAAAGAAATAAAAAATCACAATCTGTATTTTGGAAACTATTAACTCATGAACTGAAGTATATTGAGCTAGATGCTTACTTGGTGTACATATTTCAGGAACACCTTGTATTTAGATATATTAATAATAATGATATTTTTATGATAAAAGAAAAATTAGCTCTCAAAATATAAACACTATATTACATTCATAATAAACATATTACTTCTACGAAAAGAGGATTGTACCAAAAAAAAGTAAGCCACAAAAGATGCTTATCTGATCTGAGTGTCTGGTGAGTTTACCTTGCTTTACTCGTAAAAGAAATTTCGCAAGGTGTATAGTTTAACACAATGGTACACAATAATACCCACTGAGTTGTGCTGCGAATTGTGACCTACATTTATGGTCTTTGGTTTGTGTTGTTGCGTGGGTGCATACCATCGGTATGCGATGTGTACAATGTACATGTACCCACATTATGGCGCTAACACAACAAATCTTGGAGGTTACGATGAAAATAATGTCGATCATTTGTTTTGTCAGCGTGGTGGAATGTCAATAGCTAATAGAATCATTAATCTCATTTTCCTGTCTATTTTCGTTCTATTGAAATTTAGAACAAGTTGAAATATTCGTGTTTCTAATATTGATTAAAGAAACAAATTATGTAAAGTTAAAAACTTTATGCATTACAATCGAATGTCAAACTTTCACATTCGATTGTAATGCATAAAGTTTTTAACTTTACATAATTCATTTCCTTAAAACAAAAGTTGCAATCATTTGCGGAAGAATTTGGTCATACACATACGAGTATACAGTGATTAAGAAAATTCCCGATTCAGGTTGATTTTTAGTTTAAATTTGTCACATTTTGAACAGAATGTATACATACAGGCAGAGGCGTTTTTTTCATTGGCTCATTTGTATAGTAAACACCCAGTTAAATTTCATAAAAACACGTTATTTTACAATCACATAAATATAAAAAATATAAATTTTATTTTAATATTTTTATTATTTTCATACATGTTAATCTCTATTTTTGGTACGCCACTGCAAGGCGTAACGTCACAAAGTTGGGCGGGGCATACGAACCTTTACAATCAAACTCAAAATACATTATAAATCCACATAAGACAATTTGAATTGTGTTTGTTTAAAAATTGTTACCGAAAAATTTCTCCACTATTATTTTACGCAATAAAAAATGTTTGAGGTTATGTTATTTGTTTACTTGCAATTTTATACGATAATTTAGTTTTACGACTATAATTTATATTTTGTTGTTTGTTCCAGTATCTAAGACTACTTCAGAATAGTCACGTGTTTTGTACCCAACTGTAAGTATTATGTTAAAAGGAAAACATGAATTATTTTGATAACTACTTCGTTGCAATAGTAGAGAAACGTGTAATGTATAAACTTAGGTTATAGGAGACAGGATAGAGAGACATCAAATGTTTTTAAGTTGTCACTTTACAAATGAGGATAGGAAAATGGATCAACCAGCTCTGATCAACCATAATATTTGATTTCATGTAAAGAGAAAGTTTGCCTTTCAGTACCTGAAAAAAAATATGTAGGTACACTTAAATAAATAGTTTCTATAAAATTATGTTTACTTGTAATTGTCAATCATGTTACTCCTAGCATAGATTGTGAGCAAGTACCTAACCAAACATTAATATACTATACAGGGTGTTTCATAATATATGCGCAGGACTTCAGGACGTGATAGCTCATCCAAAAATAAGAAAAAACGTTTCTATTAACTCACCCTCTAAAATTTTCGAGATACAGGGTGCATTTTCGAGGGTAAGTTAATAGAAACGTTTTTTCATATTTTTGGACAAGCTATCGCGTCCTGAAGTCCTGCGCATATATTATGAAACACCCTGTATACAATTTAATGTATATTTAATCCTAATAACTAAAAAATATACTGACAATTAGTTTGACAGAATTGTTAATAATTTTAAATTTTAAAAATAATAGTAGTTGGGTGTCCAAAATATGAACTAGGTGGATTTCATTTTTTTGCAGTATTCTCACTAACTGTTTTTGAGTTTTATTTAGTTTTCGTCATAAATACAGGGTGATTTCGAAGTATTGTAATTCCTTTTAAAAACATCTCAATCTGAAAATTACTTTTCGTCATATAATTTTCGTCATTAATTTTTAACTAGGGAATAAAAAATACTTAAATAAACAGTAAAATTATTTCAGTTTTTGCGTACGGACCTGTCTCGTTAAACTCAAATAAACGATATCACCAACCCGCGCCGCCCGACTGCAGTAAGTGATGCATCTGCCAGGACCGTACTTTGTTAAGTTGATTTATAAAGTTTTGAGGAAATGTAAGTATTTTTTATAAATAATTTTTACTATTTTGATTAAGTTTAAATTACGATTTTTAGACCTAGGGACGTCTAATTAAACCCCTAAAAGGAATGACAGTACTTTGTAATCACCCTGTAAAATATTTATCATGTGTTTATGACTAATTTGTTGGAAATATTCACCTATCTGGATGCTACATAAACATCTAGAAATGTTTGTTTAATAAACACATGTAGTTTAAAGGAAATTTCAGGTACCTAAAGTTTATTAAAATCTTACTATCCTTATTCTTATATTATGAAGGGGATGGTGTAGCTTTGTAAACATGTAAACGGTAATAAAACTGTCACAATGCAGATGTCAGTTTTATTTGGGACATATAATTTTGCAAAATATCAATAATATGAATTTGTAGATAACCATTTATCGTAAGAAACTAAATTTTATGACTTATGCTTGGAAAATCATGAAAACTTCAGTTTTGATTTTGACATTCACACCATATAGATTGCATTTTGCTGGGGGCTTTTTCGCAAATTTTATTTTTAATATAAACACTATTACATACTGTAATAAATAAACAAATTTAATGCTCACAAGTAAAAAAAACTTCAAATTTTAATTGATAAAAATTGAAATATAAACTGCGAACACGTACGCCAATGTTGCCAAATGATACATTATATTGGTTTCATAATAATCTTTAAATAAATATAGAGTATGATTATATATTGACACAAATTTTGCTACTTAAAAAAAGGACTTTCCACTTCTTTAGGGCTAAAAATCCGACGAATAGCGAAATTCCGCTACTCCTGGCAACACTGAACAAAGTAGTACTTATAAATTTCCTTCAGAGGGCGTATCACCTCGAATCGCTAATAGCCAAAGCAAGAATACTTTGAGTGTGCTGTGAAATACACGTAGAAAGGGTCATATGGAGAATTACGTGTTTTACAATGTGTATCTCACCATTATAGTTCACAGATCATTTTTCAATTATGTGCAGCAATTTTAAACTTTATGTATCCTTTAATAAAAGAAGTTAAAGAATATTATTGTTGACCTCTCTAGAATGTTTTTTTAAGCTTATACATTTGTTATATTTGTATATATTTTTTCATGCTGGGAGTAAATAAAATTCACTTATTTTACTATTTTTTTGTTTTTTTTTTTACATTTTCTTAATCCTACCTTAAAGTGGCCATATTTTGAAAAGAAGAAAGCGGGACAAATCGAAAACATGGAGTTTTTTTTAAGAATTTTATTCGCAGTTCATTAAAGCGCAAAAAGAAGGGAAAGGAAATCTTTAATGGAGTGCGTTGTTATCACGTCAACATAAAAATTGTATTTAGGCGGCTTAAATGAAATATTTTTTTTCGCAAAAGCGGGACAAATTCGGGATAAAATCGGGACAAATTCGGGACAAAATCGGAACAAAATCGGGACAAAATCGGGACAAAATCGGGATAAAATCGGTATACATATTTAAGCGAACTAGTGCTTTAAAATCGGGACTGTCTTGCCTAAATCGGACGTATGATCACTTTCGAAGAGATTATTTTATTAAATTTTCGAATTATTCCATTTTTAGTATGTTTTTAATTGTTGTTTATTAATTTTCTATAATTTATGGATTCCACTTTTTTTTAATTAAAAATTAGATTTGTTTATTAATTAATGTACTAGTATTGTACAAATAATTATTGGGATAAATGAATTCAGTCAACGGCCTTCCATGTTGGGTATATAGCAAACTCAATAAAGAACGTTTGAATGTTCAATTTTAAATATCTTTTTTTACGCTTTAAATAATACGTATAGCTAAGATCGATAGGTATAGTTTTATATCTTTAAATTAATTTATTTTGTTGTCAAAAGATCAGAAAGCAGCCAGTCAGTCTACTTTCATTCTTTCACTACAATAATTTAGTTCTCGCGAACATCGAGATAACATCGCCACATAATTCATTTAACTATCTCTATCTTGTGATTTGCACGTTTCAATTTGGAACTCACACCTTTATCGAACATATGGTCGAAGACATATTTCTTCCCAGATAGGTAACATTTATTTTATTTTATAATCTTAAGGTTGTAATGATGTTTAAAAAATAAAGATTAATAATTCGAGGTTTGAGTTTGTTTATATTTTTAGTAGTTATAACATAGAAACATTTTTATTGTAGAAAAGGTTGAATTTTAAAAGTATGGTCTCAAAAATAATAACTTGTAGAGCAGGCCTGCACAACATATGGCCCGCCATTGTCGTTTTCGTGGCATTTTGTCCGTTGACCAGTTTGGCCCGTCTATGTCAAACTATACATTTTTAAGTAACAAACTTGCATTTAGGCATTAATTGCCTTTTTTAGGAGCAAGTTCAGTACCTTTTTTTTGAAGCTCGACAGAAGGACTTGCTTTACAGAATTAAAAGGTGAGGTTCTCTTTTTTTGAGTCTGAACAAATAATCTCGACCACGTGCTTTATAAATTTATAAGGTCAGGCCTCTCTTGGTTCTCGTCCACTTACGGTTTTTGAACTGGCCCTTTGAAAGGCTGAGTTGTGCAGGCCTGATGTAGAGGATAAAAAATGTTAGTACCTTTTAACACCAATCTCCCCTAGTTTTGGCGTCCCAGTTAAAAGGATAACGGTTTTGAACTATACTCGGACAAAATATTGGAGAAGGTGAGTCATATGCATGATCAACACTGTTGTCTATGAATGAAAATTCCGACAGAGTCAGCATAGGCGGCGTATCAAATACCAAATAAAATATTTATTATTTATTAGGTATTTGTTAGTAAACTTTATTAAATTTGTTTGTCAACATCTGTATTTAAATAAAGATGATGCTTTAAATATACGTTTTTGATAGTTTTCAAGAAATGAATATATTTATTCCCTAACGACTTCGTTATATGTGTTTAGTGGTTTTAAAATGTGTTTCTAGTAAATAAACGACAGACGGGTTACAGATTGAATACTGTCAGCACAGGCACAAAGACAGTTAAAAACTAACTTTCGACGAAGTTAGATTTGTATCGCTTTAACTATTTACGATAATTATTTTATATTTTATAAACACTTTTTTGTATAAGTGCTCTTTTCTGATATACGAGTAGGTGTTCATATTTGTGCCTTACAATTTGGTAGTGGTAGTGCATATTCGAGGAGTTATATTTATTGTGTAGTATATTAGGTAGGTACTTTAAAAGTTTATTAAATAGTAAAATGTTGGTGTCTTTATATATTTAATAAAAACAATTTAATAGTAGAATATTGTTACAATAGTAATGGATTCAGAGGCGAAAGCCCTTATAAAAGGATGAAAAGAACATTATATGAAAATTGTATAATGGGCTGAAACAGACACTTCCTACAAATGAAGCTGTAAGCCGCAGTTCTTTTTTAACTGGAGTTTCTGTTTCAACAATTGAACATATTGTACGCGAAAAGACAAAAAAAGGCTCCTTAGAAGCCCCTAAAACGCATACCCGTGGTCGAAAATTGTTGAAATTGGACGATAACCAAAAACAAATCATTCGAAGAACTGTACATTCTTTTTTTTTTTTTTCGAAAACAAAGCCCCAACACTTAAAGTTGTTCTTACGAAATTAGTTGTTCTTACGAAATTAAGAGAAAACGAAGAAATTCCATTAATTGAGCCGTGAAACTTTACGAAAAATTTTATGGGGCCTAAAATTTCGTTTTGTCAAACGGTGTAGGAAATTAATTTTAATTGAGAGGTCAGATATAGTGTCCTGGCGACGGCGTTATTTATGAAATATTAAAGAGTTTAGAGCCGCTAAAAAAAAGATATACTATCTCGATGAAACGTGGATGAATGCTGGACACACGGTATCTAAGATATGGCAAGATACTTCTGTAACTAGTCATCGCCAAGCTTTTATAGAGGGATTATCTACAGGTTTGAAAGCACCATCAGGTAAAGGACAGCGCCTAATTGTTACCCATGTCGGAAGTGACAGTGGATTTTTGGAAAATAGCGCTCTTGTGTTTATATCGAAAAAAATAGGAGACTACCACGAGGACATGAATGCGGAATGCTTTGAAAAATGGTTTACTGAAGTATTACAGCGTGTAGAACGAAATTCAGTAATTGTACTAGATAACGCTTTTTATCACAGTCGAAGAGTTGAACGCATATGCAAACTTGGCTGCAGGATAAAGCAATTATATTTACTGAGGAGATGCTTAAAGTGGAATTAATGGTCCTATTAAAGGAACACCGCCATAAATATTGTAATGGTAAAATTTTCAATTAAAATTAATAAAGTAAATTTTATATATTATGGAGTATATTGAAATTATGCAGGACACCCTGTACAGCAATTTGATTTTGAATCGGGTTTAAAAAAAATGGGATATTGATTTGAAAAGAAAAAAATGGGTTGTCAATTTTGAAATTTAAAGAAAAAAATTGTCAAAATTTTAGAGGAGCAATAGTTTTGTAAATTAGAAGAGATATTATTATTATTATAAAAAGTAAATAAGCAAACTGTAAAGATATTTTGTTAAAAGATTATAAGAATCATGAAGATATATAAAAAAGGGTAGTACACATAGTTGGTGGTAGATGGATAAGACCGAGAGTCCAAGAAGCAAAAACCAGACCGATATTTATGAACATTTTATTTTGTGCAATTAATGAGTAGTTACAAAAGGAATAATAGACATTCAACACAAGTTTTTTTTGTTGAAAGTTTGAACAGTTGTATTTATAATCATAGTTTAGTTCTTAATAATTTACCATATCAATATATTCAATATGTTGTCGACACAATGGCTCGTGATCGTGGTATTACGGTATTAAGACTTCCCCCTTATCACTGCGAATTCAATCCTATTGAAATATTTTGGGCGCAAGTGAAAGGGTTTGTAGCTCGAGAAAATAAAACTTTTAAAATAGTCGACGTTCAAAGTTTATTAAAAACTGGTATAGAACGTATAAAACCTGACGATTGGCAGAATGCTATTTCTTATGTAATAAAGGAAGAAAATAATATGTGGCGCTTGGACGGTATGATCGAAACGGTAGTTGAAACTTTAAGTTCCGACGATAAAGACGATTCCAGTGATAGTTCTGCAGAATCAATAATAGATTACGAAACTTCATTGATTTAGCAATTCAAGTAAGCGATTTACATATTTTTATAATAAACAAAATACAATTTTAAACATAGATGAATTATTATAGATAACCAACCTACTTTCATCTAGTAATATTCACAAATACCCATTTAATTTGCCAATATAGTATTTCTGCGACACTGGAAGAGTGCATTTTGATATGATAACGATACCTTCTGCAGTTTTAAAACGCATCTTCTTCAATATTTTGTTCTAGTATATTACCCCATTTAATTTTCCAATAGTGTTTCTACGCCACTGGCATAATATTTACATATTTTAACAAACAAAACAAAATTATAAACACAAATAATTATTACTACAAAAATAGATAACCAGGTTACTTTCATATAATATTATTTACTATTACCGCATTTAATTTGCCAATAGTTTTTATACGCCACTAGCGTAATTCATTTTGGCAATAAACATGCATTTATGACTAGTTGGCACGAGATTCCGATAACTTCTGCAGTTTTAAGAGCGTGATTCCATTCATTATGCTCTGGTATAGTATGATTGTTGTACGTGAACAGGAAGGAATCACCTTCTTCAATATTTTGTGCGAGTATAGTTGTCACATTCATAATATCAATTTTAAAAGAACTTTACAATTTCAATTATTTATCGGTACAAGTTTCGAAAATATCGTTATAAAACCATCTTCAGAGGGGCTTTGCTCTTTTACAAGTCATTTTTGGATATATGTTTATAGGGACTTTTTTGCTTTATATTCACCTGATACGCTGTTAATTTTAAAATATTAATGTTAATTAAAATATTCTGTAGATACCAACCAAAATAAGATTACTAGTTCCAATAAATACATCTCTGAAGATATTATTTACTGGAAGAATAACATTCTCTTTAAACATCTTCAAAACATTTTTATTATAATTTTCGATTGATCAGAAGAATGAAGTTCAAGCATCAATCAACTTAAACAAATAAATTACCATTTAGGTTATTTATAAACAATAATTGCCTTATTTGATCAATTATTATCGTTCTTCCCTTACAGTACTTACAGTTAATTTAAAGAACAATAATAATTATTTCCATTATAATTATATTTATTTATCTATTTAAATAATTTCACATTTATTGAATGAACTTAACATAGAATCGATCGTTTTTTTTTAATCAAGGACATTCCATTATTCTGTCCCTTGACATTTTCAGTCCAACAAAAGTATTAGATTAAGCAATTGATAGATAATTGAATGTAGATTAAAAAGAATCTTTGTCTTTGACGTAGGAATTTTCTTTGAAGCACATCCTTATAGCGGTCATATAAGTGTAGGTATGAAGGTTACATATCCTATAAGATGAAAATAATTATATCAAGCTCATCTGACCTTCGCTTTATTTCGTTTTATTTTCTTCCTTATTTTTATTTAATTGCTCTATTTGATGAGAAATCCACACATTAAAAGCATTATGGTGTAAATAATTATGTTTCTACCCAAATTAGCTATTCTACGTACAGACTACAAAACGAAAAAGTATGCCATTGCGTTCAACTAAACCAATATACTTTGTATAACAGCCAAATGGAATCAATTCGGTAATAAATAAATGGGGGCGTGTTTGAAAAAACACTCGGAGACGTCGATTAGTTGCGCATTTTTTTAACAAAAACTTTTTATACAGGGTGTGTCATGTAACAATAGTCAATACCAACTTTCTTATTTTAAATGCAACACCCTGTATATTTTTCAATTTTTGTATTCTTCAGAAAATTCTAGACATATTTTATGTACTATGTCCTATACCCAACTGTTTCGGAAATATTAAATGTTTTCCGATTTATTGCAAAAATTAACATTAACAAAATAAAATTGTTTGAAAACAGAAATTCGCTACAACACACTCAATACTTATTTCCCATTTAAGTTTTGATAATAGGAAAGTAAGCAATATTTGTTTACTTTTGTTTAAAACGCCTGACCTTAGCAAATTGTTATCTGACTGCTTTAGAGTCTGACAACTACTCTCGTTTCAATTTCCTTACCTGTACATCAGAAAAATGGTTCATTTAACAGAAATGTACAAAATAACAATTCTACAGATAAATGGTTATTTTATTTATTTTTTTTTTATTTTTTTATTAAATACACTATTCTACAAGTAATACCCAATTACGGAATAGGAAAATATGACAAACATATTTAGACGAAACATACAAAAATGGAAAATATTACAGGAAATGAAGTACAATGATGGTTATCCTATATAATGCCTTTTGCTATCCTGAATACTAATGTGGAATATATCCAATTCCTGACTTATCTGATTATAATTATTACATATATTATACAACAGTGAATTCTTTAAAATACTACTTTTCTTAAATATTTGTAAAAAAAATGCTTAATCAAGTCAAGACCTGTCTGCAATATACGAGTAGTCCCTCATCTAAAAATTGACATGTCGTGTTTTTTGCTTGTTATTTGTTGTAAGGTACATAAGAGGGGGATGAACAACATGAACTAAGTCCCGCTGGTGGGAGCTGTCGTGTGACCTGTCAAATTCAAAATAATGTTTCATATCGATGGAGTTTTTCAATTAAATAATTAGCTTCTAGACATCTCTAATAACAAAAAATTCCTTTCGGTATAAATGTAGGAATTTCCTTACATCGAAACATTGTTTTAAAATTGGATCGCTAGTATTCAAAACTCCAAAAAAATGTTTAAAAGAACAAAAACTAACACACAGCGTACTTCAGTGTGAAGAAGCAATTGATGAAAGTTCTCATTATTTTCTTCACACAACTGCTCAAATAATCGCGTACTTAATGCGTTGCTTCGAATTCGATTTACTGCGTTAATGAGAAATTGAAGCGATTCATGCAATCTACTACTCAGATTATTGGCAACTAAATGTTGTCTATGGATAAGGAGAAGTGTACTGTTAATACCCCGGGTACATTTTGTTTTAAGTGGCTTACAAATCCACGGTAGCATCCAACCAAAGCAGGTACTCCATTTGTTGCTACTGATATTAAATTTGATAAAAACATCGCTTTTTCCATGAAGTAATCCTTTAGAACAATAAATATTGATTCGCCTTTAGTGTCAGTTATCAAAGTTCTCGCGAAAAGCAGCTCTTCATGTATTTCTTGATCCATAATAAAACGAACATTATGTTAATAATAATGCTTTATTACCAGGCAGGTTGACTCGTCCAGCTGTATAGAGAAATTTCACAAGAAGCTTTTAATTTCAAAACTCATTTCATCAATGCGTCTTTAAACTGTGTTGCTGCTTAAAGGAATTCTTTTAATGATATCAGATGCAGGTTTGTGAAATAAAGTATTTAAAACTTCTTCAACGGCTGGCAATATAAACTTTTCTCCAATATTATGAGATTTTCCAGATTTTGCTATACATATGCAGTAAATTATTGTAAGACATTTACAACCATCATCTTTTTTTATGACATCTTCTCAAATGATCTTCTAAATGGTTTCATTGCTTAAAAGGCACAGATGCAATTACTTGTCCAACGAGGAAAGAATGAAGCCAAATTTCGAATAATCAACACTGCATTGTCTACATTGCTTTTTAGATTAAGTAATCTTTAACATCAGTTACCTGTGGACAAAATTGAGGTATTTAAAATAGTTTAAATTAGTTATACCAATAATATAAA
Organism: Psylliodes chrysocephalus; assembly: GCA_927349885.1. Classification (NCBI taxonomy): domain Eukaryota; kingdom Metazoa; phylum Arthropoda; class Insecta; order Coleoptera; family Chrysomelidae; genus Psylliodes; species Psylliodes chrysocephalus. The sequence goes on along the minus strand of OV651815.1, from coordinate 58,950,803 downwards.
AGGGACCGGGCGAAAAAGCCTTTTTTAATTAAATAAATTAACTTATTGTAAATCTACTGAATAAGTGATTAGTGTTTCTTAAGCAGGTAGCACTTCTCCAATGGAACAACTTTTGGAAAAAATGGAAAAATGCGCTAAGCATTCGATATGGGCATCAAAAATAAAATTTTGTTTGTCATCTTTTAGGTGTTGTGCAAAATGTATTCCTACTAAGTTAATTGTTTTCGGAAAACTCGAATTTGGTAACTTTGGGTGTTTGTGATAGCCTTATTCTTCGATGACGTGCATTGGATACTATATTGAATTCATTATAGCAAAACAATAATTTCAGTGTAAAAATACTCGTTATATTAAGAGAAATCAAGCAAATTTTTTACAACCTATACAAACAAGTGCATTAAAGAAACGATAACCATTAAGGCAATGTTCGGTGAACATAAAAGCGATAGTATTTAATATGTTGCAATCTCTATCTCTCGAATTATAAAAATGTATCAAACAGGAAGTTAAAATACATTGAAGATTCCTTCCGGCATACAACTATTCCTCGTTAATACTGTACCAGAAAGGATACTTATCAAAAACGAAAAAAATGAGGAAATCTTGATAAAAAAATAAAAGAGAAAGGTTAATAATAAAATGGTGACGTTGCAAATAAGTATATACCTCATTATATATTATTATACATAAAGATTAGAGAATGATGTTAAAGGTACCTAACTTGTACTCGATCAAACTTAAATGTCTGATTTATTTTTTTAAACTTAAATATTCTTTTAAATTGATCCAGTGATGTTATTGTTTTTTTTTATTATAGCTAATGGATTCTAATTCTATTAAAAACATTTCAGAATTATACACCAATTATGGCACTTTTGCAATTTAAATTTGAATTTAAATAGTTTTTAGTATGAAGCAAGTTTACGAAACTTTTTACTATTTAGCATATTTGTTTAATAAAATTTAAATTTGTCTACACAAATACAATATAAATTATTTGTTCATTTTATTCATTAATTTTACTGTTTTTGTGAATAATAAGAGGGTAGCGACGAAATTAAAATCACACAAAGTGAATGCCTTCACATAGGAGATGGCTATTGAAATACATGTAGATTTCAAAGCAGACTAAATGTAGATTGATGATACCCAAAGTGGTCTATATCGACCACCAAGGGGAGACGATGAGCTACAAGGGGCCCATGTGAGCAAAAAAAATAATTAGTGGTCTGCGAAACGTAAACGGGGGTTCACGATAGCTGATCTCGTTTAAGCATTTTGACTTTTCATTAATGGAATAACCCACACAGAAAGATTTTTTGTTGCTTAATATTAAATTGTACTGTTGTATATTTTGTAAACAAACTTATTTTTGAAATTTTATAATATTAGCAGCAAATTAATATAATTCCTAAAATTGTGTAGGTTAATAGGATATTCGCTTTGTAGAAACATTCGTAAAGGCAACGTAGGAACTAGTAGGAATACTGACTTGCATTGACTTGTTTAATTCAACAATGAATAACTAGTAATATTAGGAACAAATGCGTTTATTTGTTTCCAGAGCATTGAAAATGAAACGACCCAAATTTACCTGCTTAAGAAGCACTAACCATTTGTTTAGTAAATTTATATTAAACTATTAATTAAAATAAGCTTTTTCGCCCGGCCCCTTTCACATTATTGGTATAACTATTTTAAATAGCTAAATTTTGTTCACAGGTCACTGATATTAAACATGGTCGAATCTAAAGAGAAATATAGACAATATCGTATTCATTATTTTAATAAAATAGGTAAAAATTTAAAATACTTTCAAACACTCAAAGATAAAGTTAGGAAAAAACCCACAGTGGAGAAAATATTAGGAAATAACCCAGGCGGTTCAGGGTAACAAACTGGCCCTGCTTGGAACCGTCTAGATGTGCAGCCTAAAATAGAAATAGACCGCACGCTCTATATAGCAAGATTATATGAAGAATTTATAACGAGATTCCCACAAGTAGAACATTTAACCGACCAGCATATCGCTGAACAGCGGAAAGCGACATACTACGAAGAAATCTTGTCCCACCTCTTCGCATACAACAAATCAGCGGGACCTTTAGGACGAAAAGAAGGAGAAGGAGGAAGAGCAGTAAATTAGCAAATTGTTCAAAGGGTTATTGACAATGAGAAGTTGCACAACAAAAACTCACAAGAAAATCACAATTAAAATGAAAAATGGATCGAACTGAGGCAAAATATACTGCAGCCAGATATAGAAGATGAAATTGAGGTGAATTTTAAAAGCTTTCTATCACAGTATCGACAAACAAATTCACTACTGAGACCGAGAATCCCCAGACTATACTTCAAACCAGGGACAAATACACTTCTTAAAAATATGAATATTACTTTAAACAAAGAGCTTGCAGAAAATATGGGACTCAAAGAATTACACCTTAACATCTAATGTGCTGCAAGAGCAGTACTCGAAACAATGCACACAACTCAAACAGAAAAAAACTGACAAAATACCTACGTGGAAAAGGCGATTTAGTAACGCTTTTGGGGTTAATATTGGTAGGACACAACAATTTTTAAAGGAGACAAAGGTAAAAAAATTATAAAAAAAGTTAGCGAAAGAGCTAAAAATGAAACTAAATAAATCGGATCCAAACAGAGAAAAACCAATAACCCTAGACTTTCTGTACACTCTTAAACAGACGGAATACGAAACTTCTGGTACAAAATGCTCACAAGTAGTCACCGCTACCTAACAACACAATTCTCCAAAATTCTTAATAAACCCGAACTCATGTCCCCTTTTCTAATAGCAGGAATTACCTACCTATGGTCTAAGTCCAACAAAATAAATGACCTGTCACAATACAGATTCATAACATGCCTTCCGAACTTATACAAAGTGTTCTCTTTAATCTTGTGTACAAAGATTTACGAATTCCTAGATGAAAATAAAATTCTCTCAGAAGAACAAGAAGGCAGGCAAAAAATTTAGGATGCAAAGAACAGATAACTATTGATGATGTTATATTAGAGCAAGCTAGAACTAGGCAGAGAAATCTTCATACGGCATACATAGACTACTGCAAGGCGTTTGACTTGGTTCCACATTTATGGTTACTGCATGTCTTTAAGATATATTAAATAGACCCAATTATCGTACAGTTTTTAAAATATACAATGACAAACTGAAAAAGTAAACTCACTGTCTATAGTAAAAACGAATCCATTCACACTACAGAAATAACCATTAGACGAGGATAATTTCGAGGTGATTCACTCACGTTATGGTTTTGCGTTGCGCTAAACCCAATATCAAAAAGAACAGGCTACGGTTTCACTATCAAAGCCGGGAAAAATAAACACTCCATAAACCATCTACTCTAAATGTATGCATCCAGCAAAAGAGGTTTACAGTGCCTTTTGAAACTAGTCGAAAAAAAATGTCGAAAAGTAAAAGGGGAAGGGAAAGGAGACAGCTTAAGACATACAAATACCTTAGAGCAGGCCTGGCCTGCAAAACTCAGATTTTCAAAGAGCCAGTTTGAGAAATCGTAAGTGTATGAGGGCCAAGAGACACCTGAGCCTATAGTGATCTGTTCAGATCTTTAGATTCTAAAAAACAAAACAAAAATAAAAAAAAGGTCCTTACGTTATAATTCTGCCGAACTTTTCTAAAAAAAAAAGTTCGTCGTCCTATAATTTATAAACCAATTCCTGCTGATCGAAAGTCTAAAAAAAAGTCGTCAGCCTAAATGCAAATGTGTTACTGAAAATTGTATAGTTTGACGTAGGCGGGCCAAACTGGTCAACGACCAACGGGCCACCAAAACGACAATGGCGGGCCGTATGTTGTGCAGGCCTGACTTAGAGCGTTACAAACATACTAGAACATAAGAAAATAAAAGGGCAGTTTCCACAGAACTTTCGACCAGAATTAGAAAACTAACTAAGACCAAACTCAATTCAAAAAATCCAGCCATAGATACATTTGCTATCCCAGTTCTAACATATACTTTTGGTATCGTAAAATGGAACGATACAGAATTGGAAGAGCTTAATAGACGACTAAAAGTAATACTTACACAAAGCAGAATGCACCACCCTAGAGAATCTACAAAGAGAGTAGCCTACCTAGGAAAAAAGGGGGAAGAGGAATTACAGATATAAAAAATCTATACTACTGACAGATAGAAATAGTACGCCAATATTTCTATAAAAAATACATCTACATCCACGAAGTAACATCACAAGCAGACTTAAACAATACCCGACTTAACCTAAACACTCAAGAATACCTTCCAATGTCAAAAGTTGAGTCCGATGAAATGAAAACTCAGAAGTGGGCATCCATAGAAATACATGGTTCTATAAGGTTCTATAACGATTTACAGGTAGACTATATTATCGATCATAGTTCTATAGCATAACCTCGAAACGGTGCACTTAACCCGGAAACCGTAGTTTAATGATTGGCATCCAAGACCAGGAAATAAATACAAGAAATCACGCTAAGTATATCCAAAAACAGAGGATACCTACAGATACCTGCCAAAAATGCAACACGCAACGTGAAACATTTGAACCTATATTGTCGTGATGTAGTAAATTAGCCAGCACGAAATACTTAGAGCAACATAATAAAGTAGCGACCATCATATGCTTGGAACTGCTAAATTATATAAAATAACCCCCACACAGTGAAAAACCTTTCTACGAATGTATACCGGATCCCGTAGTGCAGAACAACACCTACAAAATGTACTGGGACAAAGGCATATTAACAGATGCCCACCCAACTCACAACATACCTGACATTACTATAACAAATAAAACGGAAAAACGTACTTACCTACTAGATATCTCTATCTCAAATAACCACAATGTTATCCAAAAATATGTAAAAAAAGTTAATAAAAACCATGACATCAATTAAAATAAAACAAATATGGCATATGAAAACAGTTAAAGTATTCCTTTGATAATCTGATGAGACCCATTAAAGGTCTCATTCCAAATAGCTTAAAACACACTCCAAAAGCTGAAATTATCGAACGGCATATAGGTATACTCAACTTCAAAAGTCAGTGACACTTGACTGTACTATAATCGTGCGCGCTTTCCTACACTCTTAAATTTATACACAATTTGTATTAAAAAAAATGGCAACCGCCTTTCAATGTCAAGGATTATAAACAATAAACCGTTCTCTTTTTTAAAGAGTTAATACTTGCACCTATTTCATAAAATTATATTATTATGTATAGTCATAAATACGATTATTTTAGGCCGGGTACTTATTTTTTATCAGATGAAGATGAATGGGATTACAACAAACCAATTTAATAATAATATTTATTTGAACATCTCGGTTGCGTAAAGCAAGCTTATTGTTTACGAACAATTACTTGGACCCCACAGTGTGAAATATAATTACGTTATTTTTTAATCCACAACCATTCATTTTCAATAGTCAAGTCAAGAGGCATCAAATCTATCGCGGTAAATGGCGTCCAATATGAATGACAGTCATAGCTGTCTTTAAAATATGGCTCTAAATTATGTATTGCACTAAATAATCCAATACTTCGATAAAAAATTGATATCAGAAATATTCAGTTAATTTTGATGTTTTACATTCTATGAATTTTCTACCAGTTTGTAGATAAATTTATTGTGATTTTTTTAAATTATTGTAACAAGTAACATTTTTTGGTAGGCAATATTATACAAGGGTAAAACAAAATGTTGTTATTTGTCGGAACTTCAAACACCTTGTATCAAAATTGAGATAAATTTGTTTACATACTGTTTGCTGTAATCTCAGGTGTATTCCATTATCTCATTTCTTCTGTGAGCTGCATTGTTTTTAATAAAACGCTACAATTTTAATTAATGACGATTAATGCCAGAGCCCTGCTGATTAGTAAAGTTTCACGTCTGTAAATACCTGTTTCAAGCATTTCCAACTGTAGATCGCTGAATTCCCAAAGAACAAGATAACTTTTAGTACGGCTATCCTCTATTAGAGCAACAATTCGACCCAAGTCTGCTGTAGTTAATACCATTATAACAACACAACAAATTCTAATACGGAACGGTCATTGTCAAAAATGTTCTTACAACAATAGCCAACTTCGATAATTTCCCAACTAACAAAGTAGCTTTATAATTTTTAGTTTACAAGACTATTATATTTTATTGATATTATATTGCTGTTTCTGGAATGCTAATTTATTGTACTACAGTTGCAGAAATCACTATTTTGTTCTCTGAAACTAAATAGTTATATAAATTAGTTTTTACAATATTCTTACAGCAAAATTATAAAATTGTTTTCACGATAACTACGAAATTGTTACATAAACATTTATACAACTGTTCTATACAATATTTCAGCTTATAAAATAAAATTGCTTTATAGTTATTCTATATTATTGTTCTGGATTACCTTTAGAACTTTTTGGTCATACAAATATAACTGTTTCTTAACCTCATAATAACGCTTTAAAAAATAGTTATATAAATATTAGTGTGAGATAATTCCGCATCAATAGCAATTTGCTTCTGATGAAAACTCTAAAATAACTGTAATATATTGTCGAAATATACTATTACAAATCAAAAAACTGTATAACAATTATTTTAGTTAAGAATAGTATTATCCCTTTAAAAATATTTATAAAAAAATAAAGCAACTACATTTGGTAGTACCTACGCCATATTATTTTTGTATTTTATGTTTGTTCAACTACTTTCCATACCAATTGTATGTGAGTGTATAGTCTGAAAATGTCAAATTTAAATAGTGAAGAAATGTAAAAAATAAGTGGTACCTGCTTTTCAGAGAACAGTAAAAAATATTAGTAAAACATTTTGATGGTTTGTCTAGACACTAAAAAAAAAAACTATCATTCAGCCAGATAATAATTAGGTATGTTCTGAATAATCATGCCCCAATACTAAAAGAAGGCCATATTTTTGGCGATGTCCATGTTAAACTTGCTTATTATCGTAATATTAAAAATTATGCTTGCTCTATAAAGCTGTAGAAACAAATCGGAAACGATTTAGTAAGGTTATGTTATATTTTGTCATATAGTGCAGAAATATGAAACAATTATACAACAAACCATGATAAAGTTGTTTTGTAGAAATAAGTAATACAACTTAATTATTGTATTACAGCTGTTTATACTACAATAATATTTTATAATTATGATTCAGTCTTAAAATAACTTTCTAATACCTCTGAATAGCCGCCATATTTAACAAAAACCTAAGACAGTTTTAAAGCTAAATCTACTGTCGGTTTTACTAGTATTTAAGACAAAACCAATGTAAATTAAAGATTTTAATCATTAGTAATATTAGCATAATCTTATTACTAAAAAAAATCAAATTGCATAAATTTAATTTTTGTTTCACACTGAAAAAGTATTAGAAACTCGAGGCGCTTAAAAATTTAGTATTGTATGTGCTATATAATTAACAGTAATTCTTGCTGCGCATCCAAAAACGACTTTATTGTAGGTCATACATTATGTTTAAACCGCGTTATAGATATCTCTTAAGTAAATACTGCCATTTTACTAATATCGCCTTGAATTTACTTTTATGACAAATATAGAATTAATTTGTTTTAACCACACATTTAAAAAACTAAAATGTTACTGATTTTGATATGCAACCTAACCTCAAAATTAAAAATTTATAAAACAGTTATAAAAGTTTAAAAAAACATTTGTTTAAAGTCTGTGTAAATGTGTAGTAACTGTTCGGTAACTGCATTCAACAAATCTTATAGAATTTACAAAAGAACCAAATAGTTCTGTAATACTGCGCCCATTTTGTGTTTATTACTGTTGAAAGAATGTTCCGGAAATGTTCTTATCTAATATTCTATTTTATAAATTTTGTTCTGTAAACATTTTTTCAGCTTTTATAAAATATCAAATTGTTACTTGGGTTTCAACCTTGAGACATCCATTTTTCACAAATTAATTAAAATTAACAGCGTTTTATTAAAAAATATGCAGCTTACAGATGAAATGAGATAATGGAATGAATCAAATAATAAAAAGGTTTAAAATACATCTGAGGTTACATCAAAAATAGTATGTAAACAAAATTATTTGCCTCAATTTTGCTACAAGGTGTTTTGAAGTTGCGACAAAAAACAAAAACATTTTGACCTAAATGAAAAATGTATCTAATTACAATAATTTAAAAAAATAACAATAAATATATCAACAAACTGGTAGAAAATTCATAAAAATAGGATAAAACATAAAAATTTTATAGAAAATAAACTTGGTCAAATTTTTAGGATGGAGGAATTTTGTGCCGGAGAGTGTACTTACAAGAATTATATTATTTATATTGTTAAAATAAGTAGGTACAAAAATCTGTAAATCTTTAATTATCCCTTAAGCATAAGTGGTGTGTTAACGTTTTATTATATATACGCAAATTATTATTTTTAATATATTTATTAACTAACTAATATTCAATATTTTATAATTAAACGAATTGAAGCTGAAACAACAGAACAATGAATACTGTTTGGAGTTCTTCTCCAACATTCAACATATATGAAACAGAACGGATGTTATGCTGCCAAAAAAGGGCTGATTCAAATAATCAAACTAAATAAATTAATAACGTATTTGACACCTTACCTTTTGGAATATTGGACTGATGATCGGCGAGCGGCACACATGAAGCAAGGGCACAAATATTAAGCGACGGCGAACGAACTTGTTACTTTGTTGGCGATACATCTTGATTCTTTGAAAAGGTCCAAAGCATGAACCGTTTAGGTGGGGCAAAGTGTCAAAATAGGTAACGCGAATTTAAATTAAGAAATTAATAAAGAAAATAAATCCATTCTCGAACAATATATCTAATTCTAATATCAACAATAACTAGATTCGAATTTATGACATACGATATTAATTAAGATCTTAATGAGGATGAAAGCCAAATCGACCGAAAACTGATCCTTTTATAGGGCTTAAATCACGTAGTACAACAAGGAGAAAATAAGGGCTAAAACACAATAGTTGAAGAAGGTCTCTAAAGAGTTATCTGTAACACTCACATCCACAAAGTCCTAGCTAAAGAGGGCACTGTAAACCAAGTACGATTTCTCAAGAAAGATGATGAAACCCATAAAAAAACCTTAAACGTTAACAATGCTCACAGAAGCAAACTCTGCGGCTGCAGAAATTTTGTTAAACTCGATAGTAGCATACAGTCCTCAAAGAAGGTCTAGTAGAGAAGGGTTACTGATATGATACCAAAGTCATACCACCCAATCAGTCGTTCATGCTGAAAACGCTAGAAAAAATAATAGATAAATATATACGAGAGGATATACTGAAAGAAAATCCTCTCAGCGACCGTTAGTATGCATATCAGCCAGCAAAGTCAACCGATTTTGCCCGGAATGATCTCAACAGGCCACTGTCAAAATACCTGGAGCCTAAAGAAAAGGCAGCGTAGATATTGAGGGAGCGTTTAATAATGTTCATAGAAAATATGTAATTTAAAGATCAAAGAGGCATATTATTTACTAACGACCTCTGATGGAACCACGTACATTTTCGCGCCATATCTTCTTCTGTTTATATATGAGATTTGAGCGAAATTGAAACACTTGTAATAACTGTCATCGATCGTGATGGCGATTATGTTGAGAAACAAATAAGAAAAAATGTCGAAACTTGTTAATTCAACTTAAATTAGTCCACTCAGTACGGTTTGCAACAAGAATATAATTAGGTACTAGGTACTAAGGAAGCCATTAGTACCACAAATACACGGTACTAAATCTACTAAATCGTGATCAGTACGTGATAAAGAGGTGAAAACTATTGGACGGGTTTGGGTTTTGAAAGAGGCAATGGATTGCACTGAAATGCATTAGCATAAAGTTCGTGCTTAAAATCGATCTAATTACACAACACAACTCTTGCGTTCAGCGTTCAGTCGAGATCAACAAAGATTCACGATTCAGAGCAATATGTCTGACGAAACTATCGAAAGATTCTATTGCTATTGTGGAAGGATAATTTATGGCATTTTTCGACGGAAATCAGATCCAATCTACAGAGTGGTTATAAACAATTTCAATTAAATTTTAACATAATTAAACAGAAATTAATAAGATTGCGCTTTTAGGTTCAGCAACCCAATTATGTATATAGGATGAAAATTTAAAAATTAAATAACAGAAAATACATAAAAAAGTTTCCCAACTTAAATGACAAAATTCCTATTTTCTTCTTATATGCTACCCATCTCAACAAAAAATAAATAAATGATAAAAAGTAAACAATAGGAACGCTAACAAATATATTAAATTTATTAATACAAATAAAATGAACAATATTTTTCGAGTTATTTCATGGTTCCCTCCGTATGCATTAGAAATTCCAGATATTGCAGCAAACACATTTGTTAACATTATTCAAAATGGTATTATAAAATGCACAGAGAACCGTAAACTAATAAGAAAACGAGATAAAATTGCACCCTGGATGACAAATGGACTGCTCACTTCAATTAATGAAAAAAATTAAATGTTTCTTAATATTAAAAGAAATTATAATAATTATAGAAATAAAATTAACACTCTAATTACAAAAACAAAATTTAATTATTATAAATAAAAAATTTTAAGTGATCAAAACAATTCTAAAAATTTGTGGGGCGTGGTACAGGATATAAGTAGAACAAAAAAAAACAAACGAAAGAAATTGTCAAAATAAAATACAGTATTGGCGAATTATTAACAAATAAATACGAAATAGCAAATGAATTTAATAAAGTCTTTGTTGACATGGGGCAGAACCTTGCCAAAAACATAAAAGTGGATCCGACATATAATTACAAAAGAAAATACATCCAAAACTCATTTTTTTTGCGCTCTGTTGACAGAACGTTATTGGCGAATTAAAAAACAAAAAGACTGTTGGTGACGACAATATAAAATCTGAAACTATAAAAGCCATCTCTTATTACATAGTAGAACCACTATGTTTCTTGATAAACAAATGTATTGACCAAGCAATTTATTCATCGATCTTTAAAAGTTCAATAATTATACCAATTCATAAAAAGACGATGTTACAGAAATTTCTAATTATCGAACACAAAAATCTTTAAATAAATATTAAAAAATCGTCTTCAATCTTTTTGCAAAAAGTATAAAATAATTTCAGACTGTCAATATGGATTCCGGGAAAAAAAAGTACCGAGGATGCCATTTTAAGACATACAACAAAAATCACAGAATCCCTAAATGAGAGTAAACCACAAAGCATGTATCTTCTAGAGACCCCACGCCAATGTTAAACTTTTAAACCAAATTAGCGCCACCTTGTGTTTGGAGCTGGAACTAAAATGACAATTGACAGATGGCAGTAAATTCAAATTGTAATTTTTAGGAGTAGGTAGTAGTTTTAAATTAAATTTTAAATGATTTCCACATAAATTATTTTATAAAATAAAGTATGGAACTAGTAAGTTCGAAACTTTTATTTTACAAAATAATTTAGGTCGATTATACCAAATTTGAAGAATTAATTTGTTATAAGGGGTCTAATGTGGAGAGTTGGTTCTGCATATTTTTATTAAATAAATATAAGATATATCAATAAATAATAAAATAGAACATTCTTAAAATATGTTTATTAATAACTTAAATAAATATTATTAGATAAAAATAAATACAAATAATAATACATATTTAACGAATACTTACTTGGAGCAAATAGATATATAATCTCAAATCTTTAAAATAGGTACCTATCAATAATTTAAATGTGAAGTAGAGACTAGGATATTACATTTTATTAACACTAAAGTTATATATTTTATAAATGTCTTTTTAACTGAGGACAAATGTAATATAGGTATTGTATTAAAAGGTGAATCCTTCATTCAATGATAAATAGGTATTTTCCTTCCAAATACAGATGGTGGTATTACTCTCTTATGTGAAAAATGATTTCGGAATCTAGTCCAGTGATAAATTGATTATCAATTAGTTGTTGTCCCCGTTTGTCTTTTTATGATGCAGATGCATGGTGAATATATGGTGAATTAATGAAGTTTTTCTCGAAGTTTTCAACGTAGCACCAAAATTATTGCAAAACACAGTAGGAAATAAAAAAGCGAAACATCACAATTTTGCAAATAACTAAGACGAAACTATAAACAGAAACCAAAAGCCAAAGCCAACAAAAAATCACTAAAATCAGACGGAAAAATGAAACTAACCAAGAACATAAATAAATACACGTCACATCTTTGGAGTCTTTGGTTAAGTTTTTCTCCCATAAGGCTTAAAAATGGAGTAAGAAATCATAATTTCACCAGTAGCCCCATCTAGAGTTTGGAGCAAATAGCATAAAAAATGTCAGTTGTCGGTTTTGACCTTGGTCATTCACGTGGAACCTCTATGTGCTTTGTGGAGTAAACCATGCCTAAGTATATTCATTGACTTATCATAAGCGTTCGATACCGTCAGTCACCGCCTACTTTTACAGTCACTGGAAGATATCGAAATATGGGGAATATGCAACAAACTCGTTGAAAGTTATCTGACTAAAAGACTGCAGACTGTGAGAGTGGGTATTAATAGACAATTATAAATTATTGATTTCAGAGGCGCATATGACTTAAATTCTTTGTTGGTGAAACTCAATGAAAAAGAGTTGTTCAATGGATATTGCACATCATTGCATTGCATTCCTTATTATTAGAAATAGTTTTAAAATGAAAGAAAAATGAACCAAGGCAAGGTTTTATGAAACTTTCTGATGTAGCCGTGAAACGTTATCTGCATACAGTAATCATACTTAATCAATTTGACTCTAAGTTTCTGTATCCTATTATCATATTTATGTTATGTTGGGTAGGTATGGAGTATTAATGCATTGCGACCTAAAATGGTTTATTGTACCCCCTCGATGCCTGTCACGACCTTTTCAATCATATCTTCTCAAAGAAGTGTATGATTTGGCGTGGTTTCAATCTAGGTAGATTGCTTCCTAATATATATTGTGCCCTTGAATTCTGGAGTGCTACACATTCAGTCAAAATGTGAATGGAGGTTTCGTCTTCCTCTTCCCAGAATCTGCACCCACTATTTTCTACTAAACTCAATTTAGTAAGATGTCTTTTGAGTTGGAAATATCCGATAAGGATAACTGTTACAATGCGTAGCCTGTTCTTTCTCAGGAAGATACAGACTTTCGATCTTTTAGCCTGGCTTAGCCCTAAGAGATTTATATAATTATTGGTTCTTCTACAACGTAATTCCTCTTTAATCTTTCCTAATATTGTCAGATCCAACACAGGATACTTGAGTTCTTTCCCTTGCAAGACTATCTGCAATCTCGTTACTCTTTACCCTATCCCAGGACTCAAGTAAGAGTAAATGTATTTTCCTTGTCTAGTTTATTCGGTTTTTCTAGACCAATTTTGAGCTAATTACTTAAGAGATCAGCATTTTGGTGACTGCTTGGCTATCCGACATGATGATAATCTCTTGTCTTTGATATTTTAACTCGATGGAAAACTGGTTACACTTATTAATAGCGTGGAAGATTTTTGAGGATTTACCTGATTCTAGACCCATACGCTGCTGTTCCAGTTCCTTCTATCTGAACTGTTTTTCGGTTGCAAGCAAGATAGATTCTTGGCGCCATTCTTTCTTGGAGCCCAGCTCTGTGGATTTGAAGTTTTTTTTAGAAAACTACACTTCTTTCGCATTTTATTCTGCGGCATATCCCAAGTATCTTCGGTCTTGAAGCTAATAAATTTTCTCTGATTACTCCATTCCTAATAATTCTATAGCTTGCCCTTTCTGCCACATTCTCTATCATTAAATGTAGAGGGTTAAGGTTTAAAATCACCTCTATTGCGGCCGTAGGTTTTCATTGCACCAGTGATGCAAACACAGGCTAGTCATTGTACTTTACTTTTGAGATATTAGCTCTCATAATAACTAAACTAGTTCTGTTACTCCAGGCTACAGCCCCGTAACTTATGATTATGCTGTATACATTGCATTGTGTTCGGGTTACATCCCCATCTTTTACCCGCAATGTCCCTGCAGATCATGAGGGATTTTGTGGCCTTATTTACTAATTTCTTCTTATGTATGTTCCAGAGAAGTTTGTTGTTCGGGGTTAGGCATAGATATTTGACTTCTTTTTCCCATTCTCTATCTCTTCAGTCTAATTTGAGGGTTTTAAAATTGAGTTTTATTTGCCTTAAAAAGGCTACTAGTGTGATGGTTTATAATAAGTTTCACCTCGCGGCACCATCTTTTGGTGAGTTCTAGTTCGCTTTGGACTATATCATACAGAATATTTTCAAACTTGCCTCTAGCGACATAACCTTGACAGGGTTTGCCGAGGTCAGTCAATATGCACAGAAATCCTGTGGACATGCTCTGATTATGCAGAAGAAGATGGTGGCTTGCCCTATTTGTCTATATAGTTCTCCTAAATAGCAGCTGTACCATTCATCTGGATGTAGTGTTATCTACTCTTCTGTATGCAGGTGCTCTGTTGTTCCTTACTTCTTATGTTTGTTTTCTCCTTGTTCTCTTATCGTCTGGACTATTTTGTCCATTATGATTACAAACAGTAGTTGGCCTAGACGATCTCCTTGTTTTATACCTTTTTTCATTGAAAACCCTTGCGATCCTTGTCCTCCTATAGGTACTCTTGCTTTAACAGTCTCGTATGTGCTTTTGATTAGATCTTTCGACAATTCCAAGTCTTCCAAAACCTTTCATATTTTTTCTTTATTCTACCGTATCGAAAGCTGCTCTCAGGTCAATAAATTCTAGATATAATTCTTCTCTAGCGTTCTTTCCATTAGTCTTCTCAAGATATACATGTCCCATTTGTCTGTCTTCCTGTCCTGAAAGCTGATTGTTTCTCTTCTAATTTTGATTCAACATATTTCCTTAATTTAGTCCCTATTTTAAATTTAAAAGCTGGTTTAGATTAAAAATATTTTTCTATTTTTTGTATTGAGTTGCTATTATTCGCCTTTCTTTTATATTGGTAATAGTTGTTTTCTCAATATTTTAGAATTTTGTGTTTTTCCGATGCTTTTCTGTATATATTCCACAACCATTTCTTTCTTTTCTTATAGTCATTTATTTAATCATCTCTGGAGCTATCTTGTCCTCGCCACTTGCTTTTCCTAGTTTAATTTTATATATGGCTTCTTCTATTTGAATATTTTGAGGTTGATGATCATTTAATTTTTCTTCATCTACATTTGGTATTACTGGCAAATTTGTTTTCGTAGTGTTATTTCCAGGTTTTTAATATTTGTGTTTCATCTGTTTCCAGTTAACTTTTATCCTTATCCAACATTTCCTATTATTAGATACTGTTAGAGTGAATTAGAAGACCGGCGCTGCTGAAGCTGATGGTACAACAACGTGCCCGTCGTAGCATTCTAGAGAGAACGGGAACATTTGAATTTTGATGGGGCGAACGCAAGCAAGTAGGCATTTATGCCTGTTTAAGAAATTCTATATTTTGTTCCTTAATTAATTATATTTTAAACATTGTTTCGTTTAGTTTTCGAGATATTTATTAAAACATTATAAAACCATGTTAACACGTGTTTTGTGAAGTGACCATACAGTGTGGTATAGTAGATAACTCATTTAAAAACAATAATTTTAAAGTTGATTCGTATAACTTCTAACAATACATATGTTTCTGTCATTTCTCCAGGATATGTTTCTCACTTTTTTAACTGCTTTTATTATATTTATATTTTTAACAAATTCTCCTTATTTTAGTCTAAATGTTAAAAATAATAAAATTGGACTAATATTCGAATATCTGTATAATCTGTAAATTATTAATTAGGAGCTAAACAATTTAATAATAAAAATTTAAGAGGAGATATTGTGCAAACCGACTTATTTGTACACAAACACATGTAAGCAGTAACTACCACGCAAAATCAAGCAGTAAAAGAAATGGTTAAGGTGGAACAAGGACGCCTTGCCTGGTATTAATTGAATTATACACCCAGCCACTGTTTAGTTCGATGAAAGTAACCTTGGGTGAAAGTTATTCGAAAAATTTCAATCGCGAATGGTCCAACTAAATTACATATTGATGTCTGCCGTAATCTTGTTTATGTGTTTTATACATTCACTTTTACTACCTTTGGGTTTAATATGGCTGTTAAACTCTTTATTACGACAAGTATTTGTATTTAAACGGTTCTGTTGTACTGTGCCACTTCGAAGAATAATCTTATTTCGTATTTGAACCGGAAAAACTATTCAAACCAAGTTTTTTATTATTTAACAAAATACCCTTTGCGGGAGGGATATTTTACTCATTACAACTCATGTATGGTATATCTTACTAAACATTTTTTATTGAAGTGTCAAGTATCTGGAAATGTAAATTTCATTTTAGCAGACTATTGAAATTCTACGGTCAAGTACACAAGTAAACACGTGTTTTGATCATTTTTATATACCTAGGGAATTAACAGATTTTACCCTTGAGATTTTGTTGTATACATCTCATCCAGGTGTGCATTCTAACGCACTGTGCTTGCAAATGAATCATTCATTAATACCTAACTAGACGAAGGATGTTATGAAATAAGTTGGTAAATAAGCGGGTAAACAAACAATTAAACAATGATTGTTACTGTTTGTTTGCAAGATAACTAGCACTATGTGCCATATTGACATGTGAGATCTGCTGTTGTATAAATTATATTGTAATAGTTAGTCACTATTCAAGTTATTCTAAATAATCAGTTTGTTAAAAAAGCCAAAAGTTTTTAAAGTGATACCATTTTTAATTTAAATTTTGAAATGTGTACGTCATCGAGAATACACCAATCAGCTTGAGTCGAAGTTCTGTTTGTTATACAGAACCAAGCCAACGAAGAAACCAACACATAGAATGTCGAAGTGAACACACATCTTAGTGTTACTTGAAAATTGACACCATCTAACCTAACATTCGTTGTTGCCGTCCCATTGTAAACCAAGATATGATTACTGTATTTTTTTAACAATACTCAGTTTATAAGTGCCGAAGTTAAGAATGCTAAGACAGAAAGGTATGTAACACTTTATTTATAATTTGTATTAATAGTAGTTATAGTTTATATGAGGCAATACACCTTATAGTAAAAACATATTTATCTCAGATCATTAGGGTTATTGAACAGTAACATTTTTTTCGAAAATAAACATTTTACCTTCACCGTGTTGGTATATTATAGGATAGCGTACATTGATATCCGCAAATATAACACTAGAAACTGGACGAAGTATGATATATCTGTATCTTGAAGCAACAAGGGTCAATCTCTAATTTGCTACATGTCATTGTAAATAATTATAATTTAAGTACATTTTTGTGTATGAATAACTCTTTTCTGTAAATGTACATAAAACTCTTTCTGTTGCAACTATCATACACATGTCGAGTATTTAAATGAATAAATCTACGATAATATTGAAATAATAAAAACACAAATATGTTTGTATTTTATGAAATAATTTGGAACAGAAAAGTAATAAAAATTGAAAAAAATAGGAAACCATAAAAATGTACCCATGAAAATATTAAAAAAAATCACTTTATTATTTTTAGTTCTGCCAAACAAGTATAATGCAAGTTTTCATGAATACCTTGAGAGAAGGAGATATTTGCACAGAAAACGGAGTAATTACATCTGAACATAAAGTATTTTGGATTGCTTCTCACGCATTTGAAGTAAATAGGTAGAAATTACATAAGTTCTTTTTGATAATGAATCTTCAGAGGACATTTTAATTTCTGCAACTGCATTCTGGAAGGAGGCTATTTTTAAATGTTTAATTGTAAGTTATTGTTAGGGCTTGTATATATTTTTTATTATTTGTAAATAATAAAGTGTTTTTACTTCGATTATCTTATTCAGGTAATTTTATTTTTTAATAATAGGTTAGTATATGAAATGTTCACAGATTTTGCATTTTTGTTTATATACAATTATTATAATCTCTAAAATGTGAAAAATTAATAAAAAAAAATCAGAAACACAATTAAACAGTTTAATAACTTATTATTTAGTCTTACAAAGTAAATTTACTTGCTTATAATTCACACAGAAATGTATAAGGTTTATGTAAGCTACACTTTCCTTCTCATAAATATCTAAATATTTTAAAAATACTGTTGGGCCATCCTAAATATACCTTCGGTATATTTTCATTGTTTTTTGAAGATCGTGCTCATTATTATTAAGTCCCTCTGAATCAGATATTAAAGATGTTTCTTCTAATTCAGGCAAAACTTTCAGGGGGTTCTTGCAAATGGGTTTTTAGGTTATACAACTTCGAACTTATAGGGCTCATTTTTTATTTTCCTCCGAAGGGAACAATGTCAGAAATTGCTGCTGTATCTTGAAGATCCGATGTATTTTTATTAAAGAGAGACTAAAAACACCTCTAGTAGAAGGTTGTTTTCTTTGCCAGCCAACTTTTTAGAAGAAAATTGTACCGTTTAATAAAAATGTAGTACCAAGAGATACATTTCATGCAGAGGCCTTAAAACGATGCCAGATATTTTGTACCAACAAATACCCCGAATGAGTCTTCTATAGTGGACGTCATTGTTACACAAATTGAAAAGTCTGGTCCTTTAAATGAAGAACCTGGTCTTTTAAATAAACAGACTGGTCTTTCAAATGAACAGATTGGTCCTTCAAATGAACAGCCTGATCTTTAAACTGAACAGCCTGGTATTTCACATGAACAACCCGGTCATTTAAAAGAGAAGCGTGATACTAATAGTGCACCATCCACCTCAACATTTAAATATGGAAAACCAGTTTTAAAACACTTCTCTTGGAATTCGTTCGTCAACATCAATTGACACCTAAGATACCTAAAAAAAGATTAACGCCTTAAGCAGATGTAATAACCGCGCCAAAAGTGTTAAATAAAGAAATACAAAAGAAAAACAATGTAGAACGAGTTCATCCAGTGATGCATTTGAAGAACTACCATCCTACCAAGAATCAGATAACGGGAAGAGTTTCTATATGAATGCACAAGAAAATGAAAACTTCTTTGAAGACCATATTATTGAAGTTGAAAAATGGATTCTAGTACAATTTGCCATCAAGAAAACATTAAAAACTTTGTGGGAAAAGTTAGAGACAAATGCAAAGATGATGAGTGACTTGTTAAATTTTAAAGACACAAAAAAATTGTATGGTCACCCGTTGATGGTGAATTATGAATAGCGAAAATATGATAAACATACTTCCCACACCATTAGAAGATCTAAAAGGGACTGGAATGACGTTTAGTGTGTAATTTGATAGGTTAAATCTAGGTTAAAATGTGTTTTTTACGATTTTTTTAGAAATATGATTTTGTTAACTGACAAAAGGTCTAGTTTTTATTTTTATTAATAAGCCGTAACTATGTTATTTTTCATGCAAAATTAATAAATAAAAAACCAAATGTTACGAAAACTTTTCTACTTCTTACATTTACCCCACACAATTGTCTAATGGATCGTAATAGAAACTAACAAAGCATTATCACATTTGCCCCAATGGAAGGGGTAAATGTGATATAATGACGTCATTTAAAAAAAATGATGTTTTGGCATGTTTCAGCATATTTTGGCAGTAGATGTCACTAGATAGGTCATCAGAGATTACAATATATTTTTTTCAAAATTTTCAAACCATAAATATAATTTGCAACATTATTCAAATTTAAATTAGTAATATTTTATCTCACATTTACCCCACTTTACCTTACTCCTGAACAATATCGATAAAATGACTTGTTTTGTTTAAAAAGGTTTTTTTTGCATTAGTTGTCACTGATAAAAAATCTTTTTTGTATCTATTGTTTTTTGACGATTTTTATTAAATAATTTTGTATGTCTGTTCTAATCGTATGCATTGATTTTATTGATTTAAGTCTTGCTGTAGCAGTTTGTAATTGTCTATTTATAATTATTCTTAAACGAGTTTATTAAAAAAAAAAAACATAAAACAGTTATAAAACACAGACTATACTAATTATAACATTAATTTCTACATTATACCAAGATTTAAAATCGAAGCAGTCAAATTATGCATTTGCATTTTTTCGCAATAGATCTTCTAAGCATCCGCCATATTTTAACTGCATCTTTGACCTCTAAGTCGGCAACAGTTGCAATTAGTATATAGAATTTCCAAGGAAAATTATCTTTTCTGACGTAATAATGACTAATGTCACGTTGAAACTCGTAAATTCTGTTATTAAAATGAAGAAAGAAAAAACTCGAAAAATATGTAAAGGTTATTTACCTAATAATAACGGATCGGTTAAGTCTTTTGTTTTTCGCTAACAAGAGAAAACTAGCACTTAAATCGAAAATTATTACCTAGATGCTTGTTTCGGTCCTTAGAAAAATATCATTAAAGCATTAAAAGTTAAATAATTATTGGTGTGACAATATGTGTTTAGCACCAAACTGTTACAAGGTTGAAATAGATTCTAGGGGTAAATAATGTTACGAAATATAATTATAAAATGGAAATACGAGGATAGGATGAGTGATTACAAATCCAAGATAGTGAGAAAAAAAAGGGTCAAAAATCCGGGAGAGTCGAGTCGAATTCTGCCTAATGGAGGCTGTTTTTTTTTTGTTTCATTTTTGGTTTTTCCTATCTACTTGTAGTACTCATTTATGAGCTAGTTGTGCACCATAGTCCAAAGCCAAAACTTATAACCTCACTTTCTATGTAGCTCCCGCATTTTGCGGGCGTGGCTCACTTTTTTTTTAAAGCTCTGTCGCAACTGCGATGATCTGGGATTCAGAGGGTTGGGTTGGGAGAGATCATCTTCGAAGGGAGCGCAGTGTATAATCAAGATTCACTTAAGGTAAGTTCGTTTGATCTTATAATTATACACTGCGCTCCCTTCTTCAGATGATAAGTAGATGTTTAAAGACAGTTGCGACTACAAGGAACGAGGCAATTTTCAATAAACTTTTATGAAAATGTTTACAAGTGTAACAAAAACAAACGAAAGTTTAATCCACAATTAACTAAATTAGAATGGTTTCTGCAAAAGAGGTGTGATCCTGCCCTATAGGCCGGTTATAACACGGCAAAAGATTCCCTTGTCCAGCCTGCTGTGAATCTTATATAAAAGTTCAATCCCAACTCAAGGTCTGAAAAGAAGAGTTGGAGACTGTTATCACTTTGTTTCTACCTGATGATTTGACCATATCAGTTCTACAAATAATATACTCTAATTTAATAAGACTAAAGGTTTGCATTCTATGTGCAGTAAATAATGCTAATAATAGCACTAATTTTTCTGATAATTCTATAACAGGAATTTATTTATTGAAACACCAATCCCTGAAGATATTCAGTACTGTTAATGAGCTCCAAGTTAAGTCATACCTTGAGCCCTATCTGTATCTGTAACGTGTGGAAGGTGGGTTAACTCACGGCACTTAGGCCTCATTAGGCCCATTGTGCATCCTTCTGAGAAGATAGGCACCTCCTAGCTCGTGAGCTGGCCTATAGATTTAATGTAGTTGACAACGTCACCAAGAGGTGCTTCTCTTATATGGGCCGGTGTTAGCCGATACCCGCCGAACACAAATCTTCTAATAAATAAGAGCGTCGAGCAATCGTAAAGGATATGCTTGATGGTCTCATCTTCTTGTTCGCACCCTCTGCAGAGTGCGGATTCTGACAGCCCCATGATATATAATATATAAAGTATAAATAATAGGGAAATATCTGACAAAAAAATTATAGCAGGGGAGTTCGCTGATTATTTCAGTTCAGTGTATGACAACGATTCAAACTATAACCTTATAGATATTAATGGTTTGACTAACAATTGGAACGTAAATTTTTATCAGAATATTGACTTCGATCTAATATCCGTCAAAGACTTAGAAGCGGCATTTCGAAAGTTAAAACCGAAAAAGCAGGTCCTGATAATATTCCTTGTTATATCCTAAAAGCTTGTAAAGATTATTTAATATACCCTTTGCTGGTAATTTTCAATAAGTCGCTTAAAACATCCATATTTCCTAGTGAATTTAAAAGAACGAGATTTTAAAAGAGGGGATAAAAATAAAATAGATAATTATCGTCCCATAGCCATATTAAATTGTACGGCGAAACTGTTTGAATTTGTAATATATGATAAACTGTATGCTTACTTTCAAAAATACATATCAACCGAACAACACGGATTTTGTCGTAAAAAATTTGTAGATACAAATTTATTAACTTTCAGTGATAAAATATCAAAATGTGTCAATTCTCGTGAGCAAGTAGATTGTATTTATACTGATTTTAAGAAAGCCTTCGATAAGGTAAATCACAATATTCTTCTAGCTAAACTGAAATATTATGGTCTTAGCGATCATCTAATAAATTTCTTTATGTCTTATCTAAAACTAAGGTATCAATACGTAATGTTTGGTGATAAAGTATCTCATACAATCCTCGCAGGCTCTGGGGTTCCTCAGGGCTCCAATTTGGGCCATCTACTTTTCTTAATATTTGTTAATGACTTTGCTCTACGTATTACATCAGACTGCCTAATGTATGCAGATGATCTGAAAGTTTTTAAGAAAATATCCACCCTAGATGACTATCTAGACATAGAGAAATAAATTACATTTTATTCTTTCCAAATGCAAGGTTATTACATTCAGTAACATTCGTAACCCTCAAAATTTTATCTACACAATGCAATGATCGACACTAGAAAAAGTGTCAAAAATGACCGACTTGGGAATAGTTTTTCAAAATAATTTCAAATTTGACGAGCATATCCATAACATTACCAAAGAAGCTAACAAATTGTTAGGTTTTTTGAAACGCACGACTAGGGACTTTACAGACACACACTCAATTAAAAATGTATTTTTTGCTCTCGTTCGTAGTAAATTAGAATATGCATCCACTGTATGGGACCCTACACAACAAAATTTAAAAGAAATTTTTCAAACTATTCAAAATAAATTTGTCAAATATTTATACTTTAAAAAGTATCATACAAGTCCAGGATTTGTTTCTTTTGGACCTATTAGAAAAGAGTTTAAAATTGAAAAATTGGAACATAGACGCTCTATAATCAACCTTGTCTTTTTACATAAATTATTAAATGGATATTTGGATAGTCAATATTTATTGGGTCAAATAAAAATCAATGTTCCAATAGCAGGTATTCGTCCCTGTTCGAGAATGGATTTATTTTCTTTATTAATTTCTTAATTTAAATTCGCGTTATCTATTTTGACACTTTGCCCCACCTAAACGGTTCATGCTTTGGACCTTTTAAAAGAATCAGGAGACATCGATGTATCGCCAACAAAGTAACAAGTTCGTTCGCCGTGGCTTAATATTTGTGCCCTTGCTTCATGTGTGCCGCTCGCCGATCAGTCCAATATTCCAAAAGGTAAGGTGTCAAATACGTTATTAATTTATTTAGTTTGATTATTTGAATCAGCCCTTTTTGGCAGCATAACATCCGTTCTGTTTCAGTCCCCGTCAATTAACTTTTTGTGCGGATAATCATGGTCCAGTAGAAAAAATTTGTCTTTTGTTTAATGTACACTCCGAAGGCATTTCTTGCGGTATTTTTGATGTAGCTATAAGCACATATAGAAAGGAACTAAACAAAATTGTTGGGCTCGATTAAAGAGACATAACCTTGTAGGATTTCCGTGGCCTTGGTGTGGGGTTTTGCAGACGCTCTGATTATTCCTGAATATTTCTGATTATTTAAGTAGTTCTCTTCTTTAAAGAACTTTGTTAAAATTTTGTAGTAGCGAGGTTTGTTTATTATAATTTCACTTATATATTTAATTAGATATTATGTATTTTTGTTGATTTCTATTTTCGCTGTATTTATAGGAACATGTAATTAGGCTCATGCCTGTTTGTTTCTGAAATAAATAAATAAATAAATAAATATGGAGATGTTTTCGTGCTTGGCAATGACCAGTCAGAATGCCTGTGACTAGGCGTAGATTCTGTCTAGTCATAGTCAAGTATTTGTTTGCTGCAGTGTTGTCAGGATAACTTAAGAGCTCCCTGGCAACTCTGCAGTTTCTTGTTCATCCCATCTTACCTTGGACCCTAAAATCCAGAGTAATGTCCAGTGACAAAATTAAGGAAAGTGCTGATCTATAGTTATTATATGACCCGTATATGTTAAACCCTCCTGGAACCGTCCTTGCAGAAATTTAAGATCTTACACTTGTGAAGGAGTCTGTTCTCTATGTCATACAAAAACTTCCACCAAATTTTCAACTCCACCATATATTCTTTTAAGGTAGAGTTGAAGTAGATGACAGCATAATCTCAATAGTATTGAAGTCCGGACAGATCCGACAGATGCTTAAAGTAAGGTACCAGGGTCGAATTTAATTAGTTTTAAACTCAAAACCCTCGTAAACAGGTGTCACCAAGGTTTGGTAGCCCAAAAAGGGTACTACTACCACGCCTGTGGCATGTTCATTTATGTCAAAAGAGTAAAACTCGAAATTATTTATAATTTTCTGAATTACTGAAAGAAAATAGGCAGAAAACCATAAAAGTTATAATCTGACCAATTTAAGGTAAATGTACCAATGGAGGGAGAAGAGTATTTCTTTCATAAGACATACCCCATGCCATTTACATACCATGTTGTACTCGTAACGTAATAAATACTTTTTATTTTAGGGTATTTTACATTTAAAGTTTGAAGACATTTATCAATATCAACTGTCGATAATGTCAAAACATAAGCGTAGCATTGCGATTTGTTTTTTTATTGTTAATAGTCTATTTGTGCTTTTCTCGGTTTCTTTAAACAACTACAAGTTCCATACACTACACAACCATATACAATACTAGTTACGTTATGCCCATCTATGGTTACGCCTGTGTTCTACCATTAACATAATTGACAGCTAACATTGACAAATTTTTTCAACCTTTAGATGTAAAATACCCTAAACTAAAAAGTCTTTTTTAGCTTACGAGTACAACATGGTATGAAAGCATATAAGTAAAACGAAAAAGTAAACTAAAAAACAGCCTTTTTATGTGACCCGATTTCTTATGTCATTAGTGTCAATTTTATTTTGTTAAGTTGCTTGCACTTCCCTTTTATAGAAGTCATCTATTAGAGTTACATTTAAAGAAACCGAGCTAGATCCGATTAAGATTAACTTAAATTCCACAAAGCAATATTAAAATTGTTTTGTATATAAATCTAATTTACTTTACAAAATATGTATTAAAATAGTAGTTTGTGTAACAAGAGTTGTATAGAATATATTTTTTCTACGACCTACTAACGAAAATTTACAAATAAAAAAATATTTTAGGTTATTAAGACAAAATAACTAATTTTAAATTAATTTATGACTTTTAATAATTTTTAAAATAAAATAAACGAAAAAAGAAGAAGAAAAGTTCATTTAATTTTTGTCATCCGAGAATCAAACTCGAATCTTCCGTATGGATGGCAAGAACGCACACCACAGGACCACCTATTATTTTATTTTTGTTGCTTTAATACTCGTAATTAAATTGACTTCATATAGTTTTATTTAAATTAACACATTATTTATAATTATAGACGGAATAAAAACAGAAATGCTTTTATCGATTCTACACAAGAATAACCCATTTTAATGTATGTTTAATCTCAATAACTAAAAAATATACTGACAATTAGTTTGGTAGAATTGTCACTTATTTAAAATTTTAAAAATAATAGCAGTCGGTTGATCAAAATATAAACGGTGATTGGTGGATTTAATTTTTTTGCAGAGTTCTCACTACCTAGAATGGATAAGAAATATATTCATTCAGTTGAAAGCAATAACATACTTTTTCGTTTTGTAATCTGTGACATCTAGTTTTTAAATTAGCTGCAAAGGTTCCTCTGATAGAAAGCTTTTTAGATATATTAATTTTTCAGCGTTTGATAATTTTTGATTTTTAGTAATAAGAGCATTGAATTCGAAGTCGATTCAACTTTTATATTCAAGTGGGTTGCCTGAAAATGTGTGAATGTTGACTTCTGGAAGGTTAGTATTTTGTGAAATTTGATTTTAATTACTTTGAGCTGTATTTTGATTAGCGATGGGTAGCAATTTACTGTATTCATCATCTTTACTTGCGATAATATATGAATTTTCAAAAGTATCACGCTCCTCTTCATCGACGAAAAATTTGGCTTGAGATGTTAAAAAGTCTATTTCGTCTTGAGCTAGTGTAAATTTTTTAATTTTTTTTTCTAAATGTAAGTTTGAATGACATCAATTTTCTAGTTAAGTTAGTTGACTTTTTGCCGTTACTCTTTCTTTTTTGTATTTATTTATTTATTTATTTATGTTTGAGAGAAATTGTTAAAGTTTATTTAGGTGCTGAAAATGTATTATGTTTACTAAATGATAATAAATATAAAATAAAAACAATAAACGTTAAGGTACAGTTACATCTGACATTTATTGCATGATATTTATGTCTGACAGTTATTTAGTCCAGTGTAAACACACAAAAATTTCTCTCGGACATATATTTTTGAGTGTTTACACTGGAATAAATAACTGTCAGACATAAATATCATGCAATAAATGTCAGATGTAACTGTACCTTTACAAAATATAAATTTGACTACCACTAATGGGTTTATTGCAAAATATAAAAAATATCACTTGAGTACCGACGATGGGTTTATAAATTTTAAGTAGCACTGGTGGGTTTATTATAAAATATAAAAAGTATTTAACAAATGTAACACCAATTTTGAATGTACAAAAAGTATTAAAATTGTCAAAATAAGTGTATATGGTTATTGAACTTTTTTTAAATTAAAATTAACGTGTATCGGCATCCAGTGGCCACTGACACGGGATCTCTGATACATTTGGTTAAAGATACATTTGGTTACATATAAAATTAAATTAAACAGTCGAGTCTTTAAGGAACTAAATCACAGCACTAAACTAGTTAGGTAGACCGAGAATGTTTTTAAGAGTTCCACTGAGCTTGTGTTTGGGACGAGTTGAGCTGTAGTGTTTGCAATCTAAAAGTATATACTTAATTGTAAGTCTTACACTATCACAGAATTCACAGATAGGAGATTCTGTGAGGACATCAGGTAACCATGGGTGAGCCGGGAATTGCCTATTCTGAGTCTTCTTATAACGCTTTTGGCTTTTCTTGTCATTGGAGCCATCTTCTGTGCGGTAACTGTGGGTTGTATTGAACGGAGTTTTGTGTTGCGTGTATTCAATGTGTTTGCCATGTGTGAATCATCGTTTGTCGAGCTGCTGATTTTAAGTCTTGATGAAGTTAAATTTGCTCTACTGGAAAGTCGTAGGAGCAAGTTTATTTCGCTACTTGGTCTGAATGTTCGTTGCCAGTAAATCCTACATGAGAAGGGACCCAGATGATATTCACAGCAATACCTTTAGTACGTTAATGATGGCAGGTGTCGAGGATATCTTGAACTAAAGGATGTGGTGAGTAGTTGTTTTTGATTGAGTATATTGATGAAAGGGAGTCTGTACATATGGCAAGTTTACTGTTATCCTGTACTGGAGTCCTCAAAGCTTTTATTATTCTATATAGTT
Source organism: Psylliodes chrysocephalus (assembly GCA_927349885.1). Taxonomy (NCBI): domain Eukaryota; kingdom Metazoa; phylum Arthropoda; class Insecta; order Coleoptera; family Chrysomelidae; genus Psylliodes; species Psylliodes chrysocephalus. Next base: position 58,923,099 of record OV651815.1, on the reverse strand, counting down.
CAGCTGTGTGTATACTACATAAGTCAGGTAGTTTGTATGTTGCTATTGTTGTACCTACTGTAGTAACAGCGCATCCAGTACCATTAACTTCTTTGGAGGCGTCAGTGTATAGGATTTAGTCGAACGGCTGGTAATTTATCAGATCTCTGAATTTTTGTCTGAAGACTATGTTAGGCGTTTCGCACTTGTTGTAGATATTTAGGCTTGTGTTCAATAGTGGAGGTTTTTTGGTCCATGGAGGAGTTTCAGAAAGTTTTATGGGGGTTTCAACTTTAAGGTTAGTGTTTCTTATAATCGAGTGTAACATTTGTGGAGATGATAGTGATATTCTGGGTCTGTTTACAGGAGCTGGTTGTATAGAGTCAATTAATTTAAATACTGGGTTTTGTGGGTAGGCAAATATCCTGGAAAATAGGATAATGGTTGGCATTCTCGTTGTATGGAAAAAGGTGGTTCAGAAGATTCAATGTAGATGCTTTCAGTTGGACTGCATCTAAAAGCGCCTGGACATATTCGTAATTCTGGGGTTTGGATAGTGTCTAGAGATTTAAGATACGTTTTGGAGGCGCTCATATAAAGGATACTTTCATAATCTAGTTTGGAGCGGACCAATGATCTGTAAATCCTTGTTAATATTTCCTCTTCTCCTCCCCATTGGTGATGTGCTAATGATTTTAAGATGTTAATCCTATTTAAATTGTTGGCTTTAGTTTCCTGTATATGTTGCTTCCCTGTGAACTTTTTGTCAAAAATTACTCCTAAAAATTTATGTTGATCAATTACATGTAGCGGATCTCCATTGAGACTTAATTGTGGAAGAACAGGATTGAGTATTTTGCTGAACTCTAGATTTGGTTGTTGAAAAGTGAAAACCGGATTTGAGAGACTAGCTGTGACTTTGCCTTTGCAGTAGAAAATAAGATCGTCGGCATATAGTACATATTTGACAGGTGGAATTATTGAGGAACATATATCATTAATACTCATCAGAAATAAAGTAGTGCTAAGAATCGAGCCTTGTGATACTCCATTATCTGGCGCGTGCAATGTAGACGTTCGCCCATTTGTTACTTTGAAAGAACTGTTGGTCAAGAAGTTTTGTAGAAAGGAGAGAATGTTTCCAGATAAGTTAAAGTCTGCGAGTTTCTTGAAGATGGAAGTCCTAAAAATTGTGTCGAAGGCGCTGTTAATATCTAGATTATGTATTTTTTGCTTTCGAAAGCTTGTGAGATATCTGTTTCAAGAGTAACCAGGTTATCCAAGGTTCATCTGTTTGATCTAAAACCTGCCTGCGGAGTAATTAAAAGATTGTACAATTCTAAGTACCAATGTAGGCGTCTGTTGACCATATTCTCAACAATTTTACACAGTGTGCAGGTAAGAAAAATTGGCCTAAAGGAATTTGGAAGATCAGGATTCGAGTCGTTCTTGATTATTGAACTTAAAAAGAAGTACTAAGTGAAAAATATTACTTGTTCATTGAAAACTTGACAAAAATGATTAAATCTAGAAGAGTTGTAAAATACTTGCAAGACCCTGGAACTATCACTCTATTTTAACGAATGTTTATATTATTATTATGGAGAATTAGAGTATAATATAGAATGCAAAATATTCATTCTAGTTTTAAAATCAATTGTAATGAGTAAATATTATTTAGATCACTTGTATTATTTTTTTTGTCTTTTTTACTGATTAACTCTTTCTTATATTTTTAATTTTATTTAACATACATGTATATAAAAATTATCTTAATAAATACAGGTTTTTTTTATATGTCCAGTATTCTTATAAAACTAATTAGAATAGTAGAAAAATATATTCTGGCTGCAATTCGTATAGCGGATTGGCAAATACAAATCACTGGACACAAATTTTCACAGAAAAACTAATGACATGTGACATTAAATAAAACAATAAACAAATGATCATATCTCACTGTAATAATTAATAAGTAAGAAAAGCAAGTTCAAGTTTAAAATGCAAAAAGCATATGTTAATTAATATAATTTATTAAAATAAGACTGAATAAATATGAGCATTTATTATGTCTGCAGTGTATACAAATTAAATCTTTAGCACGTTTTTCTCATTAACTATCTCTTGTTTCACATGAATAATATTTATGCATGAACACACTGTATAACTACATTTCAAAGAGAAATTATTTTGGGTAAATGCAATTACCCACAGCAACAATATTAGAGAGACGTGTATATGATTTGGCAGTTTTTAATATTTAATTCGTTTAATTTGTGACCACTTTCTAAGACTGTAGAAACTTTAAATTTCTTATCTCTTAAAATATAAGATTCAAAAAAGATGAGAACGAATTTTATGTTCAGATATTCGTATAAAAGAAACTATTAAATTATATTTGATCAACTGACAAACTTAATCAATAGTATTTTATCTCTGATAGTTTCACAGATGAGCGAATCTACTCTTTATTTTAATATGTCTAGAGAGTGTTAATCCAATTCGAGATGGGCCGAATTAATAAAATACAGGAAAACCTTTTACTTGCGAACTATGAAGCAAATGCTTTGACTTGTATTAATAAAAATTAAACAAACCATTTCCTCTTTGAACAAAAGCAAATGCTTATCCAGTAGATGTTTAAGTAAATGGGTATTAATAAAGTATACCAAATCCTTGCAAAATGATGCATCTAGTCAGTTGCAGACTTATTATTGTAATCAAAGGTATGTATATGTGTTTCCGTGTTACTATGACTGAGGTAGTGAAAGTGAGATACGTCATACATTACAAACCTCGTGGTAATCCACACAGCAAGGATTTTAAAAAGTTATTTTGCTTTAAAAAGAATAATGTTGAATGGCTATAAAACTACTTTCTAGATGAAGTTGTTAAAGAGTCCCGAGAAGACACGCTGCCGGCACTGAAAGAAATTGAAAACTTCATATATATCCAGCCGATCCCGGTTATCAAAGTGAAACCATAGAATAACTTGGAGTGCATCAAGGTACGGTAGTAATAATAATAATATTACTCTCCCTAATTCACCCCCTTACGAGTGAATTTCAACCCCTTAAGCCGACCAAGCTTGAATGGGGAAGGAACAGATATGATTATTATTTGCTCTGACGTTCCGAGGTGACTTAAGGATTATTAATAGTGCCGTTTGATTTAGACGTGAATAACACCTGGAAAACCTCATCCACCCTCATCAAAACGATAATGCCCTGCGATTTGTAATCTGAATACCATATTAACAGAAATCAAATAACTGCAAATACGACCACCCTTAAATCTTACAAATAACCATGCAAATTAATTAAAAATTCATATGGGCTTCTCTAAAATTTGAAGTCGTGTTCGCTAAACCATTGAATGGCTCGCAAATGAATACATCCTGCTATACCGAGTCGAATAAGAATTTTTTGTTTTTCTTCTTAACTAGTTTTATTCTATTGTTTCCTATTTTCTTTAAGTCCGTTTTTTTTTTAACCCTATCTTTATTTTGTTGACTTCCTTCATGAAACCTTCTGCGTTTCTTTCACTAATAATCCTTTGTATTTTCCGATTGCTTCCTCTTTCATTTTTTAACTTTTTGAACCTAATACCAAAATACCAAACAAAGCTTGAAAATCAGCAATAAATTTCAATTCGCTGCTGTTGCTATGTTCTTCAGTTTCACTTTCACTAGAATATGACATGCAAAACCAAAGTTTATACCCACTAACAAAATCTTTATTTCACTATCTCTATTAACAATAGGACTAGTACAGAGTAAATACCGACAGAAAAAAGAGAGATAGGAAATGAAATGACGTGCACGTGCTAAACAACTACCTGCTTTGTGTGTCTAATAATAATAATAATAATAATATAGTTTATTTACTCAACAATAATAGTGACAATGGAAGGTTGGAAGGATTTGCTTGCAAGTATAAGCTAATCATTATTAATACAGATAGAAGGATTTGTTTTTACTTCTACTTCTTACTTGCAACAAAACCTTCTACTTCGACCTTTTGCTCTTAAGCATTTCCTTTTTAAATAAATTCCACTGGGGTTGAGTGTTGATGATTCGCTTTAATTTATTACTTGCATTTTTTTAGAGAGTTTAAAAAACAACTATTTTTGATAACGCTAGTCTGAAATGAAAAAATGTTGTCCAATCTTCATCTAAAGAATATTTGTGACAAACAACCCCGCGATAGTACTACCCTAGTATTTATAGTATACTTTCTAGAGCGATAATAGCTAAAGTGGTCTATATCGACCCCCAGGTGTCGTGGATGACCCACAAGGGGTCCATTTGAGCGAAAAATGGAATTGGGGGTCAATGAGATGTAAATGGGGGTCCACGATAGTCGATCTCATCTAAGCAAGTCGCGACTTTAATTTTGTCTTTCCATTAATAGAATAAGGGGCTTATAATAAATAACAATGTGGAGGGGTTGAGTAAAGTTTTAGGGGGTTAAAAGAGGGCGAAAATGGTATTATCGCATTTTCTGGCGAAAGTTGAAAAACAAAAATGTATAACGCAAAAGTTGTAGATCAAGCACTAATCTACAGCTTTTGTAGACGTTACTTTTTATAATTACTTCAAAATTTTCGATAAAAATGCAAAAGTTCGCTTGAATTTTTTATTTCCTTTTTGTATTTTTTCTTTTTCCAAAAATAATTTACTTTTGATGAAATTTAGCTTACTCGTTTTTGTGTCTTAACAAGCAAAAAAAATTTAAAATTAAAAATTTGGAGATATTGATTTTTTTCGGTCAACCCCCCTTTTTTTTAAAGAAATTCTAGGGTGAAAAATTATCGTACAAAGTTCTTGAGATACTCATTTTTTTCGTATTGACATGTTGTTTTTGATAAAATAAAAAAAGTTATATTCACCTTTAAAAAACATGCTCAAAAAGGGATGAAAACAAAAAATGACAAAGGCAATTAATTAATCCTTAATTATTAATGTTTCCTTATAGGCCGTTAGATAGAGTGACCAATTTAGGTGCCTCATTTTCGCATACAAGCCTCGAAGAGGATTGAAAAGTACATCGATGTTGAGTAGAATAAAAGAAAATTTACGAGTGGCTCTTAGGAATAACATATGGAAAATTCGATTTTCCTTATCAGAAAAATTTTCAGAACCCAAAATACACTTATACATTCGGATCATTTAAGAAATTATGTTTTTGGACTAGTGACGATGTACGTTTTTATACATTCTATAGGCTTGCGTGGAAATATTGGCTATTAACCTTTCATTTTTGTTAGGGAAAATCGAGTTTTCCATGTGTTATCCCCAGGAGCCACTCGTAAATTTCCTTTCATTCTACTTAAATTCGATATACTTTTCAACCCTCTTTGAGGCTTGTATGCGAAAATGGGGCACCTAAATCTGTCACTATCTGACGGTCTATTAAAAATTTGTTCACTCCTTTTAAGGGGTGAAACTTAATCCCATTTAATTTTTCTAAATAGGATACTCTTAAAAAGAAAATTAACTACGCAATTTTTTTCTTATTTTAATTTGATAGCAAATTTTTAATAAAAAAAACTTCTATAAAAATAAAAAAAAGATAACCCCTTAAAAGTGTCTAAAAATTTATTTCAGGGCAATAATCTTAAAACTTATGCAACGTTTAACATACCTAGTAGCAATTCTGATTTTTGTGTGAGGTTGGTCAGATTTAAATTTATTAAAAAAAACTGTATTTGCTATCATTTTAAAATTAAAAAAATCATTTTTCTTGTTTAAAGAGCTTTCCAACAAGATGCTACAAGTAGTATCATCCCATTTAAAAAAATTGACTGGAGTAGGTTTCCCCCCTTTAAAAGGGGTGATCTTTTTTAATATGACTGGAAAGACCATAAAAAAAACTAAATCGACCTGTTTTTGCATTTTAACCAAATATTTTATCATGTGGCTATAGCGAATTAGTTTCAGTTAAATTCCCCACCCTGTATACTAAAATAAAAATTCTGGTCAAAAAATAAAAATCAGTTTATATTTTTTCCATAAAATTGAATGGTGCAATCAGTATTTAATTTTTTTTTTAATTGAAACAAATAACTAATAATTCATTGTTGCTATTGTCATGTTTTGTTTTTATCAATTTTTGAGCATGCTTTTTAATGGTGACTATATTTTTTTTATTTTATCAAAACATGTCAAAACGAAAAAAATGAGTGTCTAAAGAACTTTGTACGATAATTTTTTAATGTAGAATTTCTTTTTTTTTTGTTTTTGACCGAAAATTTTTTGATTTTTTTTATTTAAAAAATATTTTGGCTATTTAGGACAAACAAAGGTATAATTTCACCAAATTTCAACAAAATTTAATTATTTTGGAAAAAAGGAAAAATTTGGTAGGATTCCCCACTCGACCATTCACTGTTGGGTTCTAATTAACAGTGCTGTTCCTAAAGTGGTGCTGGAAACAGTAACAAAGGCTACACAGAACACGAGGCTAATGGCCTTAGTAGTCGATGCCAAGACACCAAATAAAAAAAAACACGAAAAAAAAATTCGAATGAAGCGTAGATTTTTGCTTAATTTATAACTTTTGCATTATACATTTTTGTTTTTGAATATACCATTTTTCATCTCTTTTAAATTTACTTCAACCCTCCCCCTCCCAGGTTGCATTTTTTTTATTTATTATGAGTAGCTCTATCATTTACAATTTTTTTCTCAAAGGTTTATTTGATTGGACTATTATCGATCGGCAACATTTAGGTTCATTTACACCGCAGCTAAGCTTGAAATGTAATTTTTCCATAAACTGTCATTTTAAGCTTCTCCTATTTCTTAACGACGAGCGGTGCAAATGGCCCTTAGTTGCCATAAATCTAAATAGTATGAATCTCTTCAATTTTTCATTAACGCAGTAAAGCATTGAATACGCGAGTATTTGTGTAAAGAAAATAACGAGATCTTTCAATTGCTTCTTCACACTGAAATACACGGGATTTTGAAAAGCTTGATGTTTGACAAGATTGTGAGCTCTTTTTGACACTGTTTTGAAGTTTTTGGATGCTAAAGATCCAATTTTAAAACAAACTGTAATCAGGTACAAACAATACAAAGCCTAAGAAATTTATTCAGTTTCCTAATTTGTTACAGACTCAAAGTATGTGGTTACAGACAACCTGCCAGGAATATGACGTTTTAACTTAAATGCCCTCTATCCATATTTTGAAATAAGGTTTGAGGATATTTTGAATATGGTAATATCACAATGGATAATCGTTAAAGAAACGGATCTCATATTACAAAATGAACTGATATCGGAATAAACACCAACTTAACGTTCGTATATCAGATTCTATTTGTTACTCAGTCTAGTATTCACTCTTCTTATATAGTATTAGAAATGTTGATTTATAATGGAATTAAATTACGGGTTTTGAGTTTACATTAAATTGTAATTACATGAAACAAAATGGATTCTATGTATTTTGAGGTGATCTTTTCGAAAAAAGGCAAACCAAAATGTAGCTGTTTTTCGAAAGTGCCGAAATTTTGGATTTTGTCAATTTTTCAATTTTGCGCAGGCGCATGTCGGAAATAAATGAATATTTTCAAAACGCAGTTTAAAACATTTGAAAGCTTAGGAAAAATGCTAATTTTCATGTCTCCTGAGAAATTTTGATCCGATGCACCGTTCTCGCGGTATGGGCTATTGAAATTTGTTTAGTATTTTGAGGCGGCGAAGGTCGCAAAATTGAATTTGTTAAATGTTCAAACACTAAATTCATAACTTTGGTAAAAATTAAGATATTTGAAAAAACAAAAATGCGTTTTGAACTTAAGGGATGTAACTATTGATTCCCAGAAGAAGGCAAGAGAAATCCCAAAATTGGTCATATGGCGGAAGGGCAAAATGTACGGCGGGCCTAATTTCATTGTTTACTTATAACGGCCAAACTATTTGAATTTTTTTAATGCCACTTACAGAGCTTACTCTTGAATGTGAAATCTAATGTGTATCTGAATTTCACCGAAATCGAAATATAATTGGCCAAGATATTAAACAATTAAACAAATATTTTTCCCTAAAAAAAACTAATTTTTTTTTTGAAAGTTGAAGTGGCACAAAAATACCAAAAAATGCATTTTTTTGGGTACTTTAGAATACGATTACATTATGGAAAATTCTGCAAAAATATCTTATCTATTTTTTTGACCACTGTTCATTGAGTGACGACCAAAAACACGTTTTTTGAGAAAAGTTGCCTAAAATTAACGATTTTCAGTTTTTTGGTCTGAAAATTGAGCAAACCCAAAGTTCATGTCTTCTGAATATGTATACAAAGTTTAAAGTGTGTATGTTTCTTCTAAGTTGTAGAACGCTCCCGACAAAAGTCCCATTACACGCGCCCCGCGGGATCCAAAACTCGTGTATACACTGCATTTCTGTAATTTGATTTTTTTGCGATTTTTTCAAAAAGTATTGCAGATTTCGTCACTTAACCCCTCTTATTCAGAACGTAACTAGAAAATACGTATTTTTGTTATGCATATATATCTTCTCCCATTTTAAGTTTTCTTGTAATTAACTAAAAACCAGATGTTAGAGAACAAAAAACAAGCTTATCACCAAGTTGGAACTTACACCCAGACTTATGATCATTTTTTAATGTATACCTTTTTGTGTATTTTTTGTGCTCTTTTCGATAGCGAAGATAGTTTATTTAAATATATTTTTTTATTAGATGTTTTCGGAAAACCCGGAGAAAATCATATGGGAAAAAAATTAATAAAAAACTATGCCTTCCGGTTTCCTGCGAATTCCCGAAAAATTATGACAGATTTCGCCGCGGGACTTATTTTATTTCAGAGCCAACAAAAAAATACCCAACTTCTCTCATGGGCACATATGTCTAACATTTATAATTTCACCACAAATTCATCACAAATTTCATGTCCATGGTTCTGATCAAAGAAACGAAAAAAACAACTTTTTGGTAAAAGCACTTCTGGCGGCGAGAAATTCGCCATTAAAACTACCTGTGCAATGAATTTCCGAACTATTTTTGCCTCCTCTTTCGATTGGTGCATTTATTTTTACTATCGGAATTAGATAATTAGCATTTTTACCATGGAAAATTCCGGAAAACCCGGTTTTTCCTAATTTAAAAAAAATTGAACAACAGCTACATCTTTTTTTGCTTTTTTCGGAAAGATCACATCAAAATACATAAGTTCCACTTTGTTTCATCCAATTACAAATTAATGTAAGCTCGAAGGGGCTTTTTTTCGTTATTTAATTGGACTATTAATTCAAATACCTAAAGATCATTAAAAATACAAAAACTCATGATTACGCATTACTGAGACTACTTCATCTAACGCGAATATTGAATTGTAGGCATTTCGTAATATTAAGAGTTCTAAATTAGTAAGACGAAAAGACAGCTCTTTAAAGAGACTTAATATTATTTAATAAAACAAAAATCAGTAAAGTTTCATAGGTTTAATACAAAATGGCATTTACACTTATTTTTAATTCCGTAAATCAACATTTTTCAAAAATAAACAATATATTTTGGTTGTTGCAACATTTATTTCGGTTTACTAACCTATATTTCGAGAAGAAAAAAAAAACCGTCAATAAATTTAAATAAGAATGTAGGAAAGTGTACGAAAACGATTGTTTATGGTTTTTCGAAATGACACAAGATGTGCGCCGAATAAGTAGAGAGAAGACACACTGCAATCATCATTTTTGTGGTCACGATGATCGAATAAAACGAAAGTGGAAAGCGAAATACGAGAAACCGTTATAACATTAACGACTTGCTTAAAAATATCCTTTATATCAGGATAATATGATGAGTATACGAATTGATTTATTGGTCTCTTCGCCGAAAACAAAGTTGATGCGTTTGTAACTTAAACACAAAAATGGTCATACAAGGTGTTCTATAATGAGAGGTAAGAGGTAAATATTATGGAAAATATTCTTAACTATTTGAAAAATGATCTTAATATTAGTATTAGAATCGTTATTATCAAATTCTAAGTGGAATGTATATTACTACTTATTACAATTTGATGATAACCATCAAAATACACAAGGTTAGAAAGTGGCATGTCTGAATTTTCAAATTTAGCGTCGATGTCGAACATTTCCCACCTGCAATGTCATCCTACACAACTGACACATGTCACCTGTTGACTTTTTAAATAGTGAAAATTACCGCAGCCGTGTTCCAACATTTTTACTAGTATGATCGTTTAAATTAAAAGACAATGTGCTATATTTTATCTACAATGTGTTAGTATAAATTAACTTTTTTAATTTTATCCAGTTTGACCTATATTTAAATGTTTTTTCACTTAAATTTGCATTTTTAAAATGGCTTTCAAAATGTCCATTGGCCCAAACCGATCCTATAACTAGTTTTCGAGGTACACATCGGAAATGCCTCGTTTCTCATAACAGATGTATTTCATTTAAGTGTATTGTAATTATTATACAGATTGGGGTTAAATTTTTCTTAGGTATAGGGCAAAACTATAAAGATACAAGACTATTTATATGAAACGGGAATAAGAGAAAGAGGGCAGAAGTAGGGCGTTGACAATCTCACTATTCTTTACGACGCCGACCGATCTCATCCGACATGCGAACCAAACAAATTCAGTGTGAAACAATAGATTATTTTTTTGTTTTAAAATAACTAGGAATTAATATACCGAATGTGATTTATACCATTCGTAAAAAAATACAAATAGTGAGGGGTCATTCCGTTTAAAATATTAAAAATTTATTTGCAGTTGCATTTGAAAATATGCCCTATTGCTACGGATAATGTAGTTCGTGCAATTATAGAAAAGATGATAATTTTGGCTGCGTTAATAATTGCAAAAAGACAACCACGTCAAAATCAGTTCACGGAGGAATGTGAAGTGTTGGAAACGCAAGTCTGTGCTTTAGCTGAAGCTACACTGTCTTCAAGTAGACAATTTATGGCTGAAGTTAACTTGAAAGACAGACGGGTACGAAATATTTTAAAAACAAAAAAGGTATTCCTGTTTTAAGGTACAGAGCCCTCAAGAAATTTTTCCTGACGACCATTTTAAACGGATGCTTTGTCAGATAATCATGGAAAGAACAAATCAAAATATTCATTTTGTGAAAAATATTTTATTTACAGATGGGTCTTCTTTCACTCTCCATAGAAAATATAATCCTTCCGTTTTACGATATTGGTAGCAGGGAACAGACACTTCAGTGTAGCTGTATGCACACAATATCTGCAAAAACTGAAAGTCTGGACGGGAATCCTGGGGGATAATGCTATGAGTCCTTTTGTTACAGGATAACCTGTATGCCCAAAAGTATTTACAACTACTTGAAAAACTTTAGCTCAATTTCAATGACATTTAGTTCCAACAAAACGGATGTCATATAACACAGAATGCACAGAAAGTGACTACCTACCTAAATAAACAATTTCCCAATTGAGTTATTGGTACCAGAAGCACTACAAAATGGCCACAACGGTCGTCAGACTTAGCAACGCTTGATTTTTATTTTTGAAGAATTCTTTAAAACAATTTATACAGGTTTGAGTTCAAACGAGCTACCAACTTGAACGAATTACGTCAGAAAATTGTACAGTTTAGTGTTCAAATCACACCCGAGCAACTAAATACTATGAGAATAGCATTTTTATAATAGGTTTGGTTTTTGTTTAGCCCAAGCTGGTGGTTTGTTCGAACCATTCTTGCATTAATTGTTTTTTATTTGATAAGAATGTTTATTTTGAGTTATTTTTTTAATTTTTAGCAGTTATTTTGTTACCAGAATTATTGTTTTATTTTTCATGTCTGCTATGACAGAAAAATAATCAAATAAATAAGCTAGGAGATAAGATATTATTTTAAAAGATAAAATAATGTCTTTCATTTAAAATAAATTATCAATACTCATGCAACTGCTACATTAAGATGTACACCCCAACAACGCGTATTGGACATTATTGACCCAATAAAATCAAATTCACACCTTGGGTGTGCTGGGAGGAACCACTCCCTACTAATCAATTCATCATAAAGTGGGATATAGCGCATGTTCGCATTTTATTAAGCTGTCGCTGTTCCTCTTGTTTATTCGCAATATACAAGAAAAATTTAAGCCGAATCTGTAAAAAAAGTTAAAAAAAAATTTTATTACAGCGTTAAAACCACGATCAAATATCGCTGCATTATGAACATATAGTTTAGATAATTGCTTTTTGGTGATGCATCATGTTTAAGGAAAAAATGCATAATAATGTGGAAGAAAAATTTTAATTCATAACAAATAAACCATAAATATTTTTAAACAAAATAATAATGATGATTTAACAACATTTAATGTTTGCATACACGATGACGACTTATATTCATTATTTGAATTATTCTGATCGACAATAAACACTTTAGATATCGTATTGCACAAAATTTAGTAGTAATATATCGTAAATTACTATAATATTTCGTTAATAAATAATATATTGTAATTTTTCATTAGTTACCTACTATCTAGTTAAACCACAGAGCTGGACTGCAAGAAGGAATGAAGCCAAGAATCCATCGCACTTGCAACCGAAAGACGTGCTATTCAGTAGTATAAGGACGGTTCCAAAACCATAGAAGGAACTAGAATAGGAGTGTATGGGCCGAGAACCAAGCATTCCGAAAGCTTGGGAAAATAACCAAGCATCTTCCAGGCGGAAATTCACGTCATCAAGAAGTGTATCCAGTATAACATCGAGAGAAACTATCATAGACAAGAGATTATCATGTCCGATAATCCAGCAGCCATCAAAGCGTTAAGCTCTTACGTAATCAGCTTAAAAATGGTCTGGAGCTGCCTAGAACAATTGAATGAGCTAGGCTAGAAAAATAGAGTTACTCTCACTTGGGTCCCAGGACATAACGGGGTACAGGGTAACGAGATTGCAGATAGTCTTGCAAGGAAAGAGGCTCAAACACCCTTTTTAGGACCTGAGCCGTTCTGCGGCATCAGCAGTAACATAATATTAGGAGAGATTAAACAAGAATTGGGCAGTAGAAGAACCGATAATTGGAACAATTTCTTGGGGCTGAGACAGGCCAAGATACTTCTGGGTGAATATAACCAGAAAAGATCGGAAGCCTACATCTGCCTGAACAAAAACAGGCTACGTATTGTAACTGAGATCCTTACTGGGCATTGCCGAGTAAAAGGACACCTAAGTAAACTGAGAGTGAGTGCACTATATCTATGAGGATATCAAATAGAAGAGGGAGATTTACCTAACTTGAAGCCACTTCAAATCCTACACATCCTTGAGCAAATAGGATTGGAAGGGTCGCTATAGGCATTAAGACATTTCCTTAGTGCATTGGCGACAGAAGGAGGCACAATAGATCTTTTAGGTCGCAGTGTATTAACACCCCATTCTCAACATAACATAACATACTATCTAGTTTTTTAGTTCATGGTTTAAAAATGTTTGCAGTTCTTTATTGTTATTAGTAGTTATGGAGCTGCTAAAAATAGATAGAATAGTAACATCTGCCCGTAAAGCAACATTTTTAAATCAAGAAGGACATAGGGATCTACTGCAAATTGCAGTTATTCGAAGAGAAGAAACTAAATATTCTGCAGAAAAATTATCTTGACAAAAACAATTACAGAAGAATTAAGGCAGGTTGAACATTGCCTATTATTACAGAACTAACAATTCTGCGTGTTACAATCACAGGACTATACAAACAGAAATGTAAATCTTAACTAAAATAATCTACACTTTCTGCTGATTAGAAATTTTAATCATTTCTAAGAAAGTTGACAGCTACTTAAATTGATCTTACATTGTAAATATTTTCTGCCTATAGAGATTACATAGTTACCCTATTTTTGTTGAATAAAATGAATAGAAAATTTAAGAAATGAAATATTTTATTTTGGAACAAAAATTGCTAAACATTTTGTTTGAGAAATTCTCCGTCACTGATTTATGATGTTGTATTGGGGTTTATCTCCTGGGTCATAAAATAACAATGTTGCTCATTTATTTTCAAATAAACTATAGCTCTGTATTCATATAGATATTAGCCTCACTTTCTTTTAATAACCTAAATAATGCATTTTATTTTATTTAATGATAAACAAAATAGATATTAAAAACATCGTTTAAATATAGCACATTCTTAATCCAACATAAGTTCATGTTAAAATTGATAATTTCCTTACAAACAACTTTTTGATGAAATTTTACGTTATAAATAATTTAAAATACCATAAAAAAATAAAGGCACTAAAATATATGTTTGAGATTGATATAGTCTGTTCGCTACACTTACGCGGATTTTGGATTAACAAAATTATGCAAATTAGTCATTGACAACCAGTTATAGAAATCCTGTAATTCACAAAACACAAAGGGGGATATTAGAGAGCAGCACAGCGTTAAAAAGAGATTTATATTGTCTGTGAAAGCAACAGGTGCGCCTCTATATCTAAACCATCAACAAAATATATTTAATCAAATTATACTTAATCGATAAACGATATATCTTAAACTGACCACTAATAACCTAATGGTTTACTGATTAAAATGCTACTGCTACTGTCGCCAATTATATCAACTTACGTAATCCGAAGAAAGGTTTAAGAGACGAAAAACGAAAGTCAATAAAAACCACAAAGTATAAATTATTATTAAACATTCATATTATACACATATTTTAATACATATCGTTTAACACGTGCTACACGCGCTGGCTTTAGAAGAAAGTGATTCGAACGGATTTGAATAAATCATTTAGAGAAATATAATTTTGTTCAAAATTATCACACCATTCAATCTAGACATAAAGAACTTCTAGTGTATACGGGGTGTCCCATTAGTGCATAATTGTTCGATTTGTGTAATGCGACATACAAACAAATAAAAGTTTTATGGATTTGAAAAAGGCATACCTACTTTAGAAATATTTTGGATACATTTGGGCGTGGCCGTTTGGGCGCGAAGATGTTTGGGCGCAGTGCCATTTGGTCGTGGTGCCATTTAGGCGCGGTATCATTTGGACAACAGGAAGTTTGAGCACGGAAATTTTAACTTTTTCATTTTTCGAATTGGTGTATTCATTAATATTTTTAGCCGTAATTTTTACTACAATAAAGTATAATAAAAGCAATAGATAATTATTATACTATTCACACAGTAGTCTGTGATGAGTATTATAGGTTTACTTTGCTGGTTCGTCCGATGTCACGTTTTTTTGTCCGCATGATAACTCAAAAACGAAAAACGATATCAACTTGAAATTTTTAGCAAAAATCAAGCTCTATAAGGGGACAAAGCCTATTGATTTTGAAAATTCTGATTAAAAGGGGGGGGGTTAAGACGTTAAAATTAAAAAAAAAATCATAAAACAAAAACGATACCGATATCAATTTGAATTTTTAGTAAAAATCAAGCCCTTATAAAGAAAATGAATAAATAAAAAAAATTAAATATGGAGTTAAAAGGGGTTGAAATATTGAAAAAAATTTTAACTCAGGAACAAAAATCGATATCAAATTGAAATCTTCAGGAAAAATCAAGCTTTATAAGGGGATGAAACCTATTGATTCTGAAAATATCTTATTGAGAATGGGAGTTGAGGGGGTCTGTTAAACTGTGAAGGGTATAATTTGCTAGTATATATATCTTCATTCTAGTTTTTATTATTGTTATTGATTTATAAAAATAAACATTAAGGTATTTATAAATAATAAGGGTATAATTCAAACATTAAAGCTGTAGTTTTGCCAAACAAGACTGAAAAAAGAGCATAATTTATAAAAAAAATTATTTCAGATCCTTTTCAGGACCGCAGATTAACTTAAATAGATTTTAAATTTTTGTACATTTTAAATTAAAAATATTTTACTTAATTTTCAAATGATTGTCCTAAAACACAAATTAAATTTACATGGAAATGGTTTCTTATGAAAATAAGATAAACAATCATTTTCAATAAAATCTAATTTTCAGTTATTAATCTACAATTAATTCATCATATTTTTCCTGATGCTTGGACAGCTGGAGAGTTTAAATATCTTTTTATTAATGCCAATAGTTTACCATTATGAATAAAAATGTATCACAACCTTCAGCCGATAGGCGTGTAGAAGGAGTGCTCCTTCAATAATTATTATAATATTCTTTTTCACTTGATTTCCTCATAATGTTATAATTACCTTGATATTTAAAGTGACCGACCGCTATGTTGACAAATATATTTTTAAAAGTATCAGTTAGTAACCATTTTATCACTAAAATATAAGTATTAATAGACTAAAAACTAGAATTAAGTTATATAATGCTTGACATTCTATATTTATACTATTCACAGTTCAACAGATCCCCTTAACCATTTTTAATATTTTTTTTTTTTTGAGTTAAATGTTTTTATTATAATTTTATACCTATTTATTGATGATAATAATAACGACGGTAATCTCTCAATAATGAATGTCATTATGCAGCACGAGGGTATTTTTGTTGCACATTCTTTTAATAATATATGAATGAGAAGCAAAAGGATACTCTGATTAATTCAACAGAAATTCAGCATCCAATGATGACAGAAATATTTTGGGTGTGACAGAGGGCTTTGTGTTTCATTTATTTTATTTGTCAAATTTATCTATCAATAAGTTTTAAGTCAATTTTGAATTTGATAACAAAATAATTTATTAATATTGTTACCCTTCACCCTACAGTGTGCTGCAGTCGTTATAAAGGTGCGAGTAGAAGAAGAAGAAAGGAGAATATTCGAGAAATGTCAAATATCACTCCACGTCACATACTTTGATTAAGTATGTGCTCCACGTCAAGAAACATCTGGACGTTTCGTCCCAGTATAAGTAAATACTGGGGTTTTGGGAAGATTCCAGAAGGTTAAAGCGAGCTATATAAGTCAGTGATCCTGACGTCAGAAGTCAGTTTTATAATAGACATTATACGTTAAATTATTGTAAAAGTTAAGTTGAAATAAATTGAGATACCAAAAACCAGCGTAACAATATTATCATCCTTTTTCTGATTTAAATTTAAAAATTTGGTATTTTGAGCGAAAATAGTGGCTACTAATCAAAAAATTCCACGGCATAACAATTTTTTTAACAGTGAAATGCGTGATAGATTTGATTTGTTGTTTTGCTCACACACATTTAAATGGATTAGTATCGGTCCAAAGATATTTACTTTACCCAAATCAAAGGCACAAACTGTTTAGAAATATTTATAACCGCCTTGACGAGACAGGGTCTTCTTATCCTAAAGGCAACATTTGGGAAGGCGAGACCGAGACCGACTTCAAGCGACAGACAGCAAGCAGAAAATCCTGCCGTACTAAAAGTGCTGTCGTCTGTTGCACCTTCCCAAATGTATTTAATATAATTACATGTGTTCAGACGGGAAGAGATCGTTTCCGGATTTGCTGCTTGCTGCCTGTTGCTTAAAGTCGGTCTCGGTCTCGCCTTCCCAAATGGTACCTTAAGAGTCACAAAGACGTAACAAAAACAGTCACTATCGATGAAGAAAAAGAGGTTTTAACTCGTGTTTTGGAAAGTCAAAATGTGAAGAAAGAAATAGTTCATCCATATCACTATACTTCGGTCCAAAATTTATTACTTCACGATATACTAGAACGCTTACGATTTGCCCAATTTTTACAAGATAAACTAAGAGGAAACCAAAACTTTCTTGATAATATTCTCGTCACTGATGAGGCGACATTCATCAGACGAGAGGTTTTTAATTGGAAAAACAACCAGTTTGGGGAATCTGAAAATCCAAATGCGGTAAACATTTGGTGTGGTTTTTTTATTGGTCCTTTTGAATTTCTGTCTAATCTAAATGTATCTATTTATTTAAACTTTCTTGAAGAACATTTAACTGAGCTACCAGATGTTCCTCTCGCCGTAAGGCAAAACATGTGATTTATGCAGAATGGGGCGCCACCATATTATTCTCTGCTTGCCAATATCTGAATCAACATTTTCCCCATCGTTGGATTGGCCGTTGAAGTAAATTTTTTGGGCGCCAAATAGTCCAGATTTCAATCCATTTTATTTTTCAATATGGTCACAAATGAAAGAAATAATTTATGTAGAACAAAATAATTCAATGGAAGCATTGTTCAATATTTAAAGGTCTCTAAGAAAGTAAATTGCAAAGTGTATTGAGGTACATGGTGGGCATTTCGAACATTTACTTTGAAATTTTGTGTTATTAGTGATTGTTATTATTAATTACTGTCTTTTTTAATGTCACTTCGCTCACTTTATAACGTAAAATAATAAAAATTATATTAGAAAAATACAGATCTTTTTAAGAGCGAAAAACGCAAAAACGCAAAAATCGATAGAGATAGACAATTTAAAAAAGAATATATTTTTTTATGTGAAATTGAGCGGGCTTTCAGATTTTTAACTTATGTTAGCCATTATTCAATGGACAAATAACATATAATATAATTTATTAAAGTAACAGGTTACCACTATCGCCATCTATGAGCAGTCACAAAATAAGTTACAAATACATATCTGTATCTGTAACGTGTGGAGGGAGAGAAGTATTGTATCTGGATTTTAAACAATGTACATTAATTCCCGATTTAGGCTTGGTTCTTCCTGATATTCAAATAAGCCCTAGTTTAGACCGTACAATCTGGTTTTAACAGGATAGTGCACCGTCACGTTACGCTCGAGCTGTGCGCAAGTTTTTAAAAAGAACCTTTTCTACATCGGTGGTTAGAAAGAAGTGTAACACAAGAATGGCCGCTAGACCACCTGATCTGGACCCATTAGACCTATTTTCACCATGTTAACAGAATTCAAAATAGCCTTGAGTAAAAAGACCAAATAAAACAAGAAATGAAAACCATAACCTGCTATGTTATAAAAAGTAAGAGACTAATGTAACAGTTTTAACATTTGTTGTAAATTTTCTTTTGTTTGTTTTTGGTTGCAAGTAACTTTGTATATTATTTATTTATTGAACGCGAAAACCCCCATTACAAAATAACAACTGTATATTATATTATGGTTATGACAACATAAATTTAACAAATAAAGATAAGTAATTCTAGAAATATAGGAAATAGTCTTATCAAAAAATCAGAAGAATATTAATACTAATATACAATGACAATACTTTAGTGCCTACAGCCTATTCAATGGCGATTACATTGCATCAAATTATTCTAAGTACAGTGCTCTTAAACACTTGAAAATAGTTATTTAAAACATCCAATCTACCCCTTTCTATTTAAAAACTTCAAATATCTGTTCATAAAAGAATTTCCACCATAATTTGTTCTTAAAATGAATCGAAAATAAATTATTTTGCCTTACCGTTCTTTGTGGCATTGCAATGTTTATTTTAGACAGCAAAAAAGAACATGAGACAGTACCACTTAATATTTTATAAATGGGGGAAATATCATATATAATCCTTCTTTTGTCCAGAGTAAGCAATTTTAGTTTACGTAGGATAAGAGAATAGTCGTAATCAGCAATTTATTTTGTATTTTCTCGAGTAATGACTCATAAACGTTATACTGAGGCGTCCAAATAATTGAATCATATTCAAGTTGTGATCTGACTAACCCAACATACACTGACTTCACAGCTTCCAGAGAGAGTTCACAAAAATTTCTTAGAGTAAAGCCTAACAGCCTTTGAAACTTAAATGCTAAAACCCACTAAAATAAAAGAGTATTCCCAAATCCTTAGCCAATTCTTTGTCATTCAGCATATGGCATTGGCATATGGCATATGGCATATGGCATATGGCATATGGCATATGGCATATGGCATATGGCATATGGCATATGGCATATGGCATATGGCATATGGCATATGGCATATGGCATATGGCATCTATTGAATAAGAGGATGGGATCTTATTTTTTTACTGAAAGAAATTTTAAAGTATTTTTCAACATTCAGATCCAACAGGTTTAACTTACACCAGTTAAAAAAATTATCCAGATTCCTTTGAAATAAACTAATATCAAAATCATTCAGAACCATTAAAAATAATTTGAGATCATCAGCAAACATTAGAAATTCACAATGCTTTATACAATCTTTGAGACTTAATAGCGACGGAGAACAATGCTCACAATGCCCCATACGAGTACTTGACATTGAACTCTTCTGACAAAAAATGCCAATTTTTACAATAAATCTTCTCTCACTAAGAAAACTATGTACCCATTTTGCTAGACTGTCTGAAAAACCTAAATTTTTTAAATAAATAAAAATTTCCTTGGTGTAACGATATAAAATAAAATTAATGACCGAATACACCAAGGAAATTTTTATTTATATAAAATTCTGCCACGGTCAGGAAATTATCCTTATTCACAAAAAAAACTAGATTTTTTAATTTTTTAATCAACAACCGATGACAAATTCTGTCAAATGCCTTGGAGAAGTCGGTATATATGGCATCAACCTGATACTCCATCTCCAAGGCATCTGACAGTTTACTTTTTTATATAAGCCATGTATTGCATTTGAATTTGAGAAGACTGTAGCAGAGTGATTAGCAAAAACATCTACAATTTCTTGACCATTATTACATTATTCAGATTTATATTTTTTGGAATTTCATTTAAACTTTTTTTTTATTTTTAAATTTCTAGAAATTTCTTGGGTTCGTAGTCAGATCACTATTTAGTTAATATGTTTAAATAATTGTTAAAACACTCCTGTGTTAATTTTTTACTCTGTGCTCTTACCCTACTAAATTCTAAATAGTCTGCGGAATTCTTAGACCACTAATATTTTTTCATCAATCAACCCCTAAATTACTAGAAAAGTATGAAGGGAAATTGGATGATTTAAATCTCTTCTGTGGAATGAAACACTGAAAACCACAGTTTAGAATTTCATTAAATTCCGAAACAATATCATTTATATCACTGTTATTGAAAATAAGACACCAATCTTCTGAAAATAAATAAGATCATTATTTTTAAAAACAGAAAATTAAAATTATTAAAAAACTACCTGTTTCACGTATTTTTAATAGTAAGTACCTATTGTTTATTAGCTAATAATAAACTCATAAACAACTTTTGTATTTTTATCCACCCTGTAATAATTTAAAGCAACGTGAAAATCGACTTGTTTCGGGAATTTTATATATAGGTAGTATTTAGCTTATAAATAATTTGGCTCACTTTAAGCCTCCGTAACTGCTTGGTGGTACAACTTGGTATAGAGGTAAGTTACGCTAAATCAACATATTTTTGGAGTGGCCAAGACACACCAGGGGCCTATTTCATAAAACTACTTTGAACTTTACAAATTTACGATTACAAAGGATTTTGTTTCATAAACTAATATCGTTATGCAGATTAATAATTTTTCATTTTTAATTTTAAAATTGTTTTTTAAATTTTACTTTTTAATTGATCTAATTTCTCTTTTATAAAACATAAATTTAGTAAAATGTGTAAATGCAAAATAGTTTTATGAAGTGGGCCCCTGTTCTGTGTAGATACTTATGAGAACCACCCTGTATAATAATCGTTTTAGGTAAAAGTAAAATTCGTCCTTCACCTTGTTGTGTTAAAATTCATTACCCGTACACGAATTTGAACCTTGTTCTGTGAGTCTATGACATCTTCAAAGAAATATTTTGATTATGCATACCTATTTGCTCTGCTGACGACTGACGGCTAACGCCGATCAGAATTCATTTTTGATTGTAGAAAGCATAGGAAATTTAACCTTGAATTGATCCGCCTACGGTTTTTTGGGAAATTCTATTTTTAGATCTAATGATTTCTTCAATGTGATGATGAAGAGTTCTTCCAAATTATTTATCATTTCAAAATTAGGTGCTTTTTTATGATAAATTACTATAAAACGAATTATCTTCTTTAGAGAGATAAACATATTTGAGAAGGACATAGAAAATAACCTGTTTGGATTTTTAAATTGATACAATAGATATTAATTCGTAGTGATTTATCCAATTTAAATGTTTGTCAAATTTTTAAGCCCAAAAATGTTATACTGTCACTATATTGGTCGATAACTGACACTGCCATTTACTCCAAATGTAATATATTGATGTTGCTTGAATCAAATTGATTAATAAAGATAAAATAGCTTAATTAACTATAATTACAGAAAGTGATAATTAAAATCTAATGAAAAATTGTCAAATGTATTTATCAACGACAAATTTCTTCAAAAATAAATATACCCGTAGTTTTAATGTTAATCAACAGATTTTTATATTAAATTAATGATATCACATTTGTTGGACAAAAACCACTTGGTTGAGTATTATCTATCATCAGTCGGACAACAAAAGTACAAAAGAAAATTGTAACCACGCATTCCCGCATGATCTATATACAGGGTGATTTTTTGAAAAGGATCCTCCCTCGATAACTTCGTTCTCGTGTTGATTTAGGTAAAATCCAAAAACAGGTCAATTTTGATCCTTAGGGGGACACATTTTTAGATCACAACTGATTTTGTCGGATCAACCCCATGGCCCCACCAGCCCCCACCTCAAAAACCTTCAATAGCAAGGGGGCCGAGTGACCCCTCTTTGGAAAGGTTTTTGCATTTACCATACGACCAAGTAATAATTATTTCGTTTTGTACAGGGTGGTTCAAAAAAAAAGACAAATTGCAATAAATAGATTTACATTTCGCTTTAATTGGTTAATTTTTGGAATAAAAATCGTATTAATTGTTTACAAAACGAGAAAAAACGGATTAGAGTAAAAGGAAGCAAAATCACAACAAGTGCTCAAAATGACCACCGTTATTCTCCATGCAGTAGTAAAGGCGGTTTTCAAATTCCTCTCTCACCCGTTGAAAGGTTTCTCTAGGGATTCTTCTGCATGCGTCAGTTATTGGTTGTCGCAACTCCACTAAATCTGCTGGTTGAGTTTTGAAGACAACAGATTTTAGTTGCCCCCAGAGGAAAAAATCTGGTCCTGTGAAATCTGGTGACCGTGGAGGTCATTCTATTACTCCTCGCCTGCCAATCCAATGATGCGGAAATCTCTGATTCAGCCAGTTCCGAACATTCACAGCGAAGTGAGGTGGGGCTCCATCTTGCTGAAAAAAAAGCTCATTTTCTTCAAGTAGAAGATTTCCATCTTGATCCCGCTGATTTTCAACTTCAACCGTTATCAAGGGGTCTATGATATCCTCCAGCAGCTCTAAATATACCTCGCTAGTCAAAGTCTTATTAATGAAAATCGGACCGACTACCGCATCGCCTAGTATTCCTGCCCATACATTTAATTTCTGAGGAGCTTGAGTATGCTCCTCTCTAAAAATGTGAGGATTCTCATCACTCCAATATCGGACATTCTGTTTATTGACTGCGCCATGCAGATAAAAACTACATTCGTCACTAAAGCAAATGTTTTTTATGAGGTTTGGGTTTGCGTTTATCATTTTCGTCATAATTTCGCAAAACTGTAATCTCCTATCATGGTCATCGTCCACAAGCTCCTGAAGTATCTTCATTTTATAGGGATGGAATTTAAAAAGTTTTGTCACTTTGCGTACCGATGAATACGAAAGTCCAGTGGTCGTAGCAATCTGACGCAAAGAACTGGTTGGATCGAAAGTAAAGTTCCCCACCACTTCAATCTGAGCCATTTCATTAACTATTCTGTTACCTTCTCTCTTCATATTTTTCAACGATCTTGTTGCTTGAAACTTCCGCACAAGTTGCGTGACATATTTGTGCTCCATTCGCTTATCTGGATGTCTCGCATTAAAAACACAATTCTGCTCCTCACCATAAATGAAAATAACTTCTACCCGCTCGGCAATAGTGTAAACCATTTTACAGGGAATAAATCAATTGACATACCAACTGACTGCGAACTACTTGGATTAAATCTAATCCGTCTTAACGGCTTGTAAAGATGCGCAAAAAAATGCAGATAAAAATGCATACAAAAAGAGCGATAGCGCGATATCACTCATCAACCGTCTTCAAAAACTAAAGCAAAAAATTTAAGTGAATTTACGACAGGAGATAAATTGTTGAATGAGGAAGGATTCCTATTATTCTCAACGGTGCTCATTTTAAGAATCTATTATGATGTATGTAATTTAAGTCTATTTATTGCAATTTGTCTTTTTTCTTGAACCACCCTGTACAAAACGAAATAATTCTTACATGGTCGTATGGTAAATGCAAAAACCTTTCCAACGAGGGGTCACTCGGCCCCCTTGCTATTTAAGATTTTTGAAGTGGGAGCTGGTGTGGCCATGGGGTTGATCCGACAAAATCAGTTGTGATCTAAAAATGTGTCCCCTTAAGGATAAAAATTGACCTGTTTTTGGATTTTACCTGAATCAAGACGAGAACGAAGTTATCGAGAGTGGATCCTTTTCAAAAAATCACCCTGTATAATAATGTAACCCATACGTTGATTGTTATTCTTATAATTTCTATTAATATTGTTATTATTTGGGCCGCAGCATTAAGCTTTTTTATGTGTGTGTCTACTCAAGTTGGAACCATAGGGAAAACTATTTTTATTATTGTAAAGTACCTTTATTTTTTGACAAACCTCGTATACCGCTTTAAAAAAATTGTTATCTGATGGTTGCATTTTAAGTTTTGAACCATGCCGAACTTTTTTTTGCAAAAAAAAAATTTAAGCTCTTAATGTCTTGTTTGTAACGCGACTGTAACTACCGTATCGTATACTCTCAGTCATCATTCATTTCCTGAAATGATTTACACCAGTTTACACCAGAAGATAGCACTTAAAGAGGCGTTTTAGTCACTAATTTTGGAGCTTAAATTCATGGATTATATTACGACTAGTGCTGTTGAGGAATGCATTTATTTTCATCATGATATTTCAAACTTTAAAGCCCGTTGATTTTTTCTCGGAAACTGGAAGGAATAAAAACTTTAAAACATATGCATATTCTAGATATTATTGCCTAATGTATTTGCCATAATTTTAATTTTTTAAAAAAATTACTTTTTTAGATATTCTTGTCCGAAAATTATAAGGGGATGCTCTAATCACCTCAAAAATTTTTTAAACAGGTCTTTTTTTTTAATTTTAATTTACTATTTTTTTTTAATAATACCTACTCTAATATACAAGGTGAATAACCTTTGTGTGATTACGTCATCGGCAGTTTTCTAATTCCGGAAATCCCTCGCTGAGATGATTTCAAAAATGTATCACACGTTGCTTCAAATTGATACAAGGTGAACCAAAATACAAAAATTACAACTTTTCAATTACTATGATACACTTCCAAAAACAAACAAAAGAAAATTTACAATAAATGTTAAATTTTTTTCCTTTGGCAAATTAAGCAGGCAATACATTCATCTCAAACATTTTGCAGCATAGCGGGTGTTATGTTCTACATTTCTTGCCTGATTTTAAATAACCCCATAAAAGTAAGTCTAATGGCTCAGTTTAGATGATAAAGTCATTCCACTATTCCCCTTTTTCCCATCCACCAATGTGGAAAGTTTCAGTTTAAAAAAGCACGGACGGGTCGAGTGTAATATGGCAGTGCGCCATCTTGGCTATTTGAATATCAGGAAAAAGCTGGGTCAAATCAGGACTTAATATATTTTTATGGAAATTCAGATACAATGCTCCTGTTATATTTTCTAAAAAGAGGTTGTTTTCACATAAACGTACTTATTTCATAGCGTTAATAATACAGGATTGTATTTTAATGTTTATGAGTTTTTAACGTCAAATGACAAGAAAAATAGTTAAAAAATAGTTTCAAACAATAAAAATAATACGGTATAGTATCTGAAGTGTATGGAATTCGGTAAAATTGTTTGAATTTCGAATGACGAATCCTAAGGACTTACATGATTCACACGTTTTCTTTTGCATATGTTCCGAAAAAGATAGTTTTGAGTCAAACCATACCCCAAGATCTTTGATTAAGCCTGCTCTAGGTATCGATGTAACATTAAGCAAATATTTAGCTATAATAATACTTTGTTTTAAGAAATAACTCACGACATAGCATTTAGATGGGTTTAATAGGAGCCGATTTTTTACACACCATTCGTTAACCTTGTTTAAGTCAGTTTGCATTTTCTCAGTGTTGGATACATTATTAATTTTGTAGTAAAGTTTAAGATCGTCTGCATAGAGTATACTATTCACTTTTATGTTCGCCATAATGTCGTTGATAAAAATAATAAAAAATTATGGCCACAACACTGAGCCCTGCGGTACTCTAGAAGAGGCCGTGAACTTCACGGACTTTTCATCACTCAACTTGTAAGTTACGATTTGAAAGATATGATCTACAAAATGCTATCACTCTTTCAGAAAAATTTAAATTTTCTAACTTGATTACAAGAATGTTATGATCAGTTTATCATTAGAAAAATCAGTGTAGATCACGTCTACCTGCGAGCGAGAATTAATAGTATCTGCTACAAATTGTATTATGCAAAATAGGGTGGTAGTTGTAGATCTATTTTTTTATAAAACCGTGTTGGTAATAATTGCCCACTATAATGAGAATATATTGGTTTTTATAGGCAAAACTCCAATACTTTAGAAAAATTGTTTATTATTGTTATAGGCCTATAATTTTCTATTTCATTTTTGTTCTCTTTGAAGATAGGAATGACTTTTGATTCAAGGTAGGATGCTCTACTCCGACGCTTGGAACGTGCAACAGGTTATGTTCCCTAAATAATATCGTCAATTTTGCTATTTACAAATCTATACAATATGTTAACTTTTCCATCCTGACTCTAGGAGAACGATATACAAACATAATGCTATTGAAAAGAGATAAATATAATAATACGTCGCTTGGTGGGACGTCGCTTGGTGGGACCACAATTTTCTATGTTATTTTGTTTGGCACAGTGGAATGTTTATTTCAGGAGCGGATCCAGAACCTTTTCAAGGGCGGGGTAATTTGCTGGGTTCACAGCGTCAACTTTTTTTTTATTAGATTTTAACAGTTAAGTGTATAAACTCTTAGGGTTATTAATCTCCCCCTCCTTGGATCCGCCGATAATTTGTTTTTATTTAATTTAGTAATAGGGATAACGACCCTTCCCTGTCTGTTTGTAGATAAATTATTAATTATTTCTTGAGGAGCATTAATAAAAAAGTCATTAAACAAATCATTTCAATTTTAAGTAAAATAGTGGCAGTAAATTATCGGTAAAATGTACAGATGTACTTTTTGATCAATATTGACAGTATAGTTGTTAACTAGATCAATAGTAAGAAAAATACATAATGATTGAATTGACCAAATTAAATCGAAACCAGGTTAAAAAAAGATGTAAAGTTCTCATTTCGCAATATTATTTATAGTGATCGGTACTGACGGTGTTTAACTAATATTATTGTAAGTCTAAATAGATCGTTTTAGCATAATAATTGCATTAGCTATAAATTATACCAGGGAAAAATTCTTTAGAATTTATGTGAATTTCTTTAAAGGTAGGTAGGTATATAATTACGTAAATAAATGTCTTACTTTACTCATAGGTTGTTGTTTCTTTAATGTTAACCACAGTTTTTATATTTATTAATATATTAATATTTTTATTATTAATAAAAAATATTTCTTTTATTTAGGGATACCTTTTTTGAATGCACTTTTTATTTATGATATACCCTAATATTACATAATAATATAAAATTCATTTAAACAAAACCCAAGCAGCAAGGTGCCGTCATAATGACGTGATTTTTTGGGTTTATCCGTCAGAAACGTCACTATCCCAAATAATGACGTTACTTTGACGTCAATATAGACTCGTCATTATGACGTAATTTTTTAGTATTAATTAATGCGAAATACAATATCCTAATCAGTAACGTGTATTTGACGTCGCATTGATGAGATAGAATAGATGTCACTTAAAATTCGTCATAATTACGTTATTTTTCGTATATTTCTGGCAATGTCATATTGTCAATTATCAATTGTGATTGTTGTTTCCTGTTTCCTCCATCTTCATGATTCTCGTGAGTGACAGTCGTGACCTTGTGAACGTGGTGCATTTTTAAATTGTACTTTATTTGATAAGATGTTTTAGAAAAAGGTAAAAACAGAATGTGACAAAATAATAAAGTATATTAAACCGAATTTGGTACTTTACAGATGTATTGCATTGTTGAGTTTGAAAAACCGGTTGATGAAGGTCTGGCGGTTGTGAGGTGAGCAGAAAATGGCTGACGCTGCGTAAAAAACAAGTCGTTTGACCGCTTTTATAAAGAAATATGTAAAGAAATATACTATAATATAAGACTGGTGAGTAATGTTATACTTCTATTTTTTGATTATAAGTTCTTTCAGGGTATTTTTTTAATAGTTTATTTAAAAACAAAAGATTGGTAGGGGTCACTTGATTTAGATTCCTTTTATGATCTCACAGAATATGTTATCTTTTTTTTTATTAACTTTTATTATAAACTCAGACTATATGTATACCTCTGAGAAGGTAGTTTTTACAACTAGATAGACAATTTACTTTCTATCTTTAAGAATTTGCAGTGGTCTGTATTTTAATAGTTCTTTTATTTTAGATGATAATGATAAGTAATGTACCAAATTAAAAAAAAATCGAAGTTACCTCAGATCTACATTCCAAGGCTGATAAAGTACCTACAATTTCAGGTATGTTGTGTCAGTTCCTCTAAAATTCTTTTGTCATTTTATTCCTTTTGGTTTCTTGCTCATGGCTTTTTTATTTACCAGTGTAATTTATTTTTTATAATATATTTTTCATGTGTTTTTTGGATTAAATAAATAACTTTTATCTGCTTAGTATTTTTAATAATTCCATCCAACCTTGGGACACCCAATATAGACGTCACTTTGACGTTAGGTAGATTCGTGATAAAGGCGTTAATTTGCCTAGCCTAGGACACCCGATATACACGTTACTTTAACGTGATATCGATTCGTTAAAATGATGATATGGAATGACGTCATTTCGCTGTGATATTCTCACGTTATCATAACGTCATCAAATGACGTAACGCACACCAAAACATCACGTCATAATGACGGCATGATGTTGCATGGGAAGTTAATTTACATTATAAATAAAAAAGGAAACTTTTTGACAAAAGGTAAATTGGCTAATTCGTCATATATTTATTTAAGAAATTAATTCTTGATATTTGTCCCTATACTTATAGATCACTATGTAGATGACACATAAAACATTTCTAAACTATCTTCCATATGAATAATTATAGATAGAGATATACAGGGTGGGCCAACGAAAACGAAACCGCTCAAGTTCTTAATGTCATTAAAAAATCACTTAAACACGTCACCCTTTGGACTTATTTCCTATCATTAATCATTTGAACAGGGTGCTGTACACCCCCTAGAAACTTAAATGGAAAGTGGGGTTGAATGACATCTTGTTTAAAAGGTCTTTCAATTCTCTATTCAATGATGCCTCATTTGTGAAATGTCATTTTCACGTTTTAAATTTCAAATTTATTCGTTTTATTTATAAAGACGCTTGAAATTAATAGTTATTTATGCAACAAGTGCAAAAAGTTAGTGTTTATTGCACGCGACGTGAAATTGTCGAGTGCAATAAACACTTTTTGCACGAGTTGCATGCAATATTTTTTTAAGTTCATGCAAAAACCAAAAAATGTTTTATTTAGGCGACACTAAGTGCAGAAGAATAAAAAGCATAATTTAATAGCAAAATATTTAATAACTAATAATTAGCATCGATTAATATTGAAAAAATACTATAACTATGTTAAGAAAAATAATTTAATCAAAACTTTGGGAACAACTGTGTTATGAACAATAATTAAGCTTAAACGTTGTTTTTGCCATTAATATTAAAAGTAAACCGCTGTAGTAAAATGACAGATGAGTGCAATAAAATTTTTATTGCACTAGTGTAATAAAGAACCAGTTTTTTTACTAAATATAGTTCAATAAAGTTTTGTTTTTTGCATGAACGTAGAAAAAATTAGTTTAATAGATGTTCTAAGTGCTGGCCATTAACTTCCATGCAGTAATGCAAGTTCTCTTCAAATCGATTTCTGACATTAAGGAGCATTTCATAAGATGACACTCATTAATAATTATTTGTCATAAATCTTGTAGGGAAGTTGGTTCAGCAGCATAGATCCTAGATTTTAGATGTCCTACAATAAAAATCTAATGGAGACTAATCTGGAGACTTGGTGGCTATTAAATAGCACCCCTTCTGCCTATACACCTTCCTGGAAATGCTTGATCTAAGTACACTCGCATCTGCTGCGCATATAATGCGGAGGAACGTCATCATGTTGGAACATTTTTCGATTTGGTAAATAGCTCTCAACGTTTTGCACTATTTAAGAAATATAATTTTTCAATGATCCTAATTCTCAAAGAACCTCCCAGAACCCCCAACTCGTAAATGTAAATCTCCTGGAAGTCAGGCTCGCTCAACAGGCTAAAGTTGACTATTTGGGGTACGATTTTCTCGTACACTTAACTGGTCCTCGGATTTCCAACGCTCTCTTGATAAGATGCTTTGTGCGGACGAATGGGGCATTGCAACACAAATACCCTTATTCACACTTACAATTCCTTCATTTGATCCGTTGCCGAATACAGAGCTGTACCCTACGGCGTACTTCTCACACACTTGTCCCACAAATTCACCACACTCGAGAGACGTATACTCAGACGTTGCCAATATCTCCCCTCTCGCTCTCCCAGGGGATAAGTTTTCGAAAATATCTCCAATATATTTCACACATTTCCAAACTCTCAGGAAACAATATGTCTCTCGCAGGCTGAAAGGCACCAACACACACTACGAACCTCATGACGACCAAACCAACTTCCACTTTTTCGAAAACCGAAAAGAAAAATACTACAACCTAATCTGAGACTTCTCTGACTCTCAAGACCTTCCCCTCACCGCTGAACTCCAGGATCTGCTGGAATCAGCCCCCCTAAGCATTAGATAAACCCTTCCCAATCATATAATTAGAAATTCATAATATTTGTACAATATCGTGATTTAGGTTTAGTGGTTTTCCTAAATCATATTCCCCACCTTATACTTGGACTTGTCCATTTATGAGGTTGGAAATAGCAAAATTGGCGATATTTTGGGGAACACAATCTGCCACACAGGTCCCATACGCGCACACGACACATTAGGAAACAGGTTAGATTACTTTTGTAATCAGGGCAGACCACCCTGAAAAGGAGGATAACCTATAGCAGGGAAATACGAACTTAAAATGTCCTAGAAAAATGTAAAACACTTATGAAAAAGTCAATAATAAACCAACCAATCAATGATCCAGATATATTTCTCCATTCAGGGTGCTGTGCCGGGTAAGAAAAAGGTCAAATTAGATGGACTGCGAAAATACCAGCCCACACGTTCAAGTTTTCAAGATGTTACGTGTGTCGTGATAAAAAAAAGAGCACTCGTCGGAAAAACAAATGGTAACTACTAAAGGTGGGTCTTAATTTGCTCGGTCGTTAATAACTTTGCTGAATTTCAGTAGCCTGTCAAAGCATGCCATTTATGTTTTCTTGATATTCTTCGTACTCTAGTTCGCGGGACACCTGATGCATCACTCAACTTCCTCGTACTTAAAGTTTTATCTTAAGGCACGTGACCCATAGCAGCCACTGCTTCATTGACTACAGTATCACGCTTTTCGTTAAGTAACGAACCAGTTTGGGTACATTTTTGAACTAGTTTGAGGACAAATTTCGATTGACATGTTTCTCTGGATCCAGACTCATTATTTGAATAGTATAATGCAATAATTTCAACTCCTTCATCTATAGTGTAAATCATTTTTGTGCAATTCAGAAAATTATAAACTACTGAATAACAAAAACCACTTTACTATCATCTAGCATAGTAATGGCTAAATTTTGTGGCTTGCCTATTTTTAAATTTAGAAATAAGACGGACAATCTACTTTTTATAAAAATTTATTGATTTGCAAACATTCTGTCAATTCAGCTCATTGCCTTAAGATTACAAACATTTTCAATTTGATTCAATACAATTTTAAGTAATACTAAATTCTATTAAAATTACTAAATTATCTTTTTGATTTTTTAAGCGTCTTTGTAAATAAAATGAATACATTTTAAATTTAAAATGTCCTAATGACATCCCATTTCACAAATGAGAGGCATTATTGAAAAGATAATTGAAAGACCTTTCAAACAAGGTGTCACTCTTCCCCACTTTCTATTTAAGATTTTATGAGTGCACAGCACCCTGTTCAAGGGGTTAAAGATAGGCGAATTGAAAATAAGTGACGTGTACAAGCGATTGTTTTTAATGACACTAAGAAGCCAAAACTTGAACTGTTTCGTTTTCATTGGTCCACCCTGTATGTATGGAAAATACACCACATATTTATTAAGTAAACCTCACACAATTACTGTTACATTGAATATATGAATCATTTTTCACAAGGAAATTCTAATTACACTAGATAACGCATAATCAAAAGATTCTTGCAAAACCGCTCAAAATCATTATTATTATTATTATTATTATTATTATTATTATTATTATTATTATTATTATTATTATTATTATTATTATTATTATAATACATTAATTCTTAATTAAATCCGCAAAAAATGAACAATACAATTAATTTTTGCAAAATCCTATTAAATTAAGTCATTTTGCAATATCTGACGTTTTAAGTCATCCATGTGTGCGAGACAATTAAAAATTCAAGGAAGTTACACACATTCTTGGCTTTGAATAATTTTGCTTTCTACGATTTACAAAGTGATGATTCTTTGATTATGAAAGATTTAAATAGATGCTTGGTATTCATTCCGGTTTAACTCAACATTCCAACTGTTAAGAAAATATAATATAGATATATTCAAGAAAATGGTTAATATTTGTAATAATTTATTGCAATTTTTTTGGTGTAAATACATTTAAATCTACTTTTGTTTAAATTGTAAAGATTGTTTTATTTTACAGGATTGTCATTATAATAATGGTGAATAAAGTGTTATTTTTAAACAACAAAATTGCATATTTGCCTCTCTGCTAAAAGGCAGAATTGACATGATAAAACATCTATGTCCTATAAAACTTGTTATTTATTATTTTTAGTCTAGTACTTTCTAAATTAAGGAATATAAGATACAGATAAATTTCCTGAAACTCCGCTTGTTTGTTACTATAGTTACGATTTTACAAAGCAATTTGATTTCTTTATTCGCCCTGTATACCATCAATTTAGCGGTTGGTTGCGAAATTGTTGTAAATCTTCTAGAAGATAAGTATCTGACATTTTCGAACTTTGTTGCGAAAGGATAAGGTGTAAAATATATAACTATTATGTAAACGGTTTGTATTTTTTACCAGTTGGATCTCGAAAAAAAATTGTGCATTCGCATTGTGAATAAATGTAAGCTTATTAGAAAAAAAAAATAATTGAGCAAGAGAGATGTTAATTTCTAGCAAAGATTAAATTCGTACCTTAGAGAAAATGGAGATAATTTCCAACAATTTCCTTAAAGAAATTTGTGTTTGGATGGACCCTGCACTTATGTAAAGTGGCGAATGGTAAAATTTTTTAAAACTTTGGTATGTCGTTGTACTCAACCCAGGCCCACTTTTATAAACGGGCAGACTAGGCAGATTCCCAGGGGCGCAGGTGGTTGGGGGGCGCTCGTGCTAGGAAAGAAAAAAAAATAGATTTTGTCCAGCCGGGATTTCAAAGACTAAAATTAAAACAGGTAACTTCGACTTGTTAAATGATTTTCTTTTGTTGAAAATGTAAAAAATACAACAAAATACGCCTTCAGATTAAAACGTTTGATCCAATGGAGGAGTGATTGAAGAGAAAGCAATATGCCTCGTGTAGTCAGGTTGCGCAGCAGTGTGAACCGGGCGCACTCACTATCCAGGGCGGTAGACTACAGTAATCAGCTGGTAACGCGCCCCTCCTCTCCCTCGTCAATACCCATAGTGCAATCAGTGGCCCAGTAATAGAAGTGTTGTCTTTGTAATAACTTGTCACTGTGCAATATCTTATTATCTTATAAGTGTTATGATACAAGTGTTATTCACAAACAGTATGAGTCTGAAAAATGCATAAAAAACCTAGTGGAGCCGAGAACCGCAAGCGGTTGACTCAAATAAAACAAACTCAAGAAGAGGTTTTAAACGATGGAAAAGAAAAGAAAGAACCGAAAAGCAACGATGCAAAACAAGAGAGAGAACCGAAAATCACCTTGCCAAAATCACTAAGTGAGACAAGATGGTTTGCAAGAGCTGATACTCTCAAGAGCTTAGTATGAGGCTACAAAGAAATAAAACAAGCTCTTGAAAGCCTGGCTGAGGACGTTTTCCAACAACCAGAAACAAGTATATCCGCAAAGGGATTTGAAAAGAAGATGAATCAACTAGAAACAAGCATTCTTGCCATAGTTTGGGATGATATATTGGAAAGAGTAGATAAGAGCAGTAACAACCTTCAAAAAGAGGATTTGGACCTTCTTTCCGCCAATAAAGAATTACAAACCCTACAAACTTTTTTAAAGAGTAAAAGAGACTCTTTTGATGAGTACGAAAAGAAAGCATTTGCTCGTTGTAATATGGACAGTGTGAATTATTAACGCAACAGAACACGGAAACGATTTGCAGATGTAAATTGGGAATCAGAAGATAAAGCAGTGACAAATTCAAGAAATACATTTAGAACTAGTGTTTACAACAAAATCATCGACAACATGACTGATCAACGTAGACATCGCATGTAAAACTACTCTTCTCTCGGTACTAGATTTGTAATTTTCAAAGACCTTCACGACAAAGATCCACATAAGATGAACGTAGAAGCAAAGAGGCAAACTGAATCGTACCCAAATGATCTTGACATTGATTATCTTATCAATGAATGCCTTTACTCCCAAGGGTACATGAAACTCGAAAACTTAAATATTTAAAAGAATGTTTTGCTTACATCAGCAATAATTATTTATTATTATTCTGCTGAAAGAGGATTTTCCGCTCTTAACAGAATAAAAAGTGAAATGAGATCTACTATGGGAGAGGAAAAACTGAACAGCCTAATGATTTTATATATAAGGCAAGTGACGTGACCTCCGAAGTTGACTTTAACAGTGTCATTGACGAATTTTCTCGAATGAAATACAGGGAAAAAGCAATTTTTAATAAAACTTATAAAGAACAAAGACGATGGTCAATATAATGTACCAAATAAAAAAAGAGAACATTGTAATTAGTTGTAAATAGATGTAAATATTTTTGAATAATAACGACAAACGACTGTGTGCTGGGTGGATAGTCCGTGATGCTTTAATCACTTGGCATATTGAGGATTTATAGACTTTTACTATAACTACCTCAATGTGTCAAAATTGTTTATTAGCTACCGGTTTCCAGTCCGGAACACGGCAGAATGGGACGACTTTCTTTGAAGAGTCAAGGGATATGAAAAACTCCCTCCCGAACTAAAACGTAAAAAACACATGTTAATGTATAAATATATATTAACATACATGTAAGAGTTATATATATGAGGGGGCTCTGCTTTTGGGTTTGCCCAGGGCGCCACTGACCCTTAACGCGGCCCTGACTCAACCTAGTAGCCAAAAGTGTCCAACTCAATCCTATGACTCGTTTTCGTTTAATTAAGTTGAAAATTGCCCGGGTTTTCGGAAATTTTATTTTCAAACGTACGATCTAGATTGAATTTCTGTTGGATACACACGTTTACTACATGTTTTAGTAATAAATTAGTACATACCTACAATTAAAAATATTTATAATTACAGGGAGATTCACTAATGTATTACGGTAGTTTTTTTTTTCTGTAAAATCTCACTAATTCTATTGTGACGTCTGGGAAACATATTTTCAAAAATTACTTCTCAATATAGTATTTTGGCAACCAAATATTACACAATTCTTTTATTTTAACGAGTGAATCAGAATATAACATTATTTTTTTAAGGATTAATTCAAAACCCTGTACTCATGAATTGATTTTTGGAAAAGGTATATGTGCTACTAAAATATGTGTACCTCTTAACTTTAACATATACAAGGTGATTTATTGGTTGGAAAGTATTTTATTTTAATAAAAGTACAAAAACCACGAATATTATGTATATTAAAATTGCCCCGGTCAAATGTAAACTTTGTCTCAGTGTACAATAAATTTTATTCCGTTTTAATAGTTATGCATTTTAAATTCGATACTATGGGCAGTTTTCGAGATACAGAGCGTTAAAGAGGAGAATTGCTGAATTTGGTTATTTCTTTAAACTGAAAAACTAGAATGACTTTATGTAAAATGTAAGTTTAATATAAGTTTTAATCAGATGACCATAAAAATAGCCAGTTTAAAATATTTAGTTCTACAGGGTGATTCATTAATAATTATAATATATTTTTGCACTCATTAAGTTAATATCTCGGTTATTATCTACCCTTTCACAATTTTGAGGAATATTAAAGTCAATCTAGTTTTTCAATCAGCAATTTTTCACTTTTTAACGCCCTAACTCTCGAAAACTGGTCATAATATCGGATTTAAAATCTTATGGTCTAAGAATCGAAGTAAGGTCGACCTTCACCCATCTGTTTAATGGATGAAAGTTTCTTTTTATTAAATAAAATATGTTTATAAATATACCGCAAATGGGTTGCCTAAGAAAATACGGTCCAGACTATTTATTTTCTTAAAGTAAAAAAACGACACTGTAAAGTATTCTCCAGATAAATTGAATATGCCCAAACTTTAATCAGCTCACCGCAGGATGGATTAAAGCCTAAGTTTAAAATTTGGTAATTTTCTCTTCATCCGTTTTTGAGTTATCTTCAAAATTCGAAATTTGCATTTTTCATCAAATATCTCGAATTAGGTCCATTTTAGGGAAATCATGTGTAGGGACAAAATAATAGAGAATGACATCATGAACAACTTTTATAATAATTCCTATACTTTCCTTATCTATACACAGAAAGGAAAGTAAAAAATGGCCATGACCGTATTTTCTTAGGCAACCCATTTGCGGTATATTTAAAAAATATTTTATTTAATAAAAAATAACTTTTATCCATTAAATAGATTGGTGAAGGTCGACCTTACTTACGAATTCTGGACTATTAAAACGATGTAAAAATTATTGAGTATATACTGAGAAAATGCTTACGTTTGACCGGAAAAATTTTAGAATACAAGGTTTTTCGTACTTTTTCTGTACTTTTCTTAAAAGAGAATACATTCCAACAAATAACTTAACTTGTACATTTTGAAGCTTATAATCTAGAGTAATTAAATTTGCAGAACGTAGTACAGGTATAAGAGAGCCATTTTATTTATACCTTATTCTTTAACGCTTATTTGTAGTTAAAATTAAAATTTTAATACATTTGATCGGCCTAATAAGCATATGTTTTGTAAATAATATAACAATTTTTCATTCAAAATTTAATAATATATTATTTTATATGCCGTGACCTTATTTATATTATAGAAACTTATTTTGCAAAGTACGCTTATGGAATGTGAGGTTATATCCCCACTTTTACTGTACTCCTCTTTTATCCAGACCACAGAGGTACGCATACAGGGTGTACCTACCAATAGTGTGTAGAAGTTAGATATATCCGTTATAATAGAAAATATAAAAAATGTTATTTACAAAAATTGTAGATATTATTCTGCAAATTTAAAAATTATTTTCTAATATATAGAGTCATTCATGACTTCAGAATTGATGTTCTTTTTTAATGGATCACCCTGTATCTGATTCTAAATTTGAATTATTCTGACTTTGCTCTTCAAGAAAATACATGTTTGAGGTTATACTGGGTATTTTAGAAGTTCGAACCAGTTTTATATAAAAATCGTACTAGGTTTAACCATCTGTATATTTCAAAAGAAACAATTGAACATCAAAACTTTTTGATGAATCATTTCCAATAATAATCTACTTTTATTAGAATATATTACTTTTTCCAACAGACGTTTACAGGGCGAATCAAAACTCAAATACATCATTTTCTTAATTTTTTTAAATGAAACACCCTTTATTTAATATTCTACTAAAAAGTACTCTAATTATACGTTAGTTTAAGTTAAACATTCCCTATCCCTAAACGCAACAATTTAGGAGATTCTTAGAATGAAAAAAATGTTAAAATAGATTAATTATACCTAAATTGACAATGGAATTTGATTTAAATTCCTGTTGAAATAAACTAGTTATTAATTTAAATTTTTAAGGTATTATCAATTTAATTAATTTTTTTAAGGCCTTTATAATTTTTTAAATAAAATGCAATGAAAATGCCAAAAAAAAAACTTCTAATATTCTAATAGTTGTACTGGATTAGAAACAGTTTTTGGTTGTTTTTAAAGCAGATTCGGGTTCTTTTAAGAAAACAGAAATAGTGCGGAATATTTTCTATTAAGTGATGAGAGTAGATATATATTTTATGATTTCAAATAAATAAGCACAACTGGATTATAAACAGGTGAGTAATTATATAAATTAAATATTATTTTGTATAAATATAAATGATTTTAGTCTGAAAAGCAATCACAAATCGAAAATAATCTGAAGATTTAAAGGCTTGAAGAGCTTCTCTTTGGTACCCATGTAAAGAAATGAATTAAGTTCAGTAATTGCTCTAACAACCTACGGTAAGATGTAGTTTATTTCTAGAAATAACTAGTCAATAAATGATATTAATAAAATTAGATTAATTGGTACAATAAATTTTATAAAATCAAAGCAAATAGTGTATGAACGTCACCAATTAGGTGAAAAGACAAATGCGTAAGAAAAATGATTAGGTATAAATAAGATTAGTATTTAAATATTATTATCAGCTGTTTTTCCAGGTATTCTGGCTATTAACCATGAGTTGAGTCTCGAGTTGTTTTAAACTCAAAGAGATGGACTGGTTGGATTCTTCCACTAGCTTTAATTGGTGTCTTTCAGTAATTCGGTGTCTAGGAACCTCTGGGTTCCAGACTAGATAGTAAAATCAAAAATGAAACGTCAGATTGAAATTTGAATGGAAATGAGATTGAAAGTCAGCGTAAGAGTGAAAGTGAAAGTCTGCATAAGAGGCCTAAAAATATATTGCCAAAATTAGGACGATTACAAGTTTAATAATATTCTTTTTTATAGGGGTTATTCCTTAAAAACTCACCTTGGATGATGGGTGGCCACAAAGGGGCTTCAATTGAAGTAAGTTATTATAAAAAAAGGTGAAAAACTTTAAATAGTCGAAACTTTTATCCACAATGTTGAGATTATTGTTTAGTATTAACACAAAATATTTTAGTTCACTAAATATGAGGTTTTCCGAAGAAAATCCGCAAAATGCGGACACGCTTCTTTTTCAGAAAATGTGCTTAATACAAAAAAAGCAAGAACCACTTCTTTTGCTAATATTTACCGCGAAGTTTTAGGAATAAATTAATTGTTTTAGTTGGTATCTTGTTTTCTTCTTTTAATTGATTTAAGAGAAATTACTGTTTTAAGAATTAATGACAAATTACAAATTAAAAGAAGAGACAAGGAAGAATACGACAAATCTTAGACAAGGTTATATTTGTTTGTTTACAATATTTGAATATTTATGATAATTATTTTCTTTTATTTTAGAAATGAAATATGGGGGAACCATTCAGCCAAAATCATTGGATTCTTCACGAAAAATAGCATATAAAATTTACAATAAAGTTCATTTGTTTTATTTTGACTCTTGAATCTCATCGAGATATGGAGTGAATTAAATTAAATACTTATATGATTGAAAATATGATAGAATCATAAAAAAAAGGTAACTAATGAAAATTTTAAATATATTGCTTAGTTAGGTACTTTTAGCCCGTAAGATAGTCAAATAGGCTTTGAAATTATTTTCAAAAGAGTAATGACAGTTCCGCATGCCTGAGCACAAGTGGGGGCCCGGCAGCAGCGTCACATGGGGGCACGGCAGCTTTAAATGAGGATGTTTTATTTTTTTTTTGTATTTAAAATACAAGATGAGGACCTTTTTTTTAGAAATGTGATATTGAAAGGGCTTAATTTCGTTTATAAAATTGTAGCGATGCCCCACCTGGAAAATTGTCCCGGGGCCCTACCTGGCTCTCGGCGGCCCTGCTTGTTGGCAACTAAAATGTATAAGCAAAAATGTCCTTATCGCCGACAACCTCGTAAAGAGACTTTTGAAAACCTGTCGAAAAGATTTAGGAGATATTTTATAACTTTAATTAAAAAAACCATGAGCCAAAAATACTGTAAATTATTATTTTTAACATTTCATTCTAATATTCTTCTAAACCGTTGTGTTTAGACATAGAGAATGTTTTGACTCAAACAAATGTATAATTAAAGTACTTTTTTGTAGAAATATTAATTTAAAAAAAAATTAGACAACAATGTACCTATTTGAGTTTTGACTCACCCTGTTCCCTTTTTGTGCGTTAAGAAAAAATTAGTGTATTCTAAAAAGAGTTAAGCTATCACTAAAAATTATTCATCAAAAAATTTTGATGTTCAATTGTTTATTTTGAAATATGCAGAGGGTTGAATCTAGTACGATTTTCATATAAATTTGGTTTAAACTTATAAAATAACCTCAGACGTGCTGGTATTTTCTAGAAGGGCAAAGTCAAGAGAATTTAAATTTAAAATCAAATCAATTTAAAAAAACAAATATTTGATTAATTCTGAAGGTTGGGACCACTCTGTATATTTGAAAATAATTTTCAAATATTTAGATTAACATTATCTGTAACTTTTGTAAATAACATTTTTTGATATTTTCTATAATAACGGATATATCGAACTTCTACACACTATTGGGATATCACCTTTTCCAAAAATCAAATCATGAATACAAGATTTTGAATAAATCCTTAAAAAAATAATTTTTTCTTGTGGTTCTCTCTATAAAACACCCTGTCAAATAAATTGAGATTGGGGGTTTCAATTTATTTGAATTATAGCTGGTTAATTTTTTAGTTAAATTTGATTTGCAAATATTTGTTTATAGGATTTTCATTCAAATAAATTGAGGGGGGTTTCAATTTATTTGAATTATAGCTAGTTAATTTTTAATTAAATTTGATTTGCAAATATTTGTTTATAGGGTTTTCATTCAAATAAGCGGGCAATGGATATTCAAATTAGAGACTACCTTTCAACTCATGATTTACTACCTACTATCCAATCTGGATTTCGAAAGGGACATAGTTGTACAACTGCTCTTCTCCACATTGTCGATGATATTATAAAGGCTACTGATGATAATCAGTGTACTCTCTTGGTGTTGTTAGACTTCAGTCGTGCGTTTGATATTTTAAATCATGATTTAATGATAGCTATTTTACAGTACATAGGCTTCTCTCCTCATGCTCTTTTACTAATGAATAATTATTTAAAAGATCGTCAGCAGAGAGTTAACATCGACGGTTGTGACTCAGAATTTATAAAACTTAGAACTGGAGTTCCACAGGGCTCAATTATTGGTCCTCTGTTGTTCTCAATTTATACCTCCCACCTACTTAACTTTCTACAGTTTTGTAAAGCTCATTTATACGCAGGTGACACACAGCTGTATTATAGTTTCCCTTATGAGATGACTGAAGATGCATGTAATCGTATCAATTCGGATTTAGAAAAATTTGTGAACGCGGCCATAGATCATTGTTTAATAATAAATCCCACCAAGTCAAATTTAATGTTATTCGGTAGTAAAATATATCGTGAGAGGGCAATACATTATACAAACATACGAATACAGAATGAGCAATTAATAATTGTAAATGAAGCCAAAAATTTAGGTGTACTAGTAGACTCTGAGCTAAGATTTGAAAAACACGTAAATTGTCTGTTACAGCGTGCTTACTCTACACTTAAAATCATTTATGGAAATCGACACCTTTTTTCATCTCGTGTTAAAGAAACTTTATGTGAATCTCTTGTTCTTGCTCTTTTTAACTATGCAAGCATACTTTATTAATTATTTATTTATTAATTATTAATTTTAGTTAAATTTGATTTGCAAATATTTGTTTATAGGGTTTTCATTCAAATAAATTGAGATTGGGGGGTTTCAATTTATTTGAATTATAGCCGGTTAATTTTTAGTGTATGTGTATGGTGCAATACTTTGTCGCCAAAATATCAGTAGTATTTTTTGAAAATATGCTTCACTGACATTAGAAATATTGATTGCAAAAAACTACAGTCATACATTTGTAAATCACACTATAAATATTATTAATGTATTACTAAACCATGTAATGAACGTGTATATACAACAGAAATTTAATCTATCT
The DNA here is from genome assembly GCA_927349885.1 of Psylliodes chrysocephalus. Taxonomy (NCBI): domain Eukaryota; kingdom Metazoa; phylum Arthropoda; class Insecta; order Coleoptera; family Chrysomelidae; genus Psylliodes; species Psylliodes chrysocephalus. The sequence goes on along the minus strand of OV651815.1, from coordinate 58,880,717 downwards.
TCTAAGTTTTAAAAATGAAAATTCCAAAAAAATGGTAATTTTCAAGTTTAGCACTCTGTATCTCTAAAACTAGTCATCGGATTAAGTTGAGCTTATTGACACTTTTGGTTACTAAGTTGATTACAATAACATACCAAAGTTTCAAAAAATTTGAGCGGTCGCCACATTACATGAGGAAAGTGAAATTTATTGCTTACTTTTTATTATTATGTGGGTACCTATTAGTTTTAATTATATTGTCGTAATGCAATGATTTATTTTTCTCGTTTTTCTCTAAAAACATTAAGGTGATTACAGCACCCCTTATCATTTTCGGACAAAAGGATATCTCGAAAAAATAATTTTTTTAAAAATTTAAAATTTTGGCAAAATAAATTAGGCAATAATATCTAGAACATGCATATATTTTAAAATTTTAATTCCTTCCAATTTCCGAGAAAAAATCACAGGGCTCTAAATTTTGAAATATCATAATAATATAATCCCCAAATTTAAGCTCTGAATGTCTTGTTAATGATTTTTAAAAACTTGCCAAAATTATTGACTAAAACGCCTCGTTAAGTGCTATCTTCTGATGTAAACTAGTGTAAATCGTTGCAAGAAACGAATAATGTCTAAGAGTGTACGATACGATAGTTACAGTCGCGTTACACCAGAAGGTAGCACTTAACGAGGCGTTTTAAGAGTTTAAATTTGAAAATTATATTAAGAATAGTGCTGTTGAGGAATGCATTTATTTTAATTTTATTTTAAAATTCTCTTCTTAAGCTCTTTGATTTTTTCTCGGAAATTGAAAGGAATTAAAACTTTAAAATATATGAATATTCTAGATATTATTGCCTAATTTATTTTGCCAAAATATTTAATTTTTTTAAAAAATTACTTCGAAAATTATAAGTTTTTTTAATTTTCATAAAATTAAATTAAAAGTTTAAAAACCAGCCGATGGACAAAAAAGTTAGGTATGGTTAAAATGCTTCAATTAATTCGTAACAACCCCCAAATTAAAACGCATAAAGCGCCTAAATTAATGTAGGTACTAAATATTATATTTGTATGTTTTGAGTGTGGAAACTAACTTACCTAAATATAAATTCCATTTCTCCCAAAAATAATTTTACAAAAAAATAGAATGCAAAAAAGCAGAAGATCGTAAACAACTCGCCACTAGATCCACCACATTCCGTTTCACGATATTTCAAAAATTGGAAGAAAAATCCGATTCACCCTGATATATCCACCCTGAGTCTTCTCCACAAGTATCTACACGAGATATTAAAAGATACGCGACTCCACAAAGATGTTGCGCCGACCGAGAACAACAGAGAGCACGAACTTCCACGGTTCTGACAGATTGTAGCAAAATTATTCGGTTAGATCACCGGAGAAAGTTAAAAGTTAAGAATATTCCGGTGAGACACGGCGAGAACAGCGGACAGCGGCTCTAAAACTATGGGTTTAAATACGGATAGACGTCGGTTTTAATAGCGCTCCTTCTCGAGCTGAAGTTCCGACATCTAGGTGGTACCATGGTGGTGCCACTGACTACGATACACGCAGAAAAATCGATTACGGAGTAGAATTTACGTTTAGGTTCAAATTGTGTTGTTTTGAGTGAACATTTTGTTAACGAATTTTAAACGAATTTTGTCACATCATGGGAAACAAATAAAGGGTTTGTCAAGGGTTTATTTCTAGATAATTAATAAATAAAATAGATAAATACTGATTTTCACAAACACAAATAAAGTATGATATATATGACATATAGTACATTTTTACTTTCCTATCTGTATACAGATAAGGAAAGTATAGGAATTATGATTTTTTTCGACCTCGAGTTTTCGACGGTTTTTTACGTTTTGGAGTCCCCTGAATCCGTTTTGACTATTTTCGCGATTATGTCTCTGTGTGTTTGTCTGTTTCCTTGATAACTGATGAACGGATACAAAGAAAAACACCAAATTTTAAACTTAAGCTTCATTCCGGCCTCCAGTGAAATGATTAGATTTTGGGTAGAGTCGGAACATCTGGGGGTTACGTTAGTTAGTTCTGTTAGTTACGTTTGAAGAAGAAAAGACTTCAAATAAAAGTTACTTACAATATTATTATCTATATACTTTTTGTCCTATATAATGTAAAATCGACAACATCGTCAAAATCGTCAAAATCGTCAAAATCGTCAAAATCGTTAAAATCGTTAAAATCGTCAAAATCGTAAAAATCGTCAAAATTGTTAAAATCGTCAAAATTGTTAAAATCGTCAAAAACGTAAAAAAACGTAAAGAAAAACGTAAAAACGTCAAAAAAACGTAAAAAAAACGTAAAAAAAAACGTAAAAAAACGTACAAAAACGTAAAAAAACGTAAAAAAACGTAAAAAAACGTAAAAACGTAAAAAAACGTAAAAAAACGTAAAAAACGTAAAAAAACGTAAAAAACGTAAAAAAACGTAAAAAAACGTAAAAAAACATAAAAAAAACGTAAAAAAACGTAAAAAAAACGTAAAAAAACGTAAAAAAACGTAAAAAAACGTAAAAAAACGTAAAAAAAAACGTAAAAACGTAAGATAACGTAAAAAAACGTAAAAAACGTAAAAAAAACGTAAAAAAACGTAAAAAACGTAAAAAAACGTAAAAACTAACCTAAAAAAACGTAAAAAAAAACGTAAAAAACGTAAAAAAACGTAAAAAAAACGTAAAAAAAACGTAAAAAAACGTAAAAAAACGTAAAAAACGTAAAAAAAACGTAAAGAAACGTAAAAAAATGTCAAAAACGACAAAAACAACAAATACGTCAGAACGCCAAAATTGATAAAATCGACAAAATCTACAAAAATCGAAAAAACCGAAAAAATCGACAAAAATCGACAAAAATCGAAAAAATCGACAAAAATTGACAAAATTGACAAAATCGACAAAAACGTCAAAACGCCAAAATCTACAAAAAATCGAAAAAATCGAAAAAAATCGACAAAAACGTCAAAACGCCAAAATCGACAAAATCGACAAAATCGAAAAAATCGAAAAAATCGAAAAAATCGAAAAAATCGAAAAAATCGAAAAAATCGAAAAAATCGAAAAAATCGAAAAAATCGAAAAAATCGAAAAAATCGAAAAAATCGAAAAATCGAAAAAATCGAAAAAATCGAAAAAATCGAAAAAAATCGAATAAAATCGGAAAAATCGAAAAAAAATCGAAAAAAAATCGAAAAAATCGACAAAATAGGCGAATGGACTGAATACTCGTAGTCATACAATCAATCCTAAGTAAAAAAAAGCTATCCCCAAAATGTGAAAAGTTTAGTTTTAAAAACGGGTGCGTTTGACCACAATAAATACAAAGAATGTAAACATTCGAAAAATACAATTTCCAAAACTAATTTCGACTGGAAAAACGGTAAATTACCTGTAAGGCACAATAAAATCCCTTTAAAATAATTTTAATGAACCTAAAGAGTATGAAAATAAGAAAAATATAATTTCCAAATTGAATTTCGACTTAGAAAAAAGTCAATCGACAGTAAGGCACAATAAATATTTAAAAAGATTTTGAATTATATTTCGACGTTTGACCACCTCCTAAAATAGTTATAATAAGCCCAAAGAGTATAAAAATTCGAAATATACAATTTCCGAATCGAATTTTGATTTGGAAAAAATAGGCAATTGAGAGGAAAGCACAATAAATATCCAAAAAGATTTCGAACTATATTTCCATCCCCTAAAATAATCATCATATACCCAAAGAATATGAAAATTCGAAAAATAAAATTTCCAAATCGAATTTTCATTCGGAAAAAACCGTCAATCGACACAATAAAGATCCAAAAGTTTAAAATAAATTATATTTCGACATTTGACCATCCCCTAAAATAATTATAATGAGCCCAAAGAATTTTAAAATCAAAAAAATACAATTTCCAAATCGAATTTCGACGAAAAAAAAATTGTCAATCGACAAAAAGGCACCGTTTAAAAATCTTCTAAAATAATTAAAAGCCCGAAGGGTATAAAAATTAAAAAAAATACAATTTCCAAATCAAATTTTGACTTGGTTATAAATGATTAAGCGAACAAAAAGGCACAATAAGTATCCAGAAAAATTTAGAATTATATATTGACGTTTAACGCACCCCCTAAAATAGTTATAATGGGCCCAAACAGTATGAAAATTGTCTTGCAAAAAATTGTCAATAGACAGGAAGGTACAATAAAGATCCAAAAATATTTAGAATTAATTATAATGAACTCAAAAAATGTAAAAATATAAAAAAAACTATTTTTAAATCGAATTTTAACTTTCAATGTTTAAACACTAGTTGAGGAAACTAATTACAATAAGCCCAAAGAGTGTAAAAATATTTAAAACATAATTTCCAAATCGAATTTTGTCTTCAAAAAAATTACCAATTGATATGAAGGCATAAAAAAAGATCTAAAAACGTTTAGAATTATATTTCAACATTTTAACACCCCCTAAACTAGTAATAATGAACTCAAAGATCGGAAATACAATTTCCATTGGCAGAAAGGTACAATAAAGATCCAAACATGTTACAATAAGCCCAAACAATGTTAAAATTTAAAAAATAGAAATTCCAAATCGAATTTTGATTTGAAAAAAATTTCAATCGACAAAAATAATTATAATGAGCTCAAAGAGCATAAAAAATAGAAAAATAGAATTTTTGAATGGAATTTCGGCTTGGAAAAAATGGTAAATCGACCGGAAGACACAATAAAGATTCAAAAAGGTTTAACTTTATATTTCGACATTTAACCACCCTTTTAAATAATTATAATAACTTTGGGCTTATTATGGTATGAAAATCAAAAAATATAATTTTCAAATCGAATTTCGAATTGAAAATTGTATTATTAAAATACTTAATTGTTGTCGAAAGGTATAGTTTCGTAACCTCACTATATTCAAAAATAATGATCATAGTTTACAATTTTATAAATAGTTTATAATTTTTTTGTTTTTTAAAAAATTATACATTTTCAAGAGATAAATTATTATTGAAACCAAACAGGTACCTAATATTATTTGACCATGGTTTATTTCAAAAAATATTATCTAATAATTATGACTAAAACACTAACAATTCTATTGAAACACAATAATGTACAAGATCTAAAAAAAAAAATTTAAATGAATACCATACAAGAAAAAAAATACTTTTAATATATCTGTTTTCTCAGTTTATATTAACAACAAAAAGTTGTTTTGTGATAATTTGTAAATATTATAATGGTCCACGAATTCTATAAACATTATTATTTTCGATAGACCTTGAGAGTAAGTCTAGGATCCTGATTCTAAATTAATTCTAAGAGGAATAAAATTCCAAAGAAAATTAACTAACAAAATAATTGATCGTGGAAATGATCATGTCAACACATTTTCTTACATTATCCGTTTATTGCTTTTTTATGAATATTTGGTTGTTATTATAAAAATATTTTTATGGTTATGCTTAACGTGCTTAAAAAAAATATGGTTTTCCTGGTTAAAAGTTGATAAGAAATATTGTAATAAGGATTTCTAATAAGGAAGAAGCCTTATTTGGATACGGAGATTCTAGATTTGACATTTGCAATGTTATCCGATTTACCTTTTTCCTGATAATTCTGATAGTCATTTTGATTTTTTAAATATACCACCATGTATGTTGTGGTCAGTATTGAAATCCTCTCTCCAGTCCTAGTTATTAGATGCGAATCAGAGAAAAATAAAGCGAAATAGTGACACTACCGAAAATAACAAAAGAGCAAATGTAAATAGTAGGATCAACCAGGATCAACTGAACAAAATATTTATTAAGGTTTATATTACCCTACATAAGTTACTTTTCGCGATAATACAGATTATGTTCTAAAACTAGCGGTGTTCAATATAGTTGTCTGTAACTACAAACATTGCCAATTAGAGTTGATACGTGAAACAAAAGAGGGCAACACTTTGTGTAGATATTACGTTGTTGTCAAATATACGGAGTGGCCCAAAAGTCTGGAAATGGCCAAGTATCTCGTAAATTGCTAGTCCTAATTGTACAGAATTTCGGATACACCTATTTTGGTATACGGGGATTCCAGATTTGATATTTGCAATGTTGCCAGATTTGCCGTTTCTTTTATATTATGAGTCACTTTGGTTTTTCAAATTCATCACCCTGTATATTCAGTCATTATTGGAATCTCCTATTCAATACGATCAACCATATGTAACACTTATGATTTTATGTAGTCTGGAAGGTCTTAAATAAATAAAACAATCATGGAGAAATGTGGTAGACGCATTCTACCATCGATTAGGGTACTGATAACTCAGAAATGGAGCACATTTTGAAAACTTGATAAAGTAACCATTATGTTAAAAGTGTTGCAATCTTTTAATTGTTACGTTTTAATGTAGTTGAAAATAATTTGTATTAAAAAATTTATTAAGACAATTAGGCGTTGCCAGACTTCTGTTTTATGTATTTAAGACCTTCCAGACTACATAAAATCATAAGTGTTACATATGGTTGAATTCGTATTGAATAGGACATTCCAATAATGACTGAATATATAGGGTGATGAATTTGAAGCACCGAAGTAACTAATAGTATAAGAGAAACGGCAAATCTGGTAACAGTGCAAATATCAAATCTGGAATCACCGTATCCCAAAATAGGTGTGCTCCAAATTTTGTACAATTAGGACTAGCAATTTACGAGATAATTGGCCGTTTCCAGACTTTTGGGTCTCTCTGTATACACGTACGATAGGTACTGTTCCAGTTTAACCTAAAATTAAGAGTCGGAGAGTTAAAATCGCTTAGTTTAGATTTTTGTTGGTATTTTATAGATGAAATTATTGTTTGGGTAGTGAAAATGGTACTTTTTTGATTTGAAGATTTAAATGGCGTAGGTTGTCCAAGAATTATCCTGTGGATAAGCGAGATATTCTCAAAAACAAAGTTTTACTGCAAGGAATAGTAAGTACATTTTTGAAATTTCAAAATTGCAAGGTCGTAAATGGCTCAAAATTATATTAATATTTATGTATATTTGTTTTGTATGTTCAAAAATTTTCTGTTTTACCGATTTTTTAACTATATATGCCGATATTATAAAAACTGCAAAATTCGTAAAAATGTATTGTTGAATATAACTACTCATAGTCATAGGCGCCGAAACTCAAAAATTGCTTTGGGAACCCGGCACTATAAGGGAAATGGGAGCTCCCCCCTCCCCCCCCCCCCCCACCACACCCCACTTAGAGTCACCAACGGTTTTTAAAAAGCACTTTAAAAGCAATTTGAAAACGTTGATTTTATGAAAATTTAATGGAAAATAAAGGTATTGTCGAATTGCTGGAGTTTTTAGGATTGAAGCGGCAGACGGGAGTATCAACAATCGAGGCTCCCACCTAAATTGAGATATCTGGCATCTGACAAGTCTATATATGCTCGGTGCAGCCACCACTGTCATTTAGTGGTGCTGCGATGTTAGAATACCAAAAAAATAAGTAGAAACACAATATAAAACATTTATTAACTGTCATGAATTTAGAAAGAGATTTTTGATGATTCGTTAATACACATATAATGGTGTATTGTATATATACAGGATGGTCATTTAAAAATGAAACAGAGCCAATTTTGGGCACCCCATGGCATTTACGAAAAAACTCTCGAACCCGTAAATTTTTGATTTTTAGTGAAAATATTTTTTTGCCAGTTTCATCCCTTGATCGTAAACCCTCTAGCGGGGTGAAACCTACCCCTAAAATCTTAAATGGAATAATATCTCATTTTGAAACTATTTTTAACTAGATTATAACCCCCGAGTTTTAAATCGCTACTGTCTTCCTAGCCATGATCACTTAACGATTTTTATTTTCTTTAAATGCATACCAGTTACCTGAGTAAATCCTGGAAATTCTGACCCTGGGCCTCCATGCATTAATAGAGGTTTTGTTCAAAACGTTCTCGGACATTTTGAAGCATCTGTGGGGTGATTTGATGACATTTATCATTTATCCGTTGTCGCGATATTTCAGTGATGTTGGCTGAGTGGCATAAATTTTAGTTTTAAAGTGGCCCCATAAAAACCTAAGAGGGTTAAATCCGAAGACTGTGGGGGCCACTTAAATCTTCCTCTTCTTCCGATCCATTGACCTGGAAACGTTTGATCCAAATACTAACGAACAGTCTGCAAAATGGGGTGGCACACCGCCTTGCTGGAATATTAAGTTGCTTATTTTATATAGTTCACTTATTTTTTATATCATTATGCATTTTGAAATGGTTATTGTCACATTTGACGAATAAAGATTTTGTTAAAGTCATATCAAATTTTAATTTTCTTTGGATATTTCTATATATCTGGCTAACATTCTTCACGTTTAAATAGCCAGAGAATATTGATTCACATTCAGAATTATGTTCATTTCATCCCTTCTTGGGAAACCGTTGGTAATTTTTTCTTGAGGTTGGATTGAGGCTTCATTTAAGTGTATTGTAATTTCATGACTCTATCTAATCTCCTTAAAAAGTTATTACGTTTTCTTGTCACAAACTAACTCTTAAACGAGGTATTCGAATTTCCACAGATTTCAAAAACTTCGTTTTGATTGTGATCGCAAAACCCAAAGAATTTTATCTAAAATTTCGTATTTCACAGTGCTACATCGCCTCGAAATAATACAATATATAAGTTTAGCAATTATCTCTCGCAACCAGTGTTGCCAGGCACTGTCAACCGAAAATCAGTAGAATTATCGAGAAAAATCGGTAGATCTCAGCAAAGTTTTTAATACTAAAAAGTAACAAAAAATCTAAAACACACATTAACTAACATTTTTAAAAAAGAAAAATCGTAGAAAATAAAAAACCAAACCCATTATATAATTAATATTTTTAAAAGAAAAAACTTAAATAATAATTAAGGGACAATTTTTTACAAAATTTTAATATTAGAAAACTCTATAACTGCAAACTGTAAAACTATCGAATTAGGAATTATCTTTTTCTTTCTAAAATTCCCCAATTTATAACTTTGTTGCTTGTAATTCCCCGATCCCCGATTGCTAGTGTATGTTCAGAGTACGGTAAAGAATGGTGGAAAGTCTATAGTTTGTTTTACTTTTAATGCATATTTTAATAAGTCATATTTAACAAATATTTAAAAGTTATGGACTTTTCTCAATTTTTTATAGTATTTAAAAGCTAAAACGTAAAATACATTCTTTTATTTTTACGCTAATTATTTTAGGAAACTTGTGTTAAGATTTAAAAATGTACTATCGATGAGGTGACGCAAATTTGCAATCGTGCTTATTCGAAAATACGTTTTATTAAACTCATCGTATTACGTATTTGTTGACACTAAGATATAGAAATTTAAAGTGACGTCATGTATTACTTCGAATTAAAAATTGTTTTCTAACCTAAGAAAAAAGTTGAGTTGGGTCTTAAGAAAGTTTGTAAAATGCAATGTTAAGTGAATGTTTGTATAATATAATCAAAGATTATTTGAAAAATCGGTAGATTGCCTAAAAAATCGGTATATCGGTAGATTTGTAATTAATATCAAAATCGGTAAATCTACCGATTAATCGGTAGCAATGGCATCACTGCTCGCAACGGTTCGTTGCCAAGCTAGTCCCGGCTATTTTCTGTATACAGGGAGTGCCGAAATAATCGTTCGAATTGCTCAGAACCGAATTAATAATAACTATTGCCTTTAAATAACTCATATTTTCGTGCTATTATTTAACCATGGTTTCTGAACAATTTATTCGATAGAGAAAGATTGTGTTCCATAGATTTCCGTTTTGATAATTTTGAACTTCTTTATTGTTCCACCGTATAATTTAAATATTTTTTCCAGTCTATGCAATACCTCACTTATTTCAATACTTTACTTGTTTCATAATAAAACTTACAGCGGTTTTAACATACATACTAAAAAATAGTATTCCCGACGCCGAAATGGCCACGCCGAAACGGCGACGTCCAAATGTCCTAAACCCCATCTCTCGACCTATATGTTGCTGTTATCAGTTGTTTTATAATTGTTTTTTTTTATTTATTGACTCGTCATAAATAATAAAGCTGTATTATTTATTTGTATGAAAACTAACACACGTATTTTGACTTTTAAATTACTTTTCTTTAAGAATTTTTAAACATACAACTTTTCTCCAAGAATTTACAATCATAGAAAAAGCATTTGTTCATGTAATTATTTTATAATGAAATTTCCTTTAATCATCTCTGGAAGAAGGTTTAAATAAGATGTCTCTGGGTAGTATTTTAGAACCTACTCTCCTGATGCAATAATGTCATTCCCATACTAAAATCATGTTTTATTATTTGTTCAAAATATTAGTACTTTCTCCTATTATCGCTTACATAGGTAGGTAACATACATTATCAATTAGTTTCACTTTTTATAGACAAAATAAATAATATTTTCTACGTCATGATTACGAAATATGTTTAAAGAAATTGTTCTCTTAAATTTCTTTAATTACTTATTCACCAATTACGAACGGAAGCGAATACGAAAATCAATAAACAGATAAATAATAACAAAGAAAGGCGAAAAAATCGATTTAGATCAGAAAAGTTAAAAATTGTAATTTTTGGAAAGTAAGGCATACATTATTTATTAGCTGAATAAGAACAATTTATTACAAAATTTCGGCTCTTTGTTAATACACACTTTTAATTAAAGAAAAAACTGTTTTAATTTCAATTAATTTGAACGTTTAACGAAAAAAAAAAAAAATCGGCCTGAAAACAACACGTTTAACTTTAAAAGTGTACTACATGGAGGAAGGATTATTAAGAGTTGCCGTTTCTTTGTAGAAATTTGGCAACATGTTTGCTTGCAGTGACCTATGGGGGGGAGGAGTAGAACTAATCTTACTCTATCGGTAATGTAGTTACCAGTAGTATTACCATCAACTCTTACTCTGTCGGTAATGCAGTTACCCGTAATTTTATATTTAATTTGAAAATTGGCGAGTTTTTTAAAGGAGAATTTACTTTTGCAACTATTTTCTAACTAATACGAAATATAGCCATACAAAATTTTGGTAGTAATTTTTTAATTTTTAGTGAAATAAAAAACATGTACGTGTAGCTAAAATATGTTCCTCTGGAGACACTTTTTCAAAATTTAATCAAATTTTAATGGCAATAAATCGCAAAATTTTGTTTTATTAAAGATTTCAAAAATTGAGAAAATAATTAAATCAAATTTCGGAATAGTGGCTCCATAAAAACGAACATTTCACTTTTACCTGAAGGTACATATTGTTCATACACTAAAAAGTAAAATGAAACTATAGAAATATGTATGGCTCTATTTCGTATTGTTTAGAAAAAAATAATTGCTTAAGTATGTTATGTTAATAATGGGGTGTTAATACACTGCGACCTAAAAGATCTATTGTGCCCCCTTCTGTCGCCACTGCACTAAGGAAATGTCTCAATGCCTATAGCGACCCTTCCAATCCTATTTTCTCAAGGAAGTGTAGGATTTGAAGTGGCTTCAAGTTAGGTAAGTCTCCCTCTTCTATTTGATATCCTCCTAGATATAGTGCCCTTGGATTCTGGAGTGCTACACATTCAGTTAGGATGTGAATGGAGGTTTCGTCCTCCTCCTCACAGAATCTGCACTCACTATCCTCTACTACTCTCAGTTTACTTAGGTGTCCTTTTAGTCGGCAGTGCCCGGTAAGGATCCCTGTTACAATACGTAGCCTGTTCTTGCTCAGGCAGATGCAGGCTTCCGATCTTTTTTGGTTATATTCACCCAGAAGTATCTTGGCCTGTCTCAGCCCCAAGAGATTGTTCCAATTATCGGTTCTTCTACTACCCAATTCTTTTTTAATCTCTTCTAATATTATGTTACTGCTGATACCGCAGAACGGCTCAGGTCCTACAAAGGGTGTTTGAGCCCCTTTCCTTGCAAGACTATCTGCAATCTCGTTACCCTGTACCGCATTATGTCTCGGGACCCAAGTGAGAGTAACTCTATTTTTCTCGCCTAGCTCATTCAATTGTTCTAGGCATCTCCATACCATTTTTGAGCTGATTACGTAAGAACTCAGCGCTTTGATGGCTGCTTGACTATCGGACATGATGATAATCTCTTGTCTATGATAGTTTCTCTCGATGTTAAACTGGATACACTTCTCGATGGCGTGAATTTCCGCCTGGAAGATGCTTGGGTATTTTCCCAAGCTTTTGGAGTGCTTGGTTCTCGGCCTATACACTCCTATTCCAGTTCCTTCTATGGTTTTGGAACCGTCCGTGTACCACTGAATAGCACGTCTTTCGGTTGCAAGCGCGATGGATTCTTGGCTCCATTCTTTCTTGCAGCCCAGCTCTGTGGTTTTGAAGTTTTTCACAAAACTGTACTTCTTTTGCATTTCATCCTGGGGCATGTCCCAGGTATCTTTAGTCCTGAAGCAAGTAGACTTTCGTCTTGCTTAAGTAAATTTTCCTCTTAATTATAATTAAAATTTTCCTTTTTTATTAGCTGTTTGTAACAATTATGAAATGCCCAATAAAAATTTAAAATTCTATGACAAATTATGAGGGATAAAATAAATAGCATACAAAGTTTTATATAATTATATTATCTAAAAATTCCCAAGAAAAATATATAAAAAATATATCAAAGAGATGGCAATACAAAAAATTATTTTTCATGCACTTCACCCCCATACAAGCGAGCTTATGCGAAGCAAGAATGTCTATTATTATTATTATTATTATTTACTATGGCGTCTTATAAATGATTCTTTAAGAAAGTTACTGTAATATCACAAACATTACATTACTATTTCGGTACGTTAACTATCTTTGGCTAACAAAAATCAGAAATTGCACAAGAAATAATTAATTTACTTGATATGAAAACTAATGCCTCAGTAAATACATTTTTAAAATAAACAAAAAACAGAACAACAAATTCTTCTTGAATCTTAGGAAATAAGACAAAAGCAACCATCCATATACACTGAAACAGAAAAAAATTAAATGCAGTAACTTCAAATCATTTTGTTTGTCTTTTAGACATTGCAGCAGCCCTCATACTATCATTATAATACTTTCTTATTATTAATAGTAGACAAGTTTTAACTAAATGAGAAAAGACGTCTGTTTTATGTTCTTTATATGTAAACCAGAGACGGCTCGTGGCCTAGTCTGCGAGGAGGCTGGCTCACCCTGTATACTTTATACAAATGTATATTTCTATTAGAATACTTAAGAATACAATGTAGTATTTCTGCTTTTTGTATTCTTACAGACATATATTTTTATTAAGTATATAGGGTGTGCCTTTTAAAAGTAGTCTCTTCATAGACTAGGCCACGAGTCGCCTCTGATGTAAACCATTTAAAATCAACATGGTCTGGCAAAAAAAGTTTAATTTTTTTTAATTATGTTGTCAATATGACCCAAAAGTGGTAAAACTATTTCATGAATTTTCTATGTACATAAATAAAACGTCTTTTATCATCATTTTCTTTAAAATAAGTAAAAGTATCGATGGTCTTCTAACATGTCTGTAAATTCACTTTACAATCATTGCAGTCAAAACTATTGTTTCTTAATAAACCCTGCAACATACCTAGTGGCCTCACTAAAATTCTGCTTCATTTATTAATTTTGTATATATTATTAAAATAAACTTTATCTTCACAGGACTCTGTTTGGAGGTGTGATAACAATATTACTAAGTACTACTATCTTTGGTGTATCTGGTTTTGAGGATGTTAAAGCAAGGCAAAGCAAATCTTTTAGCAGTCTTGAACGATTTGTGTTTGTAAACGATTTTGTATCAAAATATGATTTTCACATAATGTATAATGATTGGTTGTAAGTGGAACGAGTGGAATGTTTAAAATACGACATTTCTTTCTTTGATCAATACCAGAAGAAAATTTAAAAATGTTTGTTCTTAAAATTTACGTTTGAAATGGGCCTTATAAAATGTACTATAACAATTAGAAATTATGCGTTTATAATGAATTCTGCCTGGTAAAGACATGTTAAAGCATCAAAATACCTTTACTTGATTTTAAATAATCCTAAATAACTTATATCTATAAATAAAAGTAGTTCCCACTCGCATGCTTTCGTCGACAACCAAAACCATAACATAACCACACATTTGTTTGATTTTGATGTGATTTTGATGTTATTTGCTGACAGCGCGCGTGGGGCCCGCTATAGCGGGCAGCCAGCAGTCATGCAGCGGACAGAAAGCCATCTTCACATAGTACAAATAACTAAATGAAGGCATGTTTTTTTAGTTTGTTGTAATATATGAATTTAAATTTTTGAAACAACACTTTTTGTGTGTTACTAAACGAGATGTTATTAAATTAATCAATGTGCTTTACATTTTAATACAATTTTGCTGTTGTAAAACGGACTTCAGAGCACCCAAGCGCGAAGTTGCATGCGCAGAACCGTGTTTACGTATTGTGCATATGATATAAACCCCCGTGGTGCACTAATCAAATATCAGTGCAAATTGACTAGGGATCCGCAAAACGATCCGATATTCCAGAGTATCGATACTTTTACTTACAATACTCGATGCTTTGCTTCTCGATACATTGCAAGTATCGATACTTTTGGACTGCATCCATTCTAGGTAGTGCGAACACTGCAAAAAAATTAAATCGGATTAGTGTTTTGTCTATTATCAAATATATTAACAGAAACATACAAACGATGCATTGATATTCTTAAAGAAAAATGTAGTAGTTTGGAATATAATTGGGATTCTCAAGAATTTATCTAGGCCTCAAGCTGCCATTATTGGTTGTCGCTTCCATATTAATTAGGCTATACAGCAATTAGGATTAGCAACAGACTACAAAAATAAGACGGAAATTAGAAAATGGTTAGGATATTGCTTTGGTCTATTATTTTTAGACGTTGGAGACTGTTTTGTATTTGATCTAACTATGATTCAACCAAGAAAAAATTAAACAGTTTTCCGATTATTTAGTGAATAATTATATTTCGGAAGGATGTGCATACAGGGGGAAATAATTATAATTTGCAGTGCAGTAAATAAAAAAAAACAAGTATATATAAAACGAAAAATAAAAATTTTGCTACCCAAATTAGAAAGTAAACAAAGAATAAAAACAAATAATAACATTTTTAATATATACTTAACGTACGGAAACAAAAAAAACAATGAAAAATAATAGGTATTTCTTTTAGATCAGTCTGAATCAAATAATTCAAATACGTTGTGTTTGGCATGCATGTTCTTTTTATGATGTCCTATTAATTCTTTGTTGCATTTTAAATAAAAACATAATGATTATCTTGAAGTTTTTTTATGGAGCAAACCTGTAATAGTGGCTGCTTATTACGCTGCTTTTACTTCAGCAAATTTACTAGAGAAAATATTATTTGACCATTTGCTGAAGAATGAAGCAAACTTAATAAATTAGGAACAACATTTGCTAAGTTGGCGAAACCAGCAGATTTCATGCCTAAAACAGGAGAACAGAGATAAAAATAGTGGATCTACTTAAACACAGTAGATCTGGCAACACTGATCGTTCCCTCGAATGGTTGTCTGCGGTTGTCGGGTCGCCTGTTTCCTTGTTTTCCAAATGTGTGAAGCGTAACGTAACTGCATCGGTCTCCTTTGCCGTCGCTTCTGTTGTCGTCTGTCGCGCGTTCCGAAATGGTACCTTTTTATTGTTTGATTTACCCATTCACATCACTACAAATGGAATGAATTCGTTTGGGCGGCATCCAAATGGATTTTACATTTAGAAACTTTAACATTCACTGAAGGATTTTAAAATGCACTCACTTCATTTGGACATTTTGCATGCTCGTGAATGGGGGCGTTTATCTGGTCGGTAATATAGATAACTAAAAATTTAAATTTTTAAAAATGATAATTTAATTATGTAACAATTTTTTAAATTAAATCCAGTTTGTTTTTTTAAGGTTGCCTACTTTTTGAGATAAGTTGGAAAGATAGTGATTTTTATGAGGTTTTATGAAAAACTGTCACAGAAAAGGTAAAACAAATGAACGTATTATATATTTTTGAAAACATGCTTTAAAATATACTTTCATTTGATATTAAACGATGGTAACCCCCATTGACTTACAAAATATGTACGTTTTTAGTTAAACCCTAATTTGGGCCAATGATTACTCCAAATTTCAGTTGTGTATGTCAAATAGTGTCTGAGTAAAACGACTGTGACAGACGGATAGATAGAAAGACACCGAGGTGATTCCATAATTGTTTATTATTGACAATTTGGGTATTAATGAGACAAATTACTTAATAAATTTTTAGTTTTTTTTTTAATTTTACAGTTTTTTATGTTTCGTCCTAAGTATATATTTTGAACAAAAAAATGGCTTCTACTTATATTTAACTCATTTTTTCTTAATTATTTCATCATACTGTAATAAAGATGTGCTCTTATCAACGGTATTTTAACTATTATCTTATGTAAATATTATTTTTTAATTTAACAAATAACTTTCTGACAGAGAAAACAAGAATATACCGATACCTTCTTGCAAAACTATCGTGTCTTTTGAACAAATGTCGTTTATGTTATTCTGGCAAAAAGGTATCGATATGTATAAGTCAGAATGTATCCTCAATGGTCCTTACGGCCCGCACGAAAGGACGAAGACCCGGTAGTTTGGAATTATATCACTTATTTTTGACATATATATGTCGTCGCCAAATTGTAAAACCCGTCGTTTTATAAAATGTCTAGGCATTTTACCAGATTATCATATTCTCATTTAACATTAATTATTTTTCGATCTGGCTAGTCGGATTGTAAAATGCCTAGGCGTTTTATAAAATGACGGTCAACACGCGGCCAGATTGTCAAATTTTTAAAATTATATTCTGCTTGACATTCTGGCGGGTGAAATATTTTAGTCATTTTATACAATACGAATTTCACTTTAAAGTTGGGGCCATCAAAATATTTATTTATGGATTTAATGGCATTAAAACATTTTATACCGAATATTTAACACATTTTTCTAATAAACAGATGAACAAATTAAACTCTCCGACCATATGATTTCTGCACAGTTTTTTAATCAAAATATGGCTTTTTAATATTACTTAAAGGTATATTTCTGTTATTTATGATTATAGAAGAAAATTCTTTCAACCAATCTTGTTTGTGATGTTATTCTCTATAATTTTGTTCAAATATATGATTTTAATACATGGACCGTAATGGAGAAATTTGAGGAAAAGTGCAAAATTTAATTATGTTAGTATTTTATTTATTAGAACACGAACCATTGAAATTACACCTATTGTAGCATTTTCCCCGTGATAATTTAATTATGTAACAATTTTTTAAATTAAATCCAGTTTGTTTTTTTAAGGTTGCCTACTTTTTGAGATAAGTTGGAAAGATAGTGATTTTTATGAGGTTTTATGAAAAACTGTCACAGAAAAGGTAAAACAAATGAACGTATTATATATTTTTGAAAACATGCTTTAAAATATACTTTCATTTGATATTAAACGATGGTAACCCCCATTGACTTACAAAATATGTACGTTTTTAGTTAAACCCTAATTTGGGCCAATGATTACTCCAAATTTCAGTTGTGTATGTCAAATAGTGTCTGAGTAAAACGACTGTGACAGACGGATAGATAGAAAGACACCGAGGTGATTCCATAATTGTTTATTATTGACAATTTGGGTATTAATGAGAAAAATTACTTAATAAATTCTTAGTTTTTTTTTAATTTTACAGTTTTTTATGTTTCGTCCTAAGTATATATTTTGAACAAAAAAATGGCTTCTACTTATATTTAACTAATTTTTTCTTAATTATTTCATCATACTGTAATAAAGATGTGCTCTTATCAACGGTATTTTAACTATTATCTTATGTAAATATTATTTTTTAATTTAACAAATAACTTTCTGACAGAGAAAACAAGAATATACCGATACCTTCTTGCAAAACTATCGTGTCTTTTGAACAAATGTCGTTTATGTTATTCTGGCAAAAAGGTATCGATATGTATAAGTCAGAATGTATCCTCAATGGTCCTTACGGCCCGCACGAAAGGACGAAGACCCGGTAGTTTGGAATTATATCACTTATTTTTGACATATATATGTCGTAGCCAAATTGTAAAACCCGTCGTTTTATAAAATGTCTAGGCATTTTACCAGATTGTCAAATTCTCATTTAACATTAATTATTTTCCGATCTGGCTAGTCGGATTGTAAAATGCCTAGGCGTTTTATAAAATGACGGTCAACACGCGGCCAGATTGTCAAATTTTTAAAATTATATTCTGCTTGACATTCTGGCGGGTGAAATATTTTAGTCATTTTATAAAATACGAATTTCACTTTAAAGTTGGGACCATCAAAATATCTAATAATGGATTTAATGGCATTAAAACATTTTATAACGAATATTTAACACATTTTTCTAATAAACAGATGAACAAATTAAACTCTCCAACCATATGATTTCTGCACAATTTTTTAATATTACTTAAAGGTATATTTCTGTTATTTATTATTATAGAAGAAAACTCTTTCAACCAATCTTGTTTGTGATGTTATTCTCTATAATTTTGTTCAAATATGTGATTTTAATACATGGACCGTAATGAAGAAATTTGAGGAAAAGTGCAAAATTTAATTATGTTAGTATTTTATTTATTAGAACACGGACCATTGAAATTACACCTACTGTGGCATTTTCCCCGTGCGTTAAAACCAAGACATTTGTTTGTAAAGCATTTAAACTTTACTAGGTTTTCACCGGATTTCTTTAAACCCTTATCCTCCAAATTAAAAACCCTTAGAAATAGCTTCTCTTAACGTAATACTGGTATTTTCTATATTTAAGTTTGACGTACCAATTGAGTTAGGTTCGTCCCTAGAAAACCGTCGATTTAAAGCCCATGTTCAGTTCCTATCTAGTATAATCCGTTTCTTAGATCAAGAATAGTTTTTAACACAGCTTTAGGGTCAAGCGGATCCCTGGAAAATGTTGTAAATGTTATAGAAACATACTCCCCCCCTTGCAAATATTTCCATTTATTTTTGTGATTTGGACCATTTGGTCAGATACACGTTTCTAAACTATTTTGCACTGTATTTTTATTACTTTTTGGTTAAAGCAAAGATTACACTTTCCTTTAATTTTATATTTTACCTACTGTGAAATTATACATTTTACATGTAGTTTGATTTTTATCATTTGATTTTTTTATTTTCTGCATTTTCACTTATACAGCTGTTATCAGCTAAAATTAAATTGTTCCTGTCGAAAATCAGCAGTGTTTTACAAGACGACTGAAACTCCTTACCTGCCGGAATGTCAAATAGAGGATAATCTTAAATATGTGACAATCTGGCCATATGCTCTAAGATCTGGCCGTATGTTGATCGTCTTTTTCTAAAACGCCTAGGCATTTTATAATCCGGCTAGCCAGATATTAAAATAATAAAAGGTAAACGAAACTTTGACAATTTGGCCGCTATTTATAAAAGCCTAGACAATTTATAAAACGACGGATTTTGTAATCTGGCTACGACATATATATTTTCTTTTATAGGTGAATAAATTTTTTTTAAACTAAAACCATGTTTTAGTTTAACAAATCACTTGCTGACAGATAAAAGAAGAATACATGTACCAAGGTCATAATGTAGGCTTTTTGAAAGAAATTAAAAATAAAAGAATATTGAGGGAGTGGGTGGGTGGCTTCGAATCAGAATTTTTTTAATTAATTTTCTTCACTCCTTCTTTTTTTACTTTTCTCAATTTTTTTCATTTTCTTTATAATATTGTTAAAATATATTTTAATTTACATACTTTAAGTTATATCTATATAAATAAAGGATTTTTATTTACGAATATTTTCATGTATTTTTTTTATTTTTATTCCTTATAACTTATAAATTAACTATTTCTACTAGACGTTATAGGTATTGCAAGCAATTATAATAATAATTATTAATCAATATTTATGTCTTAGGATTCCTCTTTTAATTAACATATTTATTAATTATTTATTAATCATTGTTCTAAGTGTTAAAACAACACAAAAGAAATTTCAGTAGAAATAATAATTAATTATAAATTATAAAAAAGATTAAATATTATGTTGAAAAAGTTTATTTACAGAAAAAGTTAAATTTAAATCAAAAGACACAATTTGAAGCCACTCATTCCTCCTAAAAAAACATACAAGACATTTCAATAAAAATAAAAATTAATTATAAATTCAGAAAAAGATTAAGTTTCATCTTCTCATAAATACACCAGGTACAATGGACATAGCAGTTGAAATTTTAAACAAACTAGATGACGTTAATATACAAGCACGCGATGAAGCCCAAAATCTGACTACTAGCCCTTTCAGTACGGCTGCCGTGTATAGACGACAAAAAAAATTACCCCCCCCCCCCGACAGCTGTCGTGTATGGACGACATCAACTGATTTTTCGTAAACCGAAAAGAAAAATGCCGCAACCAAATCTAAGCATCACATAAAACCCCAATTTTATAATTAGAAATTCATACTTTTTGTACAATATCGTGATTTAGGTTTGCGTGGTTTCCCTAAATCTTATTCTCTACCTTATACTTGGACATTTACGAGGTTGGAAATAGCAAAATAGCAAAATTGGCGATATTTTCGGAGAACACAACCTACCACACAGGTCCCACACGCCCACACGACAACTCAGGTTACTTATTGTAATCAGGCAAACCACCCTGAAAAGGAAGATCCTATAGCGGATCCTCTAGCAGGATATAGGGAAAAATAAAATGTCCTAGAAAAATGTAAAAAAAGTCAATATTAAACTAAAAAAAAATCTTATTTTGACCTCTGCAATAGTTCTATATTCCAGCAATTTTGGAACACCCTCAATATAGCACAGAAAAATCATCCCCTAAATATTTACTGCTTAGTGACAACCCCCAGCCATAAAATTTTAAATACCAAAATACCAAAATTTTTCCAGGACCTACTTTATAATCTTTTTTTCTTGTTTTTCTTATTTTGTATAATGCATAATTGCGATAAACAATAAGGTCTGTTTGGGTGTCTTTAAAATTTGATGAAAACCGTCCGAGATCCAGTGGAACAGTTGAGTAACCAATTATTGCTTTGCGTACAACTTCTAAACAGTTCACTGGTCCAACGTGTTTTTTAAAGAATGCAAACTAGACCACAGGTAAACATAGGAAAACGCATTTCACGTTTAAAAAAAAATTATACGACATTACAAGTTATTATTCTAGTGAAAGTATGATGACATTTCTTCATTTTCATTCATTCATTCAAAAATGGTAATCTTCGAAATAGTTTATTTTGATTACGTAAAGCCAATAATCAGTAAGTATCGCGGAAGCTTTTCAATTCTAAGAGCGTTCCTCTTCGTGATTTTAATTAATTTAACAGATTGTTTTTGTTTAAAGTTGAAAAGAAACGATTTAAGTCTCCGTTGCATCATTTGTATGAATTTTTATTGTCTTATTATGAATTTTACTACCGTTTTACGACAGGTGAATGCTTTGGAATCATAGCACCTTTTTGACATAATTTAGGTAAAAAAATAATGATGCATTATTAAATTTTGTTACGCCATTTTATAATCGTCCTACGATTATCTAAATATCAATATTTTCTTGTGACCACTTTAGTTATTGAAGTTTTTTCCTAGAACCTGTACTATAAACGGTTTCCGAGATATAGCCTAGAGCCATTCTTATTGGGCCACCCGGTATATGTAATTTTGCGATTTTGACCAGTGGCACGATATTGTTAGTCAGTGGTAAACAAACTGCTGGATGACGTAATCAGTGACCTTAAAAAAGTGAGAGTTGCCTGGCACGTATCAATACGATGATGATGGTATTTTTCTTCAAAAAAATATTGCCGAAACAATATGGCACGAACGTAGGAATTAACCTCGGAATTAAGAAAAATTCATTAAAAAAATGTCATGTTAAAAAAATTAGTAATCCACTATTGTGAAGGGATGGCTCGATAAAAATAAAGCAAGTTTAATTGGCAGTTCGTTAATCACAACTCATAATATGTCACTGACATTACCATAAAAACCTAGAAGTAATACTATGAACTGTAGAGGAAATGAGGACACTCCTGCATGGTTGTTTAAAAGTGTCCACCAAAAATCAGAAAATAACGTTTCAGAAAGTGGCCAGAATGGCGCTCGTGTCCTATACAGGGTAATTTATGAAGAATGGGTAATCTCTGAAATACAGATAGTTAACATCAAAATATGAAGACTTAGCCCAACATACCTCATAAAAATGTTGCTGTTTTAGAAAGGTGTTCAAGGGGAAAATGGTATTCTAAAATGTATCAATAACTTTATAAGTTTTAACAGCATCAACCTAAAATTTGGTAGTTTTAGGTTTATTGACATGAATAAAATGAATTTATAATTTATTTTCTGACTGCTCTTAGAGGGCGCTAGTGGCACACTGTTACTTCAGTAAGATATCACATATCTTCTTTGTCCATTGAATAACGCTTAAAATAAGTTAAAAATCAAAGGAGGGTATGCTTTTGATAGGGAAATTTGGGCGGTCTCTGACAAAAAAATTTAAATCTTTTAAATGCTTAGAAAAGAGTAATGTCAATAAATTCAATGTGGCAATGTTTTGTTTTAATTATTTTAATGACTAATTATCAGAAGTGACATTTTCTTGTTATTGTTGTTTTTGTTGATAACAAAAAGTGTGAATCGTTTTCTTTTTAATTCGTTTATTATTTAATTAGTTAGCATGTTTTTTATTATATCGTTTTCTGTTCAGTTCGTTTATTATTTAATTAGTATTTTTACACTTTTTGTATCTATATTCGATAATTTGACCCCAATAAAGTGTTTTGGGTGAGATGGG
This sequence comes from Psylliodes chrysocephalus, assembly GCA_927349885.1. Taxonomy (NCBI): domain Eukaryota; kingdom Metazoa; phylum Arthropoda; class Insecta; order Coleoptera; family Chrysomelidae; genus Psylliodes; species Psylliodes chrysocephalus. The sequence continues at coordinate 58,857,745 of OV651815.1, read as the reverse complement.
TACATCAATAAAAAAGAACACTTCAAAAGCGGCCAACAATAAACTTACCAGCAGTTTCTAATTATTTGGAGTGAGGGTAGCCATATGTGAGTAGTAGGGATTAAGTGTAAAGGTTAAAGAAAAAGTAAAAGGAAAAGGTAAAAAGAAAAAGTCCTTTATTTCTCACAAAGTCAATTTATTGGCGACCGGTTTCGAAGTTGTCACTTCAAGGTGTGCCTGATGATGAAGTGACAACTTCGAAACCGGTCGCCAATAAATTGACTTTGTGAGAAATAAAGGACTTTTTCTTTAACCTTTACACTTAAGTTTCTAATTAATATTCGAGCACGCAGAGAAATTGAGTGGGTAGAGCCTGGTGGAAACTCGCGCATTTGCACCCAATGCTATGCTACGTTTCGACGACAAGAGAGTAAAGCAATGTTTATAGTAGCAACCTAATAAATGTTGTATGTTTTTATTCTTAAGGCAATGAAATAAGACAACCTATAATCCAACAAGATCCTATTCACATCATTGAAAATGTGTACGACGAGGTAGACATTGAAAATGGTGAAGGGAATGGCAAAAATATTAGAAATGTACCGCTCAAACTGCAAATAATCAAAGATCTTGTTGCGTGTGCGGTGTTATTAGACGGCAGCGTATTTTATGGGAAGCTGTTCTCAAGTTATGGATTCAAAACCGGATATTTTGCAACTTGGGGAACATTTTGAGAATGGTTACTTTTCTGAAGAATATGTTGCTCTATTGCGATTGCGGTCTGCTCCTAGGCAGCTTACTC